>CM073733.1:64664451-65362117 GCA_037113605.1 Calophaca sinica
CTCGTGCATTTCTCCTTATAGTCCGGGAGCCTTCCACTTGGCATTACAGTTCTCGCATAAGCCGCCGCCTATCCAGGTCGGGCATTTACCATCTTTTCTCACCTCCATAAGCATCTCAGAAAGACGCTGAGCCTTTGCTTTTGAATAGCTTCAACCGTATAATGGTCTTTAGGATCCTAACATGCTCCTACAATATTATGTTACAAATAAGATCAATATCCATTATTAATATCAACACACAACAACTAAAAATCCTTAAATAAAGAAAAGTAACATAATCTAACTTGAAATTTCTTAAGCCATTTCTCCACCGCCTTCCCTTCTCTTCGAATCTCTCTCCTCAAGTATGATACGTTCCTGAATCAGATTGAATGACCTACGGTGATGGCCTGAGAGGCTACTTTACTCTAAGATGAACCTATAAATAAGTTATAAACACAATATCAAACCGTATTGCATATTTTTAAGTATAGACAAGTTTCAAATCCAAAAATGAGACTATAAAGTGACGCACGACCGTTAAGAACCCTAATGATGGGTTTCCCATCGTGTTTACCGGCCCCGACCACATTGGAAAGAGCAGACCCCTTGGCATCGCGCGCACTCACTCACGTGCAGCCAGGAAGTCCCCGCACTGCATCATTCTGCCTCGTGAGAGGGGAGCAGTCCTCGCTTGTAAAATGGATGTCGCTGCGGTAAAGGTGAAACATGCTCCTACAATACAAATCAATTTGTTACAACAAAGGGAAAGTCGAATAAAAAAAAATCCAACAACTAGTTAAATACATTCTGATAGAGGAGATACAAATCCCTGATTGTGGATCATCACTATAGGCAGAAAGTGGTATCACTCCAAAGCTCACGAGCACGCAGGTTGCTGACTAGCCTCACGCAGTGGTGTGCCAGCGTCAGCCCTCTAGTGGGGTGGGATCAAGCCAACGCCGTGGCAAACAATCGCTTTAGCCTTCTTCTGTAGGCAAAAGCTTTGCATCTACGATGCTCTTTCTGTTTAGGAGGCATCTTTCAAAAAAAAAAGGATTCATATATATGTTCACATATATGTTACCATAATAATTTCTATAATCTTTGGAACATTTAAGGAATAAAAACCATAAAATTTCCGATATTCAAAAACAAGCAGTAAATTTAGGAGGCCAACCGCACTATACAACGTGGATCATGAGTCAGGCAAGAATAATAAACAAACTGCAGATTTGAGAAATCCTTCTTATCCTTTATTTCCCTTTCTTTGTAGCTAAATCGCCCAACGTGGGTGTAATGAATTACATTTATTATTAGCTACGGTAGATCTTCAACTACAAAATGGACGACAAAGATAAAACAAAGAATAGCTGAAACCTGTGAAGCTTTGACCAAAATATAAAGTCATAGCCATCAAATAGCGCAGACACATAATGAGTCATAAATTGATAGCATACAATGTCAATTACAGTAAAAACGGAGGGCACAATATAATTGTCTCTAAATTTTTCCCTCCAACCTAACAACAACAATCTTATAAGTAAAGCCATTTACATAGCAAATGCAAGTAGATCAAAGGTGAAATAGATACAATGAGATATAGTAAACTAAGTATACAAATAAGTACCACCGAAAACTGAACACAATGACTTCACTAACTTTTAAAATAAAACAAGTACACTAACTTTAGTCAATGTCATCATCTTGATCATCCACACATCCATATCAGCATCTCCTCATTGTAGAGTCAAGCTCGTGACTACAATTATCATCATCACAACATCCATGCACCAACTTCATTATCAATTATCAATGTTTCGAATTCGGGACGTAACATCAACCTCTTCATCACTACATGTGTTTGATCACGCAAGCAATCCATTTCTTCCAATTTCAGCGATCCGCTTCTATGTGTGTACATGTCTTCATCTTGATAAGCGAATGTCATCGCTAATTTCATTCACCTCTACTACGCCTGGGCTTTGTTTTTATCACACGCACACCAACCGCTTTGTCGCCTCCTCATATCCGTGGTAAGGTACTACATAATACACTTTGTTCTACTCAGCCTTTTGTGCACTATTATGAATGGATCGTAACGTATCATAATGCCTGCTCGATCTTGATATCTACTAATGCCATATTGGCGGATGAACTTTGGTTCCTCTATTCCGCCTTGGATCAAAACCATTGACAATAAAACAAGGCAACCTCGCGTGAGGCAATATGTGATAACGTTAATCCTCGTAGAGATATGTTAGTAATGATACCATAGAAATCATCTTCTCCTCTCTTCGTAGAACCCCTTTGACATAAACCCCACTGCTTATGGTCTTTTTACCCGAGCCCACGCCGCTTGTGTGTGGTATTTGTACCCATTAATGAAGTATTTGTGCCAACTTATGGCCTTTTGACTCGGGACCCCAAGCTAACGGCGATATCAAGTTTGAAGGTCACCACACCATTTGCTTCATTAGTAACCTATACAAACAAGACATCCACAATGAGGATGGGGTAAAGTACAATTTATTTTATAATCAAAGCTTTTTGGTCAAATGCTTACATAAGGACCTGAAACCATTCTCCCGAATTCAAGCAGAAAATACGAAGCTTTCGGAGCCGAAGGATCAGCTTCTCATTGATGGAGTTATATCATGAAAGTAACCGCCACAGAAAGACAGAGTTGTTAGGCATATAATAGTACCAAATATGCATTGAGCGCCGGGTTTAATGGTGTATTACTTTCACTCAATATATGGCTTAACCTCGATGCAATTGATGAGATGTGTACATGTGCGCACTTTCATTTCAAAGTATCGGGCCAACCAAAGTTGAGCTTTAGATTGCCCACTAGGACGTGCCCTAGTCCATTGCTAATTAACAAGGCTCGGGACAGCGGACATCGCCATTCAATCTCGCCGCCATTACGCTGACTTTAGCATACAAGTCAATCGCTTTGAAATAATGTGAACAAAATATGTTTACCTTCCTGCCGCTAGCAGGTAAGACATGCAGAGATATCGGTGCCTTCTACTTCTAGCCTTGTTTTTCATCGACCGCTTAAAATCACTCCATCATTCTACAAAGAAATGAGAATAAAATGGCTTATAATAAAGATATGACAATATAGATTTTGAGATAATTACGCTGTAGATATCAACGAATACCTTTCAAATGGATACATCCATCTGTATTGAATCGACCACCAAGCATTGCTCAAAAGGGAGGTGAATTGGAAGATGCTCCATTGAATCAAAGAATCCTGGTGGGAAGATTCTTTCAAGTTTGCATAAGATTAATGGAATGTTTTCATTCAATTCGATCAAATCATTTTGGCTCAAATTATTACCGCACAATCCCTAAAAGAATTGACCTTAACTCGTAGTTGGTCTCCACACAAGGTTCATGTAAATGAACTAAATGCAAATGGGAGCAACATCTGATAACACAAGTGATGTCATGACTCTTCATCCCGTACATTACTCGCCCTCTATTAACATCTCCACATCTTGCCAAACTAAGCATACCTATCCAGCATCTTTAACCTCCTTCACCCACTTCATCACATTCTTTGCCTCATTTGAAGAAAGACAATAATTTGCCTTTGGTTTTGTCATTTTTCCATTGGCTACAAACAAAGTACCCAACCCACAATGGAATCAACTCCAAGTCACTACGTTGCCAGCATACGTAGGTGCCAAGTCCATTCTTGCTTTTTCATTGTCCTTTGTTCTCGCCTCTTAACATTCATGACTGCAATAAACACATTATCAAATACATTTTTCTATGTGCTTGACATCTAAGATTGTAGTCTTTAATAAATTGCTCTCTTCCAGTATGGAAGATCCTGCCGTAATATGCTTCGCTTTATCCGTAATCATGACTACGCCCATACTCGATATACTTATCAACTTTTTCCATCTTCTAAATACACTAAACCCCACTCCACCCACCCCATATGATATCACTCCGCCGCAGATACAGGAGGCCCATGTTTTCAACCTCGCTTTTTTGTAAACCCTTTACTTCTTTTCCGAATTTGTGTTCACGTGGTAAAAATCGACTGGTGGCAATCGTAACCAAGAGTTTCTTCCCCCATATTTTAGTCTAAACGACTTTGTATCATCCATACATACGGACATGCCAATATTACCTCAGGTACCCCACCCAGACAATAACATTCCTATACTGCGGAGAAAATCATTAATTGTCCACATCAAGGATGCTCTCATTTGAAAGTTTTGCTTTTAGAGATATCATAAGTCAAAACACCCTCTACTCCACAAATCTGCAGGCAAAGCTGGGTTTCTATTAAAGCGTCAGAAGAACACATCTATTTTTTCTTTCTTGACGATGGTCCGGCACGAGGCAAGTTTCAAAACATACAAATGGTTTAGCCATACACATTTTGTGGGAGATTATATGGGGTCACAAACAACCCCGCCAACATGAATATTGGCCAGTCAGATGCTCAATGTAGCGGAACCCATCGTGAACATAAACCGAGCCTTTACATTTCCTCGTTCATTTCAGTGGTCCGACTACACCAGCATCAAAATGCTTCCAAGCTTCAGCCCCATCAGATGGATGACGGGAAATGTCCGACCTGCATCTATCAGAGTTAATGCCATCTCATTTCACCGGTAGCCTCGCTTTCTTCGATGGCATACGCCTTTTTCAACCTAGAGAGCTGATTGGATAAATCAACATCCTCTTTACGTGGAACATCAAGCCAGTACTTACTCCATCCCTGCCTTTACGGAACATGCATCGTGGTTCTTTGGACAAAACATATTACATTGTCGCTCGCACTATCATCCCTGTGTAATACAACATACACCCATTAACACAAACAATCAATTTTTGAGATTCCAAACCTAAAGTAATGGACACCAATCTTTTTTGCTTGGTAAATTTTTTTGGCAATTTCTCCTTTCAAGGACACACGCCTCCCAACAATGATACTTGCAATGAAATCAAGATACTTTGAGGAATGTTCCAATTTGTCTGCATGCCAACAATTTCTAACGCATATTGAAAGCTGAATTGACCCAAGCACCCTTCATATACGGCTCGCTTGGCAGCAGCTAGAAAATCATAAAAGTCTTCGAAAGGCCAAAGATTTGGGGGCTCTTCATGAATATCTTCCTCGACTTCATGAATATCTTCCTCGCCTTCCCCATTACCCTACACTCACCTATACCTTTGGAAGTCATTGTACCTAGTCCTAAACGATCAGTCGACCATATGTTGCATTAGCGTGAAATCCATCATCATTATCCATTTGTCCACTACTACTAGGTACATCTACCGGGTGAACACGTGGCTTTCTTCACCGCAGTGCTCACCCACATACCAATAATTTGGTTGGAACCCAACACGACATACTGGGGGATGGACTCGACTCCTCTTTCTGCACAGACGATTTCTCCTAAAACTTGCACAAATGTCACAAGGACATCCTGATTCCACCATTACTTGCAACTTCAAAGGCTGTACTCTAGCTTTCTAAATAAGATAAACTTCTTCAACACCTTTTGCAAAGCCTCGGTTTCTCACCCCTCTCCTCTACCAAGAGATACAAAGCCTATCATATACCCCAACTCCACTCCGGAGGGTAATCCATCCATTTCAAATGTGTTTCTTTAGTAAGCGCGACTAAATTGGGAAATTCCTGCTTTATAATGTTACAAAACAATATACTAGTCAGCATCAGATTCAAATTAAATAAATAAATGTGCAAAGATCTCTCCTTGTACTCATCTTCCAAGGGAGGTAATTCAACACTATACTACGCCTTACTATTCCGCACTTCAAGGCCTCAAGCTATTTGTAAAGGTTTATAATTAGCTTATAGATGGAAACGAGAAATCATTACGGAAATTTTTGCAATGAAGTTTCTGGCTACTATGGACAATTGAGTCATCTGGTGGAGTTTAAAGACACATGTTAGTGGGACTTTTGAAGTAAATGCAGAATCCGCCGACAAAACAACTCATCTAAAGTTAATAAGGGAAGAAAACATAAAAATATCTGCAGAAGCACCGGGATCTTAAAATGCAAATAAACTGTATCCTCACAAATTTATTATGTCTTTCATATGATAAACTAAGAAGTTTATATATGTTGTCACTGAAAATTACAAGCGCATATGCCAGAGGAGACTACTATGCATCTCGAGTAAAAATTAAATAACAAAGGTTGCCGAACTTTCTCTCTTGCATTCTTTTTTGGAATAAGTGAATTTATATATGTGAAAACCTAATAATAGAAAAAGAAGCATATTTTAATAAACAGTAAAAATAAAAAGAGTAAGAAATCATAAAAACACTCAGCGTAAAAATATGGGCATGAACAACTAGAAGCATCAAATCACCGCAAACAATGTTGCCAATCGAAGTCGAGTGATAATCTTCCTCAAAGCTGCACTTTATCTTCTCCTCAGATGATTCTTTTATCTTTTACCTCAAACACACACAAAAATAAATAAAATAAAAATTTGGCTATGTATTCAAATGCATAATAGCACATCAAAGACATTTCATACGGCCACCAAAAATTCAATGAGTATAGTTTTCTCACATAATTTCAGTGATTAGATTGCCATCGTATTCTTGGCATCTGCTTCTCTTGTATGTCCGACCTGTGAAAAGAGGGGACTGACTAGGAGAATACATGATTGGGATGCATTTTTAAATTCATTTATCTCTAATAATTTCTCTTTATATATGCATAAAAATATGGAAAAGAAAAGAAAAAAATAGTCCAGGGATTTTTAATCCAAGAGCCTCTTCTCACAAGAAGCGCAAACAAAACTTCTACAAGCAAAAAGCCTGGGTAAGGCTCATATTTTATGCTACTTTTGGGCTAACATCAATTTTAATGTAATGTGACAAGTCGCCATACTATCGATATCTTCCCTGCTTTTTCAAGTCTTTAATTTGACTGAGCCTATATAAACCTTAGCTTACAAGGTCTCGAATTCCTCATTTCTCATAACTAGTACCGTGAGGTCAGCTACAAGTACATCTAAAATTCTAAATAGAAAACCCTACCATTAGTACATGTCTTTGTATAGGTTAATGAATTACATACCAATTTGGAAGAAAAGAACCATGGTTTGATTTCATATAAATTGGAGAAAACCTAAATTAGCAAGTGCACTCAAGATCAACACAAGACAAATTTTTTCTCACACTTTCGCCAACACTTGAAAAGAAAACTGCCAAGGAGGATACAGTAATGCAGATATCTCCCCTACGACACTTAAATGCATGCCAAATAACAAAGCACAAAGCTCAAAAAAATCAATCTTCAAGTAACATTGACTTAATCGTGTTAGCACCAAAGGTCGCAGCGTCGTGCCAAACATTGTTAAGTTAGCCTTCGTAAAGTTGTTAAGCGTTGGAGCTTAACATACACAAAGGCTCAACCAACTAACTAGCAACCTGGAGCATTAAATCTCAATGCAAAGTAAATTTATGAAAATTCAAAAAGAGACATATCAAACATCATCTTATAATATGTATGCTATTTTGCAACCAGATATAACAAATACACTAGAACACATACATATAGCAATCCTTTATTCGTAACGACAAATAGTTCTCTTTCTTTTATTTTGTTATGGATCATAGTATAGGATATTTCTCAAAATCAAGTGGTGTATTACATACCCAAAAAAACACATCCTGTGGGAATTTTGAGGAGCTTTCACCGTCCCGTAAGCCGAATTTATCCGGTAGAAATTTTTAGGTACATGGGATGTTTAGTCGATCAATGGGACAAATTCTGAATGATAAGTGCCTCCCCACGTAATGGCCGCAAAGACAAAAGAAATCATGCCTCGTAAGCTGCTCTAACAAATCATCATCAGCTAAATGATCATTCAATAACCAAAGATATTTCTCAAAAATTCCTGCAAATCATAAGCATAATACAAAATTCAACAAAAAATCCTTCTCATGACACAACGTCACCCTCGTTGCTCCTGATGATTTGGGCGACCATGTAGTAAACTAATAAATGCAAAGAAATTCACATAAACCTTCATATTCATAATCAAAATTCTTTACCATGAAGCTGGCCTATGGCTACTCGTCTCCGCCCTTCCTTTAATCTTCATCCTTGAAATCCTCTGGGTAACTCAAAACCAACCACTCAAAACGTGCAGAACCCTAATTTAAAAGAAAACCTAGGGGCCCAAGCCAGAGGGATGATGGAAGATGAAGATGAAATCTTTCTACTTTGCTCCACGAGGGGGTGAACGACGAGTCACGTAATCGATTTAGCCGGGATTCAGATATGTAGCCAAATAGTTAATGCATTCCTTGAACGCAGGTAAAGTGGAGAGTACGACTGGTCACGTTGGAGTGAGGCCATGAATGGCGACGCCGATGTGGGAAGGCTGTCGGCGCTGACGGTGGACTCTCCTCACTATGGAGTGTGTTTGGGTGCAGGAAGGGTTAAAGAGGAAGATTGAGGAAGATTGAGGAAGAGAAGAATGCAGAGGAGGTCAGTAATGTTGGTGTGGATAAGGCGCCATTTTGAGTTCAGGTTATCGTAATTACCGACGGCCACTCGCCACGTCAGTAAGGTGGCTAAAAATAGCAAATCAAGTTTTTACATTACCGACGCATACGCCGCTTGCAATTACCTAACCGCCAGATAATTAACGACTGGCTTTAGCCGCTCTGCAGCAAACAAAAAAATTACCAAATATAGCTTACGTTGACGATCGCCTTGCCGCTTCAGAAGTAGCAAAAATTAATTCTCAGAAGCGGCATTTTTTCCTTTTCACGCATTAGCTTTACGAAGGCCGCCGGTAATTAAAAATATTACCGACGTGAGTCGTGGACACGCCTTTACGGTAAAAATCCGCTTCAGGTAAATCACACTTTTCTTGTAGTGAATGTTGTAGTGGATATTATGTTGGGTTGGCCCTAGTAATGTATGCGAAGCTTGACCCAATTTATCGATGACTCCAATCAAGGCTTACCTGAAAATCTTATATCTTTATGGCCGAGGGAGTAGTTAAGTATACTCTCCCAAGTATGGAAATTGTTCAGTATAACTATTATTCCCAAGCCAGAGCTAAAGCCTACTTCATACAGTTAATCGCCTTCAAACTACCCGAACCACCCATGCGGTAAATCTTTCCATTGCCCCTCTCGTCGCACAAAATGGTAGTTCAACTGATTGCACTTCCACCTCGCCTCAAGCTGTAATTATCATTCTCTTCAATAAGAAACATACGTTAGACATAAGGTGAAAATCTATTGCTCTATAAGTAGTTGAAGATTCTTTTGATGTTGTGATTGTCAGGTGGTAGTAGTAGAAGACTAAAGGCTATACAGTGCAGTATCTGGAAAAAGAAATTACAAGCCATGAAGAGACTACACATATAGTAGTATTTAATACCTTCATAAATTGTATGATACAAATGAATTGTTTGTAGTCATATGCTTTAAAAGTTTAGATATTTGTGATTTGTTATTTAATATGCATGATTACTTCATGTGATTGAAGTTAATTCAAAGAAGTTTCCCAGCAACAAAGATAGAAGTTTCCATCTTTTTTTTTTTCGACAAACAAAAGAATATATTAAAATGGAGTACAAGTGGGTACTCCAAACCCATATTTACAAATGTTCAGGGAAGGAAAGGCCTCATTAAAAACCTCTCAAGGCCAAAATCCATTGGGAAAAAGACCAAGAGAGGAAAAAAGTACATGTCAACTCAACCCCACGCGCAATGACATTGAAACACATCGGCTGCGCTACACACATTACCATGTTCTACACAAACAATGAACTATGCAAAGATCACTCCTCAAGAAGGACATCCTCGCAGCTGAAAGACACCGCGGCACTCACACCACCCCTAATCAAACTTCACAAACAACAAACCAGGTACATGCATGGCACTCATCACCCCATGAACCCCAAGTACCACACCACCACCCCAACACCCAACTTCAGTATGAACACATAACTCCAATCAGTAACAAGTTAATAGTCGAATCCGACCCCAAACACATGACATACAACCCTTTATTTAGAGTGAATTACAAAGAACCTGTAGGATTCAAACACCAATCCGAATGTCTACCTTCTCTTGAAATAAACCACCTACAGGAGAACATTTTGATTTTAGCAAGGACATTACAAGAATCGACCGTAACTCTTGAAATAAACGTTGATTCCTTGAAGTCCATATTATCCATCGGCACCAAATAATGTACCGAACTTTCCGGATGCGGCTCTACCCTTAATTGGTAAATTAAATGCCAAAAATTCTCCACCACATTATTGTTCCAAACCCCGACAATCCAATCCAAGCAAAAACAAAGACACCAAATATTATAAGACATGTCACACTCACAAAATAAATGATCCACATTTTCGTGATGTTGACCACACAAAACACAAGTTTCATTATTGATAATAGAGATGATACCTCGATGAATTAGGAGCCACTGCGTAGGAATACGGTGTTGTTGCAAAGTCTCCACACTAAAAACCCCCACTTTTGAAGGAATTGACGCGTGCGCCATAGCCTTTAAGAGCACAAGACAAATTTGTATTCACCTCCAAAGTATCTAATTGCATGTTCAGATAAGCCGATTTGCTCACGTAAACAATTAGTTTTGCTTGCCTTCCAAACCCACACGTCTGGTGCATCTCTAGAAGGCTCGAACTCACCAAGCATCCAATCAATTCTAATAACATGTTAGCTTCCCTCCTTGTTAAGTTTTTCTTCTAGTGCCACTTCCAACACCAAACCTCCTCAATCCAACCTTCTGCATCAATAATAGAGATCTGTTTGTTTGCTGCGAGTTGATATAAATCTGGGAAACGATCACACAAAGCACCTACACCACCCCAATGGTCTTACCACAATCGAACCACCTTGCCTTGCCCCCTCCGCAAAGAAATGTTCTCTCTGAACCTATCTGATTTTAACAATACAATATCATGCCACCAAATAGAACTATGACGATTCTGGGTCCACCATCGAGAATTTTGCCTTCTAAGGAGCTACATATTTATAACGCAGAAGATTGTGCAGTTGCCCTATAATCATTTAGGCATGCCATTTCCACTTGCTTAACAAGTAGGAGTTGAATACCTCCAGAATGTATTATACCCAGGCCACCCAGATGCTTTGGCTTGCATACATTCTCCTAACTAACCCAACAAATCACTACAAGAATTTTCGCCAAGTATCGACGCGACCATTTTTCGCCAGAACAAGATAAAATCATTTCAGAATCGGGATTATCGATACTCACCGACGACCTCGAGGTCGCCGCTAATGGCTCGTTGAAATCTATTACCACCGGTAAGCCTTCGAAAAATTATACACACCACCGTATAAATTTGGTAGAAATTTTTTCAATTTTTGTGAGAGTTACTGACGGATCGTGCCTCAGAATCTGTAATCACTACTAAGTTGTCTGTAAGTTATCGACGGATAAGCTCAGCGTAATCTTGAAATTAAAACAAAAATCTCATATTACCGATAGCTAAGCCGTAAACAATATTACCCAACCAAAAGAGGACATTCCTTATCATTTCAGGCTCGTATAAAAACTCAATTCATTCAAAAATCAAAATACATATACATAGTTCAATCACTACAACAACATGAATACTACTACGTCCATATACATGTATTTAACATTCTTCGTCATAGAAGAAAAAACAAATCAGCAAAGGAATTATAAAGGAATTATGAACAAATCAGGTGAATTAGTTTTTATATGACAGTATTGAAAATTACCCTGCCTTTAGTGCTTTGTAGTAAAGGGTTCCAAAGACAACCATGATGCACTGCATTTTTGTGCCAAATATCTTTAGCTAATTGTATTTATTTTGTGGTGTGGATGTAAGGAAAGAATTATAGCAAAATCAAATGCAAATCCTCGAGCACACTCAAGCAATTTTCTTTCTTTACCAAACAACCCACAAGAAAACAAAAATTGAAACTCACCACTGCAGAACATTGAGGAAACAACCAGTCATGAGGACTGGCTATGCTGGATTGCTGTTTAAGTGAATCCAAGCTTATCCACTGGCCATAATTCATCCCCAAAGAAACTATTAGTATAAAGGACTTGGTTTCATGTCCTGCATTTAAAAACAAAAGCTCCAAGGCTATAGAAAGTAGCAGGAAACTGACTTTAAACCAAAAACAAAATAAAGCCTCATTGACCCAAAAAGTATATGTTCTGAAAGCTAGATATTGAGCCAACAGTCCAACTTTTCAGATTCATTTCCAATTCCTCCCTTGGTTAGAGCAAAAACAATGGAAGATACAAAGCAGATCACATTCATTTCGAGTTGTTACTTAATGAACCAAAAGCCTCCTAAATTATAATCGGACAATGAAAAGTGAAAAGAATAGTAGAGAATAAATAAGATAAGGTCCAACTAAAATAAGAATAAATAGTAGGTAGAGTGGTGGATTTGGAGAATCTTTGTTTTAAGTGCAACTAAAAGAAGCTACTTAATGAATGCTTACAATAAAAAAAAAAATGTAATCTTGCATTGAAGCAAACCAGTTTGCTAAATTTATAGATAAGGAACAATACTTGTTACATGGATCAATTTCTTCCTTGTCTTCATCATGGAGATGTAATTAGTGTAATATTTTGTTAAAACACTTTGAACTGGGATCGAAACAAAAAGCATGATGAAGTTACCAATCATGAAACAAAATCATTGAAAGACATGATATAGCTTTCTGTGTCCAATTACAAAGCGGATAACAACACCTTTCTCTTCCCCCAGCTTCTTTCTTTTCTCACCTATGTTCCATGTTATCAAAAGAACCAATCGTCACAAACAGTAACTAGTAAAATAGATAGAATAGCATTAAAAAAATCATAAAAGAAAATATTAGGGAGTGGGATGAAATTATGAACCTTTTGGCAGCTACGCAGTATAATCTGCAGCTAGCAAATATGAATTAATTTGTCTCTATTCCTTAGAATATAAGGTTAAAAAGAGTTCTTGACCTTTTCTTTTCTTTGATACTGCTACTAACATCAACCCAAATATTTGCTCCTCCACAGGTTAGGGCAATCTTCTCATAATCAAGCAGAAAGGATAAAGCTGCTATCATGATTCTGATAGATACACATACACAATTGTAATCTTTAGGCCTGAGATAAAAATTCTGCCACAGTAACCGAACTAAAAATTAAACAAACCTCGATGCTGGATGGAAAGAAGCAGTGCAAATTGCATTTGCTATTCTCTCATAAAACCATACTTTTCTCCTGTGAATATCGCATAGAGTCACAAGTGCCCTCTTGGCCAGCTTTTCATCCTCTTGCTATTCAATAACACAGAGTCATTCACTTTAATTAGAAGTGTGTGTTTGAAGTAGCTTATTTTGTGAATTTATGTTTTATTTAAACCACTTTTAATCAAAATTTAACTCTAAAATGCTATAGTTCCATAAAAACTAATCTAAACTTAAACATGCACAATACCGAATACTATTAAAAACCACAAATAAATAGAACCGGAGGATCGGTAAGATTCACAAACCTGCAGCTTGGAAAACAAGACATTCTGAAGTGCACGGTTTTGCTTTGTCCTTATGCTTTCGGTTCAAACGCTTTATGCTGTGAATGACGTGTTCAAACGCCAACTTCTTTAGCGTTACTGTCACCTAGGGTTTGAAGTTCCATGAAAAACAACAGCGTTCCTCCAACATCAACAATGCATTCCACGCACACTTCAAAACCAGGACACTACATTCCACGCATATTTCATAAAAAATGAAAGCGAGCGAACCTTAACACTAAACCTTTCGATTAACAAGTAGGATATAAGAGCCTATGCAAGGTGGAAACGGCTTCTGGTAGGAAGCGTCACACGATGCGAAAGCAAAGCAAATCGGCGAGAGTTTGTGAGGGAAATCGGTGAGGTGTTTGGTGTATTTGGGAAAGAGTGGCGAGAACATGGCCCTATCGACGAGGTGTTGGCGATAGTGGGATCGCTGCCGGTGATGGAAGTGAAGTTCATTATGGCTTGTTCTTGAAGAGTTCTAGGGAGGAGTTGAATTAGTTGTGGACAAAGAGTAGCTCGATTCGTAGCCTTGAGGGTGAATCAAAGTCGAATAGTTTAAAAAGAAGAAGATAAATTGACAAAATCAAAGGGGTTGCTATGGCTAGAAGCTCGTGAGACAAGCTTTCACAGAAGGCTTGTTGTCGGTATTTCAGCGACTCGTAGTCGTGGATAACTATCGACGACTTGGTCGTCGGTACATTTCAAAACTAATTTAGAAATAAAATAGTTTTTTACCGACGCCAAGTAAGTGATAATGCCAACAGCTTTAAAAGTTGCCGATAATTACCGACTGACTTGGCCCTCAAGAAAGTAGTAAAAAATTAAAATCCCGCTAAGAATTTTTTGACGCATTGCGGACAACCAAGCCATCGGTAATTAAAATATTACTAACTGATTTGGAAAGTCGGTAATTTTCCGTCGGTAATTGCTGTTTTCTTGTAGTGAATTTTTCTCTTCTCTGGATCACTTCCCCAGATGAAATTTTGCTGAATTCTAATTAGAGTGTTTATGATATTCTTCGGCGCCTTGAAAAAGGAAAAATAGTATACTGGTAAACTAGTAAGGACATAATTTATTAAAGTAACTCTTGTCCTAAAAGATAATTGAGATGTTCTCCAATTTGAGAGTCGTCTTTGCATAATCTCCACCACCGGTCTCCATGTTGAGCACCTCCTAGGATTATATAAGTAGCCGTGGACACAAGAATTTGAAAGGTATGTTCCTATGCCACAATTGAGAAACAAGCGGTCATTGTGAAAATCATCTTCCACATGTATTCCAAACAGATGGCTTTTGGAAATTAACCCGTAAAGCTAGATACTAACTTTCAAACTGCCTTGATGCAGACCTTGAGGCACCAAAGATTATCCCACGACGGTTCACACAAGAAAATTGTATCATTTGCATATTGTAGCAGTGGAAACGACACATCATTTGAAACTTTATATGGACTTAGATATCCATCCTTCGTAGCCTTCTGAACTAAATCTGAGAACCCCTCAGCAGCTATAAGAAACAGAAATGGAGCCAAGGGATCACCTTGGCGAAGTCCCCACTGAACCATAAAGTCATTTGTGGGGATTCCATTCACCAAAACTGACATGGAACTAGATCTGATACACGCACGAATCCACCTACGCCAGTTAAAGCAGAAACCCATTCTCACCTGCATGTAATCCAAGTAGTCCCAATCAACTGAATCATAGGCCTTCTCGAAATCCACTTTAAATAACAGTGACTTTTTTTCTTCTTTTGTCGGATCAACCACCTTATTCCTTTGTTAAACACCGTCCAAGATCTATCGACTAGCCAAAAACGTCGTTTGGCAAGGAGAGATAACACTGCTAAAAACCTTCTTCAACCTGCCAGCTAGAAGTTTTGCAATTATGTTATACAAGCTGCTGATTAATGAAATAGGTCTATACTCATGTAAAGATTGCGGGTGCTCAGTTTTAGGAATTAAAGCCAAGAAGGCAGCTGTAATAGCTTTTGGAAGTTGAGTGTTCGCTTGAAACTCATGAATAAATGCCAACAATTCATCCTTTGAAAACTCCCAGCAAACTCTGAAGAAAGTGAAGTTGAATCCATCTGGACCCGGGCTTTTATTACCATCACAATCCAACACCACCTCTTTCAACTCCTTGCCGAGACCAAAGCCGTAAGAAATGTGTTATCATCTTGGGATATCTGTCAAAACAAATTCCCTCAAGTTTAGGCCTTCTAAAATTGCATGTATTTGAAAAGTGACCATCATTTTCAAGTTAAATTTTCCTCATTGCTCTGAAACAATCTCACATAACTCTATATTAACCAACTAAAGTTAATTACGAATATAACCAACTAACAATATAAATAATATTTAATATAAATAATCATTAATATAAACAATATATTACATCTAAACAATATAAATAATCAAACCAAGCTACATCTAAACAATATAAATAATTATTAATATAAAAAACGAATTAAATGACCGAAAGAATCTGTTCTTTTAATAAAAAACAATAAATTATCTTGATATTTGCCTATACTCCCTCTGGTCTCAAATATAAGCAAAAAATAAATAAAATTATTTTACACTCTTTAAGAAAAATTAGTTAATCTCATTAAATTTTCTTATAGTAATGAAAAAATAATTGTATTCTCTAAATTGCTCTTGTCAATGGAAAGATAATTTTTAAAGAAAAATCGAAGACACTCTTGATGGCGCAAATGAAGACGTAAAGCAATCAGACTGAAGATGTAAATGTGGAAAACATTTCGAGAATCTCAACTTTTGAAGATACTCTTGCTTAAGCTAATGATATGTCAGTTCATACCAACCCGGTGTTTCATCGGCATTTTTTATTGACAGTCCTAGTACCCAGTGCCGCCAAGACCCTTGAGTATTCTAAGTGGGAGTGTTAAGGCTTAGGCAACTTTGTGGCGATTCTAGTCTTCAATTACCTCATTTGGTATTATTTGTCGACACGTACTTTCATTTTTTCCATTCTATATTTGAATTTTTATTTCATGCGAATAAAGTAGAGAAAAGCTCTTGGCGACTCATTAAGTCTTATTTGCAGGTGGCACGAAGTCATGGTGAACTGATAGTTAGGTTTGACCTCAATTTATGTGAAAAGAGAGGATATTTCTTCAAAGTTAAATCTTATGGTTACTCAACTATCGTACCCCAATTTTGTCCGGCCTCTTTCTTTTAATTTATTTTTGCTTATTAAAATTAGTAGTAGTAATAATAAATAAATAAATAAATAAATAAGAATAATATTTTTGGTCTCACAGAATGAATAAAGAAAATAAAAAAATATGGCAAAAGAAAGAAATAGAAAAAATAAGACAAAAGATCCTCTTCCATCCCTTTCCTTTTTAGAAAGCATATTTTGGAGAATCAATCAAATCTCCCTTTCTTAATCTCAAACCAAATCACACCAAAATCCCTTTTTTTCGATAATATGTCTCAGATTTATGGAGATTCGGTTGAGAGGAAAACATGGACATCCAGAACCAAATCAGGGAGTGATTCTATTCTCTTTTTCTTCATTTATTTCCTTTCATTCCCAGTTTATTTTGATCCTGATCTTTCTTTGTTTTTACATGCTTGATTAGAAGAATGCTATAAAAAGCCTCTCAAAGAGGAGAAAAAGGGAGGAGAGTGAGAGGAAGAAGTCGAGAAAAAAAGAAGCGTGAAGCAAGGCGTGGAGAAGAAGAGAGAGAGTGAAAAATCAAGCAGTATAGGTTTAGGTTTTTTAATTCCTCTTTTGCTTTTTCTCTGTAATTTTCTCTGGTCCCAGTTGTTCGTCCAGGTTTCATCTCCTTCTCTTATTTCTTTTTCTTTTTGATCTGTAATAGCAATTGATTATTAGCCTTAATCTATTCTATTATATTTCTTCAACTTGCTTTATTTTTTATTAACTTTTTTATTTATCTTTCTATTTGGATTGTGTTTATTTGTTGCTGCTGAGTTTCTTTATTTATCTTCTCATTTTATATCATGTGAGGCTCGAAGCTAGTGTTAGGGTTTGGCCTCCCAATGGGGCCAAACCTTGTAGGGACCGAATTGCAAATTTCCCATTAAGAGGGCATCAGCGAAAAAGAAAAGTTTCTACCTTTTTCATTTATATGTTTTTAATTCTTTAATAAGTTAACATAATTTATCGAAATCATGTTTATTTTCTTTTCCAAAGTTTCCTTTTTTCATTTACGTGTTATTTTTAAAAAGGGATGAAGTAATAATATTAAAAAGGAATTTTCTAGATTCTAACAAAAATAATAATAAAGCTTTCTTTTTTTGAAACGAAGTACTTTCCTTCTTTAAATAAATTAGTTTTTAGGCACTATTGCTAATAAAACCAAAAAGGGAACCAATTTTTGGCAAACATTTTTTTCGAGTAATTAAAGGTATTGTTTTTACGGGCGTCGCGGGGTGCTAATACCTTCCCCGCGCGTAAATAACTCCCGGGCTCAGAATTTGGCTCAAAGACCTTTTTCATCGTTAAATTCAAAAATATCCAAAAAATAGGTTTTCCAATGTTTTCCTAAAATTAAATATTGGTGGCGGCTACATTGAAATTTTAGTGTGGTTATCACAGCTGGCGACTCCGCTGGGGACTTTAGAGAGTTAGGCCTTAAAATTGTTTGAATTAATTTGTTTGCCTATTATTTGATTTATTTCCCTTTTCTTTCTTTTATTTTTATCTTCGATTTATTTGTTTTTATTTTGCTTTATTATGTTTGTTTCACATGTATATATAAATCTTAGGATAGTCGCCATGTATATATTTGTATTTGTTTAATTTATTTTCTGTGGGTAGTATTTTAGGTTATTGCTCCTTCACACACTTCACTTAACACATTTTTTTGCACACTACAGTGGAACCCTATACCGGGTTTGAAAAAGAAAAAAAACCTTAAGTTAGGAGAGGTGTGTAGTGAGCACCTCTTTGGGCGTGACGGCAGTTGGGTCCTTCTGAGCCTCACCTAGAGTTTGGCCCTATTTGAGAAAAACTCCTTTAATAGTTTACCTATTATTGGCGGTAACATTCGAAAGTAGGACCTTTGGCTCTAGGAACCTTTTTAGATTAGTATCCTAAAGCCACCCAATGGAAAGACACTTATGTGGACCATAGACCCATTCGATGGAACTACTGGCCCATATCACCAAAGGAGCAAACCCTATCTGGCTCATTTTTCATGTGATCAAAGCGAAGTAGAACCTAAAGTCTTAGGAATTACTGAGTCTACACACATGGGGCACTTGGCCCATTTTTATCTTCATCCATTTTAAAAAAAAAAAAAAAAGAATATTTTCTCTTTTCCATCGTATTCTTTTTGCATGAAAAAGCAATATATTGAAAAAATAGAAAAATATTTCTCCATTATCCATCATATTATTTTGCATAAAATGTACACAAAAAAAACATTCATGATATGCATAATCATGACATCCTCATAACGTAACTCATTTTTTCCCCCTCAATAGAAAAATAGATACAAATAAACTTTTCCTGTATCCCTACCGGACTCAAGCCCAATCTAGACTTATGGACTTGTTGGAACAGAATCAGCAAGCAATGAGAGAAGAACTCGACCAAATCAAGGGTAAGATGGACAAGATATTGGACCTTTTGCAGAACTTGGATCCAAAATTGACCATTGACAAGAACCATTCCATCAACACCAGTGAGTATCGAGATGCTTCGAACGGCCCATTAGGAGACCCCCTAGATCAGGAGAGACTCCAAATTGTGGAAGATAGGCTGAAAGTAATTGAAGGGGCAAATCATATTGGGTTCAAAGCTTCAGAAGTATGTTTGGTCCTGGACGTGGTAATTCCTCCAAAATTCAAAGTTCCTGAGTTCGTCAAGTATGAAGGCTTAACTTGTCCAAAAAGCCACCTCATCATGTACTGCCAGAAGATGGCCTCCTGCTCCAGTAATGATAAGCTCCTAATCCATTTCTTCCAAGAGAGTCTTACTGGGGCATCCCTACGCTGGTATATGCAGTTAGAGCGGGGCAAAATCAGCTCATAGAATGATTTGGCTAAAGCTTTTATCAAACAGTATAAATACAATATGGACATGGTTCCTGGCCGCTCCCAATTGCAAACCATGGTAAAAGGGGGCAATGAAAGCTTCAAAGAGTATGCCCAAAGATGGAGAGGAATTGCATCCCAAAGTGGAACCTCATTATCACGAGAAAGAGATGGTTACCACGTTCAGCGACACACTTCAACAACCCTTCTATGATCGATAATGGGAAATGTCTCTTCAAGCTTCTCGGACCTAGTTGTCGTCGGAGAAAGAGTGGAAGTCGGGATAACAAGCGGAAGGATTGGCAACCTTGAAGCTCAGCGGCCATTCTTGCTTGATATAGGTCAAGAGCAGAAGAAGATACAAGCGATGATACAAATGATGCTCATCCACGACATGCCTTTGAGGCGATGGGCCACTCCATTGAGAATTGTTGGGCTCTGATCAACACCAAGTGATTGGACTTCAAGAAAGATAACTCTGTTTACTTTTTATGCTTTGAGCCCTAGGGCATATCTTGTAAAGGGCCCATTATGTTCTCATCTTTTCAGTTCATCAATAAAACTGCAATTTGAATTTTTTTTTTCAATCTTAGCTCATAGAATAATGGTAAAGCAAATGCACAAATTATCAAAAGTTAAGTTTTGTGAAGATGTGGGCAATGAGATTTTGAGATGAAGTTTGGCCGTTTTTCTCTGTCCAAAAATATAAAAAATATTTATCCCTTGCTACCCCTCTTGAGCCTAAAAAAAAAATTCTTTCAAATACCCTAAACAAGGATCGCCCATACATTGAAGGCTAGCACAATAGTCCATTAAATTTTGTCTCTTAAAAAAAAAGAAAAAAAAACAAGCCAGCAAATATCAAATGCAACATATCAAGACACTCGAAAAAAAAAAGAATAAAAATGCGAAAGCAAAACAAGACAATTTGTGCTAGCAATCACCAAAGTGCATCTTGGCACTAAAGATCCTTGTTTTCATAAACCCTTAAATACTTTTTGAGCCTGAAATATCCTTTCTTTCATAGCCCTTAACCTGGCCACGTTACAACCCTAATAAAGTCCATTCTGATTAAAGTCAAATTGCTCATATTTTCTCAAAACTTCATTTTTGAAAGAGGAAATCCATATAAACTCCTCGATGTAGTTGCTTTACCAAAAAAAAAGTGTAAAAGAAAAGCTCGCTAGGCTGAAAACCTGAAAGGGCGGTCTGGCGAAGTTAGAAGCGACATTTGGGTTGAAAATTCGCAAGCGGCCTAGGCAAAAGTTAGGGTCAAATTTACAAACATGTCAACCCAGTTGGACCTCGCGGATCTAAACATAAGCGAGAAGCTGGAGGCAAAAGTTGTGCCCATCGTCTACAAGCTTCGCATTCAAGATTTCATTCGGTTTGAACTACACAAGATGATCTGTCTCTCAACATAGATCTTTCCTGTCATGGCTGGACGAAGGCCAAAGGGACACTGAAAAGTCTCTATGGATCAAAGTTGTCAATCTAAACCTCCCATGGGCATTCAAAGCACGAAGCTGAAAATTTGAGGATCCATAAAATGATTTATCAAGGGGCAAATATGCAAACCTGGTGCAATACAAAGTCAACCATTCGGACAAGCAATCCGACAGAAAGTTATCATCCCAAGAGTCTAGGGGCAGCATCCTCAAAAGGAATTCAGGGAAATCAAAAATCTTTCAAAGCAAATAATACTCATGCATGACATACCATTCATTGCATCTTGCATGATCATCAATACTTTTGGGTCTACGACCCACCTAAAAAAAAATTTCATTACATGCATGGCATACCATTCATTGCATCCTGCATGACCATCAAAGTTTTTGGGCCCATTGACCCACCCTCTCAAATATTACATACAGTTGGTCTGTTGCTACTTAGTAAGAACTAGTACTCAACCTACCCAATCCACTTATTAGCAAGAGTTAGGAACCTGTCCTACATTTTGCTGGGAATCTGACCCACCACCTTGGGAATCTGATCCCAAGCTTTTAGTCGGGAACGACGCGTCTCGGATCTTTTTCAATTCAGGGAAATTGATCCACACCTTTTTAACAAGAGTTAGGAATCTGACCTACACCTTGTTGGGAATATGACCCAAACTATTTCGAGTGACAGAGAAGCTCGTATACTGGACGTTCACCTGCAATAGGAAAACCAGTCCATACTTTAGTAAGACTTAGGAATCTGACCTATACCTTGCCGAGAATCTGACCCGAACCCATATTGAGTGACAGAGAAGCTCATATCTCGGACCTTACTTAAATATGGTAGCCAATCCGTACCTTTTAGCAAGAGTTAAGAACGACTTACCACTTGTTGGGAATCGACCTAAACACATGTCGAGTGACGAAGAAGCTCGCACCCTAAATTTTCCCTAAGTAGGGAAGTAATCAATATGAAAGATGTGAGGGCTAGGAATCAGACCTATGCCTTACCGAGAATTCACTAGGAATCAAACCTAGAATCTCTCATAAATTTTGTAAGAGTTAGGAACCAAACCTACGCCTTACCGGGAATTCACTAGGAATCGAACCTAGAATCTCTCACAATTTTGTAAGAGTTAGGAACCAAACCTATGTCTTACCGAGAATTCACTAGGAATCGAACCTAGAATCTCTCACCAATTTTGTAAGAGTTAGGAACTAAACCTATGTCTTATCGGGAATTCACTAGGAATAAGACCTAGAATCCCAAAGCAAAGTCGGGAGCCAATCTTGCATCCTCAAACAATTTCGTTCTGGACAAAATTAGAGTCTTTTATCCTTAATTACCTTTTACAACGAATGCACGAAGACCTTCGAGTAAAATGTAATTAAGGAGGGGCAGCTATCGTACCCTAATTTTGTCCGGCCTCTTTCTTTTAATTTATTTTTGCTTATTAAAATTAGTATTAGTAATATTAAATAAATAAATAAATAAATAAGAATAATATTTTTGGTCTCACAGAATGAATAAAGAAAATAAAAAAATATGGCAAAAGAAAGAAATAGAAAAAATAAGGCAAAAGATCATCTTCCATCCCTTTCCTTTTCAGAAAGCATATTTTGGAGAATCAATCAAATCCCCACTTTCTTAATCTCAAACCAAATCACACCAAAATCCCCTTTTTCGATAATATGTCTCAGATTTATGGAGATTAGGTTGAGAGGAAAACATGGACATCTAGAACCAAATCGGGAGTGATTCTATTATCTTTTCTTCATTTATTTCCTTTTATTCCCAGTTTATTTTGATCTGATCTTTCTTTGTTTACATGTGATTAGAAGAATGCTATAAAAGCCTCTCAAAGAGGAGAAAAAGGGAGGAGAGTGAGAGGAAGAAATCCAGGAAAAGAAGCGTGAGCAAGGCGTGGAGAAGAAGAGAGAGTGAAAAATCAAGCGAGTATAGGTTTAGGTTTTTTAATTCCTCTTTTGATTTTCTCTGTAATTTTCTGGGTCCCGAGTTGTTAGTCAAGTTTCATCTCCTTCTCTTATTTCTTTTTCTTTTTGATCTGTAATAGCAATTGATTGTTAGCCTTAATCTATTCTATTATATTTCTTCAACTTGCTTTATTTTTTATTAACTTTTTTATTTATCTTTCTATTTGGATTGTGTTTATTTGTTGCTGCTGAGTTTTTTTATTTATCTTCTCATTTTATATTATGTAAGGCTCGAAGCTAGTGTTAGGGTTTGACCTATCAATGGGGCCAAACCTTGTAGGGACTGAATTGCAAATTTCCCATTAAGAGGGGCATCAAAGCGAAAAAGGAAAGTTTCTACCTTTTTTCATTTATATGTTTTTTTTCTTT
Organism: Calophaca sinica; assembly: GCA_037113605.1. Classification (NCBI taxonomy): domain Eukaryota; kingdom Viridiplantae; phylum Streptophyta; class Magnoliopsida; order Fabales; family Fabaceae; genus Calophaca; species Calophaca sinica. The sequence goes on from CM073733.1 coordinate 64,687,853, forward strand.
AATAAGTTAACATAATTTATCGAAATCATGTTTATTTTCTTTTCCAAAGTTTCCTTTTTTTCATTTCTGTGTTATTTTTAAAAAAGGGATGAAGTAATAATATTAAAAAAGGAATTTTTCTAGATTCTAACAAAAATAATAATAAAGCTTTCTTTTTTTGAAACGAAGTACTTTCCTTCTTTAAATAAATTAGTTTTTAGTCACTATTACTAATAAAATAAAAAAGAGAATCAAAATTAGGCAAACAGTTTTTTCGAGTAATTAAAGTCTTTGTTTTAGAGCGTCGCGGGGTGCTAATACCTTCCCCGCGCGTAAATAACTCCCGGGCTCAGAATTTGGCTCAAAGACCTTTTTCATCGTTAAATTCAAAAATATCCAAAAAATAGGTTTTTCAATGTTTTCCTAAAATTAAGTATTGGTGGCGGTTGACATTTGACTGACAATATTGGCGTTGACCCGCGTTGACCCGGTTCTCTGCGTAGGGTTTGCACAGCGTCGCGTGCGTTGCCGTCATCTTTGCCAACCAGCATGGCCGGCGGACTTCCGGCGTGAGCTCCGGCGTGCCTCGCCTCCCCGACTCCACCGTCCTCGGCGCTACTTTCGCTGGGTTGGCGCCTTTGTTCAGCGACCGCTATAACCGCTCCTCTGTCGAGGGTTTGCGATGGCGTTATGCGCTTAAATCGCAGCGTTTGTCTCTGTGATCACCATGGCGAGGCCTTCCGTCTGCACTTGGCGCGCTTTGGGCCTCTCTCCCTCTCACGGCGCAGCGCTTCATCGGCTGGTCCGGCGCATCACTTTCTTTGCTCCTTGAAGCCTTAACCGGCGTGCGGCTTGCATGGCTTCCATGGCTTCAAGCCTATCTGCTGTGGCCTGCGTTGGCTCCCCGACCAGCCACCTCCCCAAACAACGGTGCTCTTCCAATGGCAATAGCGGCGCCCGCGACGGCGGCGCTCCTCCACGCAACCGCCTCTCGGCTCGGAAGTCATTCGCGCGAGCCGCTTCACAACTCGTGCCCCATCCCTCCAAGCGATTCTGAAACCACTGTTGGAAAGGAGATGATCTCTCCATCACGATCTCGCAAGATGAATACTTAGGCGGGGTGGAGGCTGCAAGAATGTCCTTCTTGAGTCGGCTTGACTATGTCCAAAGGATCGGCGCCTTGCGCTTTGAGGAGGCGAGATCACGCATTGCAAACCAATGGAGAACCACTTGATTGGTCTCTAATTTCTCTGAGCAAAGGTTACTATGAGTTCTCGTTCTCTTCTTTGGAAGACATGAGAAGCTGTGAGATCGATGGATCATGGAATTTGCGGCTGGTGTCTTTGCGGCTCTTTGCGTGGGTTCTGATTTTAACCCGAAACTTATTAGGCAATCAAGTGTGCGGACTTGGGTCAGTTTATATGATCTTTCCAGGGAATATTGGAGACCTAAGATTCTCTTTGAGATCGCGGCCGCTATAGGTGTCCACTTTGTGTCGATGATGCTACTATGAAGAGGTCGATAGGCACTTTGCTAGGGTCCTTGTTGATTTGGACCTCAACTCATCTATGCGAGGCGCCTCTTGGTGGAGCGTCAAGATTATGCTTTTCATGTGAGGGTTGAATATGAGAGGATTCCTCCTTTTTGTGTTTCTTGCCAAGTAATCGGTCCTGATCTTGAAAATTGCAAGCATTTGATGCTTAATAAACCAAGGGATGCCAAGGCCCAACCTAAGAAAAACTTTGCCAAAGTTGCTCCTAGGCAGGTGGAAGATAGAGTCCCTACTGAGGAGAATCATGCAGATAACAATAGCTTGAACAAGGATAAGGAAGCAGCCATGCCAACTCCAGCAGCTAACGATGTCTCCAAGGATGCTCGCGGTGATCTCTATTCAGTGTGGTGGATCCTAATGCTTTCAAAGGAGTCAATAATGTTCCTTGGGTTGATCACAACAAGAATCCACTAATGGGCTACCTTGATGACAGCGGCATAGTTCATAACCAGGTAATAAATGATGATAATATACTTGTGCTTTACGATAATGTTGCGAGTCCTATTATGCGGAATCCACGAATGAATCGGTGACTCCTCGGCGAGGAAGGCTCAGGATGAATCAGCTGATATAGGTTTAATGGTTGCTAATTCTTTTCAATCCATTGAAGACACGGTGTCTGGAAATCGCATTGAGACTCCCCTGGTTCATTGTAATGAAGTTGTGGTGAAAGACATGCAGATAGCTAGCCGGTTGTGGTCTGAATCTGTTTCAGATACTTCTGATAATGAGGAAGAAGTCGTCGCTGACAGCTTTGATAATGAGCATATGCCTGATGCTTCCAAGTATTTGGCGGATTCAGGGAAAACGCAGCAAGAAAAAGAAGCTGAAGCAACCTTCACGGAAGTGCTCAGCAAATCACAGCGTAAAAAAATGAAAAAAAGCAGCTTCAGATTCAGAGAAGTGCTGGTTACAGAACCCGCTCTAAGGGTGGTCCCAACCCACCCGCAAATAAATGTTGAAGATGTTGTCTTTGGAGCGTCGGGGGTATAAGCAATCAGGACACAGTTGGCCTTGAAGAATTTGTGTAGAATGAAACAGGCCTGGCGTTTTGATTATTGCTGAACCATGGATTTCCATACATCAGGTTCCAGCTGGGTATTTTAACTCCTTAAGCATGAAGTTATTTGCTGAAAATGATAGAGGTAATTTAGCTCCTAATCTTTGGTGTTTCTGTTTGGAAAATTACTCTCTTGTTATTGTAAAAAAAAGCCAGGCAACATGTCTGTTTTCACTTAATTATCTTGAGGAATTTTTTGTTCTTCTTGTATGCGCCTCCACGTCTTATATCTTGAGAAAACTGACTTTGAAATTTGGTGCATGAAGTTGAGTTATTAATCTTTGGGCCTTGGTGTTTTATTGGGGATTTTAATGCTGTTTTGGGGTCTCATGAGTATTATGGCAGAGGTATGTCTTCTCATCTTTCTTGTGATGAATTTAGAGATTGGGCTGATTCAGATCAATTAATTCATATGACTACTAGGGGTTCTCAATTTACTTGGTCTAATGGTAGGTTGGGTAGTTTCTATGTTGCTAAGCGGCTGGATAGATCTTTTTGTAACAATGCTTGGGTGGATTCTTGGGGTAGTGTTGATTGTTGCACTCTTACTAGGGATAAATCTGATCATTTCCCTATTCTTCTTACTATGAAGAAGTCGGATAGAAATTTTGCTTCCCCTTTCAAATTTTTACAAATGTGGTCTCGACATCCGACTTATATAAATGTCATTAAAGATGCTTGGAATTCTGAGACGCTTGGCTGTCCTATGTTTGTTCTTTCTCAAAAATTGAAAATTTTGAAGTCCAATCTTAAGGTCTGGAATAAAGAGGTTTTTGGCAATGTTCATGTTAATGTCACTAATGCTATGTCTGAGTTAGATATGGTTCAAACCAATATTAGCAATACAGGTGGCTCTGAGGACTTATTTCTCCAAGAGAAGGCTGCTCAATTTAAATTACAGGAGGCTTTGAATTATGAAGAAGACTTTTGGCGGGAAAAGGCACGCTTAAATTGGCACTTGCATGGTGATAGGAACACGACATTCTTCCATAGAATGGCCAAAATTAAAAGTGTTACCAATCAAATTTCTGCTATTAAAAATGGTGATGTTCTTCTCACTGATCCTTCTGACATTGAAGCACATATTGTTAATTATTATAGTAATTTGTTTGCCTCTAGGAACTCTTGTCAGCATAATGATTTAATTGATAGTGTTATTCCTCACTCTGTGACTGATGATGATAATAATATGCTCACCAGAATGCCTTCTTTAGAGGAAGTGAAGCAGGCTGTTCATTCTTTGAGCGGGGATAGCGCTCCGGGTCCTGATGGGTTTGGTGGTCACTTTTATTACACCTATTGGGATATTATTGCTAACGATGTTTATTCTCTGTTCTCCAATTTTTTGAGGCGGGGATGGTTGCTTCCCGATTTAAATTCTAATCTTGTTGTCTGATCCACTAAGGTGGTGAGGCGGAGAGGTTAGATCGATGTCGACCTATTGCTTTAGCTAACTTCGATTCAAAATTATTACTAAAGTTATTGCGAGATAGGCTTGCGGTGGTGGCTCCTAAAATTATATCTCACAATCAGCGTGGTTTCATTAAAGCGAGGAATATCTCGGTGTATTTGCCTTTGCCTCTGAGCCGTCAACCTTCTTAAGAATAGGTCCTTTGGTGGCCAAGTTGCTATTAAGATTGACATCAAAAAGCCTTTGATACTATCATTGGAATTTCTTAATCCAGGTTCTTCGTGCTTTTGGCTTTAGTGACAAGTGCAGTGATTGGGTTCATTTAATTCTTCATTACGCTAAGTTGTCTATCTCTGTTAATGGGCATCTGTGGGTTCTTTAGTTGCAAAGAGGTGTTAAATCAGGCGATCCTTTATCTCCTCTTGTTTTGTCTTCTTTGAGGATGTGCTCGATAGAGGCATCTCGAAGCTAGTTGATGATGGCAAGCTTGATTAATGTCGAGGTCCCAGGAACTATAGGGTTACTAGTCATGTGCTTTCTGGCGATGACATTTTGATTTTTGCGGGCCTCTCAAAGAATATTGCTAGTTTCTGCAACTTTTTGAGGATTATGAAATTTGTTTAAGGCGGGCTATTAGTCTGAGAAATCTAAATTTTATTCTTGCGACATCACTCAGGCTCGTTTGCGGCTTATCTCCACTGGTTGGGTTCTCTTATGGCACCACTTCCTTCATCTATCTGGGTGTTCCCCTTTTTGGTATGTCTAGCGTGCTCATCGCTTCTATTGCGATAGTGTTAAGACTAAGCTATCTTCTTGGAAAGGTTCTTTCTTTGTCTATTATGGGCGAGGGTTCAATAGTTAAGTCCATAATTCATAGTATGTTGGTTTCTGACTTTCATATTTATGCTTGGCCAAAAAATCTTCTCTCTTGATGGATCAGTGGATTAGGAACTTCATTTGGTCAGAGATGCCTCTTCCAGGAAATATGTCACCGATTGCTTGGAAGAAAGTGCATTCTCCTACTCTTGAAGGAGGGTTGGGCATTAGTCCTATTAACTCCATCAATCAAGCGGGTATCTTTGAAACTTGCACTGGGAGTTTAGAACCTCGGACCTGGAATGGGCGAAGTTTTGAGAGCAGTGTCCTTAAAAATAACTCTCGATTCGGTATCACATCTCCTCTTCTATTTGATGCAGTATCAATTCCAATCGCCCATCATTGCTAACAACTCTATGTGGCATTTAGGGGATGGTTCTAATATTAATTTTGGGACGGACAAGTGGTTGTCTAGACCCGTTGTTGATATTATGGGATTTCACCCTTATTTGCATCATTTTCCAGGCTAAGGTAAGTGATTTCATTCATAATGGTTCTTGGTGTATTCCTGGCGATCTTTGCTCCCACTTTCCTGGCATCTTAGAAGAGATTAAAGGTATTATTCCTATTGATCATGGGTTGGATTTTTGAGATGGGGTGCCAATGATTACGGTATTCTTACTTCTAAGGATGCTATTTGTTTCACGAGCCTCCTGGTCGGCATGCTCCTTGGGCTAAGATTAATTTGGAGAAATTGTGTTCCTCCTCTAAATCCTTCACTCTTTGGAGATTGCTTCATGATAAGGTTCCTCTGGATGACCACTTGCGGAATAGGGGTATTGTTGTGGTCTCAATCTGCTCCACTTTGTGGGAACTCTGTGAAACCTCCCACCATTTGTTTTTGGATTGTCCTTTTGCTACTCACATCTGGAATTGGCTTAGCTCGGTTTTAAATAGCTCGTGGATTGTTCCTCTCCCATTCCACCCTTGATATTTGCAATAGAGGTTAGAGCACCAGGTTTTGATGTTGTTATTGCTTGTGTTATTAATATTTCTTGGACCATCTGGCATTGTAGGAATAAGTGAGGTTTGATAATAAGTTCTTCCTCCTCAATCGGCAATCAATTTAATTGTGACTAATGTTTCTCTTCTTTGGGAATTCTAGCCAGTGGGAAAATGTCTTCTTCTATTCAAGAGTTCTCTATTTTGAAGAGTTTCAAAGTGAAGGAGTCGCCACTGGTAGTGGCAGATTATTAAAGAAGTTATTTGGAAGCCCGACTTTCAAATGATTAAATGCAACAACGATGGTGCAGCTAAGGGGTGTCCTGGCCCAGCATCCTGCGGGGGTATTTTCAGAGGCTCTAATGCTGTTGTTCTTGGCTGTTTCTCTGCTAATCTTGGCATTCGTAATGCTCTTCAGGCAGAACTTTTGGGTGCTATGATTGCTATTGAGATTGCCTTTAAAAGAGGCTGGCGTCGTTTGTGGTTGGAGTGTGATTCTCTGTTAGTGGTTGCTGCCTTCCGTAATAGTGCCTTGGAAGCTCAGAAACAGGTAGACCAACTGTATTGCTCTTACTAAGCAAATGTCCTTCATCTTTTCCCACATCTACAGAGAAGGAAATTCTTGTGCTGACAAACTTGCCTCTCATGGGATTCATGTCAGCAGTCTTGTTTGGTGGAATCTCATTCCTAGCTTTATTTCGGATGACTTTTTAGAAATCGAAATAGCCTCCCATACTATAGGTTCTCTAGCCTTTCTTGGGATAGGTTGTGGATCCCTAGGTTCTTTATTGTCCTCTTGGATTGTTTCGTTTTTCTTTGGTTAGGTCCTGGGTTTTGGCCTAGTCCCAGGCTTTTCTTATTCTTGTTGTTTTCCTTTTTTTTTAATAAAAACAGGGGGGAGTACTCTTTTTCCTTCTAGATGTTTTTTCCCTAAGGAGGGTTTTGCATCAGAAAGGTTTTAACGAGGCTCCTTTCCTTCATTTAAAAAAAAAAGTATTGGTGGCGGCTCCATTAAAATTTTAGTGTGGTTGTCACACTCACTGAAACTCTTAGTGCATAAAAAGGAAGTCTTAGGCCTCCTATATGTTATTCAATGGGCATATGAGCTTGTTTCAATTAAGGTGACCCTTGAGTTGGATTCAAATCATGTCATGAATAGCATAAATAGGAGCCAAGAGGATCAAGCTGAACATGAGACTATTTTTTAGAATTATAGGAGTCGATTATCTTATTAGTTTTTCAACTCTTTGGCAGAGTTTGTTAGGAGAAAAACCTTTGTATTTGCTCATATTATTAGGGGCGGTTACATGTATTACTATTCTATAAAATTATAAAGTAACTAGATGTATTTCAACTTTGATTATTAAGGATATGACTTAACTTTTCTTTTGTCAAAAAAATTGGAAAGAAAATTTTGTAAAAACTTGTTTAAAGGGAATACTAGCAAAAAGGTTACTGGAAAATAAAATTTGAAAAAATTTAAGGATATTTTAAGAATAATATCATTAAATATGATAAATTCAGTTAGATTTACTTATATTTTAGACCACAAAATTTAGATTGTTTTACTTATATTCGGAAAGAGTATATTTAAAAAAGTAGCAAGCTCATAAGGAAACCAACAAGGATAATCTTCACTCCACCAACCTTTGCTCTGCTAGTGGTGGTTCTTTCCCAGCTTTTATCCTGGCCCACCCCAGTCCCTTTCTGGTCTGCTCTCCTTCCCTCTGTGGCGGCCGAACCCCTAGTTTAACCTAGGCCTTTCTTTCCCTTCTCTCTTTCTATTTTTTACTTTGGGTGTGTGGAACGGTGGAAGAATGTGGATCTGTCAAAAGAAGAGGAAGAAGGAGTAACTGTTGAAGGAGGCAAAGAATGTGAAGATTAAGTTTTTAGTCAAACATTGGTTTGCAAGATATAGACCGACAACCCCACAACATTAGGGCTTTCGAATAAACAATCATCCAGGCTTGGAGGCTTAAGAATCCGATCGAGATACAGGATCTAAACAAGTATCTTTTCCTGTTTAGGTTTTCATCATAGAAGGACGCTGACAATGGACCATGGAGCTACGATCGAAATCTCTTCATTCTAGAACGCATATCTGGCGATGAACAACCATCAGAACTACAAATGCATAATGTGGCTTTTTGGGTTAGAATCTATGATCTGCCGTTGAAGCTACGATCGAAAGCGATGGCAAGGAAGATTGGGGAAATCATTGTTGTTTATGAGGAAGCTGATGCGAAGGAGGAAAACAGAATAGGTCATTTCTTGCGCCTCAAAGTCTCTCTAGACATGAGGAAACCACTGAAGCATGGTACTGTGATACACTACCAAAACATAAGCCTCAAAGTGTATTTTAAGTATGAAATACTACCTACCTTGTGTTTTGCTTGTATAAGGATTGGCCACCGACTCAAAGATTGTAAGTACATTGAATATCAAGATGGGGATGGGTATGATGATGTTGCGGAACAAGAACAAGCATTCGGACCTTGGCTGAGAGAATCTCCTCTGCCAAAGTTGATGTACGAGTAGCAAAAAGACAACAGTTCAGGTAAGTGTAGTAAATCTCTGTTTGCATCTACTAGCAATAACAAGTGTATGGCTGAGGCGAGTGGTGAGGAATCAGATGTTGAGGTTGAGCAAGGGAAACCTTTAAAACTAGCAAGATCCAAGCTATCGACAATGCTGAATACGAAAAAGAAACCTTGATTAAGGTAGTGGAAGGGATGGCAGAGTCCGTAACACCCGTATTTTTACGATACGTTATTTAGCGTTATTATAGTATATTTTATGCGTATCATCTTTATAATAAGCTGTTCTTGTTTGTTAAGTAAGTTATTTAAATAAATCAAGATCAAATTAAAATTGAGAATTAATATTTTATATCAATTTATGGTTCGAATATCGTCGAAAAATTCTAACGAAGTTTAAGTCGTGTTTGAATCATCGTTAGTTTTTATCCGCGAATAAAATTTTAAATGAACCCCGATTTCGATGAAAATTGAATCGTAACCTGTTGTGATTATTTTTGAGTGATTATTATTGTTTTAATTATTTATGATAATATTTTATCACGCGACGAATTAATTTCTCGAAAAATTAATTTTCGCGAATTAATCGGCGGAGAATTAATCGGTAACGCGGTTTTTCGACGTGGTGTTTTAGTAACTCTTAGACTCTAGAATTAGAAGGTAATCATGAGAGATGTGAGATTAGATGGGTTGATCTAGTTGATGGGATTAGCATCTCACTTTTAGTCTAGGTGTCACCAAAGTGGTGGTCTACTTTTATGCTTACTTTTGATTGATTGTTAACCACATGTTTCATAATCCCTTCTTCTAGTGTGAGCTGCAGCGTGACCCCCCTTTTCTTTTGTTCAATCGTTTACTTTCTTTTAATAATTGGTTACCCAAATGTTTATTAAGTTATGTATCAATATTTGGCTAGTATTATGTGTAAGTGTATAAAAAAATTAAACAACCCATCCCCTTATCAGCCCAAACCCATGACACCCCCACCCTCTCCACTTCTCTAATTGTTTCTTCTTCTTGCTTTTAGAAAGAGAAGCTCCATGGCTTCCTCCTTCCCTTCCTTGGCGTGAGCAACCTCCCCATGTCCAACCTTCATCCACTTTGCTTCCTTTGTCCTTCCTTCTCTTCCTTGGTCAGCCGAATGCCCCATCTTCTAACCCCTCATCTTATTTCTTCTTCTCTTCTCCAAGTTCTTGAGAGAGAGAGAGCTTGGGAGCTCATCCATGGCTTCCTTCCTTCTTGTTTCTTGAGATGGTTCCACTTTCATTGCAACTTGTTTCTTTTTCTCTTCACCCCCACTTACTTCTCCATTCAAGCAAGTTGGGAGCAACATTCTTTATCCCCATCATCAGCCCTAGGCCGCGAGCAAGAAGAGAGAGAGGTAGGGATGGTTTCCTTTGTTTCCATTCTTGTTTTATGTCATTTAAATTGTTTGTTGCTTGATTATGATCAAGAGAAGAAATGAACATCTCATCCCCAATTTCTTGAAACCCTAACCTAAGGGAAAAAGGGATTTATGTGATCTTCAAGTGAATCGTGCAAATTGATTGTGCCTCTTGCTTATTAGATGTTGTTATGGCTATTGTAGTTATTGGGTTTGATTTGAAATCAAGATTAGAAGTTTTGGGTGAAAACCCTTGTTCTTGAAGATGTTGGAAAGAAGGATTGGTCATGAATTAGACTTAGGTTTTGGGAAACTAATTGTTGTTTTGAAAGAAATGAATGAATTGGAATGATGTGGCTAATAGTTTTAGAACTAGACTTATTATTGGGTATTGTTTTTGGAAAAAAAAATATGTTTTTGAAAGAGGGATTGGTGGGAATTATTTTGTAAACCATTCAATTGATAGATGATTTTTATGTTTTAGTTTGTTTAATGGTTTTGGGTTGTTGGAAATGTGAAAGTAAGAGAATTAGTGATTTATGTGGGAAAACCTTGTTCTTGAGAGAGTTGGAAACATTTTTGGAACTTGATTAGGCTTTAGTTTTGTGAAATTAATTATTGTTCTTAGCCTATTTGATGTTGTTGTTGTTGTTGTTGTTTTGGTGATTAGTTTTGAATTGGAAGTTGGATTGAGTAAACTTTAGTGAAAACTCTTGTTCTTGAGATAGGTTTGGAATGGGATTGATTTTAATTAGGCTTGTGGTTTGGAAAATGGTCTTGTGTTTTAGTTCTTAATGGTAGTATGTAATTGTTGTATAAGTTGGCAAAATTATGGAAGTGATAGTTTGGAATTTGAACTTTGGTTAGGTATTGTTAAAAGGGTTTGGAAGTTTTGCAAATGGTCCCCGATTTTTGTGTAAGGGCCGCGAGCTCTAGAGGAGTATAGGAAAGGAAAATTATTTTGTATTCTTGGTTATAATAGTTGGATTAATGTGTGATTGGGAGTTGGAACAAAAAACTATGGAAAGATTGATTGAAATTGGAATTGTTTTATGATTCTTAGTTCTTGAAAATTCTCTTGTAGTTGTAGTTGATTAGTTTTGATTGAGACAAGGTTTTCAAAGATTTGTGAAAACCCTTGATTCTGGAAGGATACTTGAAAGGGATGCTTGAATTGGTATTGGACTTGAAGTAGGTGTATTTGTAAGAAAATTATTGTTTTGTGAAACCAATTGTTGTTTTAATTGTTAATTTCGATTGGAACCAAGTGGAGCCTAGACCCAAGCATTTTGAGAAAAGAATTGACAAAAGTTGTTGTTTCATATTTTAAGATGGAAAGGAAAATGATTTTCTTGTAGTCTTTAGAATTTTACTCTTTTAATTGTTGTTAGTTCTAAGTGTGTATATTTCTTCAAGGTAGTGGTAATAATATGTATTTAAAGTGGTGTATTCTTGTGTAAATGATTTGGTTAGTAAAGGGTTTTTGGGTGGAGAGCCTAGGGATTATAGAATTAAGTTGTTAGAATTGCACTAAATTTGCTTCGTGGGTTAGGCCTTGAGTAATCCGAGATCGTGCGGTGTAGGATCGAGGAGTACGTGGATACGCGCGGCTTGGCGTTTCGGTAAGGGCTACTTCTAGACATTTCTAGGACTATATTTTATATGCTTATGTATAAGGGCAACTTTTAGATATTGCATAGGATTTAATTTTAAGTCTTAAACGAAGAAGTCTGAGAACCTCAGGGTTCGAAGTGAGGGTCTCTTACCTCTTCGATTTCATTGTCAAATGTATGCTCCGAGTCGTTCGTGGGCTTTTCTGAAAAGTGGTTGGTCGCTTTGACTGACCACCCACACTTGTTTATTCCACTCTGTTAACTCCACTGAGTTGCAGCGGGATGGATTCTGTGATTGATGGTCGTGATATGATTGGTTGCGTTGATTGCTTATTACTGTTGGACTGAGTTTACTGTATGAGCTTGTGTGAATATTTATTTAATATGCAATTGAATAATTATTCGTGTTCGCCTTCTTGAATTTTCATATGAGTTGAATAATTATTCGAATTGCTTCTTGAATTATCGTATGCGGCGATTTATTCATCGAAGTGCGAGAGTTTAGTTGTGACGTCTTTGAGCTATATCCCGAATATCCTAGGGTGGTCGTGGAGCCCAAGGCTAACGATTAGAATTCGGCAGCTTAGTTCGGCATCGTGTCATTTGGAGTTATCGTGATGTTTTTGGAGTTTGATCTGAACAACCAAGGGCAGTGTAGAAGTCTAAAGCTATGGCTGGGTGGTGAGGAAGCCCGAAGCCAAAGCTGGTGTTCAGTGGCCCGAACAACCAAGAGTGGTGTGGAAGCCAGATGCCACGGCTGAGGTGGTGTAGAAGCCCGAAGCCACGGCTGGTGTTCAAATTGTGCAGTGGGCGTCTGTGTCATCAAGGAACTTAACCTGAATAACCCGGGTGGTGATGAAGCCCAAGGCTACGGCTGGTATTCAGTGGATGGATCGGCGTTACTTTTCGGAATTGTCGAGAGTGTCTCGGGGAGAGTTTTGAGTTGCGTTTTGAGAAATTGTGCATCTTGTTGTCTTTTGCTTTATGATTTGCTATTTTTATGATTATTTGAGAAGTTGACCCTTTCCTGTGGTGCCTTCAATCAATGATGGTTACCCAGGCGATGGCGAGGACGCGGAGGACCCGTTGGCGGACAACGACGAGGAGGACCCCTTCGAGGATCCGGGCAACGACTATTATTTGTCGTGATTGGCTATTGCACGCTTGCATTTCAGATGGCCGTAGGATTTTGTTTATAGTGTACAGTTGTTGTGGTGACCAGTCAAGCTTTTGGTGTTGTTCTATGTGTACTGCAGGGTAGACTGGCGGCATACTTTCGGAGTAGCCCCCTGCATGGATGTCTGTCGGGAGTACCCCCGGGGTGTGATTGTCCTCACGAGGATTCTCATACTTTAGGTGTATTTCTTGTACATAGTTATGCACCGTTTTTATTTTGTATGCACTGCTTATGTTTTGTATGTACTGATAGGGATGTCTTGCTTGTATATATTATGTATATGTGTTTCCAGCGCATAGTCTTGTGTCTTAAGATTGCATCATGTTTCTAAACGCTGTGGTGACTCTGTGTGTGCTTTGCGGGCGCAGTTCTTGTTTTAGGAAAAAAAAATAGACCGCATTTTCCTAAAGGACACAAGAGTACTATTTTAAAAGTACGTCGCATATAGAATTGGTTCTAGCTTAGTAGCGGTCCGAAAATGGATCGTTACAAAGTCTATAGGGATAGTTGAAATAACCACAAAGGTTGACACTAGCTGCAAGGGTAAACAAGGAGAGAAAAGTAAGGGGAAGAAAATGGGTAAGACAGAAGAAGGCCAATTCTAAAGAAAAACCCGTAGGCTGCAAGTATTACCAAAGACATTGGTAAGAGACAATTGGTGGATGTCCCAATGTCAGAGGGTAACCCTGAAGACTTGATAGGAGGGGGAAGAAACTCAAACAAGATGTGGAGATGTTGGATGTGGATGCCAAAAAGCTTGAGGTGGTGTTGCATGACCAACATCACCGCATCCAATGAGGATTATCAGTTGGAACTGCCGGGGTTTGGGGAACCCCCGAGTAGTTCGAGACTTGCTAAGGCTCTTCCATTTGGAAAATCCCCATGTGGTCTTTTTAATGGAGACCAAACTGAAGGTACATGAAATGGAGAGAATTAGGGGCCATTGTGGTTTCAACTCGGGCCTATTTGTGGATTGTAGAGGAAGTGGGAAGGAGAGGGTCGTAGGTGTTGGTCTCCTTTGGAGGGACAAATATAATTTTACCATCACCACCTACTCTTTAAACCATATTTGTGGCAATTGTGTTGATGATGAATCTGGGAACTCTTGGCTATTCACTGGCTTATATGGCCATCCTGAAGAAACAAACAAGAGGAAAACTTGGCAACTCATCCAAGAAACTTCCTCTCAAGTGCATGGTATGTGGCTATGTTGTGGTGATTTTAGTGATATCTTATCCTCTCAAGATAAGTGTGGTAGAGATATCAGATACATAAACCAATTATTTTTGGGCCGTCAAACTATTGAGACTTGTGGGTTAATTGACTTGGGCTTTGAGGGATACCCTTTCACGTGGACAAATGGTAGGCAAAGGGTAGATAACATCCAGTGTAGGCTTCACAGAGCAGTGGCAAATGAGGATTTCTCTAATAGATTCTCCCTTACTAGAGTCACACATATCCTCCGATTTGGGCCCGATCATGTTGTCATTCTCATCCAGCTTGAAATCCATCCTCAATGGAATAGGAAGAGGTGACAAAAGATTTTTAGATTTGAAAATGTTGGACTAAAGAAGATAGATATGAAGAATTAATTAGACGACACTGATCTGATCCGAATCTGGACTGTGTTGCAAAGTTTGGGAATCTGAAGAACATTGATAAAGAATTTGAAGAGTAAAATTTGGGTAACATCAAGAAGGAAATCAACATGATTGAGAAAATTCTTAAAGACAAACATATGTGGACAAAGGAGTAGAGCTCTGTGGCTCAAGGATGGTGACAAGAACACGCAGTTCTTCCACGGCAAAGCTAGTCAAAGAAGTAAGGTTAATGAGATTAGGAAATTAAAGGATGGTAAAGGGGTGTGGTGGAGAGGTGAGGATCAAGTGGAAAAGGTGTTGATTAATTATTTCAGTGAGATCTTCTCCACTTCTTGTCCATCTGATGTGAAAGAAACCTGCCAGGTTGTTAAGGATAAAATTACTCAGGAGCAAAGATTGTGCTGTGCAAGAGATTATTCTGCTGAGGAAATATCTGAGGCGGTTCACCATATGTATCCTCTAAAGTCTCCAAGCCCCGACGGCCTTCCAGCCCTTGTCTACCAATTTTTTTGGAACATTGTTGGTAGAGACATCACTGCTTTAGTGTTGCGCATTCTGAATGATAACCTCTCTCCCAAGCACATCAATAGAACTTTCCTTGTTCTTATCCCAAAGTGCAAAAATCCAACATCTCCGAAGAACTATAGGCCGATCAGCCTATGTAACATAGTGATGAAAATTGTTACCGATGTGTTGGCCAATCGGATCAAGAGCACCTTAACTGGGGTGATTGATATTGAGCAAAGTGCCTTTATTGAAGGAAGGCTCATCACTGATAATGCACTAATAGCCATGGAATGTTTCCATTGGTTAAAAAAGAAGAAAAAATGTAAGAGAGGTGTTCTGGCTCTTAAAGTTGATATGGAAAAAGCTTATGATTGGGTGGAGTGGATTTTTGTGGAGGAGACTCTCAAAGCAATGGGTTACCCGGAGAGAATGATTGGAACTATCATAAAGTGCATCTCCTCGGTTTCCTACCAAATCCTCATAAATAGCTTTCACCCCTGAACGTGGGCTCAAACAAGGTGATCCACTTTCTCCATATCTTTTCATAATTAGCGATGATGTCTTATCGGGTTTAATTCACAAGGAGGTCAGAGAAAGTTCCATTCATAGTATTAAGGTGGCCCGAAGTGCACCACAGATTTCACAATTGTTCTTTGCATACAATAGTCTTTTGTTCTCCAGAGCAAACACTTATGAAGCTCAAAAGACTCTGGATGTCCTCTTTATATACCAAAAGACTTCGGGGCAAATGGTCAACCTTGATAAGTCAGAGGCCTCATTCAGTCAAAATATGCCAATAGAACAAAGAAATGCAATCTGTATATTGTTGGGAGCAAAGATAGTTGAGGCCCAATCAAGATACCTCGGTTTCCCTATCCCATTTGGGAGATCCTAGAAGGCTATCTTTCCCTTCGTCATTGACCTGGTGTGGAAGAAGTTGAAGGGTTGGAAAGAGAAGTTTCTATCTAGAGCCGGAAAAGAAACCCTTATTAAAGCAGCGGCTCAAGCAATTCCCAACTACATCATGAGTTGCTACAAGATGCCTGAAGATTGCTGTAAGGAAATTGATTCAATGCTTGCAAAATTTAGGTGGGGTTCAGGAAAAGAGAACGGGAAAATACATTGGCTCAATTGGGAGAGAATGGCTAGAAACAAGAACAAATGAGGTATAGGATTCAGGGGTTTCAGTGATTTTAACAAGGCCCTGTTGGGGAAACAATGTTGGCAGCTTATTGAGGGGGAAAGCTCCTTGCTGGAAAAAGTTCTTAAAAGTAATAATTCCCAAAGGATCCTTCATGGATGCACAGGTGGGCTTTCAACCAAGCTTTTCTTGGCGAAGCATTCTAAGTGCACGGGAGTTGATTGATAAAGGAGGGAGATGGATCATTGGCAATGGTAAAAAGGCCAGAATTTGGATGGACAATTGGCTCTCTGACCAAAAAGGATTTAAAGTGAGAGGACCACCAACAAACCTGCATCCTAAGTCTTTGGTGGAAAATTTCACAATCTTCAACTATCTCATCCCCTATGAAGCTAAACAAGTGGTTAACATTCCTGTATCCTATTGTTTTTTAGAGGATAAGCTAATTTGGCACTGGGAGAAGGATCGTAAATATTTAGTGAGATCCGCATATCACCTATTATGTGCAGATAAAATTAAACATCTACCTGGGACTTCATGCTCAATGGATGACAAAATTTGGAAGGAAATTTGGAGTGCTCCAATCCCAGACAAGATCAAAAATTTCCTGTTGAGTTAGCAAGGAACATCCTTCCCATTAGAGCAAATTTAAGTAGAAAGGGAATCTCCCTGGATATTTCTTGCCCCCTCTGCCATCAAGACAAAGAGACTAGTGAGCATCTGTTGTGACAATGCCAGATCATAAGGTTAGTGCTTTTTGCATCCAATTTGGGAACCCATGTCCCTCCTAGTTTGGATCTAAACCAATGGATTCTAAAATGGATGTCTTGTAAAGAACCTCTGGGCGCCCAACATTTCAGTACAATTCTTTGGATGGTTTGGTCTGCTAGGAATAATGTAGTCTTCAAACATGAGTAGGCTGATCCCATATTACTGGCACAAAGAGCTGAGGAGTATGTTACAAAGTTCAATGATGCAAATCCATGGACACACTCCCGCTGTAGGTGTCAACAACAAACAGATAATGGTGTTGTTGTCTTCCATGGTAATATTTTTTGTGTGGATGCTGGTTGTTTTGTGGGTAATATTACGGGCTGAGGATTGATTGCAAAGGGTCCTGATGATACGGTTGTTGGAAAAGCTTGCAAAAGAGAGTTTATCTCTGTTGAACTAGTCTTGGCTGAAGCTATGGGGTTAGATGGGGTCTGCAAACGGCTATAGATCAAGGATTTGCTTATGTTACTTTTGCTACTGATGTTGTCACTGTGGCTGTAACACCCCAATTGTTATGAAAATTATTTTACAGTCTTCGACTACTTGGAAGTAAATCATAGAAATTGATCACCTTAATGATTTATAAAAATTATAAAGAACTGATGTGTTTTGTCATAAATAATTCGCTATTTTGGTAATTAATTCAGATTAATAGACAGTGTAGACGTATACTGTTTTTAATATCAATTAATCCTGAAAAATATGAAAAATTATTGTTTGATTAAAGAAAAATATTTTATTGAAGGAGAACTATTTTTTAGGACTTAATGAACATTTCTAAGTCATAGTTTGAATTTTCAATTTTTGGAGAATTGTTAAATTGTTGTTTTAAGTCGTATTTAATACGAATTTTATTTTAATAAATTTTATATTGGTGATTTTATTGTTTGAATAATATTTAGATGATAAGAGAAATTGGAATTAGTGATTTTCACTAATTTACAGTTTTTATTTCGTTGCGAAAATTCTGTTAAATCATTCCTTTATGAGGCTATTGGGTGAGTTTCTAACTAAAACATTCCCAAACGTGATCCATATTTTACAAAATTTGAGATTTTAGTATTTTTCAATATTTATGATTTATTGGAAATTCTTCTAGAATTTTTGGACAACAGAAAATATTTAGTGCATTTTCTATGGCCGAAACTGCCTAATTGCAATGTTTTCGCTCGTAATTTTAGAAAACGAAATACATAGGTGCATTTCTAATGCCATGGAGGACATTTTGGCTAAATAATAATTTTTAGGTGTGGGCTGATGAAACAGAAAAAATTTTAGAGTGACAGGTGAAAAACCCTAATATACGTGAAACGCAGCGCATCCGATTAATTGATAACGCGTTATCTAGATATTTTACCGAGATATTTTATCAAGTGGGGGACATTTGTGTGGTTAGGAATCAGCCACATAGAATGGTGGGCTTCTAGAAGCCCACTTGTAAACTTTATGCTAACTTGGTTTCCTAACTAAGTAAGATTTAGTTACCTTTATTCAACTTGGTTCCTTAACTAGTTAACAAGAGCATAACAAGAATTTTTATTAATCCTTATCCTTCTTCTAACTCATGCCTATATAAAGGGGAGGGAGAGCTTGTATTTTCATTCATTTCCTTCATAGAAACATAAGAGACAAACTTTGGAAAATCAAGAGAAAGGTAGAGATCTAGTGAGAGAAGTTGGAGCAAAGTGAGAATTTCCTTCTCCTTTTCTTGAGGTTGTGTATTCAGCCCTTTTATTTAGGTAAGATCATCATCTTCTTCTTCCTATTTCCTTGTTCATAAGTTGTATGTGTTAGTTAAAGATTTTGGAAGAAAAAGAATTGGATTTGAGATGGTTAAAAGTTTTGTTTTTGGTGAGGCTGCTAGGGCTGAATAAATGCTTGTGGGGTGTGTTTTAAATTGTTTTTACTTATTAAAAGTACTTGATTTTAGATGTGTCTTGAGCCTTTGGTTTTAAATCTAAAAGAAAAGATTTGTTATATCATCAAAATTTTTCATTTTCCTTGTTGATCTTAAAACTCGAGTTTGGGTATGTTCACTATTTTGCACATAACTTTTAGCACATAAATCCTTTTGATTTGATTCTTGTTTAACTGGAAACTAGACTTATTTCTCTACATTTTTAGCATATATTTCACTAGATTTGGTTGAGTATTGAGGTTTTAAAGTGTACAAAAAATTGGTCAATAGTGGGCTGTCATTTTCTGTATCCCCGAGCATTATTTAGAAAAACTATACTAAATGGGTTATTATTTGTTAAATTAAAAATCAATATCAAAAACTAGACATCCTAAGCTTTCCAAAGAGTGGTCATTTGCTCAAATCAGACACCGTTTGCTATTTTAATAAAATCAGTGAATTGAATGCATAGATGCAGAAAAATACTAGTTAACCGAATTTGAATATGTTTGGAGTTTTTAAAATAAAGAAAAATCCATTTTCTAACTTGTTTTGGTAGATCTTTTAGTTTGTTATCAAATAAGATTAGTTGAGCGATTCCAATCCTTTAGAGCCTAAGAACCATGGTTGCCCATTGACTTTGATGTCTTAGGATTCGTTCTAAAACTTCATAGCTTTGTATATTCAAGGTTCGAGCGACGTTCGAGCGAGGAATATCATCGATACCTCCAACATGTTAGTTAAGGAAAGTGTATGAGTAAGAAAAATTCTTACATAATGAGTTTGGGCTTTTCACCTTGTGTGTTGTTTAGTTTGATTGTTTGATTAATTGTGTGGTAGTACTTGTAGTATTACTATATGTTGTCTAAAATGTTGTAACATGTTGTAGTATACTGAATTGTTATATGTTGTCTGAAATGGTGTAGCATGTTCTTGGCCCTGCGTGGCATTAGTAATTTGTATTGTTTTCCTTAAATCATGTTTGATTTAATTGGAACTTGATATTGATCGGAAATTGCAAAATATTGTTGATGATAATGGATTAATTAGTAATGCGTTGATTGACTGTTATTAGTTTGACAATTTATTACGATAAATCCGATGCGATTTCACAAGCCGAGTTATGATTTCTTAAGCAAATTGTTAAGGGCATTTTGACTTAAAAGTAAGCGTGAGGGTTTTAGTATAACTTGCCAAAGCTTACAAAGAATTTTCAATATAGTAGGAAAAAGCACTTGAGTAAACATTGTAAATTGCAAAAACGGTTGAGTTAAATAATGTGTTTGGGAAAATTCTGGCTAGGAAAGACTTGGTTATTAAGAGTGTTCACACCGCCTCTCTTTCCTGGGAATTATCCTAACATATTATTTAGCACAATTAGGGCTTTGATGACAAAGAATTAAAAATTATTTTGAGATACCGTAGTGCATAGAAGTGACACAAGAACTGAGAAAAAGATTTCAAAGATCGACATTTTTTAAAGATTAAAATATAGGGAACCTAATGTTCCTATTAAGCATATGGGTCATGTGTCCTGTGCTGGGACTTAACGTCCTACTTGCGTGCGCATGTCTTGATTAAGGATTGGACCTAGTGTTCCGTATGGCGTGCCTAGTATCTCAAGCTAAGAATTGAGCCTAGTGTTTCGCATTATGTGCCTAGAGTTTTTTTTATCTAAGATTAAGATTAGCGTTCTGCAGTTGAACACCTGGACCTAGTGTCCTGTGTTTGAACTCTAAGGGGTATTTCTCATTGTCTCAGTTTACTGTGTGATGAAAATACCCGAGCATTACTTGAGTAGTATGGGATGCTCAGTGTAGTGCTTAAACTTTGAGTTCCCTCCATATTTTCAAAAGAGAAACGTAGTGATTAGACTCATAGGACATGAAGGGCTTAAGAAATCGTAGTTGATTTTCGATCCGCATAAATTAATTAATCTCTCGGACACTCTTATGGTGAGTGAGCCGTAAAAAGGTTTTGGTTTGATGCATACTAACCATGGAGCATCGACATTGAAATGAATGTCATCTGATTTTCCTGATCCGAGGTACGTTGTATTGGCTAGAGATCTATATAGGGCAGTGTACTCTAATGGCAATTGTTTAGACTACACATTCCATTGTGATGGAAAAAGGTTTTGGGCCTGGAAGATTTTTCTTCAGTGCCCTATTGCTTCCCCAAGTCGGGCTGTAATGTGTATGCACAAGGTTTTCATATGCACTGGCATGCATACTGACCACATTATAACATGTGATGTTTGATTGATTGAATTCTGATTGGATTGTTTACTCATATGCAAACTGCTTGATATGTCTTGTTGATGCTTGCGGTCTATTAAGCTATATATGTATATAGATAAAGCATGTTGTTGTACTATGTATATATCCTATTTGCATGCGACTAGTCTGTGATAAACTCATGGACAAAGAATTTACCCTTGCACTATTGTTGGATTGGACATTCTTATGGATGTCACTTCCAGATGGAGTTCCATAGTTCTTTGCGATTTAAATCTTTCTAGGAGCGTTGAAGAATGAGCCAGTAGAGGAGAATTCCTCCTAGTGCTTCAGTTCTGATCTTGCTGAATGATTTTTTAGTAAGAGTTATAGTCGTTGGCCAGCTTAGCTTAAGGTGTTGTCTATGATTATTTACGTAATTACTTATTGTTTTATAATTATACTTTTCAGAAAACCTCGCCTCAGTGCGAAATGATTATGTTATGTTTTATGTTATGTGAAGCATTCATTGTGATGTGATATACTCTGATATTTGCAAAAGACTGATTTTGCATCATTTAGAAAATTGTAGTACTCTTTATGTCTCATTTTTTAAAAGGGATTTCAAAGGAAAAAAATTCACTCCTATTTTTCATTGCGAAATACAGAAGAGTACTTTTTACTGAAAGCATATTAGCATCAAATGTTTTCAGCCTTAGATTAGGTTGTACAGTAGCACTCCGAAAACAAGGTGTTATAGTGGTGCAGTGTATTTACAGGAAAAATCTGCTGGCCGAAATTGAACCAGTGATCCATGATTGCAGAAACTTACTTTCAAGGCTGGGGAATGCTAGAGTCACTCATATTAGTAGAAATCACAATGGTGATGCTCATAATCTAGTTAGTATAGCCAAAATGTATGGCTCTTTTTATATGTAACTATAACACCCCAACTTTCTTAAGTTTAGTAATTAATGACACCAAATGAAAAAGGGGATTTAATCCCTAAGGATTAATGAGGTTAATAACCTTCAATATAGTGTTTTAACGTAAAGTTAAGCCTGAGGGGTAAAAATAACAATTTTTCCCAAAGAATTAAGCTTAGAATGGGGAAATGGGGCCTAAAGATCAAGATGGAAGTCATTTGAGAGCTTGGGCGTGATGTTTCAAACAATTGAATCGATTCATGCATTCAATGAATCGATTCATGCAATATTCTGAGCATTGGAACTGTGAAAATGTCTCTGTGAATCGAAGTAAGTAGTGGTGAATCGATTCACCAAATCGATTCACAAAAAGTGGAATGTGCAGTTTCAGTGACTGAATCGATTCACTCTTAGCTGTGAATCGATTCACAGATCGCAGAATGTGCAGTAAATAGGGCAAAATTGTACATAAAAGTGGGACTAATTATTTATGAGTAGTTTAATTTATTAATTTATCTAAGGTTGAATTAAGGACCAAAGGATAAATTAAGAAATTAAATGAGGATTTATTGGCAAAATTTTCGTTAAACTATGCCCTATTCCCCACCATGCACCTCACTTCCCTAAGACCCACACTAGCACCCTCTTTTCTCTCAAAACACACACACACACGATTTGAGGGAGAGAAAGGAAAAAGAAGAAGCAGAAGAAAAAGAAGGGAAAAGAAGAAAAAGAGAAAAGAAAAAAGAGGAGAAGGAAGAAAGAAGAGAAAGGGGGAGAAAGAGAGAGGAAGCGTGGTGGAGAATAAGGGAGAAGGGGGCCGCAACGGCCCTGGAGGCGCGGTGGCACGCTGGAGGGAAGCAAAAACCTATAGCGAGAGACAGGAGACAGAGTGAGAGGGAGAAATAGGGAGAGAGAGAGAGCTTGAAATAGAGAAGAAGAAGAGGAAAAAGGAAGAAGAAGAAGAAGAGTGGGAAGAAGATTAGGAGCTTGATTCAAGCTTCCATGGAGGTTAGGGCAAGATACAAGCATGGAGGAGGAGCAAGCCAAGCCCTAGAAATTGGGGATTTTATCCCCAAATTTCTCAATCCCTAACGTAACATAGAACTACCCCTAAAACCTCTCATTTTAGGGTGTGCTAATTTTATATTTGTCACTTGCTTGATTGAAGTTTATGCTCTTGATGAGTTTATGTGTAAGTGGATTAT
Source organism: Calophaca sinica (assembly GCA_037113605.1). Taxonomy (NCBI): domain Eukaryota; kingdom Viridiplantae; phylum Streptophyta; class Magnoliopsida; order Fabales; family Fabaceae; genus Calophaca; species Calophaca sinica. The sequence goes on from CM073733.1 coordinate 64,710,654, forward strand.
GTAGGCAAGGTGTTCGAGATATGTCCCATGAGAAAAAATAAGATGTTAGAAACCTCTCTTTAATTTAGATGTTGTTCTTGAAATATGTTACAAAGGTGATTAAGATGTTCAAGATATGATAAATTGGTGTAGGTTTGATTTTTATGATCGATGATGATTTCAAAAGAGCGTGTGTTGTCTTGGTCATAAGATTGGTTAAAGATGCATGTTTTGGATATGTAGTGTTCAATTACTTGTAAAGTTAGATTCCTTGATTTTGTTCTAAATTTCATTGAAGTTAGTCTGAATAGTTAAATGATGATGTGGATTAAGAATCCTTAGTTGCTAATTTACTTTATTGTAAACATGCATTGATGATATGAGAGTTGTGATAAAAATCACTTAAAAGATATTGCAAGATTCCTCATAAGAGGATAGAATGGTATGGTTAGTCTCGTGGGACGCCACTTGGAGGTTAATGACGTCTAACCACTATACTGTAAGCTATGTTGATCGGGGTCTATGGATCAAAGCATATGACAAAACCCGATAACATAGATTTCCGGTTAAATATCCATTTGACCATATGGGAATAGTTCAGCCGTGCTAAGCACAAAGTAAAGAAGAACTATATGTTCTTAGTTAAATTGCATTATATTTATGTCTCATTCATTTTCTTGGATGTAGTAAGCTATGAGGAGATAAACTATATGTTCTTATGCTAAATGGACTTGCAATTATGTTTTATGTACTTTCTTGGAACTAGTTTCAGATGGTTATGTTTATGTTTGTTTGGGAGAAGTTTCCCTTACGTAGCACACTACATATGGTTAAAAACAACAGTAAAAGTTTTTATGATTTTCAAGTCTATGTTACTGAGTTTTCTAAACTCACATATTTGGGGTGTCGTTTTCAGGTACAAGCATATCGAAGAACTTAGAGCATGTATCTATGATCGGTCTTGCAACTACGTGAGGCTTTGAGTACCGAATCATGAGTCAGAGTCTTTTAGAGTCTAAAAGTATTTCCTTTTCTCTTGCAAGCCTAAAATATTATTAGATGTTAGTTCTATAATTTATTTTAAGAAAATATGTAATTTGTGGAAACCTTTTTTAAAGTTGCAGACTCTGGTATTAGTAAGGTCTATTATTAGCAATAGTGTTTTATGATGCCTTGTGTATTCAAAAGTTTTATTTAGTCACAGTAGTGTATTCCACAGGATTTATTTCGTATTGTTGATTATGTAAAGCGAGAAATTTTTCCACGTTAATCATTAATTCCAATTAATTTAGTAGGTAGTGCCCTAATTAGAGTCGAGGCGTTACGGTAACTGTTCTTCTTTTATGGAATGAAAGCAGTATTTTAACCTAAAAAAAAAAAGCACAAAAGGAAATCAGCAAGGGTGTGTGTTTGTGTACATGCTGGATCAAGCGTGAACACTTTTCAAAGTAGTGTGTACAAAAAACCAAGAAATTGATGCATCCATATATGAACATCCGATGGAAGCCTATTCAATGTGAACAAACAGGCACTGAATTTAAGGTTTGACTAGGAAGGTCTGATCTTCTTAGAGGGCAGTTAATTTAACCATCTAACTGTCTATTTAAAACTCCACTTCAGAGACCATCTTGGGCAACTAAGATGTTCAAAACATAAAATTAAGATAAGAAAAGCAATGACAGAAAGGAAAAAATAGTATAAAATTCATAAAATGGGTACATGTATAGTGGATGGTGAATTCCACGTTTTCTTTATACAAACGGACATCTGATCAAGTGTTATATACAGCCACACCTAGTGCTAATCTCTGATTATTTTAGAAGTAAAACAATAGATTCAATGAACTAACTGGCACAACACAACAAAGAGAAATCCATTAGCAAGTCATAGATGCTTAGTAAAGTTTAATTCTGGTGTTAATGGGGCTCCTACATATGGGGCACAACCGAAGATCCTGTCCACATTCACAACATGTCTGCCAAAGAGAAAAAATAAAACAAAAGATATCAAATGAACTCACCCAATTTGATGTTTCTGGAGCAAATACAGGAAGAAAAAAAGTTGTATTTACCTGGTGCCCACATCCGAAGGCCATGTCTTTTCGATTGCTCAGACAAATGGGACAAAGCTGCATAAGGCCAATTCAATTTGTCAACCGTAAATTACAACCCATGAAAACATAAATCTAGAGCAACAACCATTTCAAATTCAGTCATTACAAATGTTTTGAACAATAAAGATGGGGAACCAAACATTGCAATAATGCAGCAAAGAAGTTTGTTGAGACCTGTCCTAACTAGTTCTTTGGATTGAGTGAGTTCTCTGGGTATCTCCATAGCAAAGCCTTTTGGCCCCGCATGGTACTAACCTAAGTCGGCGAATTGGAGTGAGGTGTTGCATCTAAACATTTTAGGGCGTCACATTAGACATGATGGACTAAAGAAGAGACACCAAAGTTAAGTAACCACTGGCACTCCTGATTAACAAACTCTGCTTTACCATCCCTATTAAGCATGCTTGTTTCCTTTGATAGTAGATTAATCAAGCATTTGATGCCTTGGATCTCTATCCAGTAGACCAAGCTAACCAAAAATTAAAGAGCTCCTCAAAGTGATCAATCCATATAACAGTTTTTTGTTCTTTTACACTAAAGAAGGCAGAAAAACAGCTATTTAAAAATTGATCCGGTACATAAATTAGGCAGTTACATTAACCCAACGTTTGGAACCCTGTAAATTTATAGTTGAAATGAATTCATTTGTAATGAAAATATTTACAAATTCTATCAACAGTGGAAGGATTTACATATCACCAAATATCATACACAAAATGATTTATAGTTAAATTGATTTCTTAAATACGCATCGTTTCACAAAAGTTTTACACAAGAATCCATTTATAAATGAAATCAATTCTGCAATAGAGATCTCACAAGAAAACATGAAACTAGCTCGGGTATTTTTAATGGCAGTAACAACTTCTTCACTATAGGCCATGGCAGCTGATTTACAATTGCTCTCATAATGATGGCAGCAGCTACTGCCTGCTGCCATACTCAACATATGACATACTGTCCTACAAACATACTCGGTCAACCTAGCAATGCCTTGGATCCTGTCCATTTTCTTATAGGAAAATGATGCTCTCACATCTCATGAGAAATGTGACAAAGGTGTAGGGAATAATGAACTAGAAATAAAAAAGAAAAGGAAGAGGGACAACGTGAGAAATGTGATGCGTGATGCCATCGAAAAGGAAGAAAGATAGGGTGAAAAGTGAAGTTACTAGTAAAAAAAAAAAAAAAAAAAAAGTCTTTCTTATATTATCAATTAAACACGGGTAAGTAATCTAATTTTTCAACTAAGGCATTTGAAGATTATAGAGAAGAAAAGATAAATTGGAACAATTTAAGAAACAATAAACAATGTTCATGCCATTCAAAAGCATATTCTTCAAGGATACTGCTCCAAAAGACCCAAGTATAAAAATAACAGAGATTATTCTGTAAGAGAAATTTACTTGATCGTCATAAGTTGAACTTGGGGCAGAAGGAGTTGTGCCAACTGGGAGGAAGTTGCCATGTTGAGGAGGGACACTTGGTTCAAACCTAGTAGCATGAGAAGCCTTTGAAGTGCCAAGAGAAGCGAAACTATATCTGGGCGGTGGGAGAGGAACTCTTTGAGGAGCACTGACCTCCTGTTTGCTACTTAATGGTAATAAGCATAAATGAGATGACAAAAATTTCATAAAAAATAAACACAGTAAATTCAAAACCAATAAGAAAAGTAAGGAACCAAAATACCTACCCCAGTAGATTAAGCTCTATTGTTGCCTTATACTGAGAAGGAATTTCCATCAATGCTGCAAGTGCAAATGCTGCCTCTTTTCGTGAAGGAGGGGTGTTCTTTGCCATAATCTCCGTGAAATTCACAAACTAAAGAGGAAGAAAGATAAACCAACAATGATTCATTGGATCCATTTCTGACAAGTAAGAACATTTTAGCAAATATTAACAGAAGTTCTTCTGTGCAAGGTTTTAAATCGGAGTCATAGTCGCAGTCGCATTGCGATTCTTGATGTTGTAGCGAATCACGGAACAAACGCAGTTGATGCTGCCATAATCACAGTGGCATTGCGGTTTCGGAGACCCCGAAAACCTTATTGTTCTGGCCCAAATCGCGATCACAAACTTTGATTTAAAACCTTGGTTCTGGGTGCTCTCATCATTTACCTGAAAATTATCAAAAGCCCCAGCTGTGATGTTGGCATGAAAGTTTTTCATAGTGTTCCATGGTCCATCTCCAACACCAACCAATATGATTGAAAGAGGAAATTTACTGTGACAAAGAAGCCATATAAGACACAAGATGTTCCAAAGAAGAAAACATTCTCAAGCAAAAGCTACATCAGAGTCACCTGGCCCTAACAATGGCATCCATAGTCTTCTGTTCCTGTGGACTTAGTTTCCCATGTTCAGTGTCAACACTTCTTGTTACCTGCACCAAGCATTGCTGTGGGTGAGTTTACTGTTTAAACTTCATAGCAAGACATTATTGAGACCCTGCAAGTTAGACCCATTCTTTTGCTCGGAAACTGTGGTCTTGTATGAAATTGCAGCATGAGAGGAGTTTAGATATTTACAATCATGTCAAACAACATATCTATATTTTCAGCTTGAGTCAAAACCCATGAACAGAACACAAATGAAATCAAATTAAGCACAACAGCCATAGCTATCCCATGACAGATATTAATTGCTTAATGAGGCTACAAAACTTGTGTTACTAAAACAAGAATAATACCAACAGATAGTTGCAAGATGCATGGCAACAGAGGAAGACAAAGATCATTATATACTTTTACACTTTCGCTTCCCATTGGTAATTTCATTTCCTATCGACTTTATAACCTTCTCTTTGCTGAACCTGTACTTTTCAATGGCTAAACATTGTATACACACCTTTTTTTATTGAAAAAACATTGATACATTTATTTGTAAGCTTGTCATTCCCTAGATGCAGCAAATGCAATGGGTGAGTAAATATTACAAGTTATTTAAGTAGAAAACGAGGGTTACAATAATTCTAAGTTCACCAAAGGTCTGACATCTTTGGTTATAAACAAAGATAAGTTTATATATCACTACTCACTAGTGAATAAAATGGATCCATCAAGAAAGCATTGGTTGAAATGTACATATAAAACGACAACTAAAGTCTTTTCCACTAGATATGGTTAGCTGCGCGCATCAAACAACGCCATAATGTTCTTTCGTGAATAAACAACACCATAATATCCTATCATGAATGGTTGAACTGTACATATGCAACCAAAAGATTGTTTGACATAAACAATTCATCATTTGGGGGAAAATTGATATCCTTTAGTACTTACTCCATAAGCAGTGCTAGTTTTTCAAACCGTTAACAGCACTCATGCATTAAGTGGGAAAATGCAGTAATGCAAATTCAGAAGAAAGATGGATTCTAAGTCTGATTGTTTATGATTAAGAAAGTACTTTAAAAGGTTACAAATAATGGAGAAAGCACAAATCAAATCAATTTTGCAAACAAAGTTATTCACTGAACTAAATCCCAACAAGTAAAAGTTGGAATGTGGAAAATCGGTTTCATATATAAAAATGCACCCTCTAATAGCTTATTCAAAGATAGATCCATATATAAAGGAAATAGAATACCTGGCCATCTGCTATTATCACCAAAACATGGTACTGGCCCCCACTCTGCTCAACAACTGTCATAGCCATTTCAATTATTGGCGCAAATGAAGTAGGACCTAAAAATAATAAGTACCAATATTAGAATATCTACAACCGGAACACTTAGAATATACCTAGGATTAAGAAAATTAGGTGAAATATAACCTGCAAGTCGAAGATGGGGAACAATTTCCCTATACCGACTCAACAGGTCTTCAAATCCATTGCAAAAACTTCCATCCGGAAAGAAACTGAAGACATCTTGATCGTGCGTTGATGCTGCCATGATATCATAGTAATTCTTAGAACCATCTCTAAACTTCAGAAGAATAAATTCTATGATGTTAAATTGTATGAAGTTTAAGAGATACCTACCATCTCCAAATCCGAAACAAGGTATCAAGTTATCCTCATCGAATGCTGCCATGGTTTTGCCAATAATTGATATTGCTTGTTCATAGGGATTTAGACCGCTCCCAATGTGATGCAAGCTTTGTCTACGAAATGAATTCTTTCCTGAAACCAATACCAAGTTCAACATGTTTCACTAGAACACACTGCAAAAATTCCAACTTTAGTTAGAAATGATACATAATAAAGCCTAACCTGTCCATTCATTGCTCTTGGTGAAATCAACACCAACAATAAGATTGGAAGACTCAAGGCCTGCACGTGCGAGAGCCTCAGTAACCTGTAATCGAATATAAGTATTGTAAATACATACATACATACAAATAGGGTGGTGATCCACTTATTTTTGAGTAATTCTTGTTATAGCTACTTGGTTTAGTAACTCTTTGTAAAATTCATCAATCTAATCGTTGAGTATATTGTCATAATATCTTAGCAATCATGTATATCAAATTTTAGATAAATTAGACATTCATATTTCTGTGGTTTTATAGTTTATATTTACTTATATCTGGGCTTGATATACTCAAAAACATTTTTTTAATTGCATATTTAGACCACCGACAAAATCTAATATCTACAAAGAGCAATTAAATGAAATAACTGTCCATGGGGTGTTAGCTCAGTGGTAGGAGCTTGGCCTTGTAACCCAAAGGGACAAGGTTCAAATCCCCTCGGAAACAGTTGTAACATGGCCATTAGTGTCACTGAAATAATAATATATCCCCATCCCCACCCCCTTTAAAATAAAAATAAAAAAATTAAATGAAATAACTATTTCAAGAGTTACTTGCAGACACGCTAAGTGAATCTCCATCCATCTACACACACATACGTCTTACCTCATCTATGGAATTGTAATTATCAGCAATTCTTGAGTACCTCCTCTGCAGTTTGGTACTATCGTCAGAGGCCATTCTATGACTCGCATAAGGTTCATCAGGGCCATAATAATTTTGAGGAGGCGGGTCATAATACAGCTGCGAAGAAGAATAAGAGGGTTGTGGATCATAGACATAACTCCCCTGATCATAACTTGCTCGGGGCTCCACATATGCACTCCAAGAACTTGAACTCTGCCTACTCCAACTATTCTCCTTAGAACTTCGGCCACCCATCAACTCACTCCTCCTTAGGAGAAAAAAAAAAAAAAAAAAAACCAAACCAATCTTATTTAAACACCAATAAAACAAAGAAAGCAAATTATATGCAAACACCTATTCCAATTGCTATATATAACGAAACAAATGTATCGTCTTCGAGGTTGTAGATTCCACTTTCCAAACAATTTGTCAACCTTTTTCCACTCATTAAAAAGTAAAGAGAAAAGTGGAGGCTTTTCAGTTTTCACACACAAACGCTACTCATCCATACAAAATCCACCAACTTAAGTAACACAACATCGTCAAGTTATAGCTGCTTGTGGCTTCAACCACAAGCAACAAACACGCGCCAAGTTTCTTTTGACGAAACGACAATACTGTATCAAGTTTAGTTCAATGAAGCGAAACGGAAAGAAAATAAACAAATAAATAAATAAAATATAAAAAGTAGAACACTATTTAGCAGTTGTGAATCAGAATCAACAAATTAACCATCAAAAGCAAAGAAAACGAAACGGCATTGTGTTTTGCGTAATGAACGAGATTTGAACTCAGTGTTTTGCTGTCTTACGCACCGTTAGTTGAAGAAGTGGAAAAAAGGAAGTGAAGTGACCGCGGGAGTTTTCACGATGTTGAAGGTACCTGGGCGACGAGAGTGATCAAGATAGAGACCGAAACGTTATGTAGAGTTGGAACTTGGAACCTTCTGGGTTCGTGCGTGAAATTAAAGTTTCAGATAGAGAATCTTCAATGGTGCATACGCTAACGCCCAATAATTGAAGATTCGAATAATAAGCTTTTTGAAAACTTGAAAAGGTGGTGCGGCACCAACAGAGACAAAGGAAAAAAAAAAAAAGCAGAGGCTCTTTATTTTTTTCTTATTCTCAGGCTTTGTGCGGTAGAGTGACTAGTACCGAGGACCCTGCGTTACGGGGAGAAATTCGTTGAAGAATTGTTTCGTTTGAGATGTAACGATATCGTATTTTTTTTTGGAAGACTAATTTGCGCTCGTCCGTAGAAGCTTGGACTGGCCAAGGCTTGGTTTTGCACCAGGGTGGAATCGATCCTACTACCAACAGGTCGACCCCCACAAGCACCCTAGTGTTCCACCACTAGGCCAAGAGCACTTGGTTGATGTAACGATATCGTATAATACATCATAGTATGACATTAATATAGTGAAAAAATTCATTAGGTAGGTACTAAAAAAGTTTAACCAACGTTTGTTGTCACATTTGTATACAAAATATAATAGCAAAGAAAACTCAAAAAGCAATGACCTAAATAAACTCACAAAAGTCATATAGTTACCACGTTGTACCACATCAAAAAATAGTCTATAGGTAAGAGTGGAAACAATTGTAATACTTGAATCTCTTTGCAAAGTTGTTGCAAAAAAAAAGAATCGTTAATATATAAATAAATGAGATTGGATGTTGATTGGCAAAATATATAATAAAGATATTGTTTCAAGTTTGAGATATTAAAATTGACACCTGATATGGTAAACCTCCTATGGATTGTCAAAGACCACGTGGTATACAACATTAGTTGTTGAAGTACACATGATGCCATCTTCATCCAATGTCATTTATGGCATTGGTCAAAGTGCTATTATATTTGACAATTGTATCTCTTCATATATTTGTCACTTTTATTTTACATGCTTTATCCCATGCAATGTAACGACCCTCATTTTTTTATTATAATTTTTGTGGCAGTTATTTTAATTGATTTCATTATATGTTTGTGCATGAAAAGAGACTTTTAATTTAATTAAATGATTTTTTTGAGAGTTGTTAATAAAAAGAAAGGGGAGGGCGTATAATGCCTTGGGCTAGCATCTTATATGCATAGTTATTTTCCTTTCCACCTACCTAGTGGGCCAACACCCATGGACTCTCTCCAACCCAACCCAAATAATAGAACCTAGGGCGTATGAAGGCATGTGACGCCTCAAGCCAAGCCCTAGCGCCCAAGCCTCTCTCTCAAGTTGATTCACTTGTTCCTTCTCCTTTCTAGCTCCAAACCCTAGCGCCACACAAGCTTGAAGGAGGCATTCCACGCTTTTTCTTCTCTTGCATGATTCGATCACCAAGGTTAGGAGCAACTCCATCTTTGTTCTTCATCCAAATTGGGTAAGTCATGACTCTTCTCCTTCCTATGTTGCGCCTCCTAGAAAATTGTGAGTCTTGGGGATTTCCAACGTTTCTTATAGTTTTCTTTTACATTCGTAGCAAACTCACCGTAGGATTGATTCGGAGTCATCATCATCCCTCTTTCACTAAGGAATTTCGCAAGGACCAAAGGTAAGGGGGGGAGATTATTGAAATTGGGGATATTCGAGGGAATAGGTGAAGGGGTTGTCCTTGAACCCCGTTGTGTGTTAATTAATTGAAAAAAAAAATTCTATTTTTCATGTGTATACACGTTGTAACTGTTGCTTGAAAAATCGATGTGGCTGCCATGGTTGTTCATACATGTTATAGGTGTTAGAAGAATTTCTGTTTTGATGCCTAGGAAGTGATTGAATTATTAGAACACCAAATTGATATGTTCGTTAAATTTTAGTGATGAATTTCAATGTTAAATTGTGCCTGAGACCTTATAAATGATTAAAATGGACGCTATTTTATGGATTTTGTTAATGGAAAATTTTAGAATAATTTTAACGTACTTCGTTCATATTTTAATTTATATTTTTCTTTGTGGAAATGTTACCGTAACTATTTTGGAATTAGAGAACTGGATTAGAACCTTAAAAACTACTCCTAATTAGTAATAAAGATTTTTCTCCAAGTGTTAGTCTTGATTGTGATGTTCCTAAATATTTAGAATCGAAGAAAAATAGGTGAAAACGTATGTGAAACAATATGTAGCGCTGCTGATGTTGTTCTGCTGCTGTTGTTATTTTTGTTGCTGTAGCGCTGCTGTTGTTGTTCTGCTGCAGTTCTGTTTCGCTGCTGTTGCTGTTTCTGTTGCAGTTTCTGTTTTCGCTGCAGTTCTGTTTCGCTGCTGTTGCTGTTTCTGTTGCAGTTTCTGTTTTTCGCTGCAGTTCTGTTTTTGTTGCTGTTGCAGTTTTGTTGTTGTTTTTGTTGCTGTTGCTATCTAAAGTACTGCGAAAATTCTGTTTTAGGTTGCTGTTTTTGTCTCTCATTATGTGCTCTGCAGATTTTTAACTACATGATTAAGAAATAATTATGCTTAAGACAAGTCATGGATTTCCTATAATTATTCCTTGATCCGTTTATCATTTTGTGACGATGGTTGTGAAAAGTCCACACTTGTGGCAATGACCTTGAAAGGATAAATGACATTTTGTGCAAGCCACCTAGCTATTAGTAGCCATAATGGGACTTGAGTCATTCCTTGTGAGATGATCCTAGCCATATGGGCCATGATGGATTGTCGATGAAACATTGAACTATGACGTTCGGAGGAAACCCGACCTTGTGTGTTTGTTTGTCATACAACCCTTGTGACAGGATGGGGAAGCACCATTGAAATGAAAGGTGGGCGCCTTTATGGGTGAGCTTGCGTGGCAATACCTCGGCCTAGAGGGTGAGAAGCCGAGTTTGTGATCCCTAATAGTTTGAGTGTCGCGCTTGGGTAGGGACCACTTATCGACTTAGCTACTGACCGTCACCTGACATTATCATCCCTAGTTGAGAGTATGCGGTAATAGAGTAAAACACCGCGAGGTGATCTCTAATAAACCAAATATGTACTCCTAGGAGACTTCTCGAGTAGTAGATGGTATCACATGCATAAGAAGTAGTGATGTTAGCATCTGCATTATTTTCTTTGATAATTATGTGGCTATGAGAAATGATGAAATTTGTCTGCGTGCATTTGTAGATGATATGAGATGTTGTTACTACTTTATGTGAATAATGTTGTTACTACTTTATGTGAATTGATTGTTATAGTGTGGTGTGTGTATATATATATATATATATATAAATATATTATTTATTTATTCACCTTTTTCTCTCCAAATATCACTTTAACTCGATTTCAACGTACTCACCCTCTATGGTTGTTTGTCTCTTGTCCTCCTATTTTCAATTGCAGACACTACTAATACCAGGACACGTAGCTAGTGGTGAAGGCCTCTTCTGCATAATTATTTTATAGTTTTAATTGAACATTTTCTCGATTGAGACGTTGAGTCATTTATGTATTTTGTTCTTGTAGTGTAAGTTGGGCTAAGTCAAGCTCTGAGGCTATGTGACACAGGTTTTTCTTTTATTTGGGGGTTCGTATATCGCTTGGTTTTATTTTTATTTCACAAGTTCAAATAAGATTTCTTAGAGAAGTACTTACTATGCTTGTTGTTACTAAATATTTGCAAACTGAATGATGTCTGAAATTGAATTACTCATCGAGTTATCCGTTGATCCTTTTTATATTTTATTTTCTTATTTATTTTTATTTAACGATTTTCGAAACGGGAATTAGAGTGTCACATGCAACAAAGTAAAAAAAGAAACATCTTTTTCTTCTGATATTTGTTGCCAGCAAAGCTTTAGGTGTATTGGTTTGAACAGAATAACTTGAGTAAATCCTTAAAATATAATAATCAGCTGACAACAACATTAAGACAACAACTTTTCCCTAAACCATATATGGCATTATAACAGTAGCTATACAACCAAAAGAACATAACCATCAATTGATTTGCTTACCAATTGTCATTTCACATTTCATGTGATAGAGATGAAATATCATAATAAATATATGACATTTTAAAAGAGAGAGACTTAAACTAAATAGTAATTGTACGAAGAAATTTGAAATTCAAACTTCAAAATCTTTTTACTTAAAAATGCAAATATCATAGATGGGCTTAAACTAAATAGTTATAGTACGAAGAAATATGAAATTCAAACTTTAATCTCTTTATCCTTAAAGATGCAAATATCATTTTGTTTGATATTTGATTGAAATTTCTCTTTTTTCCATCATCCTTTGAGTTGTAAATGTTCTGCAAAGTGTGATCAAGTAATTCTATGTAGCAGAGGTGAGAGTTAAGAATATAATAGGGCCTCTCTCTATGGAAAAAAAAAGTTACAGCATATAACACATTTATCACATTAAGCAAAAACTTGCATAAAATAAAGCAAGGATACTCTTTGGAAACAACAACAAGACCTCCATTTGTCATTAGTCTCTATTAAAAACACCACCAAATCCATTCAAAGGCAATTTAAATTATGTCTTACAGTTAAATTATGTCCTCTAGCTGCAGAAGAGGTTATTGAATTTTCATTGAAATAGCAATTATGGTTGCAGTTGAAAAAATGCATTACCATTAAACTTAGTGTTAGTCCACTTATGCAGAATCAATTTTAAATCATATGATATTAATATATGATACTAAAGTGAGAGGCACAAAAAATAGAAGTCCAGTTAGTTCATAGAACCAATTACTGATTTAAGCAGGATACAACCCTTGGTTATCTATAAGTCCAAATATCTCATTTTAATCCAACTCAGTTTTTGTTTATAGGATTTTGTATTAAGTGGCTGCACTTGACAAAGTGAATATTTAGATTTATATGTTTAAAAGACAGTGTAAGACCGATTGTAAAAAACTGTGAAATCAATTCAATTGAAGGTTTCCCTCATAATCAATTGAAAGATAATGACAACATACTTTATGTCTCAACTTTTTTTATTGTTCTTTCTTTCTTCTGCATAATTAAAAAGTAACATTTCAAATAGAACAACCTTCTTATCTTTCTCCTCCTCTTTTACTCGACCTCGGGATATCTGAAATATAAAAAAAAAGAAAAAAAATTATAAAATTATAAAAAGTGAACTAACAATCATCTTGGTATGTGATCTTTTTTTTAGGCAGTATAGTATTCTATTTGTATGGGAATAAATATTAAAAGCCTAAGAACCCAATCACAGTATTATTAACTATTCATACTCCAAGTAAAGCTTAGAAGACATGATAGATACTACATGATTGTTCATGTCAGTACCTAATCACTATATTAGAAAAATTCGTACTCCAAGTAAAGCGTAGTATGCATGAGTAAAATCAGAAGCCTAATCAATATATGAATGCCACTTCAATGCCCCTTTTTTTAAAATACATGATCAGTAAACCCACAGGTTTTTGCAAGTCAGTAGAACTCTAGCATTTCACACGGTTTTCTTAAATTATTCCCCCTTTTCACAATCAGCACATAATAACTCCTTTGATGCAATGAAATAAACCCAAAATGTGAGTACAAATCAAACATCATAATGGAGAAGAATCAAGCTGCAATAAGATCAATTCCAACGAAAGGGACATTTAACAGATTTAAGAGGCACTCCAAATCTTTCCTGCATAAACTGTTGAAGGATGAGCATTTAATTATTTGAAGAGGAAATTTAAATCAAGAACAACCTTCACACTGCATAACACTTAACCAAACTGTTTGGAAAAATTAAATCTGGTTCAGTTATAAGAAACATACTGCATAAATTAGAGCCCTTCAGTTCCATTGAATGTACACAGTTAAGTCTCTAATTCTTGTCTTTCAAGTCAGGAAAAAGACGCAGCCTAAGAAATGAGTACATGGTAGTAATAATATTGTAAAAATGTTAGATTGTATATTGAAAACCGAACAATGTGATTGTTCAACCTAAAAAAAAAAAAAAACTGATTCACAAGTGGTTGTTAGCCATGACTATAGAAATTGAAGGAAATTTCTATCCTTTTAATATATCATTTCTCCTGTTGTTTGAAACTTTTGATATCCCTGCCTTATGCCTTATCTTTATATTTCTAACTACTTTCAATCATGCTACAATCCTCAGAATTTGATGTTATCTAAGAAATAAATTTGGTCATTTAACAGTACTGACACTTAACTTTGGTGCAATTTAGTAGTGACAGAATGTTCTTTTATTGCAAAACACAAAAGCTTCTACAACCTATTGAATCAGAATCTGCACAGAGAAGAGTAGTTCCTCACCTTGATTAATATAACCACGAACACATTTGCAATATCTGAACTTCTATAACTGATATTCACAATATCCAAACCTGTGCAACTGAAACCAAATTGAATATCAATTAAAACGATATATAACAAAAAGCTTTAAAGTTTCAAATCTTAGTTGTGAAAGAATTTCATTAAAGCATAAAATTGAAATAAATCAAAAAAATTGCCTTCTTTTCCTCCTTATAGCATTCAGCCACTGAAATCTCTTCATAATAATTCCTATTAAGTAACCAAGGAACCTACCATATGTCTGCTCACATAAGAAATATCAAGTTACAAACATATTCTAAATAATATATTATTTATAGATTACAAACAACCTCAAAACAATTACATGAATCATTTACAGAGTATAGATCAATTTCGCAAATATATCAACCATTCTGGAAATTGTTGATGATGTTTGTTCACTTGCCATCTAACAGTTGTAGAATGAAAAAAAAATCAATCAATAAATAATGCAAATAAACCATCTGAAACAACAAAGCCCAAAATCTAATAAACCAATACCACCATCACATGGAATAGAGCTCCCAGTTAAACAAAAACAAACCAAAATTCAACAAAAGAACAATTTAATAACAACTCACCAATATGAAAATCTTTTGGGAACAGAATGTCAAAATACTTGGCCTCTGTCAAGATGGAAGAAGAAATGCAGAAACGAAAATATTCAAATCACAGATTTAAAACCCAGAAGAAACCAAGGCCAGAAGTAAGATCGTAAAAGCGTTATTCTGAACGGAAAAATTTTAAATCAGATTCCTAAAACCCATATTCAGCACTCAGCATGCTTTATAAACCATATTTATCGCCTTTATATAATTTTCATCTTGCTTCCAGAACCATCCACCTGAGAAAACCGAAAAAGATAAAAAATTAAGAAATAAAAATAGAATTTCAAATGAAGAAACCCCTCATTTCAAATAATAGAATTAAAAATTAAAAAGCAAAAAAAAAAAATATAACAATGAAATGCGTCAAAAAAAAATATATAACAATGAAATTTTCATTTTCACCTTCTCTCGTCAACATCCCGGTCTTTGATGGTCTTTTCCATTTTTCCTGTTGCAGGAGCTGTGGAGTATTTGGAAAAAAAAAAAGGGCTGGTGCTCTGCAGAAGGGAAGGAAATACAGAGAGTTGCATTTTCCCATTTTCACCTCCTCCTTCGTCGTTTTACGCTCTCACCAACGCCTCCTTGCAGAACCAGTCCTTGTTCATATCTCACTTCTCAGCAGCTAAACAGTAGAAATGGAAGAAGCTTGTGAGTTTTCAAACACACCCAAGAAGTATTTTTTGGTTAGAAAAATTGTGAAGGACGAAGAGTGAGATAGAGAGGGAGAAAGGAATAAAGAAAGGAGACCATGGGTTTTGAGGAGGTGATGCAGATTCAGAAAGATGAGAGGAAGAGAGAACGTGAGTTGTATTCAAAAATTTTTGAATTTGAAATTTTGAAGAAAACAGTGTTGTCCAGTTGTGTAAAATGAGGATAAATGTTAAAAATAGATATTTGTGATATCAGGCTTTTTCTCGGGTTGGACCCAAGAATGGTCATTGACCATCGAGTAAATGGAGGCAACAGTGTTGATCCCTTGGTCCGTTCGATGCGTCTCTTCTTTTATTAACTTTCGGTTTCTATCTTTGTCCGGTTTATAGGTGAAGAGCATTTTTTGTTTGTCCGGTTTAAGTTATGATCTAACAAATTTATTTCTATTGTCCGGTTTTTTGCTAGTTGCGTCAAATTGAGTATGAAAAAAACTATTTTAAAATGGTGACGTGGTAAAAGTAGGCTTAGAGGATGACACGTGTAAAAATATACCCTGAAAATTCTTTCCTTGTGTATAATATAAAGATAAAGATGAGATGATAAGCGCATGGAAATTTCGCGTTTCGTGTTGTAATTCAAAGTTAAAACGGCCATGGGTCGGCGCAAAGTGCTCACTGTTTCTTGCAGGCTGCAGCAGTTTGGCACCGAACGTTACATGACTAACGGCTAACCAGGTTCTCAAGTGAAAAAATAAATAGTAAAAAATATTTTTTAAAAAAAGTAGAAAAATAGTATAATTGAATTTCTAATATAATAACAAATAGTCTAGTAAAAATAAATATAATAAAAAATAGTAATTTTATTTTAAGGTAAATTTATATTAGGAATTAATGATAAAAATTAAACAGTCAGATTTGTATCCGCAAACAAATTTTTATTATTAAATATTAGATAAAATATGGAAAGCATTCGAAAGAGAATAAAAAAAAATTAGAAGCTTATGACCATATTTGTGTTGTTGTATTTAATCCTATATAAAAAACAATAGAAATGAAAGAAAAAGTATAGCAATTGACTATTTTAAATGGAGCAAATAAAAAAGAAAAAATAACAATATTGACATACGTATTCATTTTGTTTCATTAATATTCTAATTTTTTTTAATAAATGATTATGATAGTTTTTGTGTTTTATAGATTAAATGATAATGTTAGTAAGATATTTTAGTTAATTTCAATTTGAATTTATTTAAATTCAAATTTTAAAATTGAATTCAAATTTATTATAAATTATATCTATCTATTATCTATTATATATTATAAAAAAAAGTTTTCAAATTTTAAATCTATTATCTACTATCTATTAATTAATGATGATTTATTCCAAATTTTTATTTTTAAAAATCTAATTTTGAAATCTATTATCGATTATATTATATAAAATATTTAAATATTAATTTTTAAAATATCTATCTTTTTTTATTCTATCTATCTATTATTTATATTAAAAAAAAGTTTTGTTTTCCCGGTTAAATCATTCTTATGCTTTAAATTTTAAATTTTTTTTTCAGGTGTTATTTTTTTTTTTTGTAACAAAAGAGAGCCCCAAGCCCAAACACCACTACCAAACTAAACTAACAACTCTGGGAAAATACACCCCAGTAAAATCATCAAACAGAAACTGTGACAGCTCTATAGGAGGCTAGTTCCACACATGCAAGTAAAAGGAAACTAGGCTGATACTAAGGTTTGCCAAAAAGTCGGCACATCTATTACCTTCTCTCAACTTATGCCTGAATTCAACTTGCCAGTCCTGCTTTGCTAACTGAAGAATCCTTCTAATCAAAACAGGAGCCAAAACCCCTATTTAATTTATCTACTATATATAATGTTTTTAGGCCATGCGTCACCACCTAAATCATTCACAACAATTTTAAATGAACACATTTTGATTTTCAGATATATTTCAAATTAATTAATTTAAATTATACACCATATGCAAAATATAAAAGATCAACTAATAGAAATTTAAAAATTAATTTCTTTTTTCTTCAATATTATTTATTTCAGATTTCAAATCTAGAAATAAGAAAATAAAATTTCAATTAAATGTAACTTATTTCAAAAATTAAAATTTTTTTTGACTGAAGTTCAAAATTTAAATTTTTAAAATCTAATTTTGAAATCAATTATATGATGAAAAAATTTAAAATTTTAATTTTCAGAATATAATGAATACAAATCGGAGATTACTATTTAAAATATAATCATCACTTAACAAAAACTTCAAATTTAATTTCAAAATTTTATGCTATGTAATTTGTGTACTTTATTCCGAGTTTCAAATCTATAAAACTTCTTCTTAGAAACTAAATCTAGAAAATTTCATTTAGAATTTTAACTAATTATAATTTAATTCAAATATCAAAATATTTAGAAATTAATTTTAAAATTTATTTTATATATATATATATAGGTTTTGTTTCCGGCCTAAACCATTTCTACATTTTAACTTTTAAAATCTCAAATATTATTTATTTTGAATCCTATATATGATTTTTTTTTTGCCACGTATCACTACCTAAATCATTCACAATAATGTTATTGGAACGCATTTTGATTTTTAGATATATTTCAAATTATAGTTAATTTAAATTATAGATTATTATTAACCGGAAAATACTTAATAGTACGAAAGAAGTTGTAACACCCTGGCTTCAGAGTGCTACTAAGTGAATATTCTGACAACAGTTGACATATTTCCGAAAGGTGGAATACTCTGCTCGTAGGGTTTTCGAGAAATGTGGTCCTATTTTTTTTTTAAAAGGTTCTTTAAAGAAGCAGTCAGAGCATCACAGCGACTTTTAGAAACATGGCGGAAATAATTTAAGACATCACATAGACCACATTCATTTATTCTGTCAAATCATATATAACAACGTGTTATGAAACATAACAGAGATTTATTACAACACTGAAATGAATGACAAATATCCTATAGCTGGTCGACAAGTTATACTCCTTACTAGACTACTAGTAAGTTCCATAACATAATACAGATAGAAGGTCGGATGACTATCCTCAGCTGCTCCTCCCTGCAGTTCCAAATCCTCTGCTTGCTCCGCTTTCTGGGTTACATTCATTAAATTGAAAGAACCACTGGCAAGGGTCAACTTCTTAAAAATAAATAGCAGATACACATATTCAATAACATACTTGGCAATAAAACATGAAATAACACGACATATGGCAGGAGTTAGCAATCATGACAATAGGCAACCAACAGTATACACAGTTCTCAAGACACAACTCAAGACTCTCTCAAGACTCGGCTCACGACTCATTTTCTCTCGACTCGACAATTTTTCCGGAAAGCAGACGCCGATCCTTCAACTGACATACCAGCCGTAGCCTTGGGATCCTCGCTCTCCCTAGGTAAGCGATCCCTGCCTTTAACGCTATGATGCCTAGCTAATCCACCATAAACGAAGGGGACCTAGCACCCTCAGTTATCTGGCTCACAGCTCAAAAACGTCTCGACGACTCGACAATGCTCTCAGACTCGATGAACAATTCGCCGCATACGATATTCAAAGAGTTATACGCAAGATTATTCGACCGCATATCAAATAATAAGAGCATGCTTAATATGAAGAAACGCAATTCAACAACTTAAGCAATAAAAGCAGTTTGCATGAAGAAACGCAATTCAACAATACAACCAGTCATAGACAATCCGCAGCTCAACAATAACAGACAACAATCAACTCACCGAATCCATCCCTCTGCAACTCGATGGAGTTCATAGAGAGGAACAAACAAGTGTGGGGGGTTGGGGACAGCTACCAACCACTTGCAGACAGGCCCACTAATTAATCAACATATATAAAAATAAAGCGAAGGGGTACAAGACCCTCACTTCGAACCCTTAGGTTCTCAGACTTCTTCGTATAACGCTTAAAATTAAATTCTAACAATATCTAAGGTTGCCCTTACATACGGACATACAACAATAAATATAAATGTGAAGCGCCCTTACCGAACCCCAAGCTGCACGTCCACGAGTTCCTCGATCCTACGCCGCACGATCTCGGATTTACTCAAAGCCTAACAAAATAAATAACTTAGCATAATTCTTAGCTAACTTAAGCTCTCAAGCCTAACCCTTTTTCTAACCAAAAGCAAGCATTTAAACTACTAGCTAATTGAAAAGAATAAGACCTTTGAAAATAAAAGTTTTCTAGCATTTTAAGTAACACCAAATCATTTCCATAAGTTTTCAAAACCTTAACACATATTCATTTAGAGCACTATCTTACTTCTTGAAACTTTAAGCATAAGCATAGAAATTAATCATTTTTCATAAAATTTCTAAGGCATAAAACCTATCACATACAAGTATTAAATCTAAGTCCACAAAATAGTTTTTCCTTCCAAAACCTCCTCTTAGGCTCTCGGCCATCTCCCTTTTTCCTTAAAAAAAATTTGCAAAACCTTTCCTTTTAAATGTGACAAACCATTTCCAAATCATTTTCAAGTCCCATTTTCATACTTCAAGCATTAAAACAACAACCATAACTAAGACATACTCAAACACATTCAAAGTTATGTTTCTAAAATAATTGCCAAAACAATTTAGCGCCATTTTCATAGCCTTCTCTTTCAAAAACAATTCATTTTCAAAACTAGTTCACAAGTCAACTAACTCAACTAAATTTTCACAACTTGTTTTCAAAACATTTCAAGACAACAAAGCAAAACACCATAACCAACACATAGTCCAACATAGATTTAATGTTTTCCAAAAACAAGGGTTTTGAGAATTCTTTTCAAAGCAATCATTTTCAGAACACTAGGATTATAACCATAATCATTGCCAAAAATTAAAGAATCATCCCACCAATTTTTATATAACATTCTAGTCCTCCAAAAACTACATTTGCATAAAACATAAACCACAATCATACTAACTCATGCATCTCTATCTTACTAGCCTTAATATTATTCTAAGCATATTATCTAATACCTAAGCACATAATTTAACATCAAGACCTCATGCTTCTCATGTTTCAAGGATAGGAAAAATTCCAAAACAACATGTTACACATACATACACAAAACTATAACCTAAATCATGTCATAATCATGTTAGAAATTTAAAGAACCTCTTGATCAACTCCTACATGTCATTCTAGTCCCTCAAGAACCAAATCTTGCATAAACATCAACTAACACCTATGCTACTTCATGCATATTCATTCCAACAACTTTTAAAATTAACCAAGACATATAACTTAACACCTAGATACATGCTTCAACATCATTTAATCAATTCCTTTCCTTCATCAACCAACAATTAAAACATAAGTCATGGCTAATCCTAAATTCAAGTCTCTTTCAAGAACAAGGGTTTTTCATAAAATTCTTTCAATCCATCCTCAAATTCAAACTAATATTTAAAGTAGCAACTAGAACATCTAATAAACAAGAAACATCAATTAATTACATGAATCATAATCATAAACACCACTAATCCCCTTTTCTCAAGAATAGGTTTTTATCAAAAACAATACCCAATCAAAGTTTTAATCATTAGTTTAAAACCACAACAACAACATCAATTTAGCTAGAAACACCAATTAATTTACAAGATTCACAAGAGATCACACAAATCCCTCTTTCCCTTAGGTTAGGGTTTCCAAGAATTTGGGGCTAATGTGTTTCCTTTCTCTTATTGATCACAATCATGTAATATAGGAAGCATAACACAAGAATTAAACAAGATAGAACAAGAAAACTACCTCCTACACACACAACCACACCCCACGGCTTTTAGGGCTGAATAAGGGGAAGAGAAATTGGTGCTCTCAACTTGCTTGAATGATGAAATAGATGGTTGGAAGATGAAGAAGTAACTAGGTGTAGGATTGATTGGAAGTTGGAAGTAGAATCAACCCAAAGAAGAAGATGGAAATGTAGCCATGGATGGTTTCATGCTTTCTCTCTCAAGAAGTTGGAGAAGTGAAAAAAAGAATAAGGTGAGGGGTTAGAGGATGGGGTGTTCGGCTGAATCAATAAGGAAAGGAAGGAAGAAATAAAATGAGGAGTAAGATGGGAGGTGGTTCACGCCCAAGGAGAAGAAAGGGGTGGGAGTCATGGAAGTACTTTGTTTCTCACTCAAAGACAAGGTGAGAAGATGAAGGTGAAGTGAATATTGGGGTGGGGGGTTAGGGTCGCAGACCTGTTCTCCAAATAGGGGAGGGATTACTATTGTATACAACAATTAATAAAAAGGAAAGATTTAATAGACTTTCACTTGGCTTAAGGAAAAAAAACATTTAATGGAAATAAAAATGAATGAGTAAAAGAAGGGGAGGGGAGACTCACGCTGGTCAGCAAAGGAAGGATAAAAAAAAAATTTAATCAAAAGAAATTTTACTTGGTTCAAAACAAATGTGTGGTTTTCCATATATTAAGCAATAAGACCATGCTTGTCATAAAAAAATCAATCAAAAGGTGACACCTAAACCAAAGCCCATACTTCCCTCACCCACTCTAGTCCAACCTTTTGCCTCATCAGACAAATGAGTCTCGGCGTCCCAAAAATCACAGCGTCGAGTAATCGCGTTAACGATAGTTCGCCCGCCGTTAAATTCGCGAAAATTAATTTAACGAGAAATTAATTCATCGCGTGATAATGTATTCTCATAAATATTAAAACACAATCTAAAACACTCAAAAATAATCACAAGAAGTTACGTTTCGATTTTCATCGAAATCGGAGTTGGTTTTAAATTTTAATGCGGATAAAATTTACCCTACGATTCGAACGCGATTTAAACTTCGTTAGAGTTTTTCGACGATTTTCGAACCATGAATTAATATAAAATATTAATTCTTAAATTTAATTTCATCTTGATTTAATTCAATCATTTTCTTAGTCAACAAAAATACACGTTACCGCGTCACACCGAAAACTTACATAAAGTTTAAATTGACGAATTCGCATTAACGCAGCATACGTCTACGCTGTCTATTAATTTGAATCAACATCACGGATAATAATTATTTATGATAAATAAATTATTTCCAATTTGTCAAAATAATTCCACATACTCTCAGTAAATCATTGAGGTGATCAATCTCTGTGACTTATTTTTCGAGTATTCAGGATTTTATCGTTAAAATCACTATTCAAAAAAATTGGGATGTTACAATACCACCCCCCTTAAAATAGTTTCGTCCTCGAAACTACAAGGATAGTAAAATATGGAAAATTACTTTACTTAAATCCATAAAATAATTTGCACACAAGGACACTCTTAGTACATATTAATATATGTAGTACTATATTTGTTATAGTTACATAACATATCATGCGATAATAATAGTCACAAGGCATATACACATATCACACCGTAAAGTAAGCGCAGTCAATAAACGAAGAATCCCTTGCGACTGACTGATGCTCCATTCCCGATCACAACATCTGCTCATCCACTATCACGAACACGAACTCGAGCACGAGCACGAACACGGTTACAGCTACGCGTCAATATTAAAAAAATATTATTTTATTCACATGCAACTACTGTTACAAATAACAAGAATACAAAAACCACTTAAAACATTCAAAAAGATTACAATTCTTTTCTCCGATCAACATTTTTCTAAACCAAACCCTAGATGGAAATAAAAATTTTAATAATCCAACTTTCCCTTTAAGACTCAACCATTCTCATGGACAACAAAGTTCCTTTGAGATTAGGTTCTCATTGTCTCAAAATCATTAAACATACTTCAGTTCAAAGATTAAAACAAACTTAATAACTCTCTCTTGTCTTTAAAATCCTTTTTAACCAAAGTTTTTTCTAAAAATTTCACACACCAATAGCTAAGTGCTCAAAACTCGAAATCATTTTTCTCTTCTCAGAGAATTATATCTATACATTACACACTCTCTCAAAATTTTCATAACCAATCTTTTAACTCTAAAACACTAGAAATTCATTTCCCTTTCAAAACCAAAGCAATTATTGAACTTCTAGAATACCTAATTAACAACACTAACATGTAATCAAGGAAAATTTTAAAATTAATACCAAGACATTAAATACTCCCTCGATTTCAATTAATAAAATAATATCCAAGAATTTTCTTCTTTCAAAGTTTTTGCAATCATAAAACTCGCACTAAGACTCAAGAACTTTAAACACTTAATTCCCTAAGACTCCACCTTGTTTAGGAATACAAGGATTCCCTTAAACATTAGGTTTTTCATTGTCTTAAACACAATCAATCAAAACAACAAATATACTAAAACTTTTAAATCAATAGCCCAACTTAAAGTCCAAAAATCAATTTCCTGCCATACTTGGTTCAAGTGCAAGGATTTCAAAATCAATTTTCTTTTCAAAAATTTTCCAACTTGGCAACACTTACAACAATTTTAACTCAAATCTAAATTTTCAAAATTCCTAGACTATGACACTAACCGAACTATGAAAGAAACAAGTTGGAAATCATGAAATTATCAAGGATTGGAATCAGGAAGATTTGAAATATATCTCACACCTAAATATAGGTGGCCACTTCAATTTAACTACACCAAAAAAAAATTTTCAACAATACACACACATAAAACTCGGTTTCCTATAAGAAGATAAGATCAAGAACGTCTTTAAATCAAAGTTCAGTTAAGATACCTTGAAATCATCTTTTACAACAAAGGAATCAAAATCATTTTCAAACTTTCACTACTAAATCATGATTTAACAAAATCATCTAAAACTTAGGACCATTTTCAACAAGTTCGTTAACAAACAATACAAGAATTGAAAACAAGAATTAAAATACTCACCTAGAGCTCCTCCAAGAACTCGCGGTGCTAAGATATTAACAGAAGCAGAACATCAACACCCTCAGTATTATCAACATTAACAACAGCTCCCACATTAACAAGTAACAGGAAACGAAGAGGGGATCTTCCTCCCAAATCATCCTAAGGCTCTCGATTTCCCAAGAGGAAAGTAGAAGGAAATGCAACTCTCTAAGCCTCTCAAGATCCCTCACACTACCCACCACCACACGGTTTTGTATATTTATGAGGAGGTTGAAGAAAATAGGCTTCTGGAGCATGAGTGGCTTGCGACGCACCCAAAGGGAAGGATAAAGAGAATCAATTTTCTTTCCACTCAATCACTCCCCACTAGACCAATTATTCCCCCACTATTTTTCTTTTCGTTAAGTGGGCCGAGTGAACAAGAGGATCACCCACTAACACTAAGGCTAAATGGAATATGCTCTGCTCCACCTATTGTGGACGAGTAACCGGTCACATAAGGAAGAGAAGTGGAAATGAGTCATCTAACTATACTTGGTTTCTACCTAAAGTAAACCTCCTAAGATATGAAAAATCAGGGCAAAGTTTGGAATGAGAATTTTGGATACTACCCAATGCTAGCCACATAACTTGCCACGTACTAAAACTATGACCCGTAATTCCCACTATCCTTCTAAATTCCATCCAACTAGGTCAAATGGATCTCGCGTGAATTAAAATATCATAAGATATTTAATTAACGCTTGCTAAAAATAATCGCGTATAATATTTTCGTTGGGAAAATAAAGATACGCTCACGCAAATAATCAATCACACCATCAATCACACATATTCGCGGTAGTGCTAGAATCGACTACTGCGAACACACAAATGTTAGTGCCAAACTGGTCACACTCAGAAAATCGTAAATTAGTTTTGATTTTCAAATTTAGTATGTATCAAAATAATCCAAACAACAAACACTGTGGATTATACTTAGAACCACTAATACTTCAAGGATCACATATATGCAATAATGCTAATAACGTCTCCTATGAACTATCTATATTCCAAATCTCCGCCCACGCATAACGCCTTATTGCTGTGTTCCCTGAGATAAATTCTTCAGCTGCTAAGCTCTCTCCTTTGCTTAATGGAGGGACACGTCCCTGCGTCTGGAATCTGGGTCATCCAAATCTTCTGATCCATCTCTGACTTATCTGCTAAAACAGGAACAATCATTCGTTTCGGAGATATTGGATTTCCACGAGGTTTCTCAACCTAATAAAAATCCCACAATAGGTTTGGTGTGTCTCAGCACACGTTGTTTCAATTAAGGAACAATTTCAAAGAAGTACAAGCGGAATTACTCCACTTGAGGAACAAGTACACAAGCATGGTTTGACTCACCATAAGACCCAGTTTAACCTCTAACAATTGTTTTCTACAAAACCCGACACATGACCAGCTATAGTTTCCTAACTCACAGTCCGGTTAGAACCGAACCGCTCTGATACCACTATTGTAACACCCTGGCTCCAGAGTGCTACTAAGTGAATATTCTGACAACAGTTGACATATTTCCGAAAGGTGGAATACTCTGCTCGTAGGGTTTTCGAGAAATGTGGTCCTATTTTTTTTTAAAAGGTTCTTTAAAGAAGCGTTGAGCATCACAAATGACTTTTAGAAACATGGCGGAAATAATTTAAGACATCACATAGACCACATTCATTTATTCTGTCAAATCATATATAACAACGTGTTATGAAACATAACAGAGATTTATTACAACACTGAAATGAATGACAAATATCCTATAGCTGGTCGACAAGTTATACTCCTTACTAGACTACTAGTAAGTTTCATAACATAATACAGATAGAAGGTCGGATGACTATCCTCAGCTGCTCCTCCCTGCAGTTCCAAATCCTCTGCTTGCTCCGCTTTCTGGGTTACATTCATTAAATTGAAAGAACCACTGGCAAGGGGTCAACTTCTTAAAAATAAATAGCAGATACACATATTCAATAACATACTTGGCAATAAAACATGAAATAACACGACATATGGCAGGAGTTTTTTTTTTTTTTGGCAAAAGAAAGGAGGGGGCCTCGTTAAAACCTTCTGATGCAAAACCCACCTTAGGGAAAAAACACCAAGAAGGAAAAAGAGTACCCCAGCCTAAAATTTATTGAAACAAAAAGTGAAAAGAAAACAAAAAACATGGGGGGATTAGGCCAAAACTCATGTACCAGAGCAACAAAGAAAACAGCAAAAAAGCGAAAACCGCCTAAATAAAGGCCAAAACAAGGTTTGATATGCACATGCATCACTATAATGACTATCATCCCAACTATGTTGGCACCAAAGTCATTAACAATCATATGCAGCACATCAAAACCTAAAGAGAAGGCCAAAATAGACCCAGAGTGAACACTACTTAAATCTATAATTTGGTAGACCCACTCTATTTCTAGAAAAGTCCTCCCAAATTATTCTAGGAACCGTATCCCACCAATGGAAACCAGACACTGTTAACCCCAGAGAGGCAATCTTATCAGCACAATGATTCCCTTCCCGAAAAATATGCGAAATTCTAAAACCCATTTTCCTAGTGAGCTCTATACAGTTTAACCACCTATTCCGAAGCTGCCAAGGAACAATAGGGACCGAATTGTAAGCAAGGATAACAAGCTGTGAGTCGCATTCCAGCCAAAAATTATGCCAACCCTTTTTGTAAGCCAGCTCAATAGCAACCATGGCGCCCATGAGCTCTGCATGCAAAGCAAAAGTGATGCCCATGTTAAGAGAAAAACAACCTAACGCTGCTCCACTTCTATCTCTGAAGATGCCCCCGCAGGCAGCATAACCCGGAGCTCCTCTAGCGGCGCCATCAGTATTACACTTAATCCAGGAACCAGGTGGAGGAATCCACTTAACCTCGACAATATTAGGAGCCTTACTAGGCTTTGCGTCGATTGAGAAAGCCTTAAGAAGCACAAATTCCTGTAAAGAAGAAGAGATGCAACCCTTACTTGTGCGACCAGTCAAGGAGACACCGGCTGAGATGGCAGAAACAACAGAATGGTAATGAATTCTTGTGTTCTCAAATCGGATCATGTTCCTGCATTTCCAAATCCACCAAACTATGTTAATAATTGCAGCAAGGATAACATCTGCAGCTTGGGAAGACCAAGACTTCTCACAAATTTTAAGAATAGCATGGATAGAGGTAGTGTCAAGTTGCTCGCCCATGACGCCACTAAGCCAACTCCAAAGCTTTTGAGCAAAAGGACAATCACAGAATAAATGGAGGCTAGTTTCGAAACCGTTGCCACACAAACTACACATAGAAACAATGAGACAACCCCTCTTCCTCAAATTCTCGTCCGTTGGAACCCTATTATGCAACAGCTTCCAAGAAAGAAAAGACTTCGTAGGATGGATGGCATTACTCCAAATCAACTTTGCCCATTTCACAGTTTGACCCAAGGGGCGGAGATACAAGAACGCATTTTTAAAATTTAACTCACCCGAATTCGTTGGCCTCCAGATTCTATGGTCTATCGCGCTAAACTGCGGAATAATGCAGTGTTGCAATTCCGCCTGCAGCAAAGGAAAATCGCACAGGATAGACCGAGGAACAGACCAAATACCCTGGCTAATAAAATCCTTAACCTTGGCGTCTAAATGATCATGAAGGTGGCCGGGAATATTTAGCAATTGAACCAAAGTCGTTGAAGCCCAATGATCACCCAAAAGTTGATAGTCTCGCCGTTACCAAGCTGCCAACTGCTGTTTTCTCTAACCACAAAAATTTTGCTCTTAATTCCAGGCCAGATGGTGGAAAAAATGTGATATTTAATGAAACCATGCTTCCTTAAAACTCTAGCTCTGAGCAAATTAGCCCCCTGCGTGTCTGCATTGAAAAAATCCCAACAAAGTTTTAAACTAGCTGCTTCATTAACATCTCTAATGGATCTCAAACCCAGCCCACCTTCAGAGAAAGGAGAACAAACTTTATGCTAGGCAACAGTAACAATCTTTGCCTTATTAACATCTCCTGACCATATAAAATTACGGATCCATCTGTCAATCTCATTTAACAGGGAGACAGGCCAAGTGTAAACCAAAAAATTATAAATCATCATGCCATGAATTACACTCTTCACAAGCTGAACCCGACCCATGACAGAAAGTAAAGAAGCTTTCCAAGCAGCAAGCTTTGCCTTAATCCTATCAGCAATAGGCTGCAAATGAACAATTTTCGGCTTACCTTTAAAAATAGGAATACCCAAATATGTAAAAGGTAGCACACCAATCTAAAAACCCAGAGTATTGGCAATAGCAGCTTGTCTACAGGAAGTAGTCGCACCCGGATAAAAAGTGGATTTAGCAGGATTAATAACTTGTCCCGAAACCATGCCGTAACGATTAAAAAGATCCGTCAACACCTTAAGATTCATTTGAAGCCCCTTACAGAAGATCATAATGTCGTCAAAGATACATAACATGTGAAGGAACGTAGGCCCCTTTAGCGCCTTGCATCAAATGCAAGTTACCATCATCAACTAACTTAAATGCCCTACTCAAAACCTCCTCTGCCAAACAAAATAACAAGGGAGACAAAGGGTCACCTTGCCTCACCCCCCTCTTACAAGAGAAGAAACCGCAAGCTCTCCCATTAATAGAAATAGAAAGTTTGGCAGAATGTAGAATAGTTTCAATCCACTTACAGAAAATTGGGTCGAATCCAAAAGCACGCAACACTTTCAATAAAAAATTCCAATCAATGGTGTCAAAAGCTTTCCTAATATCAATCTTCAAAGCTAAATTACCGCTAAAGGATCGTGTAGGGAAATAGCGCAATAACAGAGATTAAAAACGCAGCGGAAATTTAAACTTTCCCTTCCATGGATCCTTTTGAATGGTCATGACTCAGGGTTATATGAATTACCTCTTGTAGCGCAGATCATTTGCAGACGAAAATTGGAATCGAGCACGAGCGTCGCACAGAAAACAACGCCTCTACGTAGTCCACACGAACAGCCTTCGAATGGGAGCGGTCTCCGTCACAGTGCTAGCTGACGTACGGAACCAGTCACGATGCAAGTCACGATCTTTGGAACGGCTAGGGTTTTCAATTGTCTGCTGACTTCAGTCTTAACGAGTCTATTTATAGACTTCACTTAAGACTGACCTAGCGCACCGTAGCTTACCGTGTGCTCTCAGCGCACCGTAACTTATCGTGTTCTGCGTCTTTCTTGACTCGCGCTGGTGCATCGTAAGAATGTACCACCGAATAAAATGAGTCTCACTCATTTATTTAATCTCCCATTAGCCTGTTCTCATGTGTGTGACCCTGTAGGTTCCCGTAACGTTGGCAATAATATTAAATCACTATTTAATATTATAAACAGTGAGCGGTGTCTAGCAATACATCACTGCTACCCAAGTAACGAGAATGTCAGTGTTGTGACGTAACCTTTCCGTGATAATGATCATGTGTATAATTACCCTTTTGCCCTTTATATCTATATTGAACACAAGGCATAGTATGTGTCACCCTTGTATAGTTCAATATTATATTCCTTGATGCCCGAGTAGACTTAGTAACAACAAATAAGATCAATATCTCATATTGACTTATTTCAAACATGGCCATGCATTTTACAGTCATACTCTATCAAGGGGCCCAGATATTACTCTGTTATGTAGGAGGGGCAAATCCCATCTAGGTCACTCATGTCTCTTTGCATGACTCGTTGAGTGCCCAGTTGGCCAAACTTTATAATTGTCCTGCATAACAATGTTTGACGGCAATAAAATACTCAACTCCTCATGTAAGGACCATAGTGGTTTCAGTCCGAGGGTGGCATACACCACTATCACTATGAGAATAACTCATGACACTTACATAACACAGTATGTAGTATTCTCATGGCGGGTCAATCCATGACACAATTACCCTAACGTGTACCTATGTGGTGACTTGATATCTCATATCTATAACCTGTGAGATGAGGTTATCAGTCCACCCACATAATAGTCTTGATGCATTATTATTGTCCTTAATAATAATAATACTCGACTACGGATATTTAGAGTAAGTTCTTTAGTATCTCACAACCGAGTCGTCTACTCGATGTTCTATTGAAAACGAACTTTTACTCAAGGACTTTATTACGTTGAAACAAACATAATAATTGAAAATGCCTCATATAATAAATAAACTACATGATACAAAATATAAGTCCAAAGGAAAAACATTGGCCTCTAGGGCTTACACCAACAGATCGCTTATGCAACAGATTGATGGCCTCAAAAGTTAGGCAAATGCAGTCTGTGATCTTCCTCCCTCTTATGAACCCTCTTTGATTATGAGAAATAATATGAGGAGCAATTTTAGCTAATCTATCAGCCAAAACCTTAGTGAGAATTTTAAACTTGAAGTTAGCAAGGGCAATAGGCCTGTATTGCTCGATTTTATCAGCCTCAGGGACCTTCGGAATAAGCACAACCGTGTTTGCATTCCAATTTGGAAGCATCCAACCACTAGAAAAGAATTGGACCACAGCTTTAAAGACATCTAGAGACCACCTCCCGAGAATTTCGAAAAAGAAAGCCCCAAACCCATCCGCCCTGGGCGCCATCGAATTCAGAGAAAACACCGCTTGCTTCACCTCGTCCATGTAAGGCATGCTAGTGAGAAGAAGGTTATCCTCGGCAGAAACAATAGAAGGTATCACTTCCTCCACCAAACCATTGTCAATGCAGACGTTATCAGTGCTGAAGATATTTTGGAAATAATTTACCACATGATTCTGGATATCATTAGGTGAATTCAACACAGAATCACCATGCTTAAGTACTGAAATTTGCTTGGTAACATAATGTACCTTAGCCATTTTATGGAAAAACTCTGTGTTACGGTCACCGTGAATATGGCAGTTTAATCTTGATTTTTCTTGCCAGAACTCTTCTTGTGACTTCAAAGCCACTTCTAAATTCAGCTGGGCGGTTTTCTCAGCAGCTATTAAATCATCAGAATATCCCTTTAGATCAACCTGAGCTTGAATGGAGTCTAACTCCTTCCTAGCCGATTGAACTTTTAAATTAACATCACCAAAAATAGACTTATTCCAATCCTTTAACTTCAGCTTTAAAGACTTCAACTTATGATTGAGCACAACCATAGGGCAACCCACCACAGGCTCCTTCCAAACATCTTTAACCATATGCAGACAATCCGGATGAGAAGCCCACACCTTCAGAAATTTAAAAGAAGAGATACGAGGACTATCATCCCTATTCAAATCCAAGAGTAAAGGGAAATGGTCGGATTTGCTCTTTGTGAGAGTGCAACAAGAAACACTATTCCAGAAGTTAATCCATAGATCATTACAAATAGAACGGTCTAACCTTTTTTCAGTAAATGCTCTACCCTTCCTGCCATTATTCCACGTATAGAAAGCCCCTTTAGTAGGCAAGTGCAACAGCTTATTTTGATCTGTCCAATGCTGAAACTCATCACAAGCAATCTTGGTAGGGGAGCCACTCCCTCTATATTCATGAGCACCAAGGACCACATTAAAATCTCCAATAAAGCACCAAGGAATAGGGTGATTATTCTCGCAACATAGCTAACTCACGCCAAAGCAAACGCCTTGTCAAATAAGAGTTAGACGCATAAACGGCGAGATAAACCAATAGTGGAATCAACAATATCAATCAGAAAAGAAACATGTTGTTCGAAGCAAAAACCACGGTGGGGTTCCAAACATCAAAGACAAGCACACCACAAATTAGAAACCAAGCCAGGCGGTTATTAGCAAAGAAAATTTTCATCCGCACTTGGTGTCTCCGTAAACTAGGAGGAACTTCTCAAGAAGCATCCAAGGTTCGGAGATAAAAACAAAATCTGTCCGTGAGAAAGACAAAATTTTTAAGGGCCAACCTTGTAGAGGTTGGCTAAACCTCTTGCATTCCAAAAAAGATCTTCATTTAGCAACCGGCTTAGAACCAGCCTGGTGTGTTGTAACCATTAGCCTTCTTCCCTTTGCTACTCATTTTTTCAATTTCTTTTTTGGGACTTTGGCGATTGCAACTTGAACTCACCATCCTCGATTGTTGATGGGAGTCAACAAGATCCTCACCAAGTCCGCCAAATATTCTTCAAGAATTGCATATCCTTGTGTACCACAACAGGAATATCATATAAATTATCAATAATCTGAATAGGGTTATCACCTACCTGATCCCCGTGAGCATTCATGACTGGGGGAGTGGACGCCTCATTCTCTCCACCCACAGGAGCGGCGACAGGCGTGTCTTGCACTATCTCCATATTAGAGCTTGTGGCTGGTGTGTTGGGAACCAGCGTGGAACCGTCCCCAGAATTGGGAGAGCCTGATATATTCCCTCCTGCAAACTCCTGATTGTTGTCTGCATGTTGCATGTCATTATCAGCCACCGTCACTACAATTTCTGTATGCGGGGAATGAGTGGAAGGTGGCGGATCTTCATAGACAACCTCAACATCATCATCTTCAGAGAGACTGGCCACAGCAGGATTAGCGTTGCCTTCCTTCAAACTCTGAACATCTTCATGATGAGGCTCCTTATCCTGCGCAACTGATGGCTGATTAAGCTTACTAGGACCTGCGACCTGGTTATCTTTTTTGTTGACATAGACCTGTTGAACAATCTTCTTTCTTGGCACAACATGTTCTGTGGCCACCTGCGGAGGATGCTCCACAGCCTGTTTCCTTTTGCAAACTGAGTCTTCATGGCCAATAACCTTGCAGTAGGCACAAAAATATGGAAGCTTCTCATATTCAATATAGACACCAATAGCAGCACCCTCTCTTTCAACCCATATTTCATCCAACAGTGTACCTGAAAGATCAATATCTACTAACACACGAGCGTAATGTCCAAAAACTCTATTTCTAGTAGCATCATCAATAGATATAGGCGTGCTAAACCAAGAAAGAATCTCGAAGAGAGTCTGAGGGCGCCAATACTCTTGCGGCAGTTCGTGGAGTCGCACCCAGCACTGAGCATGCGTGTTATTTTGATTACTTGGTTTGAAATCTGCAGTCCATTTAGAAAGCCGTAGTAGACCAGGTTGCAAATTCCACGTGCCAACCGACCAAACATCACAGAATCTTCCAAGGAAGCAAAGCGACCGTAGAAGCCTTTCCCAAGAGGGGTCATGCACCACTTACCCAGTGGCTTCCATAATTTCAAAAGCTTGGCATGCAAGTCATCCGCCTTCAATGGTGTCGAGCCTTTGGGAAGGAGGAGACGACCGTGAAGATTATTTTTGCACCCTTCTACACCACGTTTGTATTCATCGTCAGATATCCTAATGGAAACCCGATCACCTTTCATGCAAGGCTTCGGCAACTGGCTCAAAGAGATGTCCAAGGAGTTGTTCAAGGCCTTCGCAAAAGATTTCAGTTGCTCAGCCGGAAGAGAAGGAGCAGGCGGGCTAGGGGAGGCCGTTGGGATGCAAGCCCATGAACAAATCGGCGCCGGCAGCGCCATGCACCACTACAAGAAGCTGGTGCATGACGTCAAGAAAGCAGAAGCTGCCACTCCAATAAATCTAATGCAGAATGGACGTAGCAGAAAAAACAGCATGAACAGCAGCAATACAGCCGCGACAGATGCCAAATAAACACCAAGATCACAGCAGGTACCAAAGAAAGCAGCCAGAAATAGCAGGTCGCGCGGAGCAGGAACCAGCCGCGAAGATCACAGCAGGTACCAAAGAGGAAGCCACGCGATGAAGGAAAGAAACGCCAAGATCACAGCAGGTACCAAAGAAACAACCTGCAGGGCACCGCGATATGGAACGGCGGCGGCAGAACACGCGAAGGAAGCGACCGAAGGAACACTCGAAGGAGAAAGCCATAAATAGGAAGTCACGCAGAGAATGAACCAGTGGCGAAGGAGAAGACACCACCGACATATGGCAGGAGTTAGCAATCATGACAATAGGCAACCAACAGTATACACAGTTCTCAAGACGCAACTCAAGACTCTCTCAAGACTCAGCTCACGACTCATTTTCTCTCGACTCGACAATTTTTCCGGAAAGCAGACGCCGATCCTTCAACTGACATACCAGCCGTAGCCTTGGGATCCTCGCTCTCCCTAGGTAGCGATCCGGTTCCTTAACGCTGCGACGCCTAGCTAATCCACCATAAACGAAGGGACCTAGCACCCTCGATTATCCGCTCACACTCAAAAACGTCTCGACGACTCGACAGTGCTCTCAGACTCGATGAACAATTCGCCGCATACGATATTCAAAGAGTTATACGCAAGATTATTCGACCGCATATCAAATAATAAGAGCATGCTTAATATGAAGAAACACAATTCAACAACTTAAGCAATAAAAGCAGTTTGCATGAAGAAACGCAATTCAACAATACAACCAGTCATAGACAATCCACAGCTCAACAACAACAGACAACAATCAACTCACAGAATCCATCCCTCTGCAACTCGATGGAGTTCATAGAGAGGAACAAACAAGTGTGGGGGGTTGGGGACAGCTACCAACCACTTGCAGACAGGCCCACTAATTAATCAACATATATAAAAATAAAGCGAAGGGGTACAAGACCCTCACTTCGAACCCTTAGGTTCTCAGACTTCTTCGCATAACGCTTAAAATTAAATTCTAACAATATCTAAGGTTGCCCTTACATACGGACATACATTACCGAACCCCAAGCTGCATGTAACACCCCGATTTCGGAGCGCTACTGTGCAATCCAATCTAATGCTGAAAACATTTAATGCTTGTATGCTTTCGGTTAAAGAGTACTCTTATGTATTTCGCAATGGAAAAACAGGAGTAAATTTTTTTTTTCTTTTTCATATTCTTTCCTTTGAAACCCTTTTCAAAATGAGACATAGAGTACTACAGTTTTCTAAATGATGTCAATTCAAACTTTTGCAATTATCAGAGTATAATGCATCACAAATAATACTTCACATAACATAATCATTTCGCACTAAGGCGAGGTTCTCTGAAAAGAGTAATTACGAAACAATCAATACAAAATCCTAAGCTAAGCTGGCTGACAACTATAACTCTTACTGAGAAACAAACAAGAAGATCAAACACGAAGTACTCAGAGGAATCTTCCTCCACTGGCTCAATCTTCAATGCTCCTAAAAGGCGAAGCTGCAACAGCTACCGAACTCCATCTGGAAGTGACGTCCATAAGGACATCCAATCCAACAACAGTGCAAGGGTAAATCCTTTGTCCACGAGTTTATCATAGGCTATGTCGCATGCAAACGATATATACATATATAATACAACAACATTCTTTTATTTACATATACATACTTAATAGACCGCACACAATCGGCATGGTATATCAAGCATGGCATGTGAGCAAACAAAACAACCAATGATCAACAATCAAGTCACTACAATATCAACCATTGCATGTGAGCGAGCAAGTCTATCAACAGATAAGTGATCAAGTCATCACAATATCCAATTCATCAACAATTCCTCACATATCATAAATGCGGTTAGCTATGCATGTCAATGCAAAGATGGCTAGTTTGTGTATACACTGCAGCCTTAAACAAGGTCGCAGAGACGAGGAACTTTATTTCCCAACGTCCAAATCAACTCCCTACCAAGGGTATTGCCAAAGGCTTGCCACACATTAGGCTTTACGCCACACGGGCATGCGGTGACAACTCGTCCTTTTGAAGTCCTGAAGACAATCAAACGCTCCGAGGTGTCGATGCTCAATGGTCGATATACATCCAAACAAATTCAACAACATGGCATGCTCACCGTAGGGAGCGCCGAGTAATGTTTTAATTAATCAATGCGGATCGACGACACCTCAACTCACTCACTCTACTTAGTGAATTTTCATGCTTCCAATTCTTATATTACCTAGGTGAGGTTGTACCAAAATAAATAACTCATTTAGCTTTGGGTCATTGGAACCCGAGTTTCATCAAATTCTTTATCTAGCATGGTTCCATTTCTACTTATCTATAAGCTTAGGCTAGTCATACTACAACCCTCATGCTTATTTTTAAACCAAAATACCTTTAACAATTACTTAGAGTGCAAACACAGGACACAAAGTCCGGGTGCTCAATTGCGGAACGCTAGTCTTAATCTCAGATCAGAACTCTAGGCACGTAATGCGGAACACTAGGCTCAACTTTTAGGTTAAGGTACTAGGCACGCCATACGGAACACTAGGTCCAATCCTAAACCAAGAAAATGCGCACGCAAACAGGACATTAAATCCCAGCACAGGACACATAGTCCATATGCTCAATAGGAACACTAGGTTCCCTATGTTTTAATCTTTCAAAAACTCGATCTTTGAACTCTCTTTCTCTATTCTTATATCACTCCTATGTATCTGAAAATACTTTTTAGTTCTAGGTCGTTGAAACCCTAGTTGTGTTAAATAACACACTGGAAGAATTCCCAGGAAAGAGAGGTGGTGCGAACACTCTTAATTACCAAGTCTTTCCTAGCCAGAATTTCCCACGGCCATCATTTAACTCAACCGCTGCAAATCTTCCTATTTTTTTCAATTCTTTTTCCTTACTATCGTTCCTTTGAAATTTCCTTGCAAGCTTTAGCTAGTTATACTAAAACCCTCACGCTTACTTTTAACTCAAATGCCCTTAACAATTTGCTTACGAAATCAGAATTCGGCTTGTGAAATCGCATCAGATTTACCGATGTAAATCGTCAACCAATAGCAGTCGATCAACGCATTATTAATTAATCCATCATCAACAGCAATATTTTCATATTCCAAGTCAATACCAAATTCCATTTAAATCCTACTTGATTCATGGAAAACAACATCAATCATAATGCCTCACAGGGCCAACGACATGCTACAGCATTTCATACAACACCTAACAATTCAAGAGGGCTACAACATGCTCCACGGTTTCATCAACTTCAAGTCTAATCAAATCACTCAAACAAGGTCTAAGTCACCCAATACAATTCAATTTGCCATGCAGGGCCAAAAGCATGCTACAACATTTCCAACAACACATAAAAGTACTACAAGTACTACCACACTATCAAACAATCAAACAAGCAACAAACAAGGCGTAAAGCCCAAACTCATTATATCAGAATTTCCCTTACCTTGGGCGCTTTAACACTCCAAGCAAGGTAATCCGAAATAATCGTCAAGTCGCACTGCTGCATCTTAAGCACCTAACCTTAACAATACAAACTTAACTAAATTAGAACTAAAACTTAGTCCTAATGCCCCTAGGGCAGCCACGGCTTAGGCATCCTAAAGCCTAGGAATTACTTGACTTAATCCCTAATTGGTGCTATCTAGCCATATGCCAAGGTACATATTCAAACCATGCAAGTTTTGAAACTTTTTCAAAAGCTAAGCACTTAGAAAATATCAAAACCCAAAACTTACCAATTGGAATAGTGTTTTTACCAAATGAATAGTGTTTTGCCAACTTTGAACCATTTTTTCAAAGCAATAAAACATGTCACAAAATTTTAGAAACAATTCTATTTCAAGTTCAAAACAATTCTTGAAACATAAACTCAAACTTTTCCCAAAATCATACTTCTTTGAATTGTTTGCTAAATCAAATTCTTGGCCAATTCTTACACCATTTTAAGGACACAAATCAACTTAAAACAATGTTTAGAACTAGCATGAAGGCCACGGTTTTAGTTACTCAAAAACAAACCCAAACTTTTCAATTTTTCATTTCCAAAGCAAAGCATTTCCTATCATTCAATTCCTACAACAATTAACCAACTTCCTTAACATCTAACATACTTTAAAAACAAGCTAAAACATCATCAAAAACTTGATCATAGCCACTGTTTTTAATAGGTATAAACAGCCCCAAATAAAATTGTTTTCAAACAATTTTTCAAAGTTTCAAACATAACAATCCTTATAGTTTTAAAGTCCTAATCAAAAACCAATTTTTTTACCACTTTAATACAATTAAAAACATGTTCAAACCCACTCAAATCATGCCTAAAAGTTACTGTTTTGATGGCCCTAAAACAGCCCCAAAAATCCATTTGTTTCAAACAATTTTTAAAAGCTTCACACATAGAAATCTTCATAGCTTTAAAGTTTTAACCAAAACCAACTTCTTAAACACTTTAATCACTTTGAAAACAATTTAAAACATCCCCTAAACCATGCTTAGGAGCCACGGTTCCAGCCCCTACAAAATCCCCAAATTATTTTCACATAACTTGTTAAACATGCATATTGACTAGTTTCCAAACTAATCAAGTATAACCCATCAAAGAACTAACTTTAAATCAACAAAATCAAATCAAAACAACCTTGAACAGCCCCTAATTTCGTTCAGCCCCAAAACCTAGGGTTTCCCCAAATTTCAATTACCAAAAACAAGCTTAATCATTGAAGGAAACAAAGGGCTAAAAGACTAGTCATGCATATCTAGCTAAATCTAACACCTTTAAGCAAAAATGATTCCTAAAACCAACCAAACTCATTCATGGCAGCCAAGAAGAAAAGGAAATGGGTTAGGACTCTTACCAACCAAGATGATGATGATTGATCATGAAGGAAGAAGAAAGGATGGAAGGAATCAAGGATTAAGGACTAAAACTTCAAGTTTCTCCAAGATCTTGAACTTTCTCTCTCAAGAATTTTTTTTTCTCAAACCTTCAACAATGAAAGAATGGATGGATCTGATCTTGAGCAAGGGAGAAGGCCACGAAATTTTTGAGGGCAAGAATGGAAAGGAAAAGTTCATTTAGTTCCAACTTAACCAATTAGTTACTAACTAACTAAGTTAACTACCTACAAATTACTAATTAACCAATCATAATAAAACACATGTCATGGAAGGTTCTAAAAGTCCATATTCAGCTCCCCTACCACATGTGCACCTGCCATACATCCCCTTGGCCACAGGTTTCGTTTAAATCACGTTTTAGCGTTCTCGCTCAACTTGGCGTTACGCGTATAATAGGTTTTAATAATAAAAACTCCAAAAATATTTCTAATTATAACCCCACACCCAAAAATCACAAATATTCCTCGCGGCATAAGAAAAGTATCTATGTATCTCGTTTTCTCGAAATGCGAACCGAAACGTCGCAATTAGGCAGTCTCTGGCCATAGAAAATACACTAAATATTTTCTGATTCCCAAAAATTCTAGAAAAATTACAATAAATCCTAAATATTGGAAAATGCTAAGATCTCAAATTTTATAAAATTTGGATCACGTTTGGGCATGTTTCAGTTAGAAACACACACAATAGCCTATCTACGGCAGAATTCAACAGAATTCTCGCAGCGTAATAAAAACTGTAAATTAGTGAGGATCACTAATTTCAATTTCTCTTATCATATAGATATTATTCAATCAATAAAATTATCAAAACAAAATCATTAAAATAATAGTCATATGAAATATGACATAAAACAGACGATTAATACTATAACTAAATAATAAAAATCCAAACTATGACTTAAAAATAACTATTAAGTCCTAAAATTATTTTTCATTCAATAAAATAATTTTCTTTAATCAAACAACAATCTTTCACATTTTTCGATATTAATTCATATTAAAAACAAGATACGACTACACTGTCTCTTAATCTGAATTAATTGTTAAAACAGTAAATTGTTCACAATAAATCTTTGTTGTTCTTCATACTTTTAACAAACCATTGAGGTCATGACTCTCTATGATTTATTTTCAAGTAGTTGGAACTACAAAATAATTTTCATAAAAATTGGGATGTTACATTACCACCCTCCTTAAAAAAATTTCGTCCTCGAAAATTAACTTATAAACCAAAACAAAACCAAAATGATGAAAAGTCATAACTTAATACTAAACATATCATAAATATGAACTTTGAAATTTAATACAACATAATAATTTTTCACTCAATAATCAAACACAAAGCATACATTTTATTCATATATCCTTACTAAAGTAAGGCACTACATCATCAACTTAAACGTTTACAAAACACAATACTGCACGTCCATGTTGAAGAAGTCCTCGCGAATGACGCTTTATTCCAATCTACGATCACGAACACAATCACAAACACGGTCACAAACACGGTTACGGACACGTACAGTCACGAACACGGTTACGAAGGTCGTTGGCCACATGCTAACCCCAACAAGACATTGCCAACATAAAAACACTCACGGAACCTAAAATCTTCTATGAACCCATGGTCTGTAGACAAAACAAGAAAGAAGAATTTGCACGATCACCAAACACAAAATCACTGACAACATCAACCAGCATAAACGCCAAGGAATTGCATAAGGATCTTCCCCCAAAGTCATCCTAAAGCTCACGGTTTGCAAGGAGAACAAGAAGATGAATATTTGGTTTTTCTCACACTAGAACTCACGACACTTCACACTAAAATGGAAACAAACTCCTCTCCTCCTTATATATATAAGTGTGGTTGGCCAATGGTCAAAGGAAATAAGATAACTCACAAG
Organism: Calophaca sinica; assembly: GCA_037113605.1. NCBI lineage: Eukaryota > Viridiplantae > Streptophyta > Magnoliopsida > Fabales > Fabaceae > Calophaca > Calophaca sinica. The sequence continues at coordinate 64,751,504 of CM073733.1, forward strand.
AAAAGATAAGGAAGGAATCTTATGATTACTCTCCACTAAAACCAACACCAATAATAGACTCACATCCCCCCTTGTTAATGAGACGAAACTAGCAAGAAAGAAAGGAAGGAAAAGTGACCCCTACCCAAAATTCTATTAAGCCCTCAATGTGTTTAAGAACAAAGACAAGGTGGGATAGGATTCTTTAAAATGTCCAATCAATAGTCATCATGCACCATATTCCTTCCCCTAAGTCTCACCTACTCCAAAATGTTCTCTTGACTTAGCCCTCATGGTTTCTGCATCGCACCAATTTGCAGTGTCAGGGTAATCGCGTAATCGGTTGCTTGGTTGGTGACCAATCACGTAAAATAAATTATCAAGAGAAATTTAATTCAACGCGCTCTAAAATATTCGCGTATAAGAAATATGCTCACAAAATAATCACATTAATAATTTCACGAATAATCACAATAACATATATCATAATACCAAAATATAATAAAAATTTGGATTTTGGAATCTAATATAATACTAAAATACGTCATAGAGTTAAAACACTTATGTGTTCTATATTTAGAACCACGCACACACCATAATACATATAATACGATAATTATAGCGTCACCTACGGATAATCCCTCTCGTAAATCTCGGCCGCTCGGCTCCATTGTGTCGCATTTCTGAGATGAAGTCTTCGAGATGATGAGTTCTCCGATCTACTTGGGGTGTAGACATCGTTCCTTAGTGGTTGGTCTTATAGCTTCAACATTGTCAACAATAGACTTAGCTCGTGGTGCTTTGCGCCTCGGACGTATATCCCAATTCCTTGCGCTAAAGCATAATCTTTCCTTGGTTGGATCTTGGTTAGCGTTGTGCTCTTCATCTTCACCGCTGAAGTAGTGCGTCTTCGCCATCGATACTTGTGATTCCTCTTACATCTATCATGTAGACATATCCTTCAGTAGTTGGGCACACAACCTTCGCATCATCCACATTTGGCAATTGATAGTCCTTAAAAATATGTCCTGGCTACTTGCAGTCACATCATAGTCGGTCCTTCGATGAGTATTCTTCAGCTAACTGTTTCTTGCTTCCACATTAATGACAGTTCCACTTCAACTCCTGGTCATTCCCAATAGCCTATGCCACAAGACAATCCTGGCTGTGGTCATTTCCCTGAAGATGGAAATGAGATGTTCCTTGTTGTTGTCTTCATCTTTGTTTGGTCCAGATAATCTGGCCTAGCTGACCCTCCAATAGCTTGCTCCTCCGTTCGTTGTCTTAGCCAATCGTGTTGATTCTTCACAAGATGTCCGTTGTGCGACAAGAATTGCTATTCGCACTATCACTCGAATTACGTGATTCACGCTCTAAGTTCCAAGCCCTAGAGAGAGACTTGTCCGTCACGAAAGCATAGAATTTCTACGAAGTAAACTAACCAAAATCCCCACAACAAATTCAATCATCTAAGATGATCGCACACAATTTCACACAATATCACACCTGTTTCAACTAGGAAACTTCACGGACAATCACAAACAAGATTCACATAACCTAGGCATAACAAACTTATACCCGACAATTCCCAACAATCTAGGCGACTTAGACAAAGCGGTCAGGCTAGAACCGAAGCGCTCACGATACCACCATTGTAACACCCGATTTCTGAGCGCCATCATGCAATCCAATCTAATCTTTGAAAACATTTAATGCTTGTATGCTTTCGGTTAAAGAGTACTCTTATGTATTTCGCAATGGAAAACAGGAGTAAATTTTTTCTTTTTCATATTCTTTCCTTTGAAACCCTTTTCAAAATGAGACATAGAGTACTACGATTTTCTAAATGATGTCAATTCAAACTTTTGCAATTATCAGTATAATGCATCACAAATAATACTTCACATAACATAATCATTTCGCACTAAAGCGAGGTTCTCTGAAAAGAGTAATTACGAAACAATCAATACAAAATCCTAAGCTAAGGTGGTGACAACTATAACTCTTCTTTGAGAAACTTTCGGAAGATCAAACACGAAGTACTCAGAGGAATCTTCCTCCACCGCTCAATCTTCAATGCTCCTAAAGACGAAGCTGCAGCGACTACCAGAACTCCATCTGGAAGTAGCGTCCATAAGGACATCCAATCCAACAACGGTGCAAGGGTAAATCCTTTGTCCACGAAGTTTATCATAGGCTATGTCGCATGCAAACGATATATACATATATAATACAACAACATTCTTTTATTTACATATACATACTTAATAGACCGCACACAACCAACATCGAATATCAAGCATGACATGTGAGCAAACAAAACAACCAACGGATCAACAATCAAGTCACTACAATATCAACCATTGCATGTGAGCGAGGCAAGTTTATCAACAGATAAGTGATCAAGTCATCACAATATCCAATTCATCAACAATTCCTCACATATCATAAATGCGGTTAGCTATGCATGTCAATGCGGTATGGCTGGTTGTGTATACACTGCGACCTTAAACAAGGTCAGCGAGGCGAGGAACTTTATTTCCCAACGTCCAAATCAACTCCCCTACCAAGGGTATTGCCAAAGGCTTGCCACACATTAGGCTTTACGCCACACGGGCATGCGGTGACAACTCGTCCTTTTGAAGTCACGAAGACAATCAAGCGCTCAGAGTGTCGATGCTCAATGGTCGATATACATCCAAACAAATTCAACAACATGGCATGCTCACCGTAGGGAGCGCCGAGTAATGTTTTAATTAATCAATGCGGATCGACGACACCTCAACTCACTCACTCTACTTAGTGAATTTTCATGCTTCCAATTCTTATATTACCTAGGTGAGGTTGTACCAAAATAAATAACTCATTTAGCTTTGGGTCATTGGAACCCGAGTTTCATCAAATTCTTTATCTAGCATGGTTCCATTTCTACTTATCTATAAGCTTAGGCTAGTCATACTACAACCCTCATGCTTATTTTTAAACCAAAATACCTTTAACAATTACTTAGAGTGCAAACCACAGACACAAAGTCCGGGTGCTCAATTGCGAACGCTAGTTTTAATCTCAGATCACAACTCTAGGCACCTAATGCGAACCACTAGGCTCAACTTTTAGGTTAAGGTACTAGGCACGCCATACGGAACACTAGGTCCAATCCTAAACCAAGAAAATGCGCACGCATAAACAGACATTAAATCCCAGCACAGGACACATAGTCCATATGCTCAATAGGAACACTAGGTTCCCTATGTTTTAATCTTTCAAAAACTCGATCTTTGAACTCTCTTTCTCTATTCTTATATCACTCCTATGTATCTGAAAATACTTTTTAGTTCTAGGTCGTTGAAACCCTAGTTGTGTTAAATAACACACTGGAAGAATTCCCAGGAAAGAGAGGTGGTGCGAACACTCTTAATTACCAAGTCTTTCCTAGCCAGAATTTCCCAGGCGCATCATTTAACTCAACCGTTTTCGCAAATCGTACTATTTATTTCAACTTCTTTTTTTTCTACTATCGTTCCATTGAAATTTCCTTGCAAGCTTTAGCTAGTTATACTAAAACCCTCACGCTTACTTTTAACTCAAATGCCCTTAACAATTTGCTTACGAAATCGAATTCGGCCAGAAATCGCATCAGATTTACCGATGTAAATCGTCAACCAATAGCAGTCGATCAACGCATTATTAATTAATCCATCATCAACAACAATATTTTCATATTCCAAGTCAATACCAAATTCCATTTAAATCCTACTTGATTCATGGAAAACAACATCAATCATAATGCCTCACAGGCCAACGACATGCTACAAAGATTTCATACAACACCTAACAATTCAATGAGGGCTACAACATGCTCCACAGTTTCATCAACTTCAAGTCTAATCAAATCACTCAAACAAGATTTAAGTCACGCAACACAATTCAATTTGCCACGCAGGCCAAAAGCATGCTACAACATTTCCAACAACACATAAAAGTACTACAAGTACTACCACACTATCAAACAATCAAACAAGCAACAAACAAGGCGAAAAGCCCAAACTCATTATATAAGAATTTCCCTTACCTTGGGCGCTTTAACAATCCAAGCAAGGTAATCCGAAATAATCGTCAAGTCGCACTTCGCGCGTGTACCTTAAGCACGAACCTTAACAACACAAACTTAACTAAATTAGAACTAAAACTTAGTCCTAATGCCCCTAGGGCAGCCACGGCTTAGGCATCCTAAAGCCTAGAAATTACTTGACTTAATCCCTAATTGGTGCTATCTAGCCATATGCCAAGGTACATATTCAAACCATGCAAGTTTTGAAACTTTTTCAAAAGCTAAGCACTTAGAAAATATCAAAACCCAAAACTTACCAATTGGAATAGTGTTTTTACCAAATGAATAGTGTTTTGCCAACTTTGAACCATTTTTTCAAAGCAATAAAACATGTCACAAAATTTTAGAAACAATTCTATTTCAAGTTCAAAACAATTCTTGAAACATAAACTCAAACTTTTCCCAAAATCATACTTCTTTGAATTGTTTGCTAAATCAAATTCTTGGCCAATTCTTACACCATTTTAAGGACACAAATCAACTTAAAACAATGTTTAGAACTAGCATGAAGGCCACGGTTTTAGTTACTCAAAAACAAACCCAAACTTTTCAATTTTTCATTTCCAAAGCAAAGCATTTCCTATCATTCAATTCCTACAACAATTAACCAACTTCCTTAACATCTAACATACTTTAAAAACAAGCTAAAACATCATCAAAAAATTGATCATAGCCACTGTTTTTAATAGGTATAAACAGCCCCAAATAAAATTGTTTTCAAACAATTTTTCAAAGTTTCAAACATAACAATCCTTATAGTTTTAAAGTCCCAATCAAAAACCAATTTTTTTACCACTTTAATACAATTAAAAACATGTTCAAATCCACTCAAATCATGCCTAAAAGTTACTGTTTTGATGGCCCTAAAACAGCCCCAAAAATCCATTTGTTTCAAACAATTTTTAAAAGCTTCACACATAGAAATCTTCATAGCTTTAAAGTTCTAACCAAAACCAACTTCTTAAACACTTTAATCACTTTGAAAACAATTTAAAACATCCCCTAAACCATGCTTAGGAGCCACGGTTCCAGCCCCTACAAAATCCCCAAATTATTTTCACATAACTTGTTAAACATGCATATTGACTAGTTTCCAAACTAATCAAGTATAACCCATCAAAGAACTAACTTTAAATCAACAAAATCAAACCAAAACAACCTTGAACAGCCCCTAATTTCGTTCAGCCCCAAAACCTAGGGTTTCCCCAAATTTCAATTACCAAAAACAAGCTTAATCATTGAAGGAAACAAAGGGCTAAAAGACTAGTCATGCATATCTAGCTAAATCTAACACATTTAAGCAAAAATGATTCCTAAAACCAACCAAACTCATTCATGGCAGCCAAGAAGAAAAGGAAATGGGTTAGGACTCTTACCAACCAAGATGATGATGATTGATCATGAAGGAAGAAGAAAGGATGGAAGGAATCAAGGATTAAGGACTAAAACTTCAAGTTTCTCCAAGATCTTGAACTTTCTCTCTCAAGAATTTTTTTTTCTCAAACCTTCAACAATGAAAGAATGGATGGATCTGATCTTGAGCAAGGGAGAAGGCCACGAAATTTTTGAGGGCAAGAATGGAAAGGAAAAGTTCATTTAGTTCCAACTTAACCAATTAGTTACTAACTAACTAAGTTAACTACCTACAAATTACTAATTAACCAATCATAATAAAACACATGTCATGGAAGGTTCTAAAAGTCCATATTCAGCTCCCCTAGCACATGTGCAGCTGCCATACATCCCCCTTGGCCACAGGTTTCGTTTAAATCACGTTTTTCGCGTTCTCGCTCAAGGGTCTTGTGACGTTCTGGCGTATAATAGGTTTTAATAATAAAAACTCCAAAAATATTTCTAATTATAACCCCACACCCAAAAATCACAAATATTCCTCATGGCATAAGAAAAGTATCTATGTATCTCGTTTTCTCGAAATGCGAACGAAACGTCGCAATTAAAGCGATCTACAGCCATAGAAAATACACTAAATATTTTCTGATGCCCAAAAATTCTAGAAAAATTACAATAAATCCTAAATATTGGAAAATGCTAAGATCTCAAATTTTATAAAATTTGGATCACGTTTGGGCATGTTTGAGTTAGAAACACACAAAGAGCTTATCTACGGCAGAATTCAGCAGAATTCTCGCGTAATAAAAACTGTAAATTAGTGAGGATCACTAATTTCAATTTCTCTTATCATATAGATATTATTCAATCAATAAAATTATCAAAACAAAATCATTAAAATAATAGTCATATTAAATATGACATAAAACAGACGATTAATACTATAACTAAATAATAAAAATCCAAACTATGACTTAAAAATAACTATTAAGTCCTAAAATTATTTTTCATTCAATAAAATAATTTTCTTTAATCAAACACCAATCTTTCACATTTTTTCGATATTAATTCATATTAAAAAGCAGATATCGTCTACTTTGTCTCTTAATACGAATTAATTGTTAAAACAGTAAATTGTTCACAATAAATCTTTGTTGTTCTTCATACTTTTAACAAACCATTGAGGTCATGACTCTCTATGATTTATTTTCAAGTAGTTGGAACTACAAAATAATTTTCATAAAAATTGGGATGTTACACTGCACGTCCACGAGTTCCTCGATCCTACGCCGCACGATCTCGGATTTACTCAAAGCCTAACAAAATAAATAACTTAGCACAATTCTTAGCTAACTTAAGCTCTCAAGCCTAACCCTTTTTCTAACCAAAAGCAAGCATTTAAACTACTAGCTAATTGAAAAGAATAAGACCTTTGAAAATAAAAAGTTTTCTTGCATTTTAAGTAACACCAAACCATTTCCATAAGTTTTCAAAACCTTAACACATATTCATTTAGAGCACTATCTTACTTCTTGAAACTTTAAGCATAAGCATAGAAATTAATCATTTTTCATAAAATTTCTAAGGCATAAAACCTATCACATACAAGTATTAAATCTAAGTCCACAAAATAGTTTTTCCTTCCAAAACCTCCTCTTAGGCTCTCGGCCATCTCCCTTTTTCCTTAAAAAAAATTTGCAAAACCTTTCCTTTTAAATGTGACAAACCATTTCCAAATAATTTTCAAGTCCCATTTTCATACTTCAAGCATTAAAACAACAACCATAACTAAGACATACTCAAACACATTCAAAGTTATGTTTCTAAAATAATTGCCAAAACAATTTAGCGCCATTTTCATAGCCTTCTCTTTCAAAAACAATTCATTTTCAAAACTAGTTCACAAGTCAACTAACTCAACTAAATTTTCACAACTTGTTTTCAAAACATTTCAAGACAACAAAGCAAAACACCATAACCAACACATAGTCCAACATAGATTTAATGTTTTCCAAAAACAAGGGTTTTGAGAATTCTTTTCAAAGCAATCATTTTCAGAACACTAGGATTATAACCATAATCATTGCCAAAAATTAAAGAATCATCCCACCAATTTTTATATAACATTCTAGTCCTCCAAAACTACATTTGCATAAAACATAAACCACAATCATACTAACTCATGCATCTCTATCTTACTAGCCTTAATATTATTCTAAGCATATTATCTAATACCTAAGCACATAATTTAACATCAAGACCTCATGCTTCTCATGTTTCAAGGATAGGAAAAATTCCAAAACAACATGTTACACATACATACACAAAACTATAACCTAAATCATGTCATAATCATGTTAGAAATTTAAAGAACCTCTTGATCAACTCCTACATGTCATTCTAGTCCCTCAAGAACCAAATCTTGCATAAACATCAACTAACACCTATGCTACTTCATGCATATTCATTCCAACAACTTTTAAAATTAACCAAGACATATAACTTAACACCTAGATACATGCTTCAACATCATTTAATCAATTCCTTTCCTTCATCAACCAACAATTAAAACATAAGTCATGGCTAATCCTAAATTCAAGTCTCTTTCAAGAACAAGGGTTTTTCATAAAATTCTTTCAATCCATCCTCAAATTCAAACTAATATTTAAAGTAGCAACTAGAACATCTAATAAACAAGAAACATCAATTAATTACATGAATCATAATCATAAACACCACTAATCCCCTTTTCTCAAGAATAGGTTTTTATCAAAAACAATACCCAATCAAAGTTTTAATCATTAGTTTAAAACCACAACAACAACATCAATTTAGCTAGAAACACCAATTAATTTACAAGATTCACAAGAGATCACACAAATCCCTCTTTCCCTTAGGTTAGGTTTCCAAGAATTTGGGGCTAATGTGTTTCCTTTCTCTTATTGATCACAATCATGTAATATAGGAAGCATAACACAAGAATTAAACAAGATAGAACAAGAAAACTACCTCCTACACACACAACCACACCCCACGGCTTTTAGGGCTGAATAAGGGAAGAGAAATTGGTGCTCTCAACTTGCTTGAATGATGAAATAGATGGTTGGAAGATGAAGAAGTAACTAGGTGTAGGATTGATTGGAAGTTGGAAGTAGAATCAACCCAAAGAAGAAGATGGAAATGTAGCCATGGATGGTTTCATGCTTTCTCTCAAGAAGTTGGAGAAGTGAAAAAGAATAAGGTGAGGGGTTAGAGGATGGGGTGTTCGGCTGAATCAATAAGGAAAGGAAGGAAGAAATAAAATGAGGAGTAAGATGGGAGGTGGTTCACGCCCAAGGAGAAGAAAGGGGTGGGAGTCATGGAAGTACTTTGTCTCTCACTCAAAGACAAGGTGAGAAGATGAAGGTGAAGTGAATATTGGGGGTGGGGGGTTAGGGTCGCAGACCTGTTCTCCAAATAGGGGAGGGATTACTATTGTATACAACAATTAATAAAAAGGAAAGATTTAATAGACTTTCACTTGGCTTAAGGAAAAAAAACATTTAATGGAAATAAAAATGAATGAGTAAAAGAAGGGGAGGGGAGACTCACGCTGGTCAGCAAAGGAAGGATAAAAAAAAAATTTAATCAAAAGAAATTTTACTTGGTTCAAAACAAATGTGTGGTTTTCCATATATTAAGCAATAAGACCATGCTTGTCATAAAAAAATCAATCAAAAGGTGACACCTAAACCAAAGCCCATACTTCCCTCACCCACTCTAGTCCAACCTTTTGCCTCATCAGACAAATGAGTCTCGGCGTCCCAAAAATCACGGCGTCGAGTAATCGCGTTAACGATAGTTCGCCCGCCGTTAAATTCGCGAAAATTAATTTAACGAGAAATTAATTCACCGCGTGATAATGTATTCTCATAAATATTAAAACACAATCTAAAACACTCAAAAATAATCACAAGAAGTTACGTTTCGATTTTCATCGAAATCGGAGTTGGTTTTAAATTTTAATGCGGATAAAATTTACCCGGCGATTCGAAACGCGACGAAACTTCGTTAGAGTTTTTCGACGATTTTCGAACCATGAATTAATATAAAATATTAATTCTTAAATTTAATTTCATCTTGATTTAATTCAATCATTTTCTTAGTCAACAAAAATACGTGTTACCGCGTCACACCGAAAACTTACATAAAGTTTAAATTGACGAATTCGCATTAACGCAGCATACGTCTACGCTGTCTATTAATTTGAATCAACATCACGGATAATAATTATTTATAATAAATAAATTATTTCCAATTTGTCAAAATAATTCCACATACCCTCAGTAAATCATTGAGGTGATCAATCTCTGTGACTTATTTTTCGAGTATTCAAGATTTTATCGTTAAAATCACTATTCAAAAAAATTGGGATGTTACAAAAGTTTTCCGTATACACACGAAAATGGTTTCTGAAAATTCTTATCCAATCACTTATCGAATTTCAACCCAACCTATATGGTCACCTAAGGTCATATTGATCCACATCATTCGCAACTATCTTTGTATCATACCAAATAACATTGCTATTATTCAAAATATAAGTATCACCGAATAGAAATTTAAAAATTTATTTCAATTTTCCATTCAATATTTTTTATTTCAAATTTCAAATCTTTATAGTTACATTTAGAATTTTAAACAAAGATAATTTATTTCAAATTTTAAAAATCTAATTTTGAAACTTATTATATTGCATAATTTTTTTTAAAAAATATAGTTAATATAAATTAAGATTATTATTCAAACTATGATTATCATTTAAGGATTACTATGAAGAATTACTATTCAAAATATAATAGAAACTTAATTTTAAAATTTTATGCAATATAATTAATATAATTTATTTAAAATATTCTTATTTTAAATGATTTTACATATATCCCGTGTATACATATCCCATGTGGGTTGCATAAATCCTACATACTACATTGTAGAAATATAAATAAAATGTAATCTAAGAGAACGTATAAAAAATGGTTATCTCAGAAAAAATGTATCATACAGGAAAAAAATATTTTACATAAAGACATATTAATATCTCTATGAATTTTTTTTTGAATAGCGAATTATATTAAAAAATGGGGAGTATTGGGGATACTCCAATTCATACAGTCAACACACTATATACAACAGGGGTTCAATAGCGGAACCACAGCCAGATAACAAAAACAAGACAAAGGCTAAAAAGCCACCACCCATACATAAATACCCACCCCGGTTGTGATTACCTGGACATACACCCAAAAGGATCCGTAATATTATATATATATATATGTGTGTGTGTGTGTGTGTATTACAGGTCTATTTACAAATGTCCAATCTCCTTATAATATTTTAATAGAGATTACTAATTAATATGAATTCGTTTTCAAAAAAAATTGCATTTTTTTTAATATATCTTGTGTGGAGCACAAGCCATTATATATAGATATATTGTTTAAGGACTTCTATATGAGTTATATTTTAATTTTAATTCTTATTCTTATTTCCTATTAGAGTTGTGATTTTCCAATGAGTTGAATAAACTTTAACTATTAGTGAATATTTCTTTTGGTGAATATTGATATCTCATATTGATTGAAACTATCTAAAAAAACTCATTAATATATAATTAGACTAGATATATATCTTTAAAAAAATGAAATATTTTCATGAAGGCATTAGACATATTAAGATTTTGATGTAGGTATGCACATCACATACTAATGAACATTTTAAGATAAATTACTTACATCATATATTTTCACGTAGAGATGGATTATACAAGAAATCACATTATATCTATATAAAAACCATTAATATTTAAATTATAAAGCAAAAAGTATATCACAAGGAGATCAAGGAGATCAAATATTAGCATGAAATAAAATTCATAAATAAATTACTATTGATCAACATAAATTACTATTGATGAACATTATAATAAAAATTAAATATTAGTATGTACTAGTGAAATTACTCGAGCCTTGCACGAGTACTAATTAATTAAATTAAGTAATAATGCACACACAAAAATCGTTGTCATACAATATATAATAATTATTAACTTTGTAAGACAAGTTAATAATTATTTCAACAATAGTTCTAAATATAATAACTGATGATCGATGAAGATGAAAGATATATTATTTAAAATCAGTAAGTCATTTAAGAAAATATATTTTTGATTGTTAATGACAATTAATTGAGATAATGTAATAATGACTATCTTAAAATAATAATAATTAAAAATAAATTTTTGTTTTAGGTGAAAAAATAGATGAATATGGAGGTGACACATGGCATAATCTCACGTGACAAAACTCTATTTTATAAGATATAGTAGATTTATTTGGAAATTTTAGTTATTTATTTATTTTAATATGTACCATATAACCATGTCTGCCTGGCATGGATCATTGTATTATAGATAAGTTTTTTTTTTTTTGAAAAATATAAATAAGTTTTTTATAGAATATTTAGGAGATATTTTCAGTTTTAGATCTTATTATTATTTTCTATTAGAATTTGACTTTGGCAATTAATACAGTAAATTTTAAATATAAAATAATATTTATATCTCATGACACACACACACACACACATACATATATATATATATATATATATATATATATTTCCTTATTTTTTTGAAAATATTTTTGACTATATCGTGCACAAAATGTGGATTGATAACCCTAAGTCTCACACCGTGCATTGCACGGGTCAAATACACTAGTATGAATTATATAATTTATAGTGAATGTCAAAATTTACAAATTTATATGATGAACAAATATTTAATGTTAATTGATTACATTAATTCATAATCAGCAAGTCATTTAAAAGAAAATAATTATGTTTTTTATAACATTTATTAATTAAAATTTTGTAATAATAATAATAATAAATAAAGTTGCTTTACGCAGGAAAAGAATGTATGTGGTTTTGACACGTGGCATAATCCAATAACTCTATTTTATACAATAAGGTAGATTTTGTCTCATCTCGAAAAATATATTTTTTTATTTTGTCATCACAAAAGTATTTGTTATTACATAAAGAATAAAATTTTAATTTACATAACTAAATATGTTATGTTTTTATTAACACATTTTCTGCTGAATTAAAAAATTTAATTAATAATAAAATTTTAACATATTTAACGCTTAAAAATTTTATTTTTATTCAATACTTGTATTTTTTATGTCAAGACCTTCTCCTACGCTATGTTTGGCTTGGCAAATCCATGAACGCATTTCATCTCACCTTTTTCGTAGTTCCTATCAAGTCGACACAATTTAATTCCAATCAATTCTTGATCACGATAATTTTACAGTCATTATAGAAAAATTAAGCAACATAAATTTTGCTATGGTAGATTAGATACTCACTACACCGAAGAACCAACTAGATCTCTTGTTGTGTCTCCAAAGGGAGCCACCGGAATAATTTCCACTAAATCTGAGCATCAATACAATATTTTCAAGCCTTTAGATATCTATTTGAATTATGTTAACAATAGGAATGATACACTCAGTCACCGAGACACTCTCTCTTTGACACTCGCTCGTTTATTAAACGTCATTTTTTTTGACTCGTTTCTTGATTACTGACTCTCCATGTCTAAGAGTTTTTTAATGCACTTTTATTTTTTTTAATTATTTGGAGTGCTTTCGTGGAAGTTGGTCGGCGAATGGTTTTACGAGAATAGTTGCGGCTAACACTCTCTCTTAAGAGAAAAGGGGGAAATAGTCACCAAATTAAGGATGGAGAGTACCCCAGCAAACACACACACACCCATAGTACGGGAAGAGGGAAAAAAAGCAACATCGTTGCTAGAGATTGGGTAGAAGAAAAGAAAAAGGGGAAGAGAGGGAGGTGGGAGGGGCAGGGTGAAAGAGGGAGAAAGAAAAATGATGGATCTGGGAGGAAGAGGAAGAAGAAAAGGGAGGAGAAAGAAAGAAGGGAGAGGAGGGAGGAAGGGAGGGGTGCCGCGTCCAATACCACCCATAGCCTACTGCGGTGCAGCCACAAAGGGGAGGGGAGGAGGTCGCCAGCACCGAGGCAATGATCGGTAGGGGTCCTTCCAAGCCTATTTGTTTAATCTTTTTTCTCCCTACTTGCTGGTGTCTCTTGATTTTTTATTTGGTTAAGGATATAGTATGACTTGATGATGGTGATTTGGTGACTGCCGGTTGGAAAGTATTTGAAGAGTGGAGGATATGAGAAGTGGTTGTGTGTGTATAGTGGTGAGGTGAAGAAAGAATGAGGATGACATGTGAAACTTGTAACACCCTGATTTTCGTATGAGTGTATATATGTTGTTGTAACTACAGATATTATTATCATTATCACTATTGTTGTTATTATTAACATTATATTTGATAACATGCTTATGTACATTGTGTACATCATTACTACATTATATATATATATATATATATATATATATATATATTATACAAACATGAAGAGAACAAAATGGTAATTAAACAAATGCCAGAACCTAATGCAAACACTAATAAACGTAATAAAAAAAATATTGACATGTCAATGATCAATTGGCACTAAACGGCCTGAAAATTAGGCTAAATTATAAAATTGGTCATCTAAGTTTATTTTAGGTTTTAATTTGGTCCTCTACGTTTTATTTGTTTCGTTTTGGTCCTCTACGTTTTATTTTAGTTTTCAATTTGGTCATTTCTGTCACTAATGGTGTGTTTGGTTCCGAAGAGAAGTTGTGAAGAGAGAAATAAGTGAGAGAGAGTGTAGGAAGAGAGAAATAGGTGAGAAATAGAGTAGATTTGTGGTATTGTTTGGTTTATGAAAAAGAGAAGAGAAAAAGAGAAGAGAGAAGTGTTGATTATTTTTGAAAAGACGTAAATATCCTTGACTAAAAATTTAAATAATTTGAGATATAATAAGAGAATAGGGGTAGAATTGAAAAAAGTTAAAAAAATAAACGTTGCTCTCCCTTTCTTCTCAATATTGGAGAGAAACAAAAAAGTGGGTGGAACCCACTAATTTGCTCTCTCTCTCTCTCCAATTTCTCTTGCAACCAAATAAGAGAAATACCCCACTTCTCACCAATCTCTCTCGTCCCTCAATCTCTCTCACCCTTCCACCCCCAAACAAACATACCATAAAAGTCAATTGTCTGTAGCTAGAATTTGGCTTTTAACTACGGACAATTGGCTTTTAGTGACGGAAAGGTTCAACCTGTTGTAACTTTTAAAACGTAAGGGACCAAAACGAAACAAATAAAACATAGAGGACCAAATTAAAACCTAAAATAAACATAGAGGACCAATTTTGTAATTTAGCCTGAAAATTAAAACGTGACTTTAGTCAATTGAAATTAATATCAAATTTCGCCAAATTAAGGAAACCTGCTAAAAAAAATTATATGCTAATAATGATCATAATAAATTTCATGGTGCTAATTGGAAACGTATCATGGGCAGTAACACCCTGAAATAAAAAATTGGTATCAGTCAACCGAAATTAATTACATTGAATTTCTATTTAAAAATCTGCAAAATCTGGCAACGTATCATACCGTTCACGGTTGTTATTGGAATCGTATCATAATATTCACGGTTACAATAATTTGATTTTAAATTCAACAAAATACTAAATGCAAATATATACCAAAAAACAAGCATCTGAATGGTCACTAGATGAATATCATACGATTTAGCACAATTAAGTCACATGTTAAATATGTTTAAGATAATCAACTAAAATAGGAAAATATATTTATAATAAATACATATTCACGATTTAACCTAATCAGTAATAATATTTAGTCTAAAATATTGTAAACCATAATCCACCATGATTTACCCTAATTTCCCGTACTTTTAATTAGAAATATACCTATTACATTATTTCAATAATCGTATTCTAACTATTTACTTGATTCATACCCGTTAACCATTCTCTGCACCTAACAAATTGCTCCAAAGTACGACCAAGTCTTAGAGATCATTGCTGTCAAACAATTAAATGTACGATTATTAGTTTGGGTGGTGCGCAAATGGTTTGTGAATACATGCCTTGTTAAGATTGTTTTGATGATTGACAAAAGGGAGTTACGCAAATAGTCAACTGTACAAAAAGCGGAAAAGAATACCAAAACACACTCCAAGGATCGGAAGTTCTTCAACTCTTTGGATTTTGGGTATTTATTTTTTTCTTAGGACTATGTGTAAGTAGTAATAAAAAGCTCTCAATTAAAATTAAATCACACACTCACAATGTTTTATCCAAAATATATTTTATGATATTTTTTCTAAATTATTTTAGTCATCAAATATTTTAAAAAATGTTTTGAATAGTGTCCAAAAAAATACCTATCATTTATCTTGGAAAAATATTTTATTTTTGATACTTATTTTGAATGAGAAACAGAATGCTCATATGACACTCACTATAATCGTGTATGGCTATTTCATTCCTTCCGTGAGATGCAAACACATCATAATCGATTACATCACTTGTCATAATAGATTATATTAAATTTGATGGCATTTTGTGTTTTCTCCAATTTGTTTATATCAATTGTTTAATAAATAATTGTCACCAAATACCTATCACTTTATCTTCCGTGTTTTTTTTAATTGTTTATTAAATAATCGATTAAACCTTTTATTATAATCGATTACACTAAAATCAAATTTCCAGAATGAGCGCAACAAAAAAATTGGTTTTAATGCTGCAATGGTCAACTTCTTGCCTATATAATGCAGCATCACCATGTGCTTTTGGAACGAGACACTTACTTATTTTTTGTGCCAAAACTTTGTCAAAATATTTTATCACTCACACTTATTTAAGCACAATATTTTATTTGAGACCCTTTTATACTACATAGCTTAATTGTATTTTTTCTGAGCTTCAATTTGTTATATCTGCACTTTTGAGTGTATTTTCCTCTATCTCATTTTATTGGTAAAAATTATTTTTTGGGTGGGAATCCCAAGGTGGTGATATCTCTTCAACGTATTACTCTGGTTTAGAGTTGTAAAGGTTTCTAGCTGAACCTGATTTAAAAGCTAGTGATTTAGTGAAAATCCCATAGTGCTTTGCTTTGGGGACAGAACATAAGCCACATGGGTGTTAGGTGGCCGAACCTGTATAAATTGCTGCATGCTCTTCTTTGTTCTCTATCTCTTTATTGTTCAAGCATTTACTTTTCAGTTCTTTATTCTATTGTCTTTATTCATTTCAGTCATTTATATTTCAGCAATTTAATTTCTGTCATTTATTTTATTGCAAGTTAATTTCTGCAATTTATATTTCAAGTTATTTATTTTTCTGTAGTTAATTTCTTACAAGTTATATTCAAGCATTTTATTTGCAAAAGATTTTAAAAAGCACTGCTCACACAATTCACCCCCCTCTTGTGTTTGAAGTCACTTGGCAACAAGTGGCATCAGAGCTAGACTCTTGTTTAAAGAACTTAACCGTCTCAAGAGAATGACTTCAAACCACAATGAGGGAAAATCCATGTACAGACCCCCATTTTTCAATGGTCGGGGGTATGGTTATTGGAAGGATAGAATGCAAATTTTTCTTGAGGCTGTTGACCTCGATATTTGGGATGCTGTGGAAAATGGTCTGTTTGTCCCCACTCACTCAATTAATGATAAAGTAGTGGACAAACCAAGATCTATTTGGACCGAAGATGAAAAGAGAAAAGTCCAATACAATTTGAGAGCTAGGAACATCATCACTTCAACTTTAAGCTACGATGAGTTCTATAGGGTCTCAAATTGCAAGACCGCCAAAGAAATATGGGACACCCTTCAATTGACCCATGAAGGTACTACTGAGGTCAATAAGGCTCGAATGAACACACTAACCTATGAGTATGAGCTATTTAGGATGAAACTGGGTGAAAACATACAAGATATGCAAAAACGACTCATCCATATAATAAACCATCTCAGAGCTCTTGGGAAGGTCTTCAGTAATGAAGATTTAATTAATAAAGTTCTTAGATGTTTAAATAGAAATTGGCAACCCAAGGTTACCGCTATATCTGAATTTAAAGATTTATCTACTATGTCTTTGGCAACCTTGTTTGGTAAATTGCAGGAACATGAACTTGAACTAAATAGACTCATTGAGAATGAGAAAAGTGAAAAGAAAAAGAAGGGAATTGCTCTCAAAGCAAGTCTCAATGAAAAAGGAGACTCTAACAAATATGATAGTCTTGACGAGGATGAGGATGAGGAAGACATGAGCTCGATGGTTCGAAGATTCAAAAGGTTCATGAGGCAAAAAGGGAAAACAAACAAGTCACAAAATTCTCAAAAGAAAAATGAGGAAGGAACTTCCTTCAATCCAACTTGCTACAAATGTGGTCAAAAGGGACACATAAACCCGATTGCCCTCATGGTCAGAAGAAAAATGAAAAGTTCGACAAAAGGCCACAAAAAGAATCAAAAGGAAGAAGAGCCTATATTGCCTAGGATGAAAATGACATGTACTCATCTGTTGATTCAGAAAATGAGGAGGTCAACATATGTCTCATGGCAAATCACGAAACAGATGAGGTGAATGCTCTTGAACACGAGTCTCCTTTAACTTATGATGAGCTACTCATTGCTTGTGAAGAATTCAATAATGAAACGATTAGACTTAGAAAAATTGTTTCTTCTTCTAAGAAAACCATATCTTCTCTTGAATCAAAAATTCTTATTTTAAACCAAGAGATGGAAGTTCTTAAAGAAAAACAAGTTGTTGTGACTAAAATTTCCACTTGCACCTTTTGCGAAAACCAAAAGAACAAAGTTTTCAAGTGTGATGATTGCACCATTTTGAAAAACAAGATTGAAAACTTGCAAAACACCCTTGCCAAATTTACCATGGGAAGGGACAACTTAAATATTCTTTTGGGAAAACAAAAAGGTACTTTTGCAAAAGCCGGTTTGGGTTATGATCCAAAAACAAATGAAAAATCTTTCAAACTTGTCAATCACAACAACGTTTCAAGTAATCCTTTCATTAGATGTTTTTATTGTGGTAAAAAATGCCACACTGCATCTATTTGCAACATTAGAAAGAACAAATATATGATTGGCAAAAAGATATGGATTTCTAAGGATGCTTTGCTCAAGACTAACTCACCTGGACCCAACATGACTTGGGTACCAAAAGTAAAAATTTGACTGCGCTTTGCAGGTGTGCTTGAAAGCCAAGAGCTAAATGTGGTATCTTGAAAATGGCTGTTCCAAGCACATGATGGGAGACAAAAGCTAGTTCTCCTTATTATCTCCAAAAAAAAGGGGGGTGGCTGTTTTTTTAAGAATGCTAACAAGCTTATGCAGGTCACGTTACAGTCAACAATTATGTTTTCAATATCAGGGAAGATAAAGAAACAACTGTGACGAGAATGAGTTGGATGAGAACTAGTAACCCTCATCCTAGTGCTTTATTCTGCTATCTCTTTTACTGAATATTTTGTTGACTATGGATTTCTGATGCTTCATTGAACCCATCATACTCCATTTTGGTTATTTTTTGCCACATCTAGTTACACTTATATGCATATGCTTTACATGTCTTTCCCTTTATCTTTCCCGCTTTTTGATGTTTCCAAAAGGGGGAGAGTTGTATGATTCAGGGGGAGTGAAATTTCCTATGCATATTGTGAGGGGGAGTTTTATCTAAAAATACGTGCTTAAACTCTGATATCTTTTACTGAAAAACCATGCTTATATGTCATTGTTATTTCATGATTATACTTTACTAAATTCCCTCCCAGAGATGTTTGCCATCATCAAAGAGTGGGAGTCTGTGAATACATGCCTAGATAAGATTGTTTTGATGATTGACAAAAGGGAGTTACGCAAATAGTCAACTGTACAAAGAGCGGAAAAGAATACCAAGACACACACCAAGGATCGGAAGTTCTTCAACTCTTTGGGTATTTATTTTTTTCTTAGGACTATGTGTAAGTAGTAATAAAAAGCTCTCAATTAAAATTAAATCACACACTCACAATGTTTTATCCAAAATATATTTTATGACATTTTTTCTAAATTATTTTAGTCATCAAATATTTTGAAAAATGTTTTGAACAGTGTCCAAAAAAATACCCATCCTTTATCTTGGAAAAATATTTTGTTTTTGACACTTATTTTCAATGAGAAACAGAATGCTCATATCGTTTATGACACTCACTATAATCGTTTATGGCTATTTCATTCCTTTCGTGAGATGCAAACACATCATAATCGATTACATCACTTGTCATAATCGATTATATTAAATTTGATGGCATTTCGTGTTTTCTCCAATTTGTTTATATCAATTGTTTAATAAATAATTGTCACCAAATACCTATCACTTTATCTTTCGTGTTTTTTTTAATTGTTTATTAAATGATCGATTAAACCTTTTATCATATTCGATTACACTAAAATCAAATTTCCAGAATGAGCGCAACGGACAAATTGGTTTTAATGCTGCAACGGTCAACTTCTTGCCTATATAATGCAGCATCACCGTGTGCTTTTTGAATGAGACACTTACTTATTTTTTGTGCCAAAACTCTGTCAAAATATTTTATCACGCTTAATTGTATTTTTTATGAGCTTCAATTTGTTATATCTGCACTTTTGAGTGTATCTTCCTCTATCTCATTTTATTTGTAAAAATTATTTTTTGGGTGGGAATCCCAAGGTGTTCATAGAAAGGTGATATCTCTTGAACGTATTACTCTGGTTTAGAGTTGTAAAGGTTTCTAGCTGAACCTGATTTAAAAGCTAGTGATTTAGTGAAAATCCCATAGTGCTTTGCTTTGCGGACAGGACGTAGGCCACATGGGTGTTAGGTGGCTAAACCTGTATAAATTGCTGCGTGCTCTTCTTTGCTCTGTATCTCTTTATTGTTCAAGCATTTACTTTTCATTCTTTATTATATTGCCTTTATTCTTTTCAGTCATTTATATTTGAGCAATTTAATTTCTGTCATTTATTTTATTGCAAGTTAATTTCTGCAATTTATATTTCAAGTTATTTATTTTTTTGCAGTTAATTTCTTGCAAGTTATATTCAAGCATTTTATTTGCAAAAGTTTTTAAAAAGCACTGCTCACACAATTCACCCCCTCTTGTGTTTGAAGTCGCTTGACAACATGGTTGGTTCCTGATCCTAAAGACAAGGAAAATGTTTTCTCCCTAGAGTTAGTGTAACACACCCAAATTAACAATCGCTTAGTGTGTTATAAAATAGTATGACTTTCGAAATGTTTTGTAAAAATAGTCGAGTTTCTTTTTCTAAAAGTAATTGTTTTGGGAATAAAAATTAAAAACCTTTCCTTCAATAAAAATGACGATCATAAATTCTTTCGTCTATAAAAATAACATATACGAAATCTATTTTCGTCAAATTACTATCAATTTGAAACTGCGTTTCATAAAACATTGTCCTTTAAAACATGTATACATAACCTTTTCCACAAACTAAGCTTTCCGAAGAAATCATATTTTGAAACTAAACCTTTACTAATCACCATAAAACGTCACACTTTAGTCCAACATATATTTACAATATCCAATGCGAAGAATTCTTTAATCCAAAGACAATTTACAAATTTAGAATTATATATACAAATATTCTTTCTAAGTATTCAAACTTAACTCAAAATATATCTTTAGTTCTCCAAGCCAATTAACTGGAAAAAAATAAATGGAATGGATTGAGATAAAAATCTCAGCGAGTGTTCCCGACACACGCGCACCCGACAATTAACAGGCAAAGCATTCAAAGGAGGCAAGTGTTAATGCAACAGGCATAATGAAGCTATAAAACAACTTGAGTCATGTAGCACATAAAACAAACCACGTTAAATTCAATAGCAACAAATTTCCATTCATAAAGGTACAAGATCTAGTACAAGGTAAGCAACAGTACAACGTCTACTCATTTCAAGAACACATAACTTAAACATAAAGCAATTATGCCTTCATCATCAGAAACTAAAATCTTATAACGACTATTCATTTTTTTAGCGTCCTGTGCAGGAGTCAATTTCAAAGCAATTCACCACTCGTCAGTGGACTTGTCATCGCCACACGCGAGTGGACTTGTCACAGAGTATTTGCCAATTACGGTGGACTTATCACAGAGTAGTTGCCACTTATTGTGGACTTGTCACAGAGTAGTTTGCAACCAACGGTGGACTTGTCACAGAGTCATTTGCCACTAAGAGTGGACTTGTCACAAGGTAATAATTAATTCATTATTACGATGCTAAGCTTTGAAAATCATGATGGTTAAATTCTATCATATATCGCACTTAATTCATAAGTACCAAAAGTTCACAATTCATGAACACAACGATTTAAACGAATATATGACATATTATCATTATCAAGGCATGCTTACACAACCAATCACCAAAGGATTCCACAAGAGTATCAACCAATAATTTATTTCATCAATTTAATCAAGCAACAAGCATCTCATGGTCTCTCGGGACAGACAACACTACCTCGTAGTCTCACATATCAATCAAATAAGACACAACGACACACTTAGTCCCGCATATTAAATTAAAAGTTCATGTAATGTATACTATCCATAAAAAAATCAATCCACCAAAGGTTTAAGCAGAGTATCATCATATCATAGAGAATATATATTTGAACATCCATCAATCACAAAGTCATCAATTATACTCACACGTAAACTCAGTCAGGTACCCTCAAGAACACACATACTCATACTATTCAGCGAGTTTCATTGCTCCTACAATGAACAGGGACCCAGACTAGCATAACAACATATAATCACAATTACACCATTGCACATACAACGGTAACAGCACAAAACACATAAGGACACGTTCGGGGTCACAGGGTATCCCAAACAAAGGAAACACTCACCTTAATAAATCCCGCAATTATTTCCATTGTTCTTTTCTTTCCACCATGTTTCTAATCAGTCCAGCGGCAGCATCACACACCATCCTAACTCTCCGTTCTTGTTGGAAGCCACACCCGAAGGCTCGTCGGCACCAAAACATCACAGGCAACCACAATTGAACATAGAACAAGTTAAAAATCAATTAAAATATAGTTTCAAACCAATTTAAATAATTAAATCACAATGTAATAGAATTGGGCTCGGTTCGAAGATAGTTTGTTGACCCAAATTACGCATAGAGAACAGTGACCAATTTTTGAAACGACTCGATTTTCAATTCCAACTGGACGGGGTGGAAGAATTTTTTTCGATGAGTACAACGCAAGTTTCCGTTCGTCAATCCGATCACCGGAGAGGCCAGAAATGCAACTTGAAGTAGCGACTCTAGGCAAAACAGACACTTCGTCAACTTTGACGTAACGAGAAAAGGACTAGTGCTTCTCGAATGTTTCGACGTGAGAAATTTGAAAATGATGTACGTTTTCCCAACCGGTGGCCATTATGGCAGGAAAATACGAATTACAGTCCGCTAAGGGAAAATTACAGTGTGGTTTCTGTCTCGAATCGCCGAAATAATGCCATAAATGGATTCAGTGGGTGATTTTGTATAAGAATATGAATTTTTCGGAATTTTTCATGACCTAATGAAAGAGGTATCGAAGGGAGAGAAAATAGGAGACTGAGGGATACGACAGAGGGGTTCTTTGTTTCACGATCTCGTTTATGCGATGATGAAGGTGATGAACCGTACCTTTACCTTTTAAAAACGCAGGGTGTATAAGTAGAAGTGGGTGCAAGTAGCAATTAAAAGGGGTTGTATAAAGTAATAAATAGGGGTACGCATAGTAAAACAAAAAAAAATACATATCTATATAATTTTTAAACCTTTCAAACCCACAAACACATTTTAATACCTCTTTTACACAAAATAAAATCCCAAAATTAATAATATTTCAAAACAATCATATTATATAAAAATAAAATAAATAAATAATATATTACCAATATTTTCTAAAATTACAAAAAATACCAAATCAACATTTTTTTAATAATTCAAATACACATAAAACACCAAAATTATTAAATCTATAAATCATAATAATGAATAACATGAACACAAATTTAAAAATACACGAGATATGAAAATACGAGATGTTACCTCTGTGACATCCTTGTCAATTTCTCCAATATATTAAATATATTAATTAGTACAACAATAATAGAAATAATTTTATTTATTTTCAAAGGCAAAGGTGTACTAATGTACCTAAAGGCACTTGTCATCTGGGTCCTAGTTATACAGAATGTACAGTAATTTGGACTTCTCATCTACTGACTTTGACTCCATTGGCTGTGCATCGACTGACCCTTTTCCTTTCTGAAGTTGTCTGGCACCTGCTAAGACCCGTAGGTAGTATACGCAAAACAAGAAAATAGAGCAGGAGACTCAGAACACATTATACGCACTATTGAATGGGAAAGTAGGTATTTAGAACTCCTGTATAAATAGGCAGCACACATATAAAATATAGTGACAAAACAAAACAATAGAATATTAATTCACACATAGAGTCGCTCGACCAACTCCAGTAATAGGGGTGACTCGGAGGAATACGTGCTCTTCCTCTTCGAATTCTAGTGGTCGGCGACCCTGGTCCGTATAACTCTTCTGTCGACTCTGAGACATCCATATCCTATCTCTGATCAGTCGGATCTTCTCGGTAGTCTACTGAATCATGTCTGGTCCCACGACAGAACTCTCACCATTCTGGTACCAACAAAGAGGCGTCTGACACTTACGTCCATACAATGCTTCATATGGTGCCATACCGATACTCGCGTGGAAACTGTAGTTGTAGGTGAACTCCACTAGCGGTAAGACATCGTCCCAACTCCCTCTGTGATCCAATGTGCATGCTCGTAATAAATCTTCTAGTGATTGAATTGTTCTCTCAGTCTGACCGTCGGTCTGAGGGTGATATGCTGAGCTAAGTTTGAGTTTGGTTCCCATTGCTTCTTGTAGTTCCCTCCAAAAGTGAGATGTGAACTTCGGGTCTCGATCGGAAACGATAGAAGAAGGTACACCATGTAGACATACAACCTCTACGATGTAGATCTCTGTCAGCTTCTCTACGTTGTATGTCGATCTCACTGGCAAGAAATGAGCGGATTTGGTCAATTGGTCGACGATTACCCAAATCGAATCATGCTTCTTCTGCGTCCTTGGCAAACCTACAATGAAATCCATGGAAATGATGTCCCACTTCTATACTGGTACGTCAAGCGGTTATAGCATCCCTGTTGGTCGCTGATGTTCTACCTTCACTTTCTGACAAGTTAGACAGGAAGCCACATACTCTGCCACTTGCTTCTTCATTCCAGGCCACCAAAAATGCTTCTTCAAGTCCTAATACATCTTCCTAACTCCCAGATGAATACTCAAACCACTCTTGTGTGCCTCGTCGAGAATCAACTTCCTCAGCTCAGCTACATTGGGTACACTGACACGTCCATCGCATCTCAAGATGTTATCTACTCCAACCTTGAACTCTGTTGCTTTTCCTAGCGCTATTAGCTCAACCTTCTCTTGAAGTAGCTTGTCATGAGCCTGCTGTTCCTTAATCTCCTCCAATAATCCGCTAGAAATGGTGAGCATTCCAAACTTCAGCTTTCCTAGTGACACTTCCACGCTCAACTTCAAGTCTCGAAACTTCTCTAGAATCTCCAACTCCTTGATCATCATTACTGAAACTAAAACGCTCTTCCTGCTTAGTGCTTCAGCTACCACGTTCGCCTTCCCTGGATGGTATTCCAAAGTAAAGTCGTAGTCCTTCGAAATTACATCCATCTTCATTTGTCGCATGTTGAGCTCCTTCTGATCGAATAAGTACCTCAAGCTCTTGTGGTCGCTGTACACAGTGAATGTGCTCCCATAGAGGTAGTGCCTCCAAATCTTTAGTGCAAAAACCACTGCAACAAGCTCCAAATCATGCGTAGGGTAATTCTTCTCGTGAATCTTGAGCTGTCTCGAAGCATAAGCCACAACTTTCCGATGTTGCATCAGCACGCATCCTAATCCTTAGTGTGACGCATCGCAATAAACCTCATAAGGTTCTTCTGATTGGGGTAGAATCAACACAGGTGCTGTTGTCAAAAGCTCCTTCAGTCTCCGAAAACTGGATTCGCACTCTTCAGTCCAAGCAAACGGTTGATCCTTCCTTGTAAGTCGTGTGAGTGGTGCTACAATCTTCGAAAAACCTTCGATAAATCTTCGATAATAGCCTGCTAATCCAACAAAACTTCTGATATCTGTCACAGTCTTCGGCTGTTCCCATGCTAACACAGCTTCAATCTTAGCTGGATCCACAGCTATTCCATCTCTAGTTATCACATGTCCGAGAAAGTTCACCTCTTCAAGCCAAAATTCACACTTAGAAAGGTTAGCATAAAGCTGCTTCTCTCGGAGTATTTGCAGTACTCGACGTAGATGCTCTTCGTGCTCCTCTCTACTCCTCGAGTAAACCAAAATGTCATCGATGAACACTACCACAAACTGATCCAAGAATGGGTGAAAGATCCTGTTCATGTAGTCCATAAACACTGCTGGTGCGTTCGTCACTCCAAATGGCATCACTAAGTACTCGTAGTGACCATACCTTGTCCTGAAAGCCGTCTTCGAGACATCTTCTTCTTTCACGCGGATCTGATGATAACCAGACTTCAAGTCGATCTTGGAAAATATCGCGGCTCCTTATAGTTAATCCATCAAATCGTCAATACGCGGCAACAGATACCAGTTCTTGACAGTAACTTTGTTGAGCTCGCGGTAATCCACACACAGTCTTGATCGTCCATTCTTCTTCTTTACTAATAACACTGGAGCTCCCCATGGCGACACGCTCGGTCGTATGAACTGCTTCGACTCCAAATGCTTAATCTGAGACTTCAGTTCTTTCATCTCTGCCGGTGACATTCGATAGGGCGCTATCGAAATCGGTCTTGTTCCTGGAAGCAAATCAATGGAAAATTCCATTTCCCTTGCTAGCGGTAATCCCGACACTTCTTCTGGAAAAACATCGAAAAAGTCGCAAACCACAAGAACATTCTTCAACTCGAGCTCTTGAGAAACTTCTGAACTAGCTAAGTACATGTATTCCTGAGTTCCCTCTTTCAATGAAACACCAATGTGATTAACAGATAGGTAGTTGGAAATTCCGAGGTCGGGAAAAACCACGGTTTTTCGGGCACAGTCCAAAAGGACATGGTGGTGAGACAACCAATCCATCCCGAGAATGACATCTAGACCCTTAATGGTAAACAGACCAAATTAACCACAAATTTTCTACCCTGAATGACCACTACACAATTAAGGCATGCAGTGTTAGTAACCAAGGTTTTAGCAGCTGGGGTAGTAACTACTAGTTTGAAGGGTAAAGCGATCCTGCAATTTCAAGCGGTCTACACAATCCAAGGAAATAAAGGAATGGGTTGCAGGAATCAAAAGAAACAGATAGGGTTTACCCTCAATCTCACGATCTCCTGGATGAGGTCATCGATGCGCTCTGCTTCTTCTCCACTCATGCAGAAGACTCTGCCTTTAGCCATCGGGCGTTTCCCTTTAGCCTTTGCTGCGTGCATTGCCTGTTCAGCCTTAGGTGTCGGACAATCCTTGGCGAAGTGTCCCGGCTTCTTGCAGTTGAAGCATACATCCTCCTTCACAGTACAGCTGCTCGCATAGTGTCCTGGCTTCCCGCAACGGTAACAAGTCACATCAGCGCTAGTCTGACTCCGGCCCCTCGCATTCTGGGCCATCGGGTGATACTGTCTCTTGCTGTTGTTCCCTTGGCGTCGACTATACGGCTTCTTATGCTATTTTCCCTTTTGAGCAAACCTCTGCCCTGTGCTCTGGGGTCTCACTGGTCCGCCAATACCACTCCTCTTCTTAGCGCTTCTCATAACTTCTATCTCAACACACCTGTCAATCAGTTCTTGAAGATTCCTGATTCTTAGAGATGTCTCTGACTTCTGAATATCGAATCTTAGGCCTCACTTGAATCTCTCGCTCAACCATCCCTGGTCAGCTCGGTCACGGAACGAACTGAAGTACCTAGCAAGTGATTCGAACTTGGCAGCATACTCTGACACCGTCATGCTACCTTACTGTAGTCAAAGAAACTCCTGCTCTTTCTCAGCTCGTGCAGTGTCAGGAAAGTACTTATCCAAGAATCTCCTACGAAAAACTTCCCAAGTGATCTCACGACGCTCTGTCGCCAAAGTCTGCTTCACTCCCTTCCACCAATACTCAGCATCTCCGAGCAACAAGTAGGTTGCGTAGTCCACCTTGACATTCTCTGTACAATGAAGTGCCTCGAAGATCTTCTCTATCTCCTGCATCCATAGATCTGCCTTATCCGGTTGGTTCTTGAAAAACCCGATTGGGTCATGCTTCCGAAAATCTGCCAATCCTCTTGCCTCTGCATTCCGCTCTGCCCTTTGTTGTTGCTGCAGATTCTGCTGGGCCAAAGCCACCGTCTGCTGGGCAATAGCATTAGACTGTTGAGTTGCAGCAGCCGATTGTTGAGCCATAGCCGCCGCCATTTCAGTCATTGCCTGAATTGCTCGTTCCATGTTGGAGTTATCTAATCCGGCTGTAGGGTCTCTGCGAGGTGGCATTAGATTTCGAAAAATCCAAAACCTGCCAGAAACTCACAAACAAGTGATGTGTTAACACACATTGCTTCAATCAATAAACAATTCAAACAATTGGCAGACAAACTGCTTCACTCAGCAAACAATAATAATACAATCACATCTAATCACTCAACAAACTCAACTCGGCACGGTGACCAGTTTCAAATTTCCTATGCACAGTCCGGTTAGAACCCAACTGCTCTGATACCACCCTTGTAACGACCCGTTTCCGTAGCGCTACTTAACTAGATCTAACCTAAATGTGACGCGTTTTTAAAAACGGTACTCTTGTGTCCTTCCAAAAAAATGCGTATATTTTTTTTTTAAACAAAGGTGCCCGCAAAGCACACACAGAGTACTTACAGCATTTCAAAACATGGTGCAACTAGGACACAAGTTACGTACTGGAAATACATACATGCATAAACATATACAATCAACATACACAGCACATAAAAAATAAAACATAGTAGTAATGTAAGAGAAAATACACCTAAGATATGAATACCCTCGAGAGAGTGATCATACCCTGGGGGTATTCCCGGCAGACACCCGCGCAGGGGACTGCTCCAAAAGTAGAACCACCAGTCTACCCTGCACCAACAAACACCACTAGCCCAACTGGTCACCTACAAACTGTACATGAAAACCATACACTACAGTTATCCCAAAATGACACAAACAGACAAATAGTCAACATGAAATCAGGACAAATAAAAGTCATTGCCCGAATCGTCGAAGGGGCCCTCCTCGTCATCGTCCGCCAGCTGGTCCTCTGCGTCCTCGACATCGCCTGGGTAACCATCATGGATTGAAGGCACCATGGGAAAGGGTCAACTTCTCAACGAATCAAGATATAACAATTCATAAAGCAATAAGCAAGCAACATTGTATACAGTTCATAAGGCTCAACTCAAAACTCTCGCTCAAGACTCGACTCACGACTCATTTTCTCTCGACACTTCGACAAATTTTTCGGAAAGCAGACGCCGCACTATCCACTGAATACCAGCTGTAACTTTGGGATCTTCGCTCTCCCTAGGACATTCAGCTCCAGTTCCATAACGCTGCGACGCCTAGCTAATCCACCATGAACGAAGGGGACCTAGCACCCTCAGTTGTCCGGCTCACAGCTCAAAAACGTCTCGACGACTCGACAAAGCTCTCAGACTCGATGAACAATTCACCGCATACGAAATTCAAAGAGCAATTCGCATAATTATTCGACCGCATATCAAATAATTTATAGCAAGCTTATTACAGTGAAACGCAATTCAACAATATAAGTAATTCGCATATTGAAACGCAATTCAATAACATAATCAATTCAAAATATTATTTAATCGCATATTAAATAATTGCATAGCTCCAAACAACAGTCGATAATCACATCATGGAATCCATCCCTCTGTAACTCGATGGAGTTGACAGAGAGGAACAAACAAGTGTGGGGGGTTGGGGTCAGGCGACCAACCACTTAACTCATAACCCACGAAAGACTCGGAAATAGGCGACCGCACAACAATAATAAAAGCAAAGGGGTACAAAACCCTGATTTCGAACCCGGAGGGTTCTCAGACTTCTTCGGATTTTCGACAGAAACATTTAAATAAATAAATCCTAAAATGTCTAGAAGTGCCCTTACCACAAGCTGTCGCTAACGTAGCTCCGAAGTCCTCAGGTTCGCGTCGCTCGGTCTCAGGTATTACGATTCCTATCACCACGACAATTTAGTATGCTTCTAAGTAAAACTAAAACTTAGCTCTCACTTAGCCCTTTCCTAACCAAAACTCAACAAGCATTAAAAACAATACTAGCCCTTAGAAAAGAAATAAAATCTTAAACTACAAGGTTTTCTTGTATTACAAGTAACACCAAAAATAACTCTTTTTCATAAATTCAAAACTTTATCACAAAATCTACAAGCATTTAATCAAGTTTAACAACCAAATTTTTTCTAAAAACCCTCCTAAGCCTCACGGCCTCTACTCCCTTTTTCTCCCAAAAATATTTGCTAAAACTCTTTTTCATCATTACAAGCATTTTATCAAGACATCAAGCAACATAATCACATACAAAAATATGTTTCCAAATCCTTTTCCAATCAAATAGCTAGTGCCATTTTCAATCTTTCCAATCAAATCTTACATGTTAATTTATCCTTTAAGAATCCATTTTGCACCAAAGCATAAACTAACACCTAATTTAATTCATGCAAATCTATCTCAAAAACCTTAAAATTAACCAAGACATTTAATTAAACACTTGAACACAAGATTATGCATCACAACCCAATTTTTCTATAGTTCAAGAATAGGAAAAATTCCAAAAATGACAAGTTTAAGCATACAATTCAAAACTAACCTTCCAACAAGCATCAAGCAACTTTAACTAACCCAATTAAATAACAAATTACATGATTGAACCACTCACACCCACTTTTCCCCAAAGAAGGAACATAAACCCTAGAAATCAAGTTTCACATGCTCATCGAAAATTATAGCCCAATCAAACATCATACAACTTCCAATAACACATATAAACCATCAATTAGTTGATTCAAGTAGGATCACATCATTTTGCCCTCTTTCACCACTTAGGGTTTCGTCCTAAGGCTTAAAGGAGAGGATTGATGATGTCTCATCTCCTCTTGATCATCATCAACTATCAAACAACACATAAACATCAATTAATTAAAACTAGAACAAGCAAAATCAAGTAATAAAAAAAGGGTGTATGGCGCTGATTATGGGGCTGTTTTGGGGCCAAGAAAAATTGATTTTCTACTATTCAAATGGTTGGATACATAGGTGATAGAGTATAGAAGAAAACCTAGCAAGAAAACTAAGTATGGAAGCAAAATCACAAGAGGTGAAATGGGGGTGGAAATCTCGATTTTAAACAGAAAATGGGAGGAAGAAAATCTGTTTTTTCCTTACTTTAAATGGTGAAGTTGATGAGGAACTAGGTGGATATGAAGGATTGAAGCAAGTTTGATGAAGACTTCAAGTTGTAAAGCTCAAAGAAAATGGAGAAATCAACCATGGAAGCTTGGAACTCTTGTCTTGCTCAAGAAGGAAGAAAAGAAGAAGAGATAGATGAGGATGAGGGAGTATCACGAGGGGTGGGTGCTGTTTAGGGCTCACCCTCTCATTTTATTCCACTTAAAATTAATTAAACAATAGTTAATAAGAGAAAAATAAGTAAAAGTAACATTTTTTTGAATTAAACCACACACTTAGTGACACCTAATCTACTTTAAAAGATACTAATCCCATCACTTAATCTATCCCATCTAAACTCACCTCACTCATGATTACCCTTTAAATCTAGAATCTTAAGGTTTTAAAACACGGCAACAAAAAACGCGTTACCGATTTATTTCTCGCCGATAAAATCCCGAAAAATTAATTTCTGAGAAATTAATTCATCGCGTGATAATATTATATTATAAATAATAAAAACAACCTCAATCACTTAAAAATAATTATAACAAGTTACAATTCAATTTTCATCGAAATCGGGGCTCATTTTAAATTTTATTTACGGCAGAAACTGCCCGGCGATTTGAAACGCGACAAAACTTCGTTAGAATTTTTCGACGATATTCAAACCACAAATTAATATAAGAATATTAATTCTCAATTATATTTGCTCTTGATTTAATTAAATCACTTACTTAGAGAACAAGCAACTGCTTATTATAGCATAAATACGACAGTTAATACTATAATAGCGCTAATAATCGTATCGTAAAAATACGGGTGTTACACCGTTCTTGCTACTCCTACTCCTACCTCTGAACACTCCTATCTAGTCTACTAAGCCACTCCCATCCTCTCCTATTAGAGGATCATCCACTAAAAGCTTTCTGATGCACAAGGTCCTCTCTTTTGAGGCAAGTGCAGAGCATAGTTGCTTCCTAGTGACCCTCTAAGCCTCATTCCTATTCTCAATCTCTAGGACTACTTACTAAGGATTTTCTGATGTGCCAGATCCTCCTTAGAGGCAAGCACAGAGCATACTCGCCCTTAGAAGTTCCTAAAGAGAGAAACTAGAGAGAGAAGAGGATAAAGAGCATACCTGGCTTGGATGACCACCTTCGCCCACACCCCGTCGCGCTCCCGGAGCTCCTTCTTCTCCCTAAGCCCCTTTTCTGTACTCCAAATGCCCAAATGGAGCTGTGCCCGGAATGGGGAGTGACGAGCCCTATATATAGGCACAATTGCGTCGCGACCCGACTTAACCATCGACCTACATATTGCGTCGCGGCCCGATTTATACTGGTCTTCGTTGCGTCGCGAGTTACCGCCTTGCGATCTTCCTCCTTTATTTTCTCGTTGCGTCGCGATTCACCAAATATTAAAATATTTCGTTTTCCTTAATTCTTAAGGTTTCCCAAAGTTTCTTAGGGTATTTTGGGCTATTTTGGGCCCCCTTTTAGTCATTTTTGATCCCTTCTTTGCCTAATATTATTTTGGGACTTTTCTAAATATTTCTTAGCCTATTTTATTTTTCAGGATGTTACATTACTACTCCCTTTAAATAATTTTCGTCCTCCAAAATTCAGCGGTGGTTATATTGCTAAGACTGTTATCCCAAAAATTCCTAATCAACTTTTGTTCCGACTCCTTCCAGATTCCGATTCATCTTAATCACTTATGAACCTTTTAATGGTTTACTAATCCTCTACTAAGGAATTTCCTCAATAATACTTATCATTTATAGTCTTATCAAGGTTTCTTTATATCACTCTGGTCTTATCTCCTTCTTGAGTCCCCAATTTCAGTCATATCTTGCTATCTCTAATCCCAAACTTTATATCATTCTCTAGAACTAGTATCTATTGTCTGTATTCAAAAGTTAATTCTCCATCTCCCTCTCTTACTTTCATCTTAATTCTCTTGTCCATTAGTTTCATACTATCTGTTTCTTTTCTTAACCCTATGTATAACCTCGATACCTTCGATCACCATCCTATAAGCATACTCTCTTTTTCAATCCTTCCTTTAGAATAGACTTCTTACTCCTGCTATTTCCTATCCAAGACTTTACCTACATGATTCTTGAAATCTTATCCTGATATTAATTCAATACTCTACCATTTTCTAACTAGACTTTATGAATTTCTTAATCAATCCTTAGTCAAATTTTAATTATACCTCACACATTCCTTTATGTTCATTCATAATTCAAACATTCGCACTATCTCATTTTCTTCTACAATCATCTTCTACTTTTAATTCAAAACTTAAACTCTACAAACTTATCTTCCTTAATTGGATTTGAGAAAATCAGAAGGTTGCATCTATCATCCTATCACTACCTATAATACAAGAACATCTTTTGAGAAATAAGAGATTCCATACTTGTCACCTCTAAAGGTCTTCTAGAAGAGTGGGGTCAACCATTAGTTTGATGATGCTGATTTCCTAGATTATTATCTACTAATGAACCTAGAATTGTCATGATTGATCTGTATCTAATTTCTATACTAAGTGGCTCCTATCCATATCTACCTAGGAGGGTTATTTCCTTTGATGATTGTTTTACAGAGAATAATGTTCCTAGTTGGCTTCTAAAAATACAACCAAGTTGATAAATATCCCTTATTGTCCTTGATTTTTCCTATTTTCCCTCGGTGCAATATCTTTAGACAATAAATCCTCTTTATAGCTATTACTTCTAATTCTAAAGATTTTTACAATTCCCTTCAAAATTTGTCTACACTTCCTATACCCTCGCCATACATTGTTGTCATTTAGATCAAATCTTTCACCTTTATTGTGTATCCTAATCCTACTTCCTACTTGTACTACTGTCTATCTATTAGGTATTCATTCCTTCGTTCCTAGAAATTCTTAAAAATCCAATCCAGTTTGTTACTTGTAGATCTTATTCTAGAGAACCTCATTCTACTCTCATGTTTAACTCATCGATCTATGCAAATTCCTTGTCGTCTTCCTGCATCCATGCCTTCATCTAAAACCTTTTCTCTCAAACATTTTTCCTGTGTATACGAGTTTATCTAAGACTTTTCACCTCCTGATTTCTTTTGTGGGAAAATTTTTCAAGAATTCTAATCTAATTTGTTAGTCACAACTTGATACTACTAATGCACTATAAGAATTCTTATTCTATACTTAGTCCTTAGATCCAAATCTTTACTAATTCTTCCTCTACTATCATATAGTCCTTCTATACTTAATCTTCCAAACTAAAGTCTACATTAATTTCTCTTTTTTTGCCTAATCATTGATTTGTAAAGTTCCTCCAATCTCCTAACATAACAATCTTCAAATCATGAGCAAATGAGTTCTTCCACTTCGGGTATATAGACTATTTCAATCTTTATCCCTAAGTCTGGTCCTTGACCATTGACCAAATCTATTAACCTTAGGTTGGTTCTAAGTCCTCCACCACTATATATTCACTCTTAAGATTCAATAATAATCGAAAATCTACTCTAGTCACTCATTTCACCGTTATCCACTTGAAGGAATTCTTTTCATTAACTTTTCCTACTTACACATCCCAACAAAAACCATCATATCCAATCTTGTTTTTTTCCCATCTCCTTATCACATCCTTCGTTCTTCATATCCTTCATCACTTCTATTTTTATTTCTTTGTTCAAAATCCATCCTTCACAAGGTTCACCACTATTGAATCGTGTACCTCTGAATTATTATTCATCCATTCCTAGATTCGGCCACTAATCAAAGGCTTCACAACAATTATCACCTGGAGTTAAATCACATAGTTCATTCTTTCTTACCTCATAATTCAACCTTTACATCAGTTTAATCACCTTTGAATTCTAAACCATTTACCATTATGCATCCTTGCCTAAGCTTCGGCTGGTAGTCAGAAAATTTACAACACCCATTTCACTCTAAATTAAGTTACTTAATTCACCCTTTCTACCATCATTCCATAAGATTCCCTTTTAAAGACAAACTCTAAGAAATATTGCTCCTATTTATTTCTTACGCCTAATACCCTTCTCTTCATATCTTTTTCCAAACTATTCTATTTCTCTATTTGCTAAACTACACAGTTTTGTCATCTCTTTCATCATTCCTAATTGATTAAGTTTCTCCTAATCAACCTTCCTGCCAAAAATTTAAGGGTGTCCATCCAATATTCTTATTAATAACTCAACTCCACCTCCAAATTTCCCCATTTACCTATCCCTCAAATTTTGGTAACGACAGTCTCCATTTCATTCCCTTAATATCGTCACAAAAATCTTTTCTAACACCTTTGCTTCTCATTACATGTCTGTATAAACTTTCTTTTAACTATTATTGGTCTTTTTTTTTTAATCATGATACACTTTTATCTATAACCTTACTAGTCCTAGTATGATTTCGACAATCTTCCCTGCAGCCAAATAACTATTATCCTTTTCCAATTCTAATAGACTCTTTGCATGTTATCATCGTCAAATCCAACTATCTTCTACATTCTGCCAGACCTATTTGTAAAAGGTTTAATACTAACTTCTACTTCCTATATGTATTCTAGTATCTTGTTTCTTGCTGTTTTGCCTAGAGTGTTTTCATCACCTTCCAAGAGGAATGATATAATCATATCGGTAGGTCACAAATTCTAGTAAGAATCCTTACAGCCCATGATCCAAAATATTTGATTATCCTCTGAGCAGACTAAAACAACTACCTAGCTTAATACTTTTATAACACAGATAACCCTTAAGCAGACACACTACTCCCAAATATAGTAAGAATCCAGTGGGAGTCCGACTAAACACAGCCAGTGACAATATCCTAATGAATCCACAATCCGATTAGGATTGAACCACTCTAGTAATGACACCCTAATAACCCAACAGTCCGGTTTAGGAACGAACTGCTTTGATACCAAAATGTAACATCCTAGTCAATTTCTCCAATATATTAAATATATTAATTAGTACAACAATAATGGAAATAATTTTATTTATTTTCGCAGTCAAAGGTGTATAATGTACCTAAAGGTACTCGTCATCTGGGTCCTAGTTATACAGAATGTACAGAAATTTGGATTTCTCATCCACTGACTTTGACTCCACTGGCTGTGCATCGACTAAATCTTTTCCTTTCTGAAGTTGTCTGGCACCTGCTAAGACCCGTAGGCAGATATATGCAAAACAAGAAAATAGAGCAGGAGACTCAGAACACACTATACGCACTATTGAATGGAAAAGCAGGTATTTAGAACTCCTGTATAAATAGGAAGCACACATATAAAATATAGTGACAAAACAAAACAATAGAATATTAATTCACACATCTCACAAGAACTGTTTGGATCATCACCTAGCTACCCTTTCCATGCAACCTGCATCTACATGCCTACGTGGCAACACAACTTACAAATATGCCAGAAGCAGCCCCACCTTAGCTACTTTGCCTTATCCAATCACAATGACTTCGATAGGCCAGCCAGTTGTCCATCCCCATATCCCGCTCATCGTACCTCTAAGAGTGCATCCCTCCTCCCCGACTTTAATGATAGGACACAGGTATCGGGGCAGCACTCGGGATCGGTACTATTTATAGTGATGCAACAGTACCCTGTTAGGATGACCAGGCTACCCAACATCCTGACAAGATGGTAGCGAGCCATCCATCACCTAGGAGCCTTGTTGGACCCAGACTATCCTCAAGGATCCACTCGAAGTGGTCCTATACCGACTGCATAGTGCCCGCACTCTGGCACCTGGCCTCGTACACAACCTATGTGCACGGCGGTGGATTACAGCACATGCATATGATCATTTATTATTTAGTACTTTTACAGCTCATTATCATTAACCATCAACTCAGCACAAGCAACTCTTCATCTCAACGTCCATTATTATCTATACCTCAGCATTTATTCATTTATGATAGCTAATCAACTCGGGCTTATTTCCCATACAGTAATACTTACTCTTAATTCAGCATAATCAGCACACTTTCCAATATATACACAATACAACTGCCAACACGCATAACATAACAGTCGTCATCAACATATTAACCATCACTACATCAACCAACAACCATCCTCAATCAACGTATGAATCTATCCTAGTGTCGCTCAGGCGATCTGCTACTAACATATTATCATTCAACATATCAACAGTCACACACAACAACAGTCACACATACATCCATAAAGTAATCATAGATTATCGGTATCAATCAGCATCTATCACACGTGTATCAATAGATTATTCCTATGGTTGATAGACCTCTGACAACTGTCCTCAGCTATCACAGGCCACCGCCCCTCTCCTGAGGTGCTGCTAGTATCAACCACTAGTAGGGCTAAGGTCACCCTAAGCCTAATTATACATTTATTCTAATCCTACAATCCCTACAATAACCTTATCTGGTTAGAAGACCGTTGCAACTGTTGCCATTCTCTGCGTCATCGTTGCTCTTGCTACTCGTACTCCTACCTCTGAACACTCCTATCTAGTCTACTAAGCCAATCCCATCCTCTCCTCTTAGAGGATTATCCACTAAGAGCTTTCCGATGCATAAGGTCCTCTCTTTTGAGGCAAGTGCAGAGCATGCTTGCTTCCTAGTGACCCTCTAAGCCTCACTCCTATTCTCAATCTCTAGGATTACTTACTAAGGATTTT
The DNA here is from genome assembly GCA_037113605.1 of Calophaca sinica. NCBI lineage: Eukaryota > Viridiplantae > Streptophyta > Magnoliopsida > Fabales > Fabaceae > Calophaca > Calophaca sinica. The sequence continues at coordinate 64,789,236 of CM073733.1, forward strand.
CTGATGTGCCAGATCCTCTTTAGAGGCAAGCACATAGCATACTCACCCTTAGAAGTTCCTAAAGAGAGAAACTAGAGAGAGAAGAGGATATAGAGCATACCTGGCTTGGAAGACCACCTTCGTCCACGCCCCGTCGCTACCCGATTTATACTAGTCTTTGTCGCGTTGCGAGTTACCGCGTTGCGATCTTCCTCCTTTATTTTCTCGCCGCGTCGCGATTCACTAAATATTAAAATATTATGTTTTCCTTAATTCTTAAGGTTTCCCAAAGTTTCTTAGGGTATTTTGGGCCCCCTTTTAGTCATTTTTGATCCCTTCTTTACCTAATATTATTTTCGGACTTTTCTAAATATTTGTTAGCCTATTTTATTTTTCAGGATGTTACACACTCTACCCCCCTTAAAAGAAATTTTGCCCTCAAAATTTGTAAAAACGTTAAGGACAAAATAAAAGAGGTATCCTTTATCTGGTGCTCGTTTGCAATACTCTGAATAGCTCATAAACATATAAGGGTGACTGAACTCTCACAATTATATGAATAGAACTGACAATGACAATTGTAAGGGAAGGATGAAATACATTAACAAGGGCAAGTCATCTCTACGAATATCAAGACACAATCTAAGAATAAGAATGAGTTTTCTCTTTCAGAAGGACAAGTTACAAGGCTTTACCTTTATGAGAATATACAATGAAAATTTCTAGGCAGAAGATAATGAACACTCAACGTGTAAAAATAGTTTTCAATATATTCCTGGGTGTAAAGATGTGTTGGCCTAACACATGCTTACAAATAGGACTCTACCGAAGTTTCTTCTTTCACTTGAATTTCCATAATCATTACAACTCAAGCAAAACATTCATGACAAATTTTGAAGTGAAGGACAATCAGAGTACTAATTAAAAAGATTTGGTCAACTCAATTTTCTAAGGCACTCACGAGTACCGAGGCACGAGAAAGAAACTCTCATGTGTAAGGAGTCAGAAACTCAAGTATAATTTAGGGCATGGTGTGATGAAACTGGGACAATAATGATCTTTAAGCAAAAGAAATACAAAATCTACGAGACCTTAGACTCACTATCTTATTCTAACAAGTATGTCTCACAATTTAAGCACACAATTTACTTCAACAAAAAACTACACAACTACAAGTGCATAAAATAGTAGAGATCATACTATTACACATACCATACAAAATGAAATGCACAATTGGAAGATCCCAGAGTACGGATATCGTACAATTACAGGGATCACACAGCCACACAGAGGCTACACCAATGCAGAGATTACAACGATGCATATATCACATCAATACAAAGATTGTATGGGTGCAAAGATTATACAAACATAGAGATCACACAAACTTGTTAGCAAAGTGGCCTCAGATAGCCTATGAACCTGGAAAGAGTGAATAAGTTCTTGATAATTTTCAGGAACGTTTAGCGTTTTGAAAAACTTTCTACAAATGTATTTGCCATTTACAAAAACCATGTTATATATTTTCCGAATTCTCCTCTTTATAAATTCATCTCTTTTTGCATCATTAAAAGCATAAATGAAGTCACATAGTAACCACAACACATATTAATCAACTACTCATGTAAAGAGTACACCACATAACATTGAGAGCATATACAACCATTCAGGTTTGCCAAAGCGTACAACACACACGAGCAAAAGAAACTTGCACTGGAAATTGCATTGCTCATGAACAGGACTTAGTAAAAAAAAATTACCATCTACTAGCACCGATCAGACCATTCAATTCAAAAATCTGAACTGCAACGTGCCTACGTTAGTAACCACGCACAATACGTACTAAATATTTAACATGAAAACCAACATAAGATACAAACTTTTCAAGCATCATTTAAAGGATCAAAACATGTTAAGTTAGGAGGCAAAACGATCATAATAGCCAATAAATTTCCATTTTGCAGAACCTTAATTTCATTTGTTAAGTGTAATCTAAAAATTGGCCTTATTATACTAGCATAACTTAGTCTAAACACTATTTATATTTTTGGAAACCTTACCAAACCTTTTAAATTACATTTCAACCCATTCCCTACGTCAAATGAGGTTTATACTTGAACTGAATGGCACTATCATCTTCTATCAAATAGCCCAAAACAGTGTTCCAAAAAGTTACAGATAATTTCCCTCACAATCGCGTAGGATTCATGCCAAAGCAAGAGAAATATGAGAGCCCAAAAGCAAGGAATATTGATAACAATAAGTATGCATCCGAAGCCCATTTTTGCAATAAGTTGTTATCCCTTCGTTTATGCTTAAGTTGTTATCCCTTCGTTTATGCTTATATCAGGCATGACGGAAGCCATAAAGGAAACACATCAATCACAAACTCATCAATTAAACTCACACGTAAACTGAGTCTGGTACCATCAAGAACACACATACTCATATTATTCAGCTTGTTTCATTGCTTCTACAATGAACAGGCACCCAGACTTAAATAACTGCATACAATCACAATTACACCATTGCTCATACAATGGTAACAATACAAAACACATAAGGACACGTTTGGGGTCACAGGGTACCCCAAACAAAGGAAACACTCACCTTAATAAATCCAGCAATTATTGCATTGTTCTTTTCTTTCGATCACATTTCTAATCAGTCCAGCGGCAGCATCACAGATCCCGTTCCACCATCCTAGTTGTCTGTTCTCGTTGGAAGCCACACCCGAAGGCTCGTGGGCACCAAAACATCACAGGCAACCAAAACCGAATATACAACAAGTTAAAAATCAATTAAAATACAGTTTCAAGCAAATTTAAATAATTAAATCACAACATAATAGAGTTGGGCTTGGTTCGAAGATAGTTTGCTCACCCAAATTACGCATAGGGAATAATGATGGTTTTCAATTTCGACTGGACGGGGTGGAAGAATTCTTTTCGATGAATACAACGCAAGTTTCCGTTCCTCAATCCGATCATGGGAGAGACCAGAAATGTAACCTGAAGTAGCGGTTCTAGGCAAAACAGGCACTTCGTCAACTTTGACGTAACGAGAAAAAGACTAGTGCTTCTCGAAGGTTTCGACATGAGGAATTCGAAAATGATGTCTGATCTCCCAACCGGTGACCGTGGTGGCCGAAAAATACGAATTACAGTCCGCCTAAGGGAAAATTACGATGCGGTTTCAGTCTCGAATTGCCAAAATAAGGCCATAAATGGGTTCAGTGGGTGATTTTGTATGGGACTATGAATTTTTCTGAATTTTTCCTGGCCTAATGAGAGAGGAATCTAAGTGTAGTACCCTAATTTTGTCCGGCTTTTTATTTTATTTTATTTTATTATTTATTTTAACTTTTTAAATTTGTAATAAAAATAAAAAATAATATTTTTGGTTTTATAGTAAAGAATAAAAAAGATTAAAAAGAGTAAAAGAATAGAAGAAAAAAAAGGGGAAGAGGGAAGCAAATAACAAAAATGGGGGTGCCACTAGCAATCTGCTAGTGGACAATATCACGACCCATGCCCTATATCCACGCACACCCCTAGCCCACTTCCTTCTTGCTTCGCGAACCCTTTTTTTTTCTCCATACACCACCTCTGCACGCCTTCCTGTCCTACCTCCCTACTTCTCGCATCCCGCTTCATTCACACACCCCCTCCCTCATGCACGCAGCCCAACCAAATCCAAATGCAACGCCCAACCCATTAATAACCCTAAATACTAAAAACCCTAAAGTGCTTCACTTGTCCCTCACCCTTTCCTTTCTTCTCCGCGGCGCTCCCCTCTCCCCCACCTCGTCTCATCCTTCTCTTCCCTTCTCTCTTCTCTCTCAACCCTAAGCCGCCGCGGTGCTCCCCACGTTCTCGCCTCACCCTTTCTCTCGTCATCTTCATCTTATCCCAAACCTAATCCCTATCTTCTTCTCCTTCCTCTATTCAAAAAACCCTAGGCCGCCGTGGCCAAATTCCTAACCCAAAACCCTAGCCGCAGCACTACTCCCTCTCTCCCTTGTCCTTCTTCTTCTTTCCTTTCCAACCCTATCCTAGCCGTGGCCACTCCCATTTTTCCTCTCTTTCCTTTTTGATTTCTTGCAATCTCGCTCCAAGTCTCCTCATTTGACCGTATCCCTCCTTCAAATCTTGTTTTCTTTCCTTTTTCCCCTCATAAAACCGAATCGGATATCTCATGGATTCAAGCAAGATCTCGTAGAAGATGGAGATTGGACGTAAATCAGGGAGTTTTCTTCTATCCTTTAGTTTTTCAAATCTTTAAAATTGTGATCCTTTTGATTTCTGACAGATTTGTTTTCCTTTTCGTAGGTGATAACTTGAAGCCTATAAAAGGTCAGATTCAAGAACAAAGAAGAGGACAGAGAGCGAGAGCAAGGGGCTTGAAGGTTTCCAAAGAAGCTGAAGGAAGGTGCAAGAAAAGGGAGAGTCTTAAATTTTTCTTTTTCTTTAAACACTATTAGGATTTAGGATTCTTAATTTCGTCTTCCTTTTTGGATTAAGACCTGTGAAGTTCAGGTTTTTCTTTCTTCCTTCTCTTCTCTGTAAATTCCCAGTATTCTGTTACACATTAAGGGTTAAACTGCAAATAATTTAAGTGTTATAATTGCAATAAGGTACAAATCTGGATGTAAGAGCAAAATGTATGTCCCCAAAAAAAAAGAAACAATTGTTATGAAATAAAAACTAGATTTTTGGGTAACTAAGGTAATCGAGCCCCTATTTTTTATTTGCTAATTGTCAATAAAAAAGATTATATGTTTTAGAAGGAAATATGTGGAGTAGGCTTAGTTAATTTAATTTGATTTCTTAAAAGTCCAAATTAGAGTTTTAGGTTTTTTTTATTATTCTTTTTTGATTTCCCAAAAATAAAATAAAAAACGACGAAAATCAAATATTGCTTATCTCAATTAAATAAATACGTTATCAGCTGATATTTTATAATATTTATGCATATAGAAAATGTCATTAGTATGCTTATATCTTTGATGGTCTTCTTTTTAAAATACTTTGGAAATCAATTTTTAAGGCGAACAACATTCTTTTTAAAACAATTAAAGGTACCATTTCTATGGGCGTTTTAGGGGTGCTAATACCTTCTCTATACGTAACCAACTCCCGAACTCGAAATTTGGCTCGAAGATCAATTTTCAAATCACATATCCAAAAAATAGATTTTCCAATGTTTTCCTAAAAAATAAATATTGGTGGCGGCTCCATTTCAATTTTCAAGGTGGTTGTCACAGCTGGCGACTCCACTGGGGACTTTAGAGAGTTAGGCCTTTTGATTGTTTGAATTGTTTGTTTGCCTTACAATGTGAATTGTTTCCTTTTCTTTTATTTTTGTTTATTTATTACTATTATTTTTTTTAATTTATTTATTTTTTATCTTATTTTATTTGTTTTTATCTTTGGTTAGTTTATTTATTCTTATTGTGATCATATGTATATTGAACGTTAGGATAGCCACCTTGTATATAAGTGCATTTGTTAATTTATTTCAGGTTATGACTCCTTCACACACTTCACTTAACACATTTTTTGCACACTACGAGTAGAACCCTATACTCGGGTTTGAAAAAGAAAAAGCTTTAAGTTAGGAGAGGCTGTGTAGTGAGCACCTGCTGGACGTACGACCAGTTGGGTCCCTGCGAAGGCCTCACCTAGAGTTTGGTCCCATTTGAGAAAAAACTCCCGTTAATAGTTTACCTATTATCGGCGGTAACATTCGAAAATGGGACCCTCGGCTCTAGGAACCTTTTAGATTAATATCCTAAAGCCACCCATGGTAAGACACTTAGGCAGGCCATAAAACTCACCTAAGGAATTACTGGCCTATGTCACAAAAGGGGCATACCCTATCTCTTTTCTAATATCTTCTCAAAATGTAGAAAATAAGAATTTGCGAAAATATTTTTTTATTTTTTCTTTTCACTTTTTATTCAAAAAAAACAAAATGTGTGCATATTCATTCATTCATACAATAAAAGGTATTTTTTTTAATATCTACATGCATTCATGACGTCCATGCCATCCCACAGGTTTGCCGAAAATCATAAAAATCCTAGTTGTTGTGTCTTTAAGAGCGTGACCATGGATTCAGAAACAAGAACGACTTGGAAATCTAGAGTCGAAGTACCCAGGCTACAAACTCGGAAGGAATTCATAGCCAATAAGTGGACAAAGCTTGACGAGATTACCTTCAGGGGAATATTTGGGAACATCCTGGACCTATTATACCTGGAGGTACATGCTGGGGCCTTGGCAGCATTGGCCCAATTTTATGATCCACCTTTGCGATGCTTCACTCTTCGAAATTTTCAGTTAGCACCTACTTTGGAAGAATACAAAGAAATATTGGATATTCCCCCTAAAAAAAAATGGGCCATACCGTTACCCTAACCGTCGCCCTAAAATGGAAGTTATTGCGGAGGTTTTGGGGATTCCTGAGAGTGAACTATGGGAGGCGCATGAAATAAAAGAGGGAATGAAAGGGTTTTCAAGGATGTTTCTAGAAAGAAAAGCTAGGGCTCTCCAAAGTGAAGGTAAGTCGAAGGCGTGCATGGATATAGAGGCCCTTATCATTTACGGGGTCATCCTGTTCCCTCATGTTCTGCATTTTGTGGATGAAACGGCCCTTGACGTCTTTGTTGCCTTCAAAACTCACGGCGAAGACCCTACTACTGTTGTACTGGCCGATTTATACTATGAGCTCCATACGCGTCATGAAAAGAAAGGTGGTGTAATTCGGTGTTGCATCCCGGTCTGGTACATATGGCTCAAAAATCATTTAGTCAAGAGGGGATCCCCCTAAGAGGCCAGAAGCAACCGGGAGTGGGCCACTTTTCTTACAAATCTTGGGGAAGAATCTGTAATATGGTATTCCAGAATTCAAAACATTAATGAATTGATTTATAGTTGTGGAGATTTTCCTAACGTACCTCTCATTGGAACCCTGGGGTGTATCAATTATAACCCATCCTTAGCCTTAAAGCAGCTTGGTGCCCCTATGATAGGCGAACCTACCGGAGAAGAGACGGCCGCTTTCATTTTACATGATCGGGGCTCCTCGGGCCTGGATTTGCTCAGAAAGGTACGACAAGCCTGGGACAAAGTAAACAAAAAACGGCTTGGCCGTAAGAGCGTCCATACGGATGAAGCATACCGCCAATGGATCAAGGCAAGAGTCCAACAAGTCAAGTTGCCCTTCCGCAACATCACGGTAGCCCCTGAGGTGCCACATGTTGATGGCGAGGAGGTCGAAGAGTTAAAACTAGCCCTCAAGAAGGTCAAAGAAGAAAAGAAGCTTCTCCATGAAAAGTTAAAAAGAGCATATCAAGAAATGGAAGCTTTGCAAAGCGAGTGTATACAGAAGACAGGATCTCTAGAGCAACTTGAGAAGAAAGTCAAGACAGAAGAAACGGAAAGGCACCGAATTCAAGATTGTCTAGGAGCCGCTAACCGACAGCTAGCTCTCCGCAAACAAGAAGTGGACCAGATCCTCTGTGAGAATGGAAACCTGAGGAAAATATGGACTGACTCCAAAAAGGCCCGTAAAGTCTTGCAGAAACAGTTGGATGACTTGAAACAACAGATGAAGAACACCACTCTTTTGCACGAGGCCCAACTCAAAAAAGAGAGGAGAAGTGCCGAAGAAAATTCATAGGTTACCATATAGACCTTGTGGAAGAACGCGAGAAAATCCTCAATATGCAGGAAAAGATTGAAAACCAAAAAGAGGTCATTGCATGGTTCGATAGAGAAACTGTGTATTGGATAGATCGTTGTTCCAAATTGGTGTGGCTAGCTAATAGCGGCATTCAAGACATTCCGGAACTCTTAGAAGAAGCTGAATCCGCAACAGGTTTCCGCCCACTGCCAAGAAAAGTGGAGTATTTCATGGAATATTGTAAAACCCTGGTGGAAGAATTGGAGAAGTAAATCTGACGAGACCGTTGAAGACCCTTTTTTCCTTTTTTGTTTTGCTTCGTTTTCCCTTTTCGTAGTAATCTTGTAATATCTTCGGAGAATTTAAATTATCGTACTTTTAATAAAAAAAAATGTTTGTTTCTCAAGTCTATAATACGCTCGAGTTCCCAAAGCACAATGTTAAGTGATCTTTATGATTCTCCGACAAACTTGCAAATAAATGGACAAACAAATAAAAGAGCATCCTGCATAGCATACATAATCATGGCATAACATAAACCATTCATCCATACTCATAGTATCCTTCGTAATTCAGAAAATAAACATGAAGAAACTATATCCTTACAGAACGAGATCCCAAGCCAGATTCATGGACGCGTTAGAGCAGAACCAACAGGCTATGAGAGGAGAACTCGACCGAATGAGTGTGCGGATAGATAAGATATGCGATTTGTTGGAAGCCCTGAATGCAAGAAGGACATCGGAAACGGAGCGGTCTGAAGAGGATCAAGAGGAAAGTCGGCCAAGAGAAAATGAAACGCACGCCCACACCTCACAAGGGCATGTGCCTCTAAATAATAGGACCTCGCAGAACACAAATACTCAAAATTTTGTACCTATCATCACCCCCCAGGAGGATGCTCAAGCCAAAGAAAGGCTTCAAGTAGTTGAAGACAGGTTAAAGGCAATTGAAGGGGCGAATCACATAGGTTTCGAAGCTTCAGACATCTGCTTGGTCCCCGATGTAGTTATACCTGCAAAATTCAAAGTACCTGAGTTTGACAAGTATAAGGGAGAAGCATGCCCCAAAAGCCACCTGGTCATGTATTGCCGAAAGACGGCTTTCTGTTCTAATGATGACAGACTCCTGATTTACTTCTTCCAAGAAAGCTTAATTGGGGCACCTTTGCGTTGGTATATGTAGTTAGAACGGTCTAAAATCAACTCGTGGAATGATTTAGCTAATGCTTTCATCAGACAATATAAATACAATATGGACATGGCTCCCAGCCGTAATCAGTTGCAAAGCATGAAGAAAAAAGACAGTGAGAGCTATAAAGAATATGCTCAGAGGTGGAGAAACATGGCAGCTCAGGTGGAGCCACCCTTATTGGACAAAGAAATGATTGACACGTTCATTGACACGCTCCAATCTCCCTTTTATGATATGATGATTGGAAGTATGTTCTCAAGCTTCTCTGACTTGATTGTCATAGGGGAGCGAGTGGAAATGGGGATGCAAAGTGGGAAGATCCATAATAATACCTCATTATCCAACACTCAGAAGCCCTTCGTCAAAAGAAAGAAAGAAGGAGAGACTAACGCGGTGAGTAGCGCCCCTCTATACGTTGCGGCAACTATCACGCCTAAGTCTCCTGTTCAAATGACACCCTTTGCTTCTGACAGTCACGGAGGTCAGAACCTCAATCAACCAAGAGCTCACAACTCTCAAGGGAGAAAGCCGGCCCAGTTTGATCCAATCCCCGTGACTTACAAAGATCTCTATCAGCATTTACTCAAAAACTCATTGGTGGTCCCTTGTCCGCAAAAGCCTATGGAACCACCTTACCCAAAGTGGTATAACCCAGATGCCACCTGTGAATACCATGCTGGGGCAGCTGGTCACTCTATAGAAGAATGTCGGGTTATGAAGTTTAAAGTTTAAGATCTGATAAATGCAAAATGGTTGAGTTTGCAAGAGAACAGTCCCAATGTGGGGAACAATCCACTACCTAACCACGGGAATGCATTAGTAAATATGATAAATGATGAGCATGAAGGAAGAATGATAAAGGATGTTGCTGATGTAACAGCCCAAATTTTTCATCCTTCAAGATTAGGATATGTCTTAGGGTATTAGAAGGTGCTTATAGTTGCTTGGGATGAGTTTCATATGTTTTACCATTCCTTCAGCTGACTGAGTATCTAGATGTACCTTTATTCCTATGCTTAGTTATTTTAGTTACCGTATTCCCCATTTTCGAACCCCTTAACAACTCAATTGGATTTAAGTCCCTTCAATAAAGTTGTAGCGTTATCTCTTATCTTTTAGTTGGCTTTAGTTCGACTCGATTTCGATACCTACAACTCTAGATATGCTCTCTGGAGTCAACACAACGCAAGCGTAACACCTAGGAATATTATAGTATTTTTCAACTGCATGTTTGATCCCGTTAGAGTCCGAATTTGGGTAAGCCTATTAAAGAGAAAGTTGTAGGAAATTCTCTTAGCTTTCCAACGATACCAAGAACGCCTCAATCGGACATCTGTAGCTCCAGATACGACCAAAACAAAGGGCACGTAGCGCCAGACTCAGCGCAGGGCGCCCAGATCAAGCTTCGGGCGCCCAGGCCTCACAGAGAGTAAGCGCAGGCGCCAGTGAGTGTCGGCGCAGGCGCCACAAATGATCGGTGGTTGTGCATTTTTTCGCGTTTTAACTTCGTTTGGGCGATTCTGTGACCGTGTGACCCATTCTCGACCTGAAGAAGCAACCACGACCCCTAGGCTTAACTCAGCCACTAAGCATCAGTTCTAAAACCCTAAACATGATTAGGAGTGCTCGCCATAAGACCAATCAAAATAGAGAAAATTTCTTCTTCCCGCTTTTCCAACTTTTACGCTATCAAAGGCTCAACTCAAAACTACGTTAGGAACCCGACTAGGGAGCATCGTTCTTGTGATTCTTACAAATTTCATTGTGAGGAATAGAAAGTGGTAAGCCTTCTAATGATAACTTTGTCTTTAAGGTCAATGTTAGGGTTCTAAACTATGATTTTCCATTCCTAAACCCTTGCTCTTGTGTTTTTGCTGAAGAAAGCTTCACTAGGAAAGGAAAAGCTTGGTGTTCCCTCATACCATCCTAGGAGTACGAAATTACTTGAGGTAAGGGGTAGTTTGTAACACCCCGTTTCCGGAGCGCTATTAAGCGAACATTCTGACAAAAGTTGACATGTTTCTGAAAGGCGGAATACTCTGCATTGCATGTTTTCCAAAAATATGGTTCTATATATATATATTTTTTTAAAACAAACTTCTTTAAGAAGGAGCGGTCAGAGTACTACAGCGATTTTAGAAACATGGCGGTGAATGAATAAAGACACCAATTTAAACCACATTAACCATACTGATTTATTCCATCAAGTCATATAAGACAATGCATGTCTGGAACCATAATAGGCATTTTATTACAACACTGAAATGAATTACAAATATCCTATAGCTGGTCAACAAGCTATACTCCTTACTAGACTACTAGTAAGTTCCACAACATAACACACGTAGAAGGCTGGACGACTATCCTCAGCTGCTCCTCTCTGCAGTCCCAAATTCTCTGCTTGCTCCGCCATCTGGGTTACATTTATTAATTGAAAGAACCACTGACAAGGGTCAACTTCTCAATAAATCAGGATATAACAATTCATAAAGCAATAAGCAAACAACATTGTATACAGTTCATAAGGCTCAACTCAAAACTCTCGCTCAAAACTCGACTCACGACTCATTTTCTCTCGACTCAACAATTCCGGAAAGCAACGCCGATCCATCCACTGAATACCAGCCGTAGCCTTGGGCTTCATCACCACCCGGGTTATTGAGGTTAAGTTCCTTGACAACACAGACGCCCACTGCGCAATTTGAATACCAGCCGTGGCCTCGGGCTTCTACACTACCAGATGCCAACTGAGCAATTGAACACCAGCCGTGGCTTCAGGCTTCTACACCACCTCAGCCGTGGCATCGGGCTTCCACACCACCCTTGGTTGTTCGGGCCACTGAACACCAGCTTTGGCTTTGGGCTTCTTCACCACCCACCCGTAGCTTCGGACTTCTACACCGCTTCTTGGTGCTCGTGATCGAAACTCCAAAACGCCACGACTAAACTCGTGACTCAGATGAATAAATCGCCGTGATACGATAATTCAGAAACAATTGAATAATTATTAGACCGCATATCAAATAATATTCACGCTAAGCTCAAAACAAAGGCGAATAGCTCAAAGAAGATAAGCAATTCATCTTAACAATCATAACTCAAAGAAACAACGATACCAAACAACTCAATTCATCCTCCGCAACTCAATGGAGTTAGCAAAGAGACAAGCAAACAAGTGGGGGTCGTGACAATACTAACCACTTGCATGCCCACTAAATAATCAAGATATCAAAAGCAAGAACCGAAGGGGTACAAGACCCTCACTTTGAACCATGAGGTTCTCAGACTTCTTCGCATCAATTCTTGAATTTAAATTCCTATCAATATCTAAAGTTGCCCTTACACAAGAAAATACAAAAATAAAAGCCTACAAATATCTAGAAGTGCCCTTACATAAATAGAGTTCCACGTCCACGCTAACGTCGGGACACGTCCCGAACTCTCGCACGCACGTACCCACGATCTCAACAACCCTAAGACAAAGACACTAAATCTTAGAAAAATCTCGAAATCGCTTGAAAATAACCCCTAGGTTATGGTTTGCAAACAAACCCCCAGGGTACACAGCCCAACAATTCTTTTTAATAATACTCACACTTAAAAACACTAAAACCAAGTTAGAAATAATATTTTAAATACTTACAACTTATTCAAATCTTTATAACTTTCTCATAACTTTTTAACTAAATTTGAAATTTTACAAATATTAGAAAAATCATTTTCTTTCAAATCTCAAAACCATAAAATCAATACTATAATAAAATATTTTTCACACTAATAGTTTCAAGACTCCATCTTGTTCAAGAAATACAAAGATCTCTTTAACTTAATTCCAATTTTTCTAAAAGCTCCTAAACTACTATAACAACATAAATTACACCAAAGATTAGGATTTCAAGGCAATAATAACTAAATCTTAACCAGTTTTAGATTCATTTAAAACTGATTTTTAAAATAAATATTATTTATTCTAAATTAATATAAAGAATTTCTGAAATACAAAATATGATTTATTTAATAAAATGAATATTTTTGGTTTTAAGGTTCCATTGAAAGCACAAAGGTGGAAAACCCACTAAGATAAAGATGATGATGGCAGCTTGGAGGTGGTGGCCGAAAGTGGTTGACCACAGAGGAAAGGAAAAACGTGGGGCGGCTCCAAACTCCGGCGCGGCGGAGGCGATTTCCGGCGCGGTGGCTGCCAGTAGTAGGTGCTCCGATCTTGAATCTTTTTGAGGGGTTTTGTGGCGGACATCATGGGGAATACAAATCTGGCCTTCGTTTTCCGGTTAGCTACTCACGGTGGCCGGAAAAGAGGAGAGAAGGCGGCGGTCATAATTTTCTAGATCAGTCCGTTTTCATAAAAAGATGGGAGCTTTTGGTAGAAAAAGATGAACACATCACAGTGGTGGTCGTGGTTTGTTGAGACACGGTCGGAGTTGGCCGGAAAAAGAGCTTCAAGGAGAGACCCATTTTTCGATTTGCTCCGATCAAAATTCTAACCGGATAGATAGAAAGAGGATGAAGAGAGGAGTAAGAATATGGTCTTAGTTTTCTGGTTTGAAGCTTATGGTGGCCGGAAATTTAGAGAGAAGGCGGCGGTTTTAGAGGGAGACGGTGGTGGCCTCCTTGTGTTCCTGGAAAACATAAAAAAAAACTGAAATTGCAAAAAGGGGGGTCGACGTCGCTGATGAAGGGAAGAAGAGGAAGTGGAATCTTGGGTTGGAATTGGGTGGATTTAAATGAACAATAGTCCACCATGGTCTAGAGGAAAAAAAAAAAGGTAGTCACGCTGAAACAAAAGAGAAGGAAGTGGGATTTGGGTGGGAATTTGGTGGTTTTAAGTGATTGATGGTGTACCATAGGTCAAGTTTTAAGGGATGTGATTAAAAGAAAAAAAGATGTAAGACATAATAGAATAAGAGTACAATTCTACTCTAAATAAAATATATATCTGCAAATTATAAATACAATTTAAAACACTCCAACAATATCGCAACAAGTTATGATTTGACTTTCATCGAAATCAGAATTCGTTTTAAATTTTTAATTCGGATAAAAAAAATTACCCGGCAATTCAAAATATGACGAAAATTCGTTAGAATTATTCAATGAATTTTGAACCATGAATTAATATCAAATATTAATTTCTAAATTAAATTTCATCTTGATTTAATTCAATCACTTTCTTAGTCAACAAACTTTACGCGTTACCACGTCAAAAAGAAAACTTATAATAAGTTTAATCGATGAATTCACCTTAAAAGTAGCATACGTCTAATATCTGCCATAAAAGGTCCCAGCCATAGTAGATGAGAAGCTATACGACTTAACTCCAACAAAATTACTCGGATATAGCTGGCTCTTTTAGGGACTTGAATATTTCCCAATTGTTCCGGTCCGTTTACGGTTATTGCTTCCGTGAACATAGTAGCTAAATAATCCCAACGTGTTACATAAGGCAGATATTGTATAATTGTTCGGTTTTCCGCAATTTTTTCCATCCCTCTGTGTAAATAACATTATTAATTTATATTATTTATTATATTATATTATTAATTTCATTCATTTCAAAATTCCCATTAATAGATCGATATGAACATCATGAGTATATAAGCTACTAATACGTTTTTTCCCAAAGCGAGTTCACCGCCAACTGTAGCAGCACCATCTGCTAAAATTATCAATAGGCTCTCCAAGCACGTTGAAAATTCGCCCCGTTGAAAATTCTTGTACCAATTTCTCTTGACACATTACTAATTCCCCGGGTGTAGATTTACTTGTTGTTAATAGATCGATAAGAGTATTGTTCCGATAGATAACTCTTCTATAGAGTTCATTAATATCCGAACTCATTAGTTTACCCCCATCTATTTGAATAATCGGTCTCAATTCGGGAGGAAGGACTGGTAAGAGACATAAAACCATCCATTCTGGTTCTATATTTGTTCGGATAAAATGCTTAGCTAATTCCATGCGTCGAACCAAAAAATTCTTTCTTCTTCCAACTTTTCGATCTTCCCATTCATTGTCATTGTCCGTGGATCCCTCTTCTCCTAATTCTTTCCATTCTACCAACGAAGAATCCATAATAATTCTCAAATCCAGATCAACTAATTGTTCTCGGATAGCACCCGCTCCACTAGAAATTTCTCGATTTCGAAATGTATGGAAACCCTGAGTAGCAAAAAAGTGTGGGAGACTGTATTTCCAGGATTGGATTTCATATTCGAATGAACCTCATAATCGTAAGAAAGTTGGTTTTTTAACTACGGGCCTAGCAAACGAAAAATTTGGATAGGATCCAATAAGATGGATCTCCCCCGAAAGCATTTATTTTTCGAATCTTATTTATACAATTATTTCCAATGGTACATCCAAGAATGCGGCCAAGTCCGGTCAAGCTTTAAACGTCTGGCGCGGAGTCCTATCATAATAAACATCAACAGGAGTCAAGGGAATGGCCCCCTGTTCTCTGGTGTACATATAAAGGACACCAGTACGAGGTTCTGGGTTAGCGTAGCAGGTTTTCCATTTCAATTCAAGAGTTCTTATGTGTTTCCACGCCTCCTCGAGACCCTGAAAAATGGACAAATTCCTTTTCTTAGGAACACATACAAGATTCGTCACCACAAAAAGGATAATGTTAACCCCAGCACTACTTCCAATTAATATTAATCTCCCCACCCAAGTAGGATTCGAACCTACGACCAATCGGTTAACAGCCGATATCTAGTATTATGTATGGAATATATGACAAAGGTGGAGTTTGAGAGTATTTTTATTGATCGGTCATGTCATATAGGCCCGAGTCGGACATCCAATTGGTTCGATTTGAATTATCCGAAAGATACCTTATCCATATTCTATAAAAAAATGGACAATCAAACCTATTTCTCGATTCAATAGAAGCCAAAAGAGGTGAATAGGGTCCCAAATAATGAGAGATATGTAAAAAGCATACGCCTATTCCTAATCCTAAATGGAATGAGGCAGAGATCTATATGTAAACAGAGTATCGATTTAGATACGCTCGAATGACCCCTTACTCATAATGAGAGTGTATATAATCCTATTCTGGTCCGGTATGGAATGAATTGACATGCCGCGAATCCTCTTGAAAGAGCGGAGTGCCTTCGGGAACGCGGACACAGGTGGTGCATGGCTGTCGTCAGCTCGTGCCGTAAGGTGTTGGGTTAAGTCCCGCAACGAGCGCAACCCTCGTGTTTAGTTGCCAACGTTGAGTTTGGAACCCTGAACAGACTGTCGGTGATAAGCCGGAGGAAGGTGAGGATGACGTCAAGTCATCATGCCCACTATCGCTCGGGCGACACACGTGCTACAATGGACGGGACAAAGGATCGCGATCCCGCGAGGGGAGCTAACTCCAAAACCCGTCCTCGGTTCGGATTGTAGGTCAGTAACTCGCCTACATGAAGCCGAATCGCTAGTAATCACCGGCCACCATACGGCGGTGAATTCGTTCTCGCCTTGTACACACCGCCCGTCACACTACGGAGCTGGCCATGCCCGAAGTCGTTACCTTAACCGCAAGGAGGGATGCCGGCGCGGTGGCTAGTGACTGGAGTGAAGTCGTAACAAGGTAGCCGTACTGGAAGGTGCGGCTGGATCACCTCCTTTTCAGGGAGAGCTAATGCTTGTTTGAGCGATTTGGTTTAAGACTGTTTCACACCCCAAAAAACGAACCATGTCTGAGTTAAATTTGGAGATGGGATTTCTCGACGGTGAAGTAACACTGAGAGTATTAGAACGGAAATATCCATTCGATAATGAACTATTGGTTCTAAGCCATCTCTGGCGATGAATCAACAATTCGAAATGCTTTTCGTGCGTATTCTTGATAAACCAGCGTTTATTTATATATTTCCAATAATCTTTTTGTGTTTGGGAAGTAAGAAGTACACTTGATATTTCTTCATCTGCAACGAATTCTCGATGTGAAAACACGGAGACAAAAGGATCATCTTGGAATAGCAAAAAGAGTGGATCCGCGGGTTCCCAAATGAATTGGCTTATTCGAAAAACGCCTTGTTCTTTGGAAGATCTATCTTGTGTCTGAAGTCGCATGGTTCCACCCTCGCAAGAACTCCGAATCATTCTCTTGAAGCTCACCCTCTTCATCATAAATGATCTGCTTGTCCCGAAATGACATTTCCCAATAGGGAAATCCGAATTCATTGGGCCGCTCGATACAATCAAATAGGAAGCGCCAACGGCGCCATATTCTGGGATCCCAAAGTACGTGGTTGAAAAAATCCTCCTCTATCTGTTGCGGGTCGAGGACTCCTTCCCCTTCTTCAAACTCCGATTCATATTTTTCATAGAGAAATCTCTGATCAACGATAGAACAAGATCCATTTTGAATCATAGTTAAGGGATTCCTTGGTTCGGGCCGAAGAAGCAATGTAACTCGATCATTATCAAACTGACTGCAATCTTTTTCTGTCCTGTCTATTAATTTGAATTGACATCATGAATAATAATTATTTATAATAAATAAATTATTCAAAATAAGTCAAAATAGTTTCTCGTACTTTCAGTAAATCATTGAGGTGATCAATCTCTACGAATTACATTCAAGTATTTAGGATTTTATCGCTAACACAATTTTTCTTAAAAATTGGGGTGTTACATAGTTGTTCTCTTCTAGTGAGTGTATGGAACATGTGTGAACAATAGGGGTGTCCCACGACCCCTATGCTTCGCGCGGTAACGAAAAACGAGCACTATCACCACCGTGATAGGGAGACATTCGAACTCCTCAATTATTATTCTTGACTGGTGATATTTACTGTAACGTGATGTGATAATTTCATTGGGTTGATGAATTTGGTGTGGTGATGGAGTCTTGATTGTTTACATGCTTGTTACTCTTGACTATTCTTTTATTGTTCAGAGAGGTGAAAATCTTGGTTGTTGCCGACTTTAAATTGCTATTGTATGAACTCCTACAAGACTTGATGACATGCTATATCATTCGTGTTGTGTGCCTAGGTACTGATAGGGTTAGTATTTAAAGGTATTGAATTGCCTAAACCACTAGTGTTGTTGCAAGGATTAGCGGTGATGATGATTTAAAAACAGAATGCTGGAGAGGTTAAAATGGAATAAAAGGTGAATCAAGTTAGGATTAATTATTTAGAATAATTGACATATGAATAAACCATGCCTTGATAGAGACTTTGAAGTTTTAACAATAGAATTGAGGGTCAACGATAGGGATAAGTTAAGTTGTGCAGAAATTGTTTGCTACCAAATGATAGGGTAAGGAATTTAAATAGCTAAAGGGTAAGTTTTAGGCTCTATGACTGTGTAATCACTAAGTATGGATCAAAGAACTCTAGACCATGTTCAACTAAGTTCTGAGGGACGTAATGGTGAGGCATTAGATCCCCGAACGGGTATGAACCCTCTGTGTGCGAATTGGATGACAGTGGCAGGGCGCCAGGCGCCCAGTGACAGCCTGCATTCTTGATGTTTCGTCGTGTTCCCTTAGGGTTCCGTAATTAGGTTGATATTGTAAAGCCTAGGTAGGATGTCTAAAGTTCAATTATGATGCCTAAGGATTTATTAGTGTGATAATTTGAGAGAACTAATCTTTCTATTCCAAAGCTTCACTTGGATGTCATGTGCCTAATCGAAGTTGCTAAGAACATTGAATGTTTATGTTATTGGTTGAAGGCACTGGCTGACTTATGAATTTGTGTTCTGTTGTTGTTGTTGTTGCTACTCTATCGAAGATATTGCGATAGAGGATATTATGGTTAGACACCGCATTTGGTCATGTTCATGCATCCTGGTGTCGGCATTGTTGTTGTTGTTGTTAGTAGGGCGTATCGGGCAAGGTATCCCGTGACGGGCGAGGTTTCCCGGTCCTACGGTCAATGGGGCGAATCGGGCAAGGTATCCCGTGACGGGCGTGGTATCCCGGTCCTATTGTTATTGGGGCATTACGGACATGGTATTCCGAAACGGGCAAGGTATCCCGGCCTCGTTATAATTGGATCCACATGCATATAGTTATGGTCCTAGAAATACATCATTTTACATGATAACATGCCTGGTTGTTTAGTTTTGGGTGGTGTACTTTAATGTTGTGGTTGATGTTGTGGCATGTGATATTTAATTGTTGTGGTAACATCTTTATGTCGTGGTTGATGTTGTAGTACTGGTGATTAGATGCTTTCATTGGAATTGTTGTATATTGCGCATTGTTCATTAATTTCCTACACTGTATGCACTATTTGAGGTTATGATGACTAACCCCTCTTGTGGCTATACATATCCCACCGGGTATGTGTAGATGTTGAGACTGCAGGTGTTGAGGATGTGAATGCCGGCGAGTAATCACGATAGCTCGTTGGGATAGATAGAAGACTTGTGTTTACCTGTTTAAGTCTTTGTATTTTCTTTAGTGTAATAGTTAGGGGAAGAGCTCTGAATTATTGTGACAACGGAAACCTTGGTTTTACTTCCTTTTGATGATTCCCCTCCCTTACTAAGTTTGTTTTCCGCAAGTTGAGAGTGACAGCCTTACCTTATTTGAAATGAAAAGCTTTTACTTGGATCAAAATTTTATTTCTTGTTCTTTTCTTTTCACGTTGTTATAATGACATGATGGGGTAGAGGGTGTCACATTTAGTGGTATCAGAGCTCGGCTTGTTCTTCAGGCCGTGGTATGTGTCTATCATGTAATCTCTGTGTACTCTTGTATGATTGTCTATGTTAGAATAGATGATGATATGAGATTTTAGGACTTTACTTAGTGTCTGATTCATTTCTTGACTGTCTAAGTAAGATGGGATGAAGGACGAGAGTAACCATGTTGTCCTCGACGTTGTTGGAAGCTTGATTGATGTGAAGGGACATTCGACCCGGGATGAGCACCACATTGGATTTGTGGGATGGAGAAAATTGTTCTGAGGGATGACTTGCACGGATGCTCCGAAGGTGGCATTCGCTACATTCAAATTGACCAACGAAGCTGAACATTGGTGGGATGACACTTACTAACGCTTGGAAAAGCTAAAGTTGCTATCAGCTGGAAGCTGTTCAATGGAAGATTTTCTTTGGAGAAGTGTTTTCTAGGCTGAAGGGTAGCAAGGGTCACTACATTAGTGAGTGCCAGGAAACTAAAGTCATAGGTTGCAAGTGCCATAAGCCGGGCCATAGTCGTAGAGACTGTAAGGGAGTTAAGCCTGAACCAGCTAGTGGGAGTACGCTTCAGATGCCCTAAGCTAACAAGATAAAGTCCACTGGCCGAGTCTTTACCCTCACAGGAGTAGAAACAGCTGAGTTAGAGAGCCTCATTCAAGGTATATGTCGCATTGAGAGGATTTCTAGTTGCCCAATTGTTTCTTGCCCCATTTGCTTTGAACGTTTGTTCTTGGGTTGTGATAGGTAGAAGTGTGGGGTAAACCATAGTTGACTATTAACACTGAGTATGAACTAGATTGTTACGTTAGATGCGTTAGATCCCCCATTTTAGATTAGGCGATAGGCCACGAGAGTTAGCTTCGGGGATGTACTATGATAGTAGATAGTGGGTGGTTGATATGGGTAGTACTGTTAGATACAAGGTAGATTATCAGAGTAGCGCAGCGGAATTATGGTAATGACAAATAGGGAGGAACTTTAATAGAGCTTGAGGGTAACTGTGAGGTACCAACATTTTTACGCTCAAGCCCTTATCATAGATCCTTATAGAAGTGCTAGTAAATGACATGTCTGATTGTCGTTGCTTTGGTTACTCGGCTAGACAAGTAGGAGGGATGGCCACCCAATAACTTATCGCCAGTGACCGAAGCAAAGGTGATTGACATGGATAAATAAGATTAGTGGTGTAGACTATCATAGTTTGATGGATATACTTACAAGTAGGGGTTAGTATTGTAACACCTGATGAAGAGATCGACCTCGTACTGAGACCGCGTGCACGAGCTGATGAGGTCGCGTGCCGAGGTCGTATGCCGAGCTGAGGAGACCGCGTGCACGAGCTCGTGATAGAGCCTTGTGCGCTTGCACAAGCACCCTTATCGACCTCGTGCCGAGACTGTAACACTCGTATTTTTACGAACGTTATTTAGTGTTAATTAGTATATTTTGTCGTAATTATGCTTTAATAAAGCAATTACTTGTTCCCTAAGAAAGTGATTTAATTAAATCAAGAGCTAAAATAAATGAGAATTAATATTTTAATATTAATTTATGGTTTGAATGTTGTCGAAATCTTCTATTGAAATTTCGTCGCGTTTCAAATCGCCGGGCAGTTTCTGCCGCTGATAAAATTTAAAATGAGCCCTGATTTCGATGAAAATCGAGTCGTAACCTGTTTTAAATATTTTTTTTTAGTGAATTATATTGTTTCTAATACTTATAAATTGATATTATCACGCGGAGAATTAATTTTTCGTAAATTAATTTTCCGGGATTTTCCGGCGAGAAATTAATCGGTTTTGCAGTTTTTCGTCGCCGTGTTTTTAGATCTTAAGCCTATAGATTAGAGGGTAATCATGAGAGAGGAGAGATTTGATGGGTAGAATGAGTGATGGGATTAGCATCTCATAATAGTATTTATATGTCACTTATTTGTGGTTTTATAAATGGTTTTCTTTTAATTAATTATTGTTGAGTGTTAATTAAGGGAGAATGGACCATAATGCCCCTTCCCTCACCAGCTAAATATCACGATCAGTCCCCTCAAACCCTCACTTTCTCTTTTCTTCTTTCTTCTTCTCTAAGTTTCCTCTTCCTCTCCAAACTTCCATTGAAAAACCTTGGGTTCCATTGAGTTTTTGCACAAACCTTCTTCATCAATCTTGTTTCTCATCATCTCCTCTACCTATATCATCATCTCGATCATCATTTGGGGTATGAAAAACAGAATTTTCTCTCCCTTCATGCTACTGTTTAGCGCCACTTCCTCCCTCCATTTTAGCTAGTTTCTATGCTTCCAAATCATGTCATATCGATAGGTTTTCTTCTTCATGACATTACCTACCTTTCTAACCATTTATTTGAGCTTGAAAACAAATTGTTTCCTCTGCTTTCTCTCTGATGAGGTAGCGCCCAAAACCCTAACCACTTGGCTTGTTTTGATTTCTTGTTCTATGTTGTTGTATGTTGCTTCTTGTTGTTGTTTGTTGTTGATTTATTTGTTGTAGCATCATATAACCTCTTTCATGAGCATTTGATCAAAAACCTAACCTTGAGTAAGAGGGAAAATATGTTTAATCTTGCTTGAATCATGCAGAGATATGTTATTGTGTTATAGTAATTATTTAGGTGCTAATAGTGTAACGACCCGTTTCCGGACCGCTACCGAGCTCAACTAAACCTGTATGCGATGCGTTTTAAAACGGTACTCTTGTGCCTTTTAGAAAAATACGGTATTTTTTTTTTTTTTATAAATCCAGCTAGTGCACATCAGAGTAATTACAGCTTTACGAAACATGGTGCAACTAAGACACAAGACTTAAATTCTAATAAAACATACATGCATAATATATATATATCTACCACTCGGAATGATAATGTATGCAAAATACAGAGTAGTGAATGTACAAAGAAATACACCTAAGGTATGACGACTTCAAGAGAGCAATCATACCACAGGGTACTTCCCAGACTCTGCCAGGCGGGCTCCAAAAATAGCGCCGATCTACCTGTAATAACAAAACATAACCGGCCCAACTGGTCACAATTACTATACACAAAAACATAGTACAATCATCCCAAGAAACATAACATAGACAAAGCAAATCACGACAAGTAGAGGTCGTCGCCCGAATCCTCGATGAGGTCCTCCTTACCATCATCTGCTGTCGAGTTCCCTGCGCCCTCGCCATCGCCTGGGTAACCATCATGGATTGAAGGCACCACGGGAAAGGGTCAACTTCTCAACAAATCAAGATAATCCAGGCATAAAGAAATAAGTAAATAACAATGTATAACATTCACCAAACGTGACTCAACCCTCTCACTCTAGACTCGACTCAACTCGATATCCATTTCCTCTCGACTCAACACTTTTTCCGGAATGCACACGCACGTCAGACGTATCTTTGGAAAGTCCAGTAAAGCCTTGGGATCTTCGCACTCCCTAGACAATCGACTCAGTCCCATAGCGTGGCGGCGCTTAGAAGTCCCCATAAGCGGAAAAAGGGGACCTAGCACCTCTCCGCTTATCCGGTCGCAACTTCAAACACCAACGACTCGCTAAGCTCTCTCACTCAATGAACAATTCGCCGCATACGATATTCAAAGAGTTATACGCAAGATATTCAACCGCATGTCAAATAAAAAGAGCAGGCTTAACATGAAGAAACGCAATTCAATCGTTTAAGCAATACACAATTCGTGGCATATATTCAATCATATCACAACACTTCATGCTCGACACAAATCAAGGAATCCATACATAGGAATATAACAATAAAAGTCCTAGAATGTCTAGAAGTGCCCTTACCGATTTCCACTGCTAACACTGCTCGACAACGACCTCGACACGGCTGTCTTCAATCGAGCTCGACAACGACCGCTCTCAATCGACCTCGGTTTCGTGTCCTCGTACACCCTGATTCCCTTGCCGTTCGATCTCGGAAATCATACTCCCTAACACAAGCATAACTTAGTACTATCTATGGATTTCTAATAACACTTAGCTCTCATTATCCCAATCTTAACTACAACCCAAGTAAACATTAAAACTCAAGAACTTAAACAAGTACAACCAGAATTCAAGCATTACAAATTAACTCCTTTTCTCTAAAATTTTATTAAAAACTTCTTTCATACATATCATCAGACAAAACCATTTTTCCTAAGTACTAACTCAAGCTTAAAATCAAATAACATATTAAGCACAAATTAATCAAAATCTAAGTTTATGTTTTCTTAAAATATTTTCCTCAAGCTCCAATTAAATAAAACAATACCATAAACATAATCATATTAGAATTTAAAGAATAAAATGATCAATTATGTTAAAAATTTAAATCATAAAAAGAGATCAATTTCCTACATGCTTTTATGTCCCTCAAAAATCCATTTTTGCACAAAAACTAATCTAACACCAAACTAATCATGCAACTTAATCCTAATAAGTCCTAAAATCATATTAAACACATAATCACATACCTCATGCATGATTCAAGCAAGATTAAACATATTTTCCCTCTTACTCAAGGTTAGGGTTTTTGATCAAAGGCTCAGGAAAAAGGTTATGTGATGCTACAACAAATAAATCAACAACAAACAACAACAAGAAGCATCATACAACAACATAGAACAAGAAATCAAAACAAGCCAAGTAGGGAGGGTTTTGGGCGCTACCTACTTGCAGAAAACAGAGGAAACAATTTGTTTTTCAAGCTCAAATAAATGGTTAGAAAGGTAGGTCATGTCATGAAGAAGAAAACCCATCAATATGACATGATTTGGAAATATAAAAACTAGCTAAAATGGAGAGAAGAAGTGGCGCTAAACAGTAACATGAATGGAGAAGAAATTCTGTTTTTCATACCTCAAATGATGATCGAGATGATGATATAGGTAGAGGAGATGATGAGGAACAAGATTGATGAAGAAAGTTTGTGCAAAAACTCAATAAAACCCAAGGTTCTTCAATGGAGGTTTGGAGAAGAAGAGGAAACTTGGAGAAGAAGAAAGAAGAAAATAGAAAGTGAGGGTTTGAGGCAGCTGATCGTGATCTTTATCTGGTGGGAAATCGTGATATATATATGGCGGTTGAGGGAAGGGCATTAGGGTCCTTTCTCCTTAATTAACACTTAAACAATGATTAATTAAAAGAAAACCATTTTAAATGAATTTTTCTTTTATAAAACCACAAATAAATAATACATAAATACTATTATGAGATGCTAATCTCATCACTCGTTCTACCCATCTAATCTCAAGGTTTAAGATCTAAAAACACGGCGACGAAAAACCACAAAACCGATTAATTTCTCGTCGGAACATCCCGGAAAATTAATTTACGAAAAATTAATTCTCCGCGTGATAATATCAATTTATAAATATTAGAAACAATACAATTCACTTAAAAATATTATAAACAGGTTACGACTCGATTTTCATCGAAATCGGGGCTCATTTTAAATTTTATTCGCGGATAAAAACTACCCGGTGATTTGAAACGCGACGCAATTTCAATAGAACATTTTGACAACATTCAAACCATGAATTAATATTAAAATATTAATTCTTAATTTATTTTAGCTCTTGATTCAATTAAATCACTTTCTTAGGAAACAAGTAATTACTTTATTAAAGCATAATTACAACAAAATATACTAATTAACGCTAATTAACGATCGTAAAAATACAAGTGTTACAGTCTCGGCACGCGAGGTCGATCGAGTGCTTGTGCACGCGCGGTCTCCTCATTTCGACATACAACGTCCTCAGCTCGGTACGCGACCTCATCAGCTCTACATATGACCTCGGCACGCGATCTCGGCACGGGATCTCGACACGAGGTCTTGGTACGAGGTCTCAACACGAGGTCGATCTCGTCATCAGGTGTTACAATCTCTCCCTCTAAAAAAAATTTCGTCCTCGAAATTGCAAATAAGATTCTTACCATGAAAAAGTTCAAGGTACCGAGTCTTCATCTTCTCTTCCAGCTCCCAAGTCGCATCTCCGGTCTTCTGATCCCAAACAACTTTGACAAGTTGGATCTCTTTGTTCCGCGACAATCTGACTTTTCGATCAATGATCCTTGCTGGTGATGCTTCAAAAGATAGATCGTCCTTCAGTTGAATCATATCCGATTCGATAACATGAGAAGGGTCGGAAATATACTTTCGCAACTGTGAGACGTGGAAAACGTCATGAATGTTTGACAAGAAGGGTGGCAGGGCAATCTGATATGCCATGGACCGTCTGACGAAGAATCTGGTAAGGTCCAATAAATTTAGGGGTAAGTTTCTTGGATTTGATCGCTCGACCAACTCCAGTAGTGGGGGTGACTCGAAGAAATACATGATCTCCTTCTTCGAACTCTAGCGGTCGACGTCCTTGGTCTGCATAACTCTTCTGTCGACTCTGAGACGTTCGCATCCTATCTCTGATCAAACAGATCTTCTCAGTAGTCTGCTGGATCATATCTGGTCCCACAACAGAACTCTCGCCATCCTGATACCAACAAAGAGGCGTCTGACACTTTCGTCCATACAGTGCTTCAAAAGGTGCCATTCCAATACTCGCATGGAAACTATTATTATAGGTGAACTCCACCAATGGTAAGACATTGTCCCAACTTCCTCGGTGATCTAATGTACACGCTCGCAACAAATCTTCAAGCGATTGAATCGTTCTCTCAGTCTGACCGTCAGTTTGAGGATGATATGCCGAGCTAAGCTTGAGCTCGGTTCCCATCGCTTCTTGCAATTCCCTCCAAAAATGAGACGTGAACTTCGGATCTCGGTCCGACACGATCGAAGAGGGTATACCATGAAGTCGCACTATCTCTGCGATGTAGATCTCGGTCAGCTTTTCCACGTTGTATGTCGACCTCACTGGCAAGAAATGAGCAGATTTGGTCAATCGGTCGACGATCACCCAAATCGAATCATTCTTCTTCTGCGTCTTCGGTAGACCTACAACGAAATCCATGGAAATACTGTCCCATTTCCATACTGGTACGTCAAGTGATTGTAGCATTCCCGCTGGTCGTTGGTGCTCCACCTTCGCTTTCTGACACGTTAAACACGAAGCTACGTACTCAGCCACTTGCTTTTTCATTCCGGACCACCAAAAATGCTTCTTCAAGTCTTGATACATCTTCGTAACTCCTGGATGAATACTAAAGTTGCTCTTATGCGCTTCGTCAAGTATTAACTTTCTCAGCTCTGCCACGTTAGGTACACACACTCGGCCATTGCACCTTAAAATGTTGTCCGTTCCGACTTGGAATTCTGTCGCTTTCCCTTGCGCTATCAATTGTATCTTCTCTTGCAAAAGCTTGTCATGAACCTGCTGGTCTCGGATCTTGTCCAACAATCTGTTAAAAATGGTAAGCATACCAAATCTCAGCTTCCCCGGTGAAACTTCCACATTCAACTTCAAATCTCGGAACTTCTCGAGCATCTCCAACTCCTTGATCATCATTCTTTGAAGCTAGAACGCTCTTCCTACTCAACGATCTGCTACTATATTAGCTTTTCTGGATGATATTCCAACGTAAAGTCGTAGTCCTTGAAATTCTCGTCCATCTTCGCCGACGCATGTTGAGCTCCTTCGATCGAGCAGTACTTCAAGCTCTTGTGATCGGTAAAAGCGATGAGTGCTCCCATAAAGGTAGTGCCTCCATATCTTCAGCGCAAAAACCACCGCTGCCAGCTCCAAATCGTGAGTAGGGTAGTTTCTCTCGTGAATCTTAAGCTGTCTTGAAGCATACGCTACCACTTTCCGGTGTTGCATCAGCACGCATCCCAATCCATGGTGTGACGCATCGCAGTAAACCTCATAAGGTTCTTCTGGTTGAGGCAAAATCAACACAGGCGCTGTTGTCAAAAGCTCCTTCAGTCTTTGAAAACTGGATTCACACTCCTCAGTCCAGGCAAAAGGTTGATCCTTCCTCGTAAGTCATGTAAGAGGCGCGACAATCTTCGAAAAACCTTCAATGAATCTTCGATAATAGCCTGCTAAGCCAACAAAACTCCTGATGTCGGTAATAGTCTTCGGCTGTTCCCACGCTAGCACAGCTTCAATCTTAGTTGGATCCACAGCTATCCCTTCTTTGGAAATCACATGTCCAAGAAAATTCACCTCGTCAAGCCAAAATTCACATTTGGACGAGTTCGCATAAAGTTGCTTCTCACGCAATATCTGTAATACTCGGCGTAAGTGTCCCTCGTGCTCTTTTCGGCTCTTCGAGTAGATCAATATGTCGTCGAGGAACACTACTACAAACTGATCCAAAAACGAATGGAAAATCCTATTCATGTAGTCCATAAACACAGTTGGCGCATTCGTCACTCCAAACGGCATCACTAAGTACTCGTAATGACCGTACCTAGTCCTGAAAGCTGTTTTGGAGACATCTTCCTCCTTCACGCGAATCTGATGATAACCAAACTTCAAATCTATCTTGGAAAATATCGTAGCTCCACGTAATTGATCCATCAGGTCGTCAATACGCGGTAATGGATACCGGTTCTTCACAGTAACCTTGTTGAGCTCGCGGTAGTCCACGCACAGTCTTGATCGTCCATCCTTCTTCTTAACCAACAACATTGGAGCTCCCCACGGTGAGACGCTCGGTCGTATGAACTGTTTTGACTCCAAATGCTCAATCTGAGATTTCAGCTCCTTCATCTCGGCTGGAGACATCCTGTATGGCGCTTTGGAGATCGGTCCTGTTCCTGGAATCAAATCGATGGAGAACTCGACCTCTCGCCTTTGGTGGTAACCACAGCACGTCTTCGAAAACGCGTCCACAAAGTCACACACCATCGTACATTCTTCACTTCGATTTGTTGGGAAACTTACGAACCAGCGGATACATGTATTCCCTAGTTCCTTCTTTCAAAGAAACTCCTATCGTTCGATAGAAAGATAATTGGAGACTCCAAGGTGCAGGAAGATTACGATTTCACGGGCACGCAGTCCAAGAGGACATGGTGGTGTGACAACCAATCCATCCCGAGGATGACATCTAAGCCCTTAAGAGGCAAACAAACTAAATTGACCACAAACCTTCTACTCAATAATCACTACACAATTAAGACATGCGGTGTTTGTAACCAAGGTTTTAGCGGTACAGGGTTGTAACTACCAATTTGAGCGATAGCGATCACAGTCAAATTCAAATGGTCCACACAATCGTAAGAAATAAAGGAATGGGTTGCACCGAATCAAAGAGGGCGGATAAGGATTTACCTCAATCTCACATTCGCCTTGAATAAGATCATCAGCTTGCTCGGCTTCCTCGCCACTCATGCAGAAGACTCTGCCTTTTGCTGTTTGGCGCTTCCCTTTGGCCTTTGCCGCATGCATAGCCGGTTCAACTTTAGGTGTAGGACATTCCTTGGCAAAATGTCCTGGCTTCTTGCAGTTGAAACATATATTCTCCTTCTGAGTGCAGTCACTCGCATAATGTCCTGGCCTTCCACAACGATAGCAAATCACCTCGACACCGGTCTGACCTCCGCTCCTCGCTCCCTGGGTCATCGGACGATACTGTCCTCTATTGGTATTCCCCTGAGGTCGGCTGTAAGGCTTCTTAAGTTGCTTTCCTTTCTGTGCAAATCTCTGCCCCGCACTCTGGGGTCTCATAGGTCCGCCTACAATCTTCTTCTTGTGGCTTCTTACTCATTCTACCTCGACACAACGATCTATCAACTCCTGTAGATTCCTAATCCTCAATGACACTACCGACTTCTGAATGTCAAATCTTAATCCTCGTTGGAATCTCTCACTTAACCATCTTTGGTCAGCTCGGTCACTAAATGGACTGAAGTACCTCGCCAGTGACTCAAACTTGGCTGCATACTCGGACACTGTCATACTGCCTTGTTGTAGTTGAAGAAACTCTTTCTCCTTCTCAGCTCGTGCAGTATCTGGGAAGTACTTGTCCAAGAACCTTTCACGGAAAAGCTCCCAAGTCATCTCTCGACGTTCTGCTGTCAATGATTGCTTCACTCCCTTCCACCAATACTCTGCGTCTCCTAGTAGTAAGTAGGTGGCGTAGTCCACCTTCACGTTGTTCGGGCAATGGAGTGCCTCGAAGATCTTCTCGATCTCTTGCATCCAAAGATTAGCTTTATCTGGATTTGGCTCACCGTAAAACTTCGGTGGATCATGCTTCCTAAAGTCTGCCAATCCTCTCGCCAAAGATTTCACCGCTCGCTGTTCTTTGTAAATTCTTTGGGCCAATCTTTGCCGTCTGTTGAGCCATCGCGTTAGATCGTTGAGTTGCAGCGGTGATTCTTCGAGCCATGGCATTGCCATCTCGGCCATAGCTTGAATCGCTCGTTCCATGTCGACGTTCTCGTGTACAGCCGTCAGATCCTACGAGGTGGCATTAGATTCCACAAAGTTCAAAACCTCGCTGAATCTCACAACAAGGATGTGTTAAAACACACCGCTTCAATCAAGAAACAGTCAAACAATTTTTCAAGCAATAAGTGCTTCACTAAATCAAAGCAATGATCAATATAGTACAACTATGTACCCGACACATATCCCGAGCACGGTGACCACCAAATTTCCTATACACACGGCCGGTAACCGAATCAAGCTCTGATACCAACATTGTAACGACCCGTTTCCGGACCGCTACCGAGCTCAACTAAACCTGTATGCGATGCGTTTTAAAACGGTACTCTTGTGCCTTTTAGAAAAATACGGTATTTTTTTTTTAAATCCAGCTAGTGCACATCAGAGTAATTACAGCTTTACGAAACATGGTGCAACTAAGACACAAGACTTAAATTCTAATAAAACATACATGCATAATATATATATCTACCACTCGGAATGATAATGTATGCAAAATACAGAGTAGTGAATGTACAAAGAAATACACCTAAGGTATGACGACTTCAAGAGAGCAATCATACCCTGGGGGTACTTCCGGCAGACTCCCACGCAGGGGGCTGCTCCAAAAGTAAACCGCCAGTCTACCCTGTAATAACAAAACATAACCGGCCCAACTGGTCACAACTACTATACACAAAAACATAGTACAATCATCCCAAGAAACATAACATAGACAAAGCAAATCACAACAAGTAGAGGTCGTCGCCCGAATCCTCGACGAGGTCCTCCTTACCATCATCTGCTGTCGAGTTCCCTGCGCCCTCGCCATCGCCTGGGTAACCATCATGGATTGAAGGCACCACGGGAAAGGGTCAACTTCTCAACAAATCAAGATAATCCAGGCATAAAGAAATAAGTAAATAACAATGTATAACATTCACCAAACGTGACTCAACCCTCTCACTCTAGACTCGACTCAACTCGCTATCCATTTCCTCTCGACTCGACACTTTTTCTGGAATGCACACGCCGTACCGTATGCTGGAAAGTCCAGCCGAAGCCTTGGGATCTTCGCTCTCCCTAGGACAGTCAACTCAGGTCCCATAGCGTGGCGACGCTTAGAAGTCCCCATAAACGGAAAAAGGGGACCTAGCACCCTCTCCGCTATCCGGGTCGCAACTTCAAACGCCAACGACTCGCTAAGCTCTCTCACTCAATGAACACCACGATTAACGTTATTCAAAGAGTTATACGCAAGATATTCAACCGCATGTCAAATAAAAAGAGCAGGCTTAACATGAAGAAACACAATTCAATCGTTTAAGCAATACACAATTCGTGGCATATATTCAATCATATCACAACACTTCATGCTCGACACAAATCAAGGAATCCATACATAGGAATATAACAATAAAAATCCTAGAATGTCTAGAAAGTGCCCTTACCGATTTCCATCGCTAACATCGCCGACAACGACCTCGACACGGCTGTCTTCAATCGAGCTCGACAACGACCGCTCTCAATCGACCTCGGTTTCGTGTCCTCGTACACCCTGATTAATCCCCTTGCCGTTCGATCTCGGAAATCATACTCCCTAACACAAGCATAACTTAGTACTATCTATGGATTTCTAATAACACTTAGCTCTCATTATCCCAATCTTAACTACAACCCAAGTAAACATTAAAACTCAAGAACTTAAACAAGTACAACCAGAATTCAAGCATTACAAATTAACTCCTTTTCTCTAAAATTTTATTAAAAACTTCTTTCATACATATCATCAGACAAAACCATTTTTTCTAAGTACTAACTCAAGCTTAAAATCAAATAACATATTAAGCACAAATTAATCAAAATCTAAGTTTATGTTTTCTTAAAATATTTTCCTCAAGCTCCAATTAAATAAAACAATACCATAAACATAATCATATTAGAATTTAAAGAATAAAATGATCAATTATGTTAAAAATTTAAATCATAAAAAGAGATCAATTTCCTACATGCTTTTATGTCCCTCAAAAATCCATTTTTGCACAAAAACTAATCTAACACCAAACTAATCATGCAACTTAATCCTAATAAGTCCTAAAATCATATTAAACACATAATCACATACCTCATGCATGATTCAAGCAAGATTAAACATATTTTCCCTCTTACTCAAGGTTAGGGTTTTTGATCAAAGGCTCAGGAAAAAGGTTATGTGATGCTACAACAAATAAATCAACAACAAACAACAACAAGAAGCATCATACAACAACATAGAACAAGAAATCAAAACAAGCCAAGTAGGGAGGGTTTTGGGCGCTACCTACTTGCAGAAAACAGAGGAAACAATTTGTTTTTCAAGCTCAAATAAATGGTTAGAAAGGTAGGTCATGTCATGAAGAAGAAAACCCATCAATATGACATGATTTGGAAATATAAAAACTAGCTAAAATGGAGAGAAGAAGTGGCGCTAAACAGTAACATGAATGGAGAAGAAATTCTGTTTTTCATACCTCAAATGATGATCGAGATGATGTTATAGGTAGAGGAGATGATGAGGAACAAGATTGATGAAGAAAGTTTGTGCAAAAACTCAATAAAACCCAAGGTTCTTCAATGGAGGTTTGGAGAGGAAGAGGAAACTTGGAGAAGAAGAAAGAAGAAAATAGAAAGTGAGGATTTGAGGCGACTGATCGTGATCTTATCTGGTGGGAAATCGTGATATATATATGGCGGTTGAGGGAAGGGCATTAGGGTCCTTTCTCCTTAATTAACACTTAAACAATGATTAATTAAAAGAAAACCATTTTAAATGAATTTTTCTTTTATAAAACCACAAATAAATAATACATAAATACTATTATGAGATGCTAATCTCATCACTCGTTCTACCCATCTAATCTCAAGGTTTAAGATCTAAAAACACGGCGACAAAAAACCACAAAACCGATTAATTTCTCGTCGGAACATCCCGGAAAATTAATTTACGAAAAATTAATTCTCCGCGTGATAATATCAATTTATAAATATTAGAAACAATACAATTCACTTAAAAATATTATAAACAGGTTATGACTCGAATTTCATCGAAATCGGGGCTCATTTAAATTTTATTCATGGATAAAAACTACCGGTGATTTGAAACGCGACGAAATTTCAATAGAACATTTCGACAACATTCAAACCATGAATTAATATTAAAATATTAATTCTTAATTTATTTTAGCTCTTGATTCAATTAAATCACTTTCTTAGGAAACAAGTAATTACTTTATTAAAGCATAATTACAACAAAATATACTAATTAACGCTAATTAACGATCGTAAAAATACAAGTGTTACAGTCTCGGCACGAGGTCGATCAGGGTGCTTGTGCACGCGGTCTCCTCAGCTCGACATACGACGTCCTCAGCTCGGTACGCGACCTCATCAGCTCTACATATGACCTCGGCACGCGATCTCGGCACGGGATCTCGACACGAGGTCTTGGTACGAGGTCTCGACACGAGGTCGATCTCGTCATCAGGTGTTACAAATAGCATGACTAGTTTAATTTAATTAAGTGCAACATGTTAGTTTTGCGTCTTTTCTATTCTTGAGTCCTAAGAAACTTGCTATTTAATGGTCTAATTAGGTGTTAAGTATGGGATTATGTGTTTAATATGATTTTAGGACTAATTAGGATTAAGTTGCATGATTAGTTTAGTGTTAGATAAGCTTTTGTGCAAAAATAGATTTTTGAGGGACCAAAAAGGCATGTAGGGAAATTGATCTCTTTTTATGATTTAAATTTTAACATAATTGGTTATGGTCTTATTTTAAATTGTTGGACCCTGATGAAAATATTTTTCAGAAAACATAAACTTAGATTTTGATTAATTTGTGCTTAATATGCTACTTGATTTTAAGCTTGAATTAGTACTTAGGAAAAATGGCCTTGTATGGTGATATGTATGAAAGAAGTTTTTAATAAAATTTTAGAGAAAAGGAATTAAGTTGTAATGCTTAAATTCTTGTTGTATTTGTTTAAGTTCTTGAGTTTTAATGTTTACTTGGGTTGTAGTTAAGATTGGGATATGAGAGCTAAGTGCTATTAGAAACCCATAGATAGTACTAAGTTGTGCTTGTATTAGGAAGTGTGATTCCCGAGATCGTGCGGCACGGAATCGAGGTGTACGGGAGAGCGAACCCGAGGACGTGGGAGCAGTGGGATCCAGATTGAGGACGGTACGTGTCGAGGTCGATTGAGGACGGTACGTGTCGAGGTCGATTGAGAACCGTACGTGTCGAGGTCGTTGTCGAGCTCGATTGAGGACAGCACGTAGACGCCTAGCTTGGAGTTCGGTAAGGGCAACTTCTAGATATGTTTAGATTTTATTTTTAGTATTTAAATGCTTCATTTAAATACGAAGAAGTCTGAGAACTCTACGAGTTCGAAGTTAGGGTCTTCGAACCCCTTCGTTTTGCTGTCGTGAGGTCGAACATTTATCCGAAGTCTTCGTGGGCGGCGAAAGTCGCTGGCGGTTGGTCTCTGAACCCAACCCCCCACACTTGTATGTTCCTCTCGTTAATTCCATTGAGTTGCAGAGGATGGATTCCTTGATTTGCTTGTCGAGCATGTAATGTTGTGATATGATTGAGTTATGCATTATTTGATATGAGATTGAATATATCTTTGCGAGTGCGTATTCGCTGAATTATGCGTTCTTCATGCAGGTGTTTTTATCGCTTAAAATGTCGAATTGCGTTTTCTTCATAATAAGCATGCTCTCTTATTTGATATGCGGCAAGTAATCTTATGCGTCACTCTTTGAATATTGTAGCGGAGAGCTATTCATCGAGTGAGAGAGCTAAGCGAAGTCGTTATGGCGTGACCCGGATAACTAAGGGTGCTAGGTCCCCTTTGTTTACTGGAGATTGACTAAGCGTCGCAGCGTAGGAGCAAGATCTTGCATATCTAGGGAGAAGCGAAAGATCCCAAGGCTACGGCTGGTATGTCGATTGATGGATCTGCGTCGCTTTCTAATAATGGTCGAGGTCGAGAGAAAATGGATCGCGAGTTGAGTCGAGTCTAGAGTGAGAGGTTGAGTCACGTTTGGTGAATGATATACATTGTTGTTTGCTTATTTCTTTACGCCTTGATTATCTTGATTTGTTGAGAAGTTGACCCTTTCCGTGGTGCCTTCAATCCATGATGGTTACCCAGCGATGGCGAGACGCAGTGGAACCCGACAAAGAGTGATGGTGAGGAGGACCTCGTCGAGGATCCTGACGGCGATCTCTATTTGTCGTGATTGATTATGTCTACTAGATGTTTTCTTGGGATGATTGTAGTATGTCTTTTGTGTACAATGGTTGTGACCGGTTTGGTAGGGTGTTATTTTTAGCACAGGTAGATCAAGCGGTTTACTTTGGAGCAACCCCTGTGTGGGTGTCTGCCGGAGTACCCTGGGTATGATCACTCTTCTGAGGGTCGTCATACCATAGGTGTATTTCTTTGTACATTACTACTCTGTCTTTTTTTTATATGCACTATTTTATATCTGGTATATATAAGTATGTATGAGTTATGCATGCGTGTTGTTATTTAGTATTAAGATTTATGTCCTAGTTGCACCATGTTTCGAAAAGCCGTAATTACTCTGAGTGCGCTTACGAGAATGTATAAATGTTTTTTTTAAAAAAAAAATTATACCGTATCTTTCTGAAAGGGCACAAGAGTACCGTTTTAAAAACGAGTCACATTTAGGTTTAATTTTAGTTCGTAGCGGTCAGGAAGCGGTCGTTACAATGGTGGTATCGAGCGCTTTGGTTCTGGCCGGATTTGCACATAGGAAATTTGACTGTCAGCGTGTCGGGTACATAGTTGTACTATATTGATTCTTTGTTTGATTAAGTGAAGCACTTATTGCTTGAAAAATTGTTTGAATTGTTTCTTGATTGAAGCGGTGTGTCTTAACACATCCTTGTTGTGAGATTCGACGGGTTTTGAACTTTGTGGAATCTAATGCCACCTCGTGAGGACAATCACCGGCTGTACTGAGAACGTCGACATGGAAGCGAGCAATTCAAGCTATGGCCGAGATGGCGGCGGCCATGGCTCGGAATCAGTGCTACAACTCAATGATCTAACGCGATGGCTCAACAGAAGGCGAGTTAACCCAAAGAAACTTGCAAAGAACAACAGAGAGCAGAGCGGAACGCCGAGGCGAGAGGATTAGCGGACTTTAGGAAGCATGACCCAAAGTTCTACGGTGAGCCAAACCCAGGATAAAGGCGATCTTTGGATGCAAGAGATCGAGAAGATCTTCGAGGCACTTCATTGCCCGAACAACATGAAGGTAGACTACGCCACCTACTTGCTGCTAGGAGACGCAGAGTATTGGTGGAAGGGAGTAAAGCAAGCACTGGTAGCGGGCGTCACGAAATAACGATGGGAACTTTTTCGTGGAAGGTTCTTGGACAAATACTTCCCAGATCTTGCCACGGTGAGAAGGAGCAAGAGTTTCTTCAACTACAACAAGGCGGTATGGCGGTGTCAAAGTATGCACCAAGTTTGAGTCATCTGGCGGTATTTCAGTCCATTTCATGACCGAAGTGACCAAGGATGGTTAAGTGAGAGGTTCCAACGAGGATTAAAATTTGACATTCAAGTCGGTGGTGTCACCGAGGATCGAGGAATCTGAGGAGTTGATAGATCGTTGTGTTGAGGTAGAGGGTGTAAGAAGCCACAAGAAGAAAAGCTGTTGTGGCGGACCGATGAGACCCAGTGCGAGGCGGAGGTTTGCCTGAAGGGAAACAAGCTGCAGAGGAAGCCTTACAACCGACCTCAGAGGAACAACAACAGGGGACAATATCGTCCGATGACCCAGGAGCGAAGTGGTGGTCGACCGGGCGTAGAAGTGATTTGTTTCCGTTGTGGAAAGTCGGGACATTATGCAAATAATCAGACTCGAGAAGGAGGATGTGTGCTACAAGCGTAAGCCAGGCATTTTACCAAGGATTGTCCCACACCTAAAGCTCGAACCGCAATGCTTGCAAAGAGGCCAAAGCGGAAGCGCCAAAGAAAAGGCGTAGTCTTCGCATGGCGAGGAAGCGAGCAAGTCGATGATCTTATTCAAGGCGAATGTGAGATTGAGGGTAAATCCTTATCCGTTCTCTTTGATTGAGCGCAACCCATTCCTTTATTTCCTCGATTGTGTGGACCATTTGAACTTGACCGTGATCGCTTTACTGCTCAAATTGGTAGTTCTGACCCCATTGCTAAAACCTTAGTCACAAACACTGCATGTCTTAATTGTGTAGTGGTTATTCAAAGTAGAAGGTTTGTGGTCAATTTGGTTTGTTTGCCTCTTAAAGGCTTAGATGTCATCCTCGGGATGGATTGGTTGTCAAACCACCATGTCCTCTTGGGTGTGCCAGTAAAGCGTAATTTTCCCGGACCTTGGAGTCTCCAATTATCTTTCTCTTGAGCGTATTGGAGTTTCTTTGCAAGAAGGAACTAGGGAATACATGTATCTGGCTGGTTGAAGTTTCCCCAGATGGTCGAAGTGAAGAATGTACCGGTGGTGTGTGACTTTGTGGGCGTTTTCAAGGCGTGCGGGGTTACCACCCGCGGTAGAGGTCGAGTTCTCCATCGATTTGATTCGAGAGCAGGCCGATTTCCAAAGCGCCATACGTGATGTCCCTAACGAGATGAAAGAACTGAAGTCCCAGATTGAGCATTTGGAGTCAAAGCAATTCATACGACCGAGCGTGTCACCGTGGTGAGCTCCAGTGTTGTTGGTTAAGAAGAAGGATGGACGATCAAGGCTGTGCGTGGACTACCGCGAGCTCAACAAGGTTACTGTGAAGAACCCAGATCCGTTACCGCGTATTGACGATCTGATGGATCAATTACGTGGAGCTGCAATATTTTCCAAGATAGATTTGAAGTCTGGTTATCATCAGATTCACGTGAAGGAGGAAGATGTCCCCAAAACAGCTTTCAGGACTAGGTATGGTCACTACGAGTATTTGGTGATGCCGTTTGGAGTGACAAATGCGCCAGCTGTGTTTATGGACTACATGAACAGGATTTTCCATTCGTTTTTGGATCAGTTTGTAGTAGTGTTCATCGGCGACATATTGATCTACTCGAAGAAGCGAGAGAAGAGCCACGAAGGGCACTTACGCCGAGTATTGCAGATATTACGAGAGAAGCGACTCTATGCCAACCTTTGAAGTGTGAATTTTGGCTTGAAGAGGTGAATTTTCTTGGACATGTGATTTCCAGAAGGAATAGTGTGGATCCAACTAAGATTGAAGGCTGTGCTAGCGTGGGAACAATGAAAACGATCAGCGATATCGGGAGTTTTGTTGGCTTAGCGTGCTATTATCGAAGATTCATTGAAGGTTTTTCGAAGATTGTCGCGCCTCTTACGACTCACGAGGAAGGATCAACCTTTTGCCTGGGTGAGTGTGAATCCAATTTTCAAAGGCTGAAGGAGCTTTTGACAACAGCGCTGTGTTGATTTTGCCTCAACCGTAAGAGCACTACGAGGTTTATTGCGATCGTCACACCAGGATTGGGAGTGCGTCTTTGATGCAACACCGAAAGTGATAGCGTATGCTTCAAGACAACTTAAGATTCACGAGAGGAACTACCCTACTCACGATTTGGAGTGGCATCGGTGGTTTCTTGGCGAAGATATGGAGGCACTACCTTTATGGGAGCACTCTCCTTTGTTTCGGCGATCACAAGAGCTTGAAGTACTGTTCGATCGAGAAAGAGCTCAACATGCGTCGGCCGAAGATGGAGCCAATTTCTCAAGGACTACGACTTTACGTTGGAATATCATCCAGAAAGGCTAATATAGTAGCGAATCGTTGAGTAGGAAGAGCGTTCTAGCTTCAAAGAATGATGATCAAGGAGTTGGAGATGCTCGAGAAATTCCGAGACTTGAAGTTGAATGTGGAAGTTTCACCGAAGCTGAGATTTGGTATGCTTACCATTTCTAACAGTTATTGGGCGAGATCGAGACCCGGCGGGTTCATGACAAGCTTACGCAAGAGAAGATCTGATTGATAAGCGCAAGGGAAAGCGGCATTCAAAGTCGGGCGGACAACATTTTAAGGTGCAATGGCCGAAGTGTGTGTACCTAACATAGCGGGTGAGAAAGTTAATACTTGACGAAGCGCGCATAAGAGCAATTTTAGTATTCATCCAGGAGTTGCGAAGATGTATCAAGACTTGAAGAAGCATTTTTGGTGGTCCTGAATGAAGAAGCAAGTGGTGAGCACGTAGCCGTGTTTAACGTGTCGTAAAGCGAAGGTGGAGCACCAACGACCGGCGGAATGCTACAATCAGCGTGACGACATGGAAATGGGACAAGATCTCCATGGATTTCGTTGTAAGTTTGCCGAAGACGCGAAGAAGAATGATTCGATTTGGGTGATCGTCGACCAGATTGACCAAATCTGCTCATTTCTTACGATGAGGCGACGTACAACATGGAAAAGTCGACCGAGATT
This sequence comes from Calophaca sinica, assembly GCA_037113605.1. Taxonomy (NCBI): domain Eukaryota; kingdom Viridiplantae; phylum Streptophyta; class Magnoliopsida; order Fabales; family Fabaceae; genus Calophaca; species Calophaca sinica. The sequence continues at coordinate 64,828,632 of CM073733.1, forward strand.
TACATCGCGGAGATAGTGCGACTACATGGTATACCCTTTTCAATGCGTGTCGGACCGAGATCCAAGTTCACATCTCATTTTTGGAGGGAATTGCAAGAAGCGATGGAACCGAGCTCAAGCTTAGCTCGGCATATCATCCCCAAAACCGACGGGCCGACCGAGAGAACGATCCAATCGCTTGAAGATTTGTTGCGGCGTGTACATTAGATCACCGAGGAAGTTGGGACGATGTCTTACCATTGGTGGAGTTCACCTACAATAACGTTTCCATGCGAGTATTGGAATGGCACCTTTTGAAGCAATTGTATGGGCGTAAATGTCGACGCCTCTTTGTTAGTACCAGGATGGCGAGAGTTACATTGTGGGACCGGATATGGTCCAGCCGGACTCATCGAGAAGATCCGTTTGATCGAGATAGGATGCGAGCGTCTCGCAGCCGAGAAGAGTTATGCCGACCAAGGGCGTCGACCGCTAGAGTTCGAAGAAGGAGAGCATGTATTTCTTAGAGTCACCCCACTCTTGGAGTTGGTCGGCGATCAAGTCCAAGAAACTTACCCCTAAATTTATTGGACCTTACCGTATTCTTCGTCGTGACGGTCCGGTGGCATATCGATTGCCCCGCCACCCTTCCCGTCAAACATTCATGACGTCTTTCACGTCTCACGATTCTTGGAGATATATTTCCGACCCCTCTCATGTCATCGAACCAGATGTGATTCAACTGAGGGATGACTTATCCTTCGAAGCATCACCAGCAAGGATCGTTGATCGGAAAGCCAAACAGTTGCGGAACAAAGAGATCCAACTTGTCAAAGTTGTGTGGGATCAGAAAACCGGATATGCGACTTGGGAATTGGAAGAGAAGATGAAGACTCAGTACCCTGAACTTTTCCGCGGTAAGCATCTTATTTGCAATTTCGAGGACGAAATTTTTTTTTAGAGGGAGAGTATTGTAACACCTGATGAAGAGATCGACCTCGTCTGAGACCCGCGTGCGCAGTGATGAGGTCGTGTCTTGAGGTCGTATGCCGAGCCAGGAGGCACGCGTGCACGAGCTCGTGATAGAGCCTTGTGCGCGCTGCACAAGCACTTCGATCGACCTCGTCTGAGACTGTAACACTCGTATTTTTACGAGCGTTATTTAGTGTTAATTAGTATATTTTGTTGTAATTATGCTTTAATAAAGCAATTACTTGTTCCCAAGAAAGTGATTTAATTAAATCAAGAGCTAAAATAAATGAGAATTAATATTTTAATATTAATTTATGGTTTGAATGTTGTCTAAATATTCTATTGAAATTTAAATCGCGTTCGAATCGCCAGGCAGTTTCTATGCATTGATAAAATTTAAATGAGCCACGATTTCGATGAAAATCGAGTCGTAACCTGTTTTAAATATTTTTTTAGTGAATTATATTGTTTCTAATACTTATAAATTGATATTATCACGCTGAGAATTAATTTTTCGTAAATTAATTTTCCGGGATTTTTCAATGAGAAATTAATCGGTTTTGCAGCTTTTTAGTCGCTGTGTTTTTAGATCTTAAGCCTATAGATTAGAGGTAATCATGAGAGAGAGAGATTTGATGGGTAGAATGAGTGATGGGATTAGCATCTCATAATAGTATTTATATGTCACTTATTTGTGGTTTTATAAATGGTATTCTTTTAATTAATTATTGTTTAGTGTTAATTAAGGAGAAAGGACCATAATGCCCCTTCCTCACCAGACTAAATATCACGATCAGTCCCCTCAAACCCTCACTTTCTCTTTTCTTCTTTCTTCTTCTCTAAGTTTCCTCTTCCTCTCCAAACTTCCATTGAAAAACCTTGGGTTCCATTGAGTTTTTGCCTGAGCCTTCTTCATCAATCTTGTTTCTCATCATCTCCTCTACCTATATCATCATCTCGATCATCATTTGGGGTATGAAAAACATAATTTTCTCTCCCTTCATGCTACTGTTTAGCGCCACTTCCTCCCTCCATTTTAGCTAGTTTCTATGCTTCCAAATCATGTCATATCGATAGGTTTTCTTCTTCATGACATTACCTACCTTTCTAACCATTTATTTGAGCTTGAAAAACAAATTGTTTCCTCTGTTTTCTACAGTAGGTAGCGCCCAAAATCCTAACCACTTGGCTTGTTTTGATTTCTTGTTCTATGTTGTTGTATGTTGCTTCTTGTTGTTGTTTGTTGTTGATTTATTTGTTGTAGCATCATATAACCTCTTTCATGAGCATTTGATCAAAAACCTAACCTTGAGTAAGAGGGAAAATATGTTTAATCTTGCTTGAATCATGCATGAGATATGTTATTGTGTTATAGTAATTATTTAGGTGCTAATAGCATGACTAGTTTAATTTAATTAAGTGCAACATGTTAGTTTTGGGTCTTTTCTATTCTTGAGTCCTAAGAAACTTGCTATTTAATGGTCTAATTAGGTGTTAAGTATGGGATTATGTGTTTAATATGATTTTAGGACTAATTAGGATTAAGTTGCATGATTAGTTTAGTGTTAGATAAGCTTTTGTGCAAAAATGGATTTTGAGGGACCAAAAAGGCATGTAGGAAATTGATCTCTTTTATGATTTAAATTTTAACATATTTGGTTTTGTTCTTATTTTAAATTGTTGGACCCTGATGAAAATATTTTTCAGAAAACATAAACTTAGATTTTGATTAATTTGTGCTTAATATGCTACTTGATTTTAAGCTTGAATTAGTACTTAGGAAAAAATGGCCTTGTATGGTGATATGTATGAAAGAAGTTTTTAATAAAATTTTAGAGAAAAGGAATTAAGTTGTAATGCTTAAATTCTTGTTGTATTTGTTTAAGTTCTTGAGTTTTAATGTTTACTTGGGTTGTAGTTAAGATTGGGATATAAGAGCTAAGTGCTATTAGAAACCCATAGATAGTACTAAGTTGTGCTTGTATTAGGAAGTGTGATTCCCGAGATCGTGCGGCACGGAATCGAGGTGTACGGGAGAGCGAACCCGAGGGCGTGGGAGGCGGTGGGATCCAGATTGAGGGCCAGTGCGTGTCGAGGTCGATTGAGGGCGATGCGTGTCGAGGTCGATTGAGAACCGTGCGTGTCGAGGTCGTTGTCGAGCTCGATTGAGGACAAAGACGTAGGCGCCTAGCTTGGAGTTGGTAAGGGCAACTTCTAGATATGTTTAGATTTTATTTTTAGTATTTAAATGCTTCATTTAAATACGAAGAAGTCTGAGAACTCTATGAGTTCGAAGTTAGGGTCTTCGAACCCCTTCGTTTTGTTGTCGTGAGGTCGAACATTTATCCGAGTCTTCGTGGGCGAGCGAAAGCTGTTGCGGTTGGTCTCCTGAACCCAACCCCCCACACTTGTATATTCCTCTCTGTTAATTCCATTGAGTTGCAGAGGGATGGATTCCTTGATTTGCTTGTCGAGCATGTAATGTTGTGATATGATTGAGTTATGCATTATTTGATATGAGATTGAATATATGCTGCGAATTGCGTGTTGCTGTTGAATTGTGTTCTTCATGCAGGGTGTTTTTATCGCTTAAAATGTCGAATTGCGTTTTCTTCATAATAAGCATGCTCTCTTATTTGATATGCGGGCAAGTAATCTTATGCGTCACTCTTTGAATATTGTAAGCGGAGAGCTATTCATCGAGTGAGAGAGCTAGGCGAGTCGTTATGACGTGACCCGGATAACTAAGGGTGCTAGGTCCCCTTTTGTTTACGGGAGATTGACTAGGCGTCGCGGCGTAAGGAACCGATCTTGCATATCTAGGGAGAAGCGAAAGATCCCAAGGCTACGGCTGGTATGTCAGTTGATGGATCTGCGTCTGCTTTCCGGAATAATGGTTGAGTCGAGTCTAGAGTGAGAGGGTTGAGTCACGTTTGGTGAATGATATACATTGTTGTTTGCTTATTTCTTTACGCCTTGATTATCTTGATTTGTTGAGAAGTTGACCCTTTCCCGTGGTGCCTTCAATCCATGATGGTTACCCAGGCGATGGCGAGGACGCAGGGAACCCGACAGCAGGTGATGGTGAGGAGGACCTCGTCGAGGATCCGGACGACGATCTCTATTTGTCGTGATTGATTATGTCTACTAGATGTTTTCTTGGGATGATTGTAGTATGTCTTTTGTGTACAGTGGTTGTGACCAGTTTGGGCCGGGTGTTATTTTTGAGCACAGGGTAGACTGGCGGTTTACTTTTGGAGCATCCCCCTATGTGGGTGTCTGCCGGGAGTACCCCCGGGGTATGATCACTCTTCTGAGGGTCGTCATACCATAGGTGTATTTCTTTGTACATTACTACTCTGTCTTTTTTTTGTATGCACTATTTTATATCTGGTATATATAAGTATGTATGAGTTATGCATGCGTGTTGTTATTTAGTATTAAGATTTATGTCCTAGTTGCACCATGTTTCGAAAAGCTGTAATTACTCTGAGTGCGCTTACGGGAATGTATAAATGTTTTTTTTTTTAAAAAAATATACCGTATTTTTCTGAAAGGGCACAAGAGTACCGTTTTAAAAACGAGTCACATTTAGGTTTAATTTTAGTTCGTAGCGGTCCGGAAACGGGTCGTTACAAGTTACCTTACCATGATAACCCTAGAGACGTTTGGAAAGACTAATAGGGAAGTTGCCTTAATAACCTTGAAGACGCTAGGATAGGAGATTAGGTCCTTAACATTTGTCGGAATTTCAAGGACGAAATTCTTTTAAGGGGGGTAGAATTGTAACAGCCCAAATTTTTCATCCTTCAAGATTAGGATATGTCTTAGGGTATTAGAAGGTGCTTATAGTTGCTTGTGATGGGTTTCATATGTTTTACCATTCCTTTAGCTGACTGAGTATCTAGATGTACCTTTATTCCTATGCTTAGTTATTTTAGTTACCGTATTCCCCATTTTCGAACCTCTTAACAACTCAATTGGATTTAAGTCCCTTCAATAAAGTTGTAGCTTTATCTCTTATCTTTTAGTTGGCTTTAGTTTGACTCGATTTCGATATCTACAACTCTAGATATGCTCTCTGGAGTCAACACAACGCAAGCGTAACACCTAGGAATATTATAGTATTTTTCAACTGCATGTTTGATCCCGTTAGAGTCCGAATATGGGTAAGCCTATTAGAGATAAAATTGTAGGAAATTCTCTTATATTTCTAACGACACCAAGAACGCCTCAATCGGACATCTGTAGCTCCAGATACAACCAAAACAGAGGCACAGAGCGCCCAGACTCAAGCGCAGGGCGCCCAGACTGAAGCTCTGGCGCCCAGGCCTCACAGAGAGCAGGCGCAGGGCGCCCACAGCTGATCAGTGGCTGTGCATTTTTTTTCGCGTTTTAACTCGTTTTGGGCCGGTTCTGTGACCCCGTGTGACCCATTCTCGACCTGAAGAAGCAACCACGACCCCTAGGCTTAACCTAGCCACTAAGCATCAGTTCTAAAACCCTAAACATGATTAGGAGCTGCTCATAAGACCAATCAAAATAGAGAAAAGTTCTTCTTCCCCTTTTTCCAACTTTTTCTGCTATCAAAGGCTCTGAACTCAAAACTACGTTAGGGAACCCGACTAGGGAGCATCGTTACTGTGATTCTTACAGCCTCATTGTGAGGAATAGAAAGTGGTAAGCCTTCTAATGATAACTTTGTCTTTAAGGTCAATGTTAGGGTTCTAAACTATGATTTTTCCATTCCTAAACCCTTGCTCTTGTGTTTTTGCTGAAGAAAGCTTCACTAGGAAAGGAAAAGCTTGGTGTTCCCTCATACCATCCTAGGAGTACGAAATTACTTGAGGTAAGGGGTAGTTGTTCTCTTCTAGTGAGTGTATGGAACATGTGTGAACAATAGGGGTGTCCCACGACCCCTATGCCTCGCGCAGTAACGAAGAACGAGCACTATCACCACCGTGATAGGGAGACATTCGAACTCCTCAATTATTATTCTTGACTGGTGATATTTACTGTAACGTGATGTGATAATTTCATTGGATTGATGAATTTGGTGTGGTGATTGAGTCTTGATTGTTTACATGCTTGTTACTCTTGACTATTCTTTTATTGTTCAGAGAGGTGAAAATCTTGGTTGTTGCTGACTTTAAATTGCTATTGTATGAACTCCTACAAGACTTGATGACATGCTATATTATTCATGTTGTGTGCCTAGGTACTGATAGGGTTAGTATTTAAAAGTATTGAATTGCCTAAACCACTAGTGTTGTTGCAAGGATTAGCGGTGATGATGATTTAAAAACAGAATGCTGGAGAGGTTAAAATGGAATAAAAGGTGAATCAAGTTAGGATTAATTATTTAGAATAATTGACATATGAATAAACCATGCCTTGATAGAGACTTTGAAGTTTTAACAAGAGAATTGAGGGTCAACGATAGGGATAAGTTAAGTTGTGCAGAAATTGTTTGCTACCAAATGATAGGGTAAGGAATTTAAATAGCTAAAGGGTAAGTTTTAGACTCTATGACTGTGTAATCACTAAGTATGGATCAAAGAACTCTAGACCATGTTCAACTAAGTTCTGAGGGACGTAATGGTGAGGCATTAGATCCCCGAACGGGTATGAACCCTCTGTGTGCGAATTGGATGACAGTGGCAGGGCGCCAGGCGCCCACGATCTCAGGCGCCAGGCGCCCAGTGACAGCCTGCACTCTTGTTGTTTCGTCGTGTTCCCTTAGGGTTCCGTAATTAGGTTGATATTGTAAAGCCTAGGTAGGATGTCTAAAGTTCAATTATGATGCCTAAGGATTTATTAGTGTGATAATTTGAGAGAACTAATCTTTCTATTCCAAAGCTTCACTTGGATGTCATGTGCTTAATCGAAGTTGCTAAGAACATTGAATGTTTATGTTATTGGTTGAAGGCACTGGCTGACTTATGAATTTGTGTTCTGTTGTTGTTGTTGTTGCTACTCTATCGAAGATATTGCGATAGAGGATATTATGGTTAGACACCGCATTTGGTCATGTTCATGCATCCTGGTGTCGGCATTGTTGTTGTTGTTGTTTGTAACGACCCGTTTCCGGAGCGCTACTAAACTAGAACAAACTCTAAATGCAAGGAAGTTTTCGAAATAATACTCTCGTGTCTTTTGGAAAATGCGGTAAATTTTTTTTTCTTTTTATAAACAAAGGCCTTTTGCAAAACACAGTCAGAGTATCAACAGCGTTTTTGAAACATGACGGAATTCTAAATGTAAAAGGACCATTACAACTGAACACAAATACATATACACAACTTCCAAAAGATTGCCAGTTGAAGAATTTCACATATAGAAATAGTAAATAAATATGCATAAATAGGAATACACCTAAAGTATGAAGGCCCTAACACGAGTAATCATACTTCTGAGGTACTCTCGGCAGTTACCCACGTATGGGGCTGTTCCAAAAGTAAAAACCTGGACACCAAAACAACAGCTACCACAAAGGTCTAGCAAAACAGACAGACTGGTCACAAACCAAAACTATATACAAGGTAAACAGATGTCATCAATCAACCACTGCACATCACTACTCAAATCTTCTGACGGGTCCTCCTCAGTCTTCTGCATCAAGTCGTCTGCATCCTTGTTAGTCCACTCACGCGAAGGTCTCTAACACGCCTCCTATATATATATATATATATCCCGGTCGGGAGTGGGGCTTAACTCCAAGCCGAGGGGATCTCCATGCTCGAGAAGTCAAAGGCCATCTCCGACAATAACGTCATCGCCGGAATCTCCACCACGTCTGTCATCATCTGGGTTACCATCATCAATTGAAGGAATCACGGGCAAGGGTCAACTTCTTAAAATACACCAGATAATCCAAAAATAGCATAATATAACGTAACACAGCATAACAGAACACACCATTCAGTAAGACTACATCAATGCCTGCAATTGCAACTACACGCTACTATAGAACAAGAGATAACAAGCTACACAAATACCCCATAATGCAACTCACGACACTCTCCCATCACACATTACAATTTCGGAAATAACGCTGAACAAGCTGCTGAATACCAGCCGTAGCTTTGGGGACCCTATCACCCAAACCGTAGCTTTAGGGGATCCTATCACCCTTGGTTATTCAGGTCGAGTTAAAAAAACAACACGACAGTGAACTAAGCAGTCGAACACCCGCCGTAGCTTTGGGGACCCTATCACCCAAGCCGTAGCTTTAGGGGACCCTATCACCCTAGGTGGTTCGGTTCCGAACACCGGCCATAGCTTTGGGGACCCTATCACCCAAGTCATACCTTCAGGGGACCCTATCACCCTTGGTTATTCGGGTTGAAGTTCAAAAACGTCACGACGACTCCAACGACTTCGACAACACCTTAACCACCCCAATGAATCAACCAACGCATATGATAATTCAAGAAGCAAATTCGAATAAGTATTTCACCGCGTATCAAATAATATTCATGTCAAGATCAAAATAGTGCAAACAGTTCAGCAGTATAAGCTATTCATCTCAATAATCATAACTCAGCAAACAACGACAGTCAAACAACTCAGTTCATCCCTCTGCAACTCAATGGAGTTGGCAGAGAGGCAATCAAACAAGTGTGCGGGGTTGGGGACAGCTGCCAACCACTTGCAGACAAGCCCACTAAATAATTATAATATCACAAGGTAGTAAAACGAAGGGGTACAAGACTCTCACTTCGAACCTTGAGGTTCTCAGACTTCTTCGCATAAATACTTGAATTTAAATTCCTAGTAATATCTAACGTTGCCCTTACGCTAACATACTGTGAAAGGTATTAAATGTGAAGCGCCCTTACCACAGACAGTCGCTAACACAATGTCGCAAGCCTCGGGTCCACTTCGCTCGGTCCCCGGAGTCACGATTCCTATCACCATGAACAATTAGCACAATCTATAAATTCTAACTACACTTAAGCACTCAAACTTAGCCCTTCTTCTAACCAAACTCATTCAAGCACTTAAGTTATTAGCTACTTGAAAAGAATAAGGTTTTGAACCAAAATCATTTTCTTGAAAAGCTACATAACACATAACACTTAATTTAGGAAAATGCTAACTTTCAAAAAAATCCTTTTCTTGAAACTCTAAGCATAAAACATAACTAATTAACCACTTTCCATAAACTTAGCAAAACTTAAACACACTTCAACACAACTAATAAAGCTAAAAGAACACAACCATAATTTCTCCCGACCTATGGGGCTCTTGGCCACCACACCAATTTAGGGGACAATTGGCAAAGCTCCCAAAATAAATTAAAGTCAACATGTACTCAAAAGGTGCAAAATTTGACAATTTTTACGCTATTTAAAATAACAATTTTCCTACCATATCAAACGAACTCCGTTTCTTAAGAAACTTTTTATGCAAGTCCTTGACATACATATATTCATCAACATATTTTTATTAGGGTAAAAATTATTACCAATAAGTGCAGAAAATTATTTAATTTTCGGATTTAGGACATAATTTCTTCAGTAAGACTGTTTTGGGTTGCAATGTCCTAGAGGTTTCAAAACTTATTCAAAAATTACAAAATTTAATATGGAAGATCCCAACATACATATAAATCATCTCCAAGTGGTCCCATGCCAAAATTGTAGTTCAATAATTCCCAGTAATTTCAAACAGAAACATATTTTTTTTCATGGAAGATATCTAATCACCCAAAATTCTAATTCTTTGATTCAAATAAAATTTAACAACTACCATAGCCAAAAGATTTTCGACACAACTTCTTAACAAACCTTTTTTTTTAAAAGTAACAACCATTCCCAAACCATTCACAAGACTCAACAACTTCATATAACAATTTATGCACATAAGGAAATTTAGATCAAACATGTTCTAAAACCCATTTCCAAGATTTCAAGAACCAAATTTCCAAATCCCCCTTTTTTTTTATTCAAACATCACTTCTTAGAGCAATTAAATTCATCAAGCATGCCATATATCCATTAACACATAAGCCAACAATTCATTCCAAATTACTAAGTTCCCAAAATCCATTTTTAAACTCTTCAAGAATAGGTTTTTCCCCAAAATTTCTTCAATCAAACCAATTTCAAGAATTCCAAAAGCATTGCATTCATGGTCATAATCATGCTAAACTTTAGAAACACTTGATCAAGTCCTACATGCCATTTTAGTCCTCCAAGCATCAATTTTGCACAAAGCATAAACTACACTTATGCTAACTCATGCATCTCTATTCCATAACCAATTTAACTATCTAAAACATACTACTTAACACTTAGATACATGATTCAACAACAAAGACCCACTTTTCCCCAATGTAAAGAATCAAGGGTTTTCACAAGAGTTACTCAATCCAAGTTCCAATATGGTTTTTAAGTCCTCAAGAACAAAGTTTTTACATGTAACTTACTAACTTTCTTACTTATACATTTCCAACAAATCCAATAACAATTATATCAACCCAAACACATTATTCATCAACTAATTACATGCTTCATCAATTAATTTCTACAAACAAAGACCCAATCCTATTTTTCAATACCTTCAAGAACAAGGGTTTCAACCAAAAACTTCTAATCCTTGATTCAAATCAAACTTGGCAACTACAATAGCAATAATAATGTTTAAGAAGCAAGGAACACAAACAAATTTGAAGGATTCACTAGGAGATCACACAATCCCTCTTTCCCTTTGAGTCATGCACCCTAGGATTTTCAAAAATTTGGGGATAATTGTGCTCATGTCTTCCATGATCATGATCAATTAACATACAAAGCATTAAAACAAGAATTGAAGAAGAAAAACTTATCCTACACTACTAAAGAGGCCCACGGCCTAGGAGCTGAAAATGGGGGGAAAGGATTTAATTTTTCTTCTCACCTATAAGGCTTGAGAGAGATGATTGGGTAGAAGATGAAGCTTGAAACAAGTTTGGTTGAAGGTTGAAGATGAACTCATGCATGGAAGATGAAGGAAATGAGCTCCATGGAAGCTTTCATGGTTTCTCGCTCAAAATGGAGGAAGAAGAAGTAAAATGAAGTGTGGAAATGAGATTGGGGGTCGCAGATGCTGGACAAAAAGAAGGAAATAGGATTTTGGGTAGTATTGGATGGTTTTAAGTGAATGGTGGTCTATCATGGACCATGAAAAAGGAGAGGATAATCACGCTGGGAAGGAAATGAAAGGAAGGTGGGATTTTGAGTGAAATTTGGGTGCTCCTAAGTGGATGCTAGTGCACCATGAGTCATGATCTAAAGGTGGTGATTTAAAAGAAGGAAGGTGTAAAAGATCATAAAATTAAGAACTATCAAATTAATCATTAAAAGTTTGACACCTAGACACTAAAAAGCTAGATGCTAATCCCCTCCATTAATCTAACCCATCTAATCTCTCATGATTACCCTCTAATCCTAGAGTCTTAGGGTACTAAAAAAAAACACGGCGTCGACTAACCGCGTTAACGATTAATTCTCTGTCGATTAATTCGCGAAAATTAATTTACCGTGAAATTAATTCACCGCGTGATAAAATATTATCATAAATAATAAAAACAATAATAATCACTAAAAAATAATCACGACAAGTTACGATTCAATTTTCATCAAAATCGGGATTTATTAACAATTTTATTCGCGGATAAAAACTACCCGGTGATTCGAAACGCGACGAAACTTCGTTAGAATTTTTCGACGATATTCAAACCATGAATTAATATAAAATATTAATTCTTAAATTTAATTTGATCTTGATTTAATTAATTCACTTTATTAGAGAACAAGAAATTGCTTATTATAGCATAAATACGACAGAAATACACTACAATAGCGCTATATAACGTATCGTAAAAATACAGGTCTTACATTGTTAGTAGGGCGTATCGGGCAAGGTATCCCGTGACGGGCGAGGTTTCCCGGTCCTACGGTCAATGGGGCGAATCGGGCAAGGTATCCCGTGACGGGCGTGGTATCCCGGTCCTGTTGTTATTGGGGCATTACGGACATGGTATTCCGAAACGGGCAAGGTATCCCGGCCTCGTTATAATTGGATCCACATGCATATAGTTATGGTCCTAGAAATACATCATTTTACATGATAACATGCCTGGTTGTTTAGTTTTGGGTGGTGTACTTTAATGTTGTGGTTGATGTTGTGGCATGTGATATTTAATTGTGGTGGTAACATCTTTATGTCGTGGTTGATGTTGTAGTACTGGTGATTAGATGCTTTCATTGGAATTGTTGTATATTGCGCATTGTTCATTAATTGCCTACACTGTATGCACTATTTGAGGTTATGATGACTAACCCTTCTTGTGGCTATACATATCCCACCGGGTATGTGTAGATGTTGAGACTGCAGGTGTTGAGGATGTGAATGCCGAGTAATCACGATAGCTTGTTGGGATAGATAGAAGACTTGTGTTTACTTGTTTAAGTCTTTGTATTTTCTTTGGTGTAATAGTTAGGGGAAGAGCTCTGAATTATTGTGACATCGGGAACCTTGGTTTTACTTCCTTTTGATGATTCCCCTCCCTTACTAAGTTTGTTTTCCGCAAGTTGAGAGTGACAGCCTTACCTTATTTGAAATGAAAAGCTTTTACTTGGATCAAAATTTTATTTCTTGTTCTTTTCTTTTCACGTTGTTATAATGACATGATGGGGTAGAGGGTGTCACATTTAGTGGTATCAGAGCTCGGCTTGTTCTTCAGGCCGTGGTATGTGTCTATCATGTAATGTCTGTGTACTCTTGTATGATTGTCTATGTTAGAATAGATGATGATATGAGATTTTAGGACTTTACTTAGTGTCTGATTCATTTCTTGACTGTCTAAGTAAGATGGAATTTAAAGGCATCATCCAAAAACTGCTTGATGCGAACATAGTTCAAGTTATCTCTCAGAGAGAAGAAGAATAAGTATCTATGGTCCAATCTACTCAAAGTTCGGGAACCACGGTCCCGAAGCCCTTGGTGGTTCAATTCTCTAGAAATATATCCCCCATAATGCCTAATGCTCCCAAAGCTATTACTGTTCGAGTACCATCTCCTTTTCCGTACAAGGAAGACAAGGCAGTCCCTTGGATATATGATGTAAAAGTCCAAGTTGAAGGAAGTAACGCGCAACCAAGCCTTCCGACTATTACCAACATTGTAGGAATAGGCGGGATGACACGGAGTGGGCGGATCTATGCCCCAGAAAAAGAGCCAGTAAAAGTAGCTGCAAAGGAACAGGAAAAAGATCAAAACAAGGAAAAAGAAGTTGCGGTAGAAAAAGGAAACACAGAGAAGGAGGGCAAGAAAGAGGCCTCCCGGGAGGAAGTTGCTGAATTCCTCAAATTCATTCAACAAAGTGAGTATAAGTTGATAGATCAATTAAACCGCACACCAGCAAAAGTTTCTCTACTTGCCTTGTTAATGCACTCTGAGAGTCACAGGAAAGTGTTGATGAAAATTCTGAATGAAGCTCATGTATCCCAAAATATCACTTTGAATCAGTTCGGCGACCTAGTTGGCAACATCACCGCATGCAACCACCTTTATTTCAATGATGAAGAAATGCCTGCAGAAGGAAGAGGACACAACAAAGCACTACATATCTCGGTTCAGTGCAAAGAGCACCTTATAGCCAAAGTCCTTGTGGACAATGGATCCTCCCTAAATGTGATGCCTAAATCTACCTTGGATAAATTGTCCATTGACAAGACTCATATGAAGCCCAGCTGTGTACTCGTGAGAGCCTTTGATGGTTCTAAAAGAGAGGTAATGGGAGAGATTGAGCTGTCGATCCAGATTGGCCCATTCACTTTTGCCATTAATTTCCAAGTCATGGACATCAAGCCCAGCTATAGTTGCTTGTTAGGGAGGCCTTGGATTCATTCTGCTGGGGTAGTACCATCAACTTTGCACCAAAAATTGAAGTTTGTGGTGGATGATAAGTTGATTATCGTATCCGGAGAAGAAGACCTGCTGGTAAGCAAGCCAACATCGACGCGTTACATTGAAGCTGCTGAAGAAGCCCTTGGGACTTCATTTCAGGCACTGGATTTTGTCGATAGCGCTTATATAGGGTCTACAGCTAAAGAACCCTGTCTATCGAATAACGCCCTAATGGTGGGCGATGTCATGCTGAAGGGAAGGTACCAGCTAGGAAAAGGACTGGGGAAGAGTCAAGAAGGTATCACCTCAATTTTAAGAATTCCCGGAAACAAAGACCGATACGGCCTGGGATTTGTCCCCACTAAAAAAGACAGGGAAAGAGCAATCGAAGAAAGGAGAGAAAAGAGGAAGGCTCGACTTGAAAATTGGGAACCCGAGTTTAGGAAGATGTCCATTTGCGATCTCCGTCAGAGTTTTCGTAGTGCTGGATGGATTTATGGGATCAAGTAGCTGCTGTGGGAGAGGATCTTGCTGCTCTTGAAGAGGAATGGGTCCGCCCATGTTCCTCAATACCTTGCAATTGGGAGATCGTGGAAAGTCCTAGGATCCTTAATGCATTTTCAATGTAATCCATTTAATGCTCACCTCTCCGCTCAGCCCGAGACGGTAGGGGAAATGTTATAGGGCCCCGCATGTTTTTCCTAAGCATATTTCGAATATTAATAAAAGCATTTTGATTTTATCCCAAGGGTCTCTTTTTCTTTTCCTTCCTACTTTCTTTCCTTACTCTCTCCTTATTGCTAACCTTGATAATGCAGGCTCACAGATAATACTTTTGAAAACGATTGTGCTGAAATTTCATTACCAGATTTTGATTGCCTAATTAATCATACTGACGAAGGTTGTGAAGAAGACTGTCCCGATGAAGATCTCCCCCTGAATTAATGAGACTTATAGAAGGGGAATCCAGAAAGATCGAACTGAACGTGAACACAAGAAGGGGGGTTAAATTGTGTTAAAAACTTTTCGCAAACTATGCGTAAAAACTTCAAAAGAAGTTGTTCAAAACTGTTTTGTATATCGGATGCAGAGAATGAAAGCAGACCGGATCTGCGAAATTTAAGCAGTTTATAAAAACATGTTTCTTGATCAAGGTAAAGATAAATAATGTAAAGCGATGAGAATGAGACTCAGAGATTTATACTAGTTCACCACCAACTGGTAGCTACGTCTAGTCCCTTCGTTCCTGAAGGATTTTCCACTATAATCAACTGATTACAATTTCCTCAAGAGTATTCTTCTGTCACAAACTTGACAATACTCTCAACTTCTCAAAACGACTCAGTACAGTCGAGCCTTTGAGGAACAGAGCCTTAACTAGGCCAAATACAGTTTACAAAAGAGATTATGATTTTGATAACAATCAAAATAACTCTCAAAGAGGATGAAAAGATTAAGCTCAAAACAGAATATCTTTCTAAAAGAAAGTATAAGACGCTGAGTTCAGTTCAATGTAGACCAGAAACTTGGCACGAAGCTTGATTGCACACTTGAGTAATATTGCTTTCAGAATGAAGTTTCTTCACCGTTTTTCTAAATCTTCTTCAATGAATACCTTGGGGTATTTATAGGAGTCTTCAAGGGTATTACCGTTGCAGTAAAAATATCTCCTTGCTATTGAGTGAGGTAATTTGAAATGTAGTCATTTTCATCCTTTCCAGAGAATATCAGAATAGTACACATTACCGTTTTCGTACTATCTGCAATTTGCAATTGCCTTGTACGATTTTTGTCTTATGCTAAAGGTGTCACCTTTGCTTCCTCGTACATCAAAATGAGCGCACAAAATCAAATTCGAATTCCGTTCCAGAACAGTCTGAGGCTGAGAGCAAAAATGTGATCACCACGTGCTTCATTAAAGAGATCAGACGCTCGCTCAGAACAGAGGACAGACGCTCGTAGCAATTGAGTGTTCCACGTGTCAAGAAGTCACACTGTTGGACGCTTGCTGTTAACAAGACGCTGAAGTGGGTTCGGATGCTGCCACTAGTGGATTGTATTCAATTCTTTTGTATATTTCTTCTTCTTTCTTGAGTGATTTGTACATATATAAATGAAGCCTTTGATACCTGTACACTCAAAGATATGTTAGAAGATAAATTGTTCTCTTTGAGAAATATTTTGTTATCATCAAAATTAATGAGGGTCTAAAACTTCTCAATCGTTTAGGTTCCAACAATCTCCCCCTTTTTGATGATGACAAATATCTAAGGTTTATGAACAATTTAATTTCAAAATAACATTAAAAGTCTCCCCCTGACTTTAACACTTTTGATGTATAAGACAATTCTAGTATTAAGGTGATTGTTGATAAACAAATTTATTTAAGTGATCGCAAAAATACATAGATGAATCAGAGCATATTTTTAACAAGGTGAGATCGGATGCTGATTTTCATTTTATCAAAAAGATTGTTATATTACCAACTTTATTGATCATTGTTAGATTATTGGGTCAATGTATATCAATGCAGTTAATAGGTATTAGAGCAATGAATAACCATACAAATGCTATGTATGAAATGATATGCATGATAAATTCAGTTTTTAGTGTATTCATTGGACGGTGAATTTGTTAATCAGACTCTTCTCACATGTTCATCAGACCTTTCTTTTATTCCCCCTTTTGTCATCAGACAGAAAGAGTGTAAAGCACATCATAGTAAAAAAGATGGCTTAGAAAAATTTGAATGTATATAAACAAATAATCAGATAAAGGCATGTATAGTCAGATAATCAGAAAAACACTGAATATATATAAAAAAAAATAAGAGAGTACCCAAAAAAAAATTATATCACAAAAAAAATTTAAGGGTTTGGTGGTGGAGGAGGGATGTTAAGACGTTCATAAAGAAGTTTCAGTGCATTCTCTAGCTGAGTGACTTTCAGATTAGTAGCCTTCATTTCTTCAAACTACCTTTAGGAATGGTGACCATTTCAAGCTGCGGGAGTAGAAGTAGAAGGTCCGACTTACAGTGCGGGTTTTGTCTTCTGATGCCCTGCTAGCCGCCAGTTGGAAAGCTTCAATCTCAAGTCCTTCTTTTGTTGAGCCTTTTGAAAGAATGCATCATATGGTATAAACCATTTGATGAGACTTCCACGTTTCCTCTGCTCAGATTCTGACTGAATTCTTCTCCTTTTCTCCACCTCTTCTGGATACAGCAAATCCATGAAGACCGCTTTCCTATCTGCGAAGCACGTCGGCGGTGAAAGCCTCAAACTTATTCCCGACTTCTTCTCCCATATCCTTATGATGAATTCACTCAATGCTTGAAGCAAAGAGATTCCTTCATTTTTCGCCAGTACAATCCTCTCGGATTTTCCCTGTCATCTTCTCAGAAGCACCAGGGGGACGAGGCATGGTAACAAGGCTTTGTCTTTCCATGTCTTTGACCATTGACTCCTAGTGAATCCAATGTCAAAGTGCTTTGTCACTGCAGCCCATTGGACATAAGTCTTCATGCAGTCGTGTGGTCTGATTACTGAGCATCTGAACATATCATCAAAGTAAATTGTTCCCAGATTGATGTCAGTAATTCTGCTGATTTTGCCAACTGTTGGAATAGTGGCCTTCTCGGCATTGCAGCAGTTTGAGGAGCCAGTTCTCCATTCATCTTCCTTCAGAGATTTCAGGTAAAACCTTCTGGCATGATCCTCAGAGATCTTGGCAATCGGAAGCTTAGAGAATTCCTTAAGG
Source organism: Calophaca sinica (assembly GCA_037113605.1). NCBI lineage: Eukaryota > Viridiplantae > Streptophyta > Magnoliopsida > Fabales > Fabaceae > Calophaca > Calophaca sinica. The sequence goes on from CM073733.1 coordinate 64,846,236, forward strand.
TTGTACTTTTTGAGAGCCTTCTCATACTCCGTGAGCCCGATCTTGCTGAATGGCTGCTTTCCAGGAACAGGTTCTTTCCTTTTCCCAGGGATAGACCAAGGTAGCCACCTTTGTGCATGCAGTACAATCTTCACATTATTCTGGGCGAAGGATCACTGAATCGTCTGATTACTTCAATCTTCTTCATCTCAAGACAAGTGTGCCATGAAGGCGACTTTCTTCATCTGTGATCCACCTTCCGCATTCTTCCAATGTGAGCAGTTCAGTTTGTGGTAGGGATCTAGGAAGGTCAATAGAGAAGGGAATTGCTCTGCTACCAGATGCTGGTCTCAATCTTCCTGTAAATGACATCTGAAAGTGGTCTTCTCCATCCTTGAAGGTAGCACTCATCGAAGAGGCAATCTCCGGCACAGCGGCTCCGAGGTGAGGGTTTTGTAATGCCATGTGGAGGGTCGATTGTAGATGCTATGATATATCTCATACTTAACAAACCGTGGTTTGTTAATACATGAGACATTCTTCCTTCCACCAGTATCTGTAGGTTTATGGGTAATGGTGAGTAAGGTGGGAGTGATTTTGGTGATTTTATAGGTTTTAGGTGTGTAGGGTTTGAAGGGATTAACGGGAGGTACTTTGAATAATAGATTAAAGGGATGAGAGTGAAGTTTGGAAATATATGTGGTAAGTGAAGTATTTGAGGAATTTTGTGGTAGGTCAAGGTTGAGTGTAGAGGATGATGGTTGGGTAGGTTTAGGGAGGGTAGAGGTTTGTCGGAGGCTCATTCTGGTTTTCTTGGTTTGTGGTTGTGTTTGTGGTTGTGAAACAGACAATGGGGGTGCAGGAATAACATCATGAGCATCAAAGACAGATACTGATTCATCAGCAGTAAAATCAAGTACCTTTGGGTTAACCTCTGAAGACTTAACCAGCCTTCTTTTCGATCCTCTCGTGACAACAACAGCAGGAGGAGGAGGAGGGATTTGCTTCCCTTGACCGGACGCTGAAGCATCCTTTTCAGCTGCTGGTCTAAGATGTTTCTCCAAGACCTTTCTGATGGGAATTCTATCCTCATCTTCTGGTTCTTCAACAAAGAGTGCGCGAGCCACCTTCTGTTTTGTTCTTCTTGTCTCCCTTGAAGGAGACTCAGCAGGTCTTTTCACACCAGTCATTGAGCTTCTGGTGGTTTTCTTTTCAGCTTCTCCTTCTTGTTGCTCTATTTTCACTTTCTTGATCATAGAGCCAATAATTAGCTGCATCCTGACCAAACTGTTGACTCCAAAAACTTCTGGACGAACAACAACACCAACACCAAAGTATTTTTCTTTTTCCTCTGTGTTGATGGAGTCAGTCAGCTTCCTTACAACGCCGTCTTTGATCATCATAATGGAGAGAAGAACTCCATAAGGGATTATCTTGACGATATTCTTCTTATCGACACTCCTCCTTGAGAAGACAAGGGCATTTATCAGATTGTTGATAATCAACCTTGGCAGATTGATTTTCTTCCCATCCATGTAGTTCCTCATAATGAACGTTTGCTCGTAGTTCACTATGTCGCTTGAGCCAGCCTTCAGAATCACGCTCTTGGCGATGATTTTGTGCAGTACTCGGTAGTGGCTTTTCAAGTCTTTGGCCGTGGGAGTGATGTTCTTCATCTTCAGTTCACGGTAGTTCTCAAACAGGGCTTCGTTGACGTTTTCAAGTCCTCTGTAAGCATCAGCCCAGTTTGAATGGTAACTGATTCCTTCACATGGACACTTGATCGTCTGAGCAATAGAGTTGATGGTGAAGCGTAGTTTGAAGCCTCTGATGTGTCCTTCTATGACTTCCCCCGGAAGTAAGTACGCATTCCCCTAGAACTCCTTAATAGCGTAGCTCAAGATCGTCAATCGGTTCCCCAGATGAAGTAGTTTTTCCAGCCCAGTTTCTCAAGACCTTCTTTAAAATCAAAACCGTACAGCTTGAAGTTCTCAAAATCAACCCGGTTCTCATTCAGAAGTTTTGCCTCAGAGAAGACGTCGAAGGCAGCAGTGTATTGTCCAACCTTTCAATCGGCCATTGTAGCAGTTGAAGAGAAGGTGATTGAGGTTTTAGGGTTCGAAAACACACACACACACACACACACACACACACACAGAGACAGAGAGAAAGAGAACGGTTTTGCAGAAAACGCAGAGTGAAGTGATGGAGCGAAAAATATGGAGTAGTGGGAAAGTTGATAGAAAATGGTACAGTCCTTTTTCAAAAAAAATCGCTTCGTATTTCCACATAAAAATTAAATCAAAAAGAAAAGAAAATAAAGATTCGCCTTTTCATTAAATGCAGACGCCAAAAGAAAAGTAAGATCAAGAAAAAGATTTTATCGAAAGACATAAATAATTATGACTCAGTAGATGTGATGAGACGCTTAAGTCCTTAACACGTGTGACATGTGTGGGTGTGCTCGGGCCTTGCAACCGATTCACCAGACGATGAGTTATGATGCATATGACAAATAAGATGCTTATTCATATACATGCTTATGTCATACCAGATGCTGAGATTTTGTATATTATCTGAAGTTGAGATTAATTATTCTTCTATAAGATGAAAATTTAAATTTCTTCTTATAAAATTGAATCTATCTTCAGCAAGGGGTTTTGTAAATATGTCAGCCCACTGATGATCAGTGTCTACAATTTTTATTTCTAGAATACCCTTCTGAACATAGTCTCTTATGAAGTGATGCTTAATCTCAATGTGCTTGGCTCGTGAATGCAATATGGGATTTTTAGTAAGACAGATTGCAGAAGTATTGTCACAAAAGATAGGAATGTTACTCTCTTTTATCAGATAGTCTTCAAGTTGATATTTCATCCACGTAAGTTGAGAGAGCTGCAACTTCTTTGTTGAAATATACTCGCCTTGTTGAGAGTGCAATCGTGCTTTGCCTTTTGCTTGACCAAGATACAAGATTTGCTCCAAGGAATTGTGACTTCCACTTGTGCTTTTTCTTTCAATTCGGTCTCCAAAGAAAGTCAAAGATCACGTAAACCTACTAACTTGTAATCTTTTGATTTCTTATAAAGCAAACCAAGATTAGTAGATCCTTGCAAATATCTAAAGATTCTTTTAACAAAGACTCAAATGTGATTCTCTAGGATCTGATTGAAACCTAGCACACAGACAGATGCAGAACATAATATCAGGTCTTGAAGCTGTAAGATAAAGTAGAGATCCATTCATACCTCTGTACATCTTCTGATCTACCTTTTTACCAGTTTCATCTTTACCAAGAATACATGTGGGATGCATAGGAGTACACATAGGTTTGCAATCCACCATTTTGAATTTCTTTAGCAATTCCTTGATATATTTGCTTTGATGTATATATATACCATCATTGCATTGTTTGATTTGAATTCCAAGGAAAAACTTCAGTTCACCCATCATGCTCATCTCGAATTCAGCCTGCATTAGATTAGAGAATTCTTTGCAAAGGCTTTCATTAGTAGCTCCAAAAATAATGTCATCAACATATATTTGAACAATTATAAAGTGCTTGTTTGATGTTTTTCTAAAAAGAGTAGTGTCTACTAGACCTCTGGTAAATCCATTTTTCATCAAAAATGTACTCAATCTTTCATACCAAGCTCTGGGAGCTTGCTTAAGACCATAAAGGGCCTTTTTGAGTTTGAAGACATGTTCTGGAAATTCAATGTCTTTGAATCCAGGAGGTTGTTTTACAAAGACTTCCTCAGTTATAAAACCATTCAAGAAAGCACTTTTCACATCCATTTGATAAAGACTTATATCATGATGTGCAGCAAAAGAAAGCAAAATGCGTATAGCTTCTAACCTTGCAACAGGTGCAAATGTTTCTGTAAAATCAATACCTTCTTCCTGTGAGTACCCTTAAGCAACCAATCTTGCCTTGTTTCTCACAACCTTTCCATCTTCATCAAGCTTGTTTCTAAATACCCATTTAGTACCAATAGCTTGCTTATCTTCTGGTAAGGTAACCAGCTTCCATACATCGTTTCTTTGGAACTGATTCAACTCTTCTTGCATGGCCGTAATCCGACCTTCATCTTTCAATGCTTGATCAATCGTTTTAGGTTCCATTTCTGAGAGTAGTGCCATATCTGCATGCTCTTTAAAAGAGGATCTGGTTCTTACTTTATCTCCAGGTTTTCCTATGATTTGATCTTTAGGATGGTTGGCTTTGTACTTCCAGCTCTTTCTGAATTCAGCTTCTAAAGATTCTTGTGTCTGGTCACCACCGGACGATGAAGATGTAGGTTCACTATTTGTAGTATTACCTATATTTAATTCTAAAAATAATTCATCTAGGTCTGACATGGTTGTGTCAGGCTTCTTGTCATCAAATTTGACATGAATGGATTCTTCCACTGTCATAGTTTCTTTATTGTATATTCTAAAAGCTTTAGATCTTTCAGAATATCCCAAAAAGATTCATTTGTCAGCTTTTGAATCAAACTTACCAAGCTGATCCTTAGTATTTAAAATGTAACACGTGCAACCAAATGAATGAAAATATGATATGTTTGGTTTCCTTCCTTTCCACAGTTCATATGGAGTCTTCTTCAAAATAGGTCTTATAGAAATTCTATTTTGAATGTAACAAGCTGTGTTTACTGCTTCTGCCAAAAAATGTTTCGCAATATTAGCCTCATTGATCATGGTCCTGGCTATTTCTTGGAGGGATCTATTTTTCCTTTCTACAACACCATTTTGTTGAGGTATTCTAGGAGAGGAGAAATTGTGGGAGATGCTGTTATCATCGCAAAATTGTTGAAAGATTTCATTTTCAAATTCTCCCCCATGATCACTTCTAATAGAAGATATGCAAATTCCTTTTTCATTTTGAACTGTTTTGCAGAATACAGTAAATACCTTGTATGACTCATCTTTGTGAGCAAGGAATCTAACCCATGTCCATCTAGTGAAATCATCAACAATGACTAACCCATATTTCTTTCCAGTTAAAGAGGCTGTCCTTGTTGGACCAAAAAGATCAAGATGCAAAAGCTCAAGTGGTCTAGAGGTTGAAACAACATTTTTTGAACGAAAAGAAGTTTTAACTTGTTTTCCTCTTTGACATGCCTCACAGAGAGCATCGGATTGATACTTGAGATTTGGTAAGCCTCTGACAAGACTGTGCTTGTTTAGTTTTGAGATTAATCTCAAATTGGCATGACCCAATCTCTTGTGCCAAATCCATTGTTCTTCGTCAACAGACATGAGACCAATAGAGGGAAGTGAGCCTTTACCAATGCGACCAATTCCAACTATTTTACCTTTCTGGTTTCCTCCGAAACCAACGAATCCAGCTTCTTTAGGACTTAGTTCTTGGAACATATGCTTTTCTCCCGTCATCTGACGCGAGCATCCACTGTCTAAGTACCAAGATAGGTGTGTTGACTTTGTTGCTAAGCATGTCTGCAACATAAACTATTTTATCTTTAGGTACCCATATCTTTTTGGGTCCTTTCTTGTTAGTTCTTGAAGGAGGCTTATCCTTCACAGTTTTAAAAACAGTACATGCACTTTTCAAATGACCAGGTTTATTGTAGTAAGTACAATGTAAGCATTTACTATGATTATTGGATTTATCAGATGCTGAATCATTTTCTAAAAGAGGTTCATCTGATATATAACCAAGACCATGAGTTGTCATTTTACTGACACCCCAAATCATTGAAGTTTGCTTGCTACGAGTTACACTCTCTGCAAGAAACTTTTGAAAAGCATACTCATAATCATTTGATTTGCATTTAGGATTGCCTGTAACTTTAGAGCTTTCAGCTTGAGAGCTCTCAGCTTCTGGTTGCTTGTTAGCGATCAGACGCTGATTATCCATCAGATGCTGATTTTCAGTTTTCAGCTTCTGATTTTCTTTGTTGAGTACAGATTTTTCTTGGTTTAAAGCTTGAAAGTTGAGAGACTGACTTTATGTTGAGAGATTTTTAAGGCAATAGACTTGCCCTTTTTGATCGGTTCTTCTTCATTTAGCTCAAGTTCATGAGCTTTCAACGAACTCATAAGATCTTCAAGTCGTAAGACATTTAGATCTTTTTCTTCCTGAATAGCAGTGACCTTGGGTCTCCACTGCTTAGTCAAGCTTCTTAAGATCTTTCTAATATGGTCAGGTGTAGTGTAACTTTTTCCAAGGGCATGTAACCCATGAACCAGTGTTTGAAATCTTCCAAACATGGTTTCAATGTTTTCACCATCTTCCATTTTGAATAACTCATATTGGCGAACCAACATGCTAGCTTTAGTTTCTCTTACTTGGGCAGAGCCTTCGTAAGATAAAACAAGTGATTCCCAGATTTCTTTGGCAGTATCAAATTTGCCACATTTATCATATTCTTTTTCTGTCATAGCACAGATAAGAATGAATCTAGCCTTTTGATTGATTTGATATCTCTTTTTCTGTTCATCATTCCAATCTTCTCTGGCTATCGTAACACCACGAGGATTAGTGGGAGGAATGTAACCACTTTGAACTATATCCCACAACTCAAGTTGTTGTGTCTCAAAGAAAGCTTTTATCTTATCTTTCCAGTAATCAAATTTTTCTCCATCGAATAGAGGAGGACGGTTCATATGACCACCTTCAGACATGTTCACAGATATGATCTTTTCTCTTAACATCGTTAAGTGCTCAACCAAGAGGCCGAGCTGGAACCAATTGAGCGTGAACACAATAAGGGGGTTGAATTGTGTTAAAAACTTTTCGCAAACTATGCGTAAAAACTTCAAAAGAAGTTGTTCAAAACTGCTTTGTATATCTGATGCAGAGAATTAAACAGACCAGGATGCGAGAAATTTAAACAGTTTATAAAAACTTGTTTCTTGATCAAGGTAAAGATAAATAATGTAAAGCGATAAAGGATGAGACTCGTAGATTTATACTAGTTCACCACCAACCTGGTAGCTATGTCTAGTCCCTTCGTTTCAAGGATTTTCCACTATAATCAACTGATTACAATTTCCTCAAGAGTATTCTTCTTCATCACAAACTTGACAATACTCTCAACTTCTCAAAACGACTCAGTACAGTCAAGCCTTTGAGGAACAGAGCCTTAACTAGGCCAAATACATTTTTACAAAAGAGATTATGATTTTGATAACAATCAAAATAACTCTCACAGAGAGGATGAAAAGATTAAGCTCAAAATGTAATAGCTTTCTAAAAGAAAGTATAAGACGCTGAGTTCAGTTCAATGTAGACCAGAAACTTGGCACGAAGCTTGATTGCACACTTGAGTAATATTGCTTTCAGAATAAAGTTTCTTCACCGTTTTTCTAACTCTTCTTCAATGAATACCTTGGGGTATTTATAGGAGTCTTCAAGGGTATTACCGTTGCAGTAAAAATATCTCCTTGCTATTGAGTGAGGTAATTTGAAATGTAGTCCTTTTCATCCTTTCCAGAGAATATCAGAATAGTACACATTACCGTTTTCGTACTATCTGCAATTTGCAATTGCCTTGTACGATTTTTTGTCTTATGCTAAAGGTGTCACCTTTGCTTCCTCGTACATCAAAATGAGCGCACAAAATCAAATTCGAATTCCGTTCCAGAACAGTCTGAGGCTGAGAGCAAAAACGTGATCACCACGTGCTTCATTAAAGAGATCAGACGTTTGCTCAGAACAGAGGACGGACGCTCGTAGCAATTGAGTGTTCCACGTGTCAAGAAGTCACACTGTTGGACGCTTGCTGTTAACAAGACGCTGAAGTGGGTTCGGATGCTGACACTAGTGGATTGTATTCAATTCTTTTGTATATTTCTTCTTCTTTCTTGAGTGATTTGTACATATATAAATGAAGCCTTTGATACCTGTACACTCAAAGATATATTAGAAGATAAATTGTTCTCTTGTTATCATCAAAATTAATGAGGGTCTAAAACTTCTCAATCGTTTAGGTTCCAACACGAACCTCACAAAGAACCGACTGAGTTGATTAATTTGGGAACTGAGGAAGACAAAAAAGAAGTCAAGGTTGGTGTTATCATGTCACAAAAAGTTAGAGCTAAACTGATTCAACTCCTCCGAGATTATAAAGACGTATTTTCCTGGTCTTACCAAGATATGCCGGGGTTGGATACCGATATTGTCGAACACAAACTACCTCTTAAGCCTGATTGCCCTCCTGTCAAACAGAAGTTGAGACGCATGAGACCTGATATGTCCTTAAAGATTAGGGAAGAAGTTAAAAAACAATTTGACGCTGGATTTTTGGCCGTGGCTAAATACCCCCAATGGGTTGCTAATATTGTCCCTGTTCCAAAAAAGGGTGGAAAGGTTCGAATGTGTGTTGATTACCGGGACCTTAATAAAGCAAGTCCCAAAGACGACTTCCCTTTGCCTCACATTGATGTTCTGGTGGATAATACAGCTCATCACGCTTTTTTCTCTTTCATGGATGGTTTCTCCGGGTATAATCAAATCAAAATGGCCAGAGAAGACATGGAGAAAACTACGTTTATTACAGCTTGGGGAACTTTCTGCTACAAGGTGATGCCTTTTGGGTTGAAAAATGTTGGGGCAACATACCAAAGGGCAATGGTGACTCTATTTCATGATATGATCCATAAAGAGATAGAGATCTACGTGGACGATATGATCGCTAAGTCGCAAACTAAAGAAAGTCATATAATTGATTTACGGAAGCTTTTTGAGCGATTGAGAAAGTTTCGCCTAAGACTCAATCCTGCCAAGTGTAACTTTGGTGTCAGGTCAGGTAAAGTGCTGGGATTCATTGTAAGTCAGAAGGGAATAGAAGTTGATCCAGAAAAAGTAAAGGTCATCTTAGAGATGCCAGCTCCTCGCACAGAGAAGGAAGTTCGTGGTTTTCTAGGGAGATTGAATTATATTTCCCGGTTTATATCACAACTCACTGACACTTGTGAGCCAATTTTCAAGTTATTGCGCAATGACCAAACTATCGAATGGAGTGAAAAATGCCAAGAGGCCTTCGAAAAAATCAAGCAATACCTACAAAAACCTCCTGTGTTAGCACCTCCGGTACCAGGCAGACCATTAATCCTCTACTTGACAGTGTTAGACGGATCTATGGGGTGTGTACTTGGACAGCATGATGAAACGGGTAAAAAAGAACAGGCCATTTACTACTTGAGTAAGAAGTTTACGAGCTATGAAGCTAATTATTCGATACTGGAGCGTACCTGTTGCGCCCTAGCTTGGGTCGCTCACTGTCTAAGACAATATATGCTTTCTCACACAACTTGGTTGGTGTCAAAAATAGACCCGATCAAATACATATTTGAGAAACCTGCTCTCACTGGAAGGATTGCCCGATGGCAGATGCTATTATCCGAGTACGATATTCAATACGTCTCTTAGAAGGCCATCAAAGGTAGTGCCCTCACTGAGCACTTAGCCAACCAACCAGTAGATGACCATTCACCTGTCCACTATGAATTTCCTGATGAGGATATAATGGCCGCCGAAAAAGAAGAATCAAGAAACGAAGAGTGGACCATGATGTTTGATGGAGCTTCTAATGCATTGGGGCACGGAATCGGGGCGGTACTAATTTCTCCAGAAAACCAGTACATTCCTGTTATGGCTCGCTTGTGTTTCAGTTGTACCAATAATGTCGCAGAATATGAGGCGTGTGTCACGGGAATCAGAGCTGCCGTAGAAACTAAAATCAGAATTCTAAAAGTCTATGGGGATTCTGCCCTAGTTATCAACCAGTTGAATGGAGAATGGGAAACTTGAGATTCTAAGTTAATCCCTTACCATGAGTATCTCCAAGAACTCGTCGAATCCTTTGATAGGATCACATTCCAACATATCCCACGAGAAGATAATCAGTTGGCTGATGCATTAGCCACGCTGTCATCTATGTTCCAAATAAACAGTGATAAGGAAATGCCTCTCATCCGGATGGAAAGTCGTGCTAACCCCGCTTATTGCCAGGTGATAGAAGAAGAATCCGACAGAAAACCGTGGTACCACGACATCAAGTGCTACCTCAAAAGCAAGGAATACCCTTCGGGCGCCTCAGAGAACGACAAGCGAACTTTGAGGAGGCTTGCTATGAGTTTCTTTTTGAACGGTGACATACTCTACAAAAGAAATCACGACATGGTACTCCTTCGGTGTGTAGACTCTGCAGAAGCGAGACAAATTCTTGATGATGTCCACCAATGGTTATGCAATGGCTCGGAAGATTCTCAGAGCTGGGTATTATTGGCTTACAATGGAAAGTGATTGTATCAAGCATGTGAGGAAATGTCATAAGTGTCAGACTTATGTTGATACTATTCACGTACCTCCAAATTCTCTAAATGTCCTCAGTGCACCCTAGCCATTTTCCATGTGGGGTTTGGATGTCATAGGAATGATTGAACCAAAAGCCTCTAACGGACATCGCTTCATCCTCGTGGCCATTGATTACTTCACAAAGTGGGTCGAAGCAGTCTCCTATGCCAATGTGACTCGCAGTGTTGTTGTCAAGTTCATCAAAAAAGAAATAATTTGTCGGTATGGTTTACCAAGGAAGATCATCACGGACAATGGGACTAATCTAAACAATAAGATGATGAAAGAATTGTGCGATGACTTCAAAATTCAACATCACAATTCTTCTCCATATCGCCCAAAGATGAATGGGGCAGTGGAAGCGGCCAACAAAAATATCAAAAAAATTATTCAGAAAATGGTGGTAACTTACAAGGATTGGCACGAGATGCTCCCTTTTGCTTTACACGAGTACCGAACTTCTGTACGCACTTCAACGAGGGCAACACCTTTCTCTCTAGTATATGGGATGGAAGCAGTACACCCCATAGAGGTAGAAATCCCTTCTTTAAGGGTAATTATGGAAACCAAGCTCGAAGAAGCCGAATGGATCCAGACACGATATGACCAGTTGAATCTTATAGAAGAGAAAAGGTTAGAAGCAATTTGTCATGGCCAATTATACCAAAAGAGACTCAAGAGAGCGTACGAGAAAAAGGTACGTCATCGAGAATTCACAGAAGGGGAATTGGTATTAAAGAAGATTCTACCTATTCAGAAAGACCAACACGGAAAATGGACTCCGAATTATGAAGGTCCATATATAGTGAAAAAAGCATTCTCGGGAAGAGGCCTCATTCTTACAGATATGGAGGGGCAAGACCTACCACTGCCGATAAACTCAGATGCAGTCAAGAAATACTATATCTAGAATGACATGATACACTAAAAAAAAAAAAGCTCGCTAGGCCGAAAACCTGAAAGGGCGGTCTAGGCAAAAGTTAGAGCGACCTGGTAGGTTGAAAACCCGAAAGGGCGGCCTAGGCAAAAATTAAGGTCAAACAAAAGCGCTAAGTTGAAAACCCGCAAGGGCGATTTAGAACAACCCGCTAGGTCGAAAACTCGCAAAGAGCGGCCTGAGCAAAAGCCAACCTGAATGCGTCGAGAGTAGCCAGAATTGAGCCCTGACCAACTGGGGCAAAGATGGTCAAAACTAACCGCAGACACAAGTTTTTGAAGTTGATCAAGAAGGCTATCGGAGTCTGAATCACGGAATGGCAGCACGATTTGTTTTCAAAGGGATTATACATAGAGCTGATATTTCTTACCAGTTTCTAGTTTAGCAAATACGAATTTGTTCTGTTTGTAATATTTTATTCCCCCATCATAGTGAAGATTCATTCTTATCCATATTGTCGTCTATTGAACGCCATTGGCACAATAGAATGCTTATTTCAGCCTCTCCAAATTTGTTTTGGGATTTTATTAACTTGCATTTTCTTTCTGAAGAAATCCATGCTAAAAGACAAACATGTGCAAATCAAGACATAAAAGCATTTTTATAATTACTGAAAATTCTGAAAGGATCTAAGGAATTTGACGTTTTCACATTAGGAGAAAGAGCTAGTAAGGCATCTCCCCTAACGCAGAATCATCAATGTTGAATACATTACGAAAAGGCCGGTTAGCTTGTTCAAAATTCGCCAACTAAAGAGATCTGGAGCTAACTTATCGAGAAGAGTTTCAGAAGTAGTCAAGAGGACGATGCCTACTTCTAATAAAGCAAATAATACTCATGCATGACATACCATTCATTGCATCTTGCATGATCATCAGTTTTTCGGGACCATTGACCCACCCTCTCCAATATTACATACAGTTGGTCTGTTGTTACTCAGTAAGAACTAGTTCTCAGCCTATTCAATCTATTAGCATGAGTTAGGAATCTGTCCTGTACCTTGCTGGGAATCTGACCCATCACCTTGGGAATCTGACCTAAGCCTTTAGTCGGGAACCTGACCCGCGTCTCGGATCTTCCTCAATTATGGAAATCAATCCACACCTTTTTAACAAGAGTTAAGAGCCTGACTTACCCTTGTTGGGAATCTGACCCGAACTGTGTTGAGTGACGGAGAAGCTCATACCCTGGACGTTCGCCTGCGATAGGTAAACTAGTCCATGCCTTAGCAAGAGTTAGGATTCTGGCCTATACCTTGCCGGGAATCTGACCCGAACCTATATTGAGTGATAGAGAAACTCATATCACGGACATTCCTTAAAGTAAGGTAGTCAATCCGTACCTTTTAGCAAGAGTTAAGAACCTGACTTACCCTTGTTGGGAATCTGACCCAGACTTGTGTCGAGTGACGAAGAAGCTCGCACCCCAGACTTACCCTATGTAGGGAAATAATCAATACAAAAGATGTGAGGGTTAGGAACCAGACCTATGCCTTACCGAGAATTCACTAGGAACTGAACCTAGAATCCTCACCAATTTTGTAAGGAATCATGGTCATACCTATGCCTTACTGGGAATTCACTAGGATAACGACCCTAGAATCTCCCACCAAAGACGGGAGCCAATCCCGCAATCTCAAACCACTTGTTGCGGACAAAATCAGAGTATTTTATCCTTAATTACCTTTTACAGCGAATGCACGAAGACCTTCGAGTAAAATGTAATTAAGGAGGGGCAGCTGTAATACCCTAATTTTGTCCGGCCTTTTATTTTATTTTATTTTATTATTTATTTTAACTTTTTAAATTTGTAATAAAAACAAAAAATAATATTTTTGGTTTTATAGTAAAGAATAAAAAAGATTAAAAAGAGTAAAAGAAGAAAAGAAAAAAAAAAGGGGAAGAGGGAAGTAAATAACAAAAATGGGGGTGCCACTAGCAATCTGCTAGTGGACAATATCAAGCCCCAGGCCCTATATCCACGCACACTCCTAGCCCACTTCCTTCTTGCTTCGCGCACCCTTTTTTTTCTCCATACACCACCTCTGCACGCCTCCCTGTCCTACCTCCCTGCTTCTCGCACCCCACTTCATTCACACACCCCCTCCCTCATGCACGCAGCCCAGCCAAATCCAACAGCCCAACGCCCAACCCATTCATAACCCTAAATACTAAAAAACCCTAAAATGCTTCACTCGTCCCTCACCCTTTCATTTCTTCTCCGCGGCGCTCCCCTCTCCCCCACCTCGTCTCATCCTTCTCTTTCCTTCTCTCTTCTCTCTCAACCCTAAGCCGCCGCGGCACTGCCCACGTTCTCGCCTCACCCTTTCTCTCGTCATCTTCATCTTATCCCAAACACTAATCCCTATCTTCTTCTCCTTCCTCTATTCAAAAAACCTTAGGCCGCCGCGGCCAAATTCCTAACCCAAAACCCTAGCCGCAGCACTACTCCCTCTCTCCCTTGTCCTTCTTCTTCTTTCCTTTCCAACCCTAACCTAGCCGTGGCCACCCCCCTTTTTCCTCTCTTTCCTTTTTGATTTCTTGCAATCTCACTCCAAGTCTCCTCATTTGACCGTATCCCTCCTTCAAATCTTGTTTTCTTTCCTTTTTCCCCTCATAAAACCGAATCGGATATCTCATGGATTCAAGCAAGATCTTGTAGAAGATGGAGATTGGACGTAAATCAGGGAGTTTTCTTCTATCCTTTAGTTTTTCAAATCTTTAAAATTGTGATCCTTTTGATTTCTGACAGATTTGTTTTCCTTTTCGTAGGTGATAACTTGAAGCCTATAAAAGGTCAGATTCAAGAACAAAGAAGAGGACAGAGAGCGAGAGCAAGGGGCTTGAAGGTTTCGAAAGAAGCTGAAGGAAGGTGCAAGAAAAGAGAGAGTCTTAAATTTTTCTTTTTCCTTTAAACACTATTAGGATTTAGGGTTCTTAATTTCGTCTTCCTTTTTGGATTAAGACCTGTGAAGTTCAGGTTTTTCTTCCTTCCTTCTCTTCTATGTAAGTTCCCAGTATTCTGTTACACATTTTATTTTGTTTGTACATATTCTGGACTTGGATTTGAATCTATAATATGCAAACGTGATTCCATCTCTTCATTCTGTATGATGATTGTTGGATGCCATCGGTTCAAATTCTTCTCTGTTTCTGTCTCTGTCTCCTACGTCCCATGAATGGCATAAATTAGGGTTACAAGATTTGGCCTTCCAAAGGGGCCAAATCCAGGTTAAGGGTTAAACTGCAAATAATTTAAGTGTTATAATTGCAATAAGGTACAAATCTGGATGTAAGAGCAAAATGTATGTCCCCAAAAAAAAGAAACAATTGTTATGAAATAAAAACTAGATTTTTGGGTAACTAAGGTAATCAAGCCCCTATTTTTTATTTGCTAATTGTCAATAAAAAAGATTATATGTTTTAGAAGGAAATATGTGGAGTAGGCTTAGTTAATTTAATTTGATTTCTTAAAAGTCCAAATTAGAGTTTTAGGTTTTTTTTTATTATTCTTTTCTGATTTCCCAAAAATAAAAAAAACGATGAAAATCAAATATTGCTTATCTCAATTAAATAAATACGTTATCAGCTGATATTTTATAATATTTATGCGTATAGAAAATGTCATTAGTATGCTTATATCTTTGATGGTCTTGTTTTTAAAATACTTTGTAAATCAATTTTTAAGGCGAACAACTTTCTTTTTAAAACAATTAAAGGAACCATTTCTATGGGCGTTTTAGGGGTGCTAATACATTCCCTATACGTAACCAACTCCCGAACTCGAAATTTGGCTCGAAGATCAATTTTCAAATCACATATCCAAAAAATAGGTTTTCCAATGTTTTCCTAAAATATAAATATTGGTGGCGGCTCCATTTCAATTTTCAAGGTGGTTGTCACACTAAGAGATAGAAAATAGGAGAATGAGGGATACGTCGGAGGGGTTCTTTGTTTCACGTTCTCGTTTCTGCGATGATGAAGGTGATGAACAGTGCCTTTACCTTTTAAAAACGCAAGGGTGTATAAGTAGAAGTGGGTGCAAGTAGCAATTAAAAGGGGTTGTATAAAGAAATAAATAGGGGAACACATAGTAAAACCAAAAAAATACATATCTATATAATTTTTAAACCTTTTCAACCCCACAAACTCATTTTAATACCTCTTTTACACAAAATTAAATCCCAAAAATAATAATATTTCAAATACTTATATTTAAAAATAAAATAAATAAATAATATATTACTAATATTTTCTAAAATTACAAATAAATACCAAATCAACATTTTTTTAATAATTCAAATACACATAAAACGCCAAAATTATTAAATCTATAAATCATAATAATCAATAACATGAACACAAATTTAAAAGTACACGCAATATGAAAATACGAGATGTTACACTCACTAGCTCAGATGGTTATGGCAAGGTGCTTTCGGGTTACTTTAACCCCAGGTCCTGGGTTCGAACCTTGCATAAGACAAAAATTTCACATTGGGGTGGAAAAGACCGTGAGTATAGCTGAAGGGTGGATAGAACCTCAGCTGTTACAGTTAGTCCTTATGGACAACAAGGTTTGTTTTTTAATTAATAATACATTTTCCTTCATTGTTCTTATGAATCACGATTTAACACTGTATTGTTTTTCTCTACAAGGTGATAGAATAGGGTTTTTATTTAGGAGCAACTCATTTACGTTTTTGAATCGAAAATTTATGAGGATGGGATCTATGTGCTGTAAAAAATGAACGTTATTAGAAATACTGGTGATTACCGCTCAACGAACACCCGTATAAACTGAGTTTCGAAAAGAACACTCAAGTTGCTAAACAACCAAAGACGTCTGTGCCCACCATTTTGAAATTCACATCTCGTGATGAAATATTCTCTAATGATTTTGACTGCAGCTCTTTAGTTGGTAAGTTTCTAAATTGTCTATATTATTTCAGCACAAATAACATTCTGTTGTATTTTTATCCTACAAGAATATTTACTGATGTAAACATTTTAATAATGCAGACATAAAAGGAGTCCTTACAGGTGTTGGCAATGTACGTGAATACGTTAAGAATCAACAAAAGTCTAAGCTCATTGTCATTGAGCTTGAGAATGAAGGGTAATACATATGTTATTTATTATTCATTTAAATATTTTTATAACTTCTAAATTTCAAATTTCAATTTTTTAATCTTATATGTTGATTTTTTTTTATATTACCACATATAGAAATTCAAAATCACGTTGTTTGGTGATTTTTTTGATGAGTTGAACATATTTGTTGCAAGTGGTCAGGCCACTAATGTTGTTGTCGTTGTGTTGTTTACCAAAGTTAAAATATGGAATATTAATTTCTATATAAACAATTATACACTTGTTCAATTTCTTATAACAATAAAAGTTTACTTATTGTCATTTTAACTACTTTGATTTTGTTGTTTTGCAGCTACCAAGAGTATTAGCACTACTTACGAATCTAAATTGATGCTAAGCCCTGAAATACCTGAAGCTTTGGATTTTAAACAAAGGATGGACTGCATAATCGAAACCCCTAACAAGTCTTTAAGCCAATTGAAAGATGCTATTAAGATTATTTTGGAAGATGATTTTCTCAAGTTAACCCAAAGGGATACACTACAAACTATCAAAGCAGCATACCAGAAAAATGATGCTAAGACACCTGCTGAAGTAGATGTAATTGTTTACTCAACTTATTTCATAACTTTTTTATTTTTTAAAATTCAAATATCAAATGGTGAACTATTGTTTGTTAATATTATCATTTCTGATAAAATTGTGGGACATATCCTTTGTCGTTTTGACTACTATCGTTTCCTTTGAAAATGAAATGAAATGGTACTACCCTACGTGTAACAAGTGCATGAAGAAAGTGACGCAAGACTCAGAAATGTACTATCTATCTATTATAATCTATTAAAACAGACCCGCGGAGCCTTGCGTCGACACCTCATATGCCATGTCATACAATTTTTCCCACATCAAATATAATCTGAGGTGGCGCTTCTAAAACACATCCATCCACTCTTCTATTGCTTGCTGCTCTCAACACACACCCGCTCACTTAGTGATCCTCATGTCCCACTTTATGCATTTTATTGTTCCAATTATGATTGTTCTAATTACAAACCCATACGTTACACCACCCCATTTTATGATCATGAATATTTTGATCCTACAAATTTTTCAACAGCCAACATTAAAGGCAAAAGTAAAAGTAAACGTTATGTACCTAAAAAAAAAGGCAAAAGTAAACGTTTCTAAGTTAGTGAGCAAATGGTGTTAAATATACTATAAGGCCCAATCATTAAAACATGCATTTTATTGATCATTTTGCGCAGATGGTTCACCCAAACAAAAAAAAGTTTGGATTATTACAAGCATTGTAATAGTAGCAGGTAGAAGGTTTGGCAATAATACTTCTCTCACGTTGATTTCCTGATTATTTCTGAACGTTTTGTCTAAAACAATTTGTGGAAATCACTTTCATTTTTCATTCTCTTCTTCCCTCTTTGTTGCGGTTGAATAAGAGTTTCAATTTTGGAAGTAGTTTACAAGCAAAATTTTAATGTTTTATTCAAAACTTTTGCAATAGTTGAACCATAGCAAACCTCATATATGATGATTATTAATTATTATTAACCACAAAACTCTGCATTAATCTAAAGAGTCAAAGAATGACCCTTAGGAGAGGTTGAAGATAGTGGGTGAGATGTTGGATCCATAAGCAGAGCTACTTTAGGGTCAGGTTATGGTGACTCATCGAAGACAAACACAATTTTCATAGCTTTTACTTGCTGAAAGTTCCTATGGTACCAACAAGCAAATGAAAAAGGTGTTTCTTCTTTCTTCTCATTCATATGCAACACTTTAATAAATTGATGATAACTTAGTTATATAAACTCTGTATTTCGATACAAAATCCTATTTGTTAAGTTATTTTTCATTGCATTTATTCCTTTAAATGGTAGTACTTATCATTGACTACTATTTTTTCCACTTGATCAGAACCAAAAAATGGTTAGGGAAATTCATTTCTAATTATATAATATTTAATCTAACTGGAAGTGCCATTGCAAGTTCGAATGAAGATGTCTGAATTTCAAAAAAAAAAATTATATAGAGTTTAATCTAACTGGAGGTGCCATTGCAAGTTTGAATGATGTCAGATTTTCAACAATAAAAATTAAATAAAGTTTAATCTAATTGGAAGTGTAACGACCCGTTTTCCGGAATGCTACTAAGCCAGTATCTTGACAACAGTTTACATATTTCCGAAAGGCGAAGTACTCTATCTTGCACGTTTTCCAAAAATGTGGTTCTATTTTTTTTTTAAAACTTCTTTTTCAAAATGGCTGTCAGAGTATTGCAGCGACTTTAGAAACATGGCAGAATTATTTAGAGACACCACATAACCACATTCAATTATTACATCAACTCACACATAACAGCATGTGCCTTGAAACATAATCGACATTTATTACAATACAGAAATAAATTCAAGCGTCCTAAGCTGGTCGACACAACAAACTCCTCGCAAGACTACTAGTAGGTTCCGCAACCACAACACAAGTGGAAAGCTAAACAACCATCCCCAACTGCTCCTCCTTGCAGTTCCAAATCCTCTGCTTGCTCCGCCATCTGGGTTACAATCATTAATTGACAGAACCATTGGCAAGGGTCAACTTCTTAAAATAAAGAGTCTGTTACACTTATTCGACAATGGCAACAAAGCATATAACAATGCAACATGTTATAGGAAATAGAAAATCATAGCAATAAGCAACAACAGCATGCACAGTTCTCAAGACACAATGCAGACTCAAGATTTTCTCTCTCTAGACTCGACTCATTTTCTCTCGACTCGACAATTATTCCGGAAAGCAGACGCAGATCCATCAACTGACATACCAGCCGTAGCCTTGGGATCTTTCGCTTCTCCCTAGGTAAGCAGCCCCGGTTCCTACGCTGCGACGCCTAGCTAATCCACCTTGAACTAAGGGGACCTAGCACCCTCAGTTGTCCGGCTCACAGCTCAAAAACGTCTCGACGACTCGACAATGCTCTCAGACTCGATGAACAATTCGCCGCATACGATATTCAAAGAGTTATACGCAAGATTATTCGACCGCATATCAAATAATAAGAGCATGCTTAATATGAAGAAACGCAATTCAACACTTAAGCAATAAAAGCAGTTTGCATGAAGAAACGCAATTCAACAATACAAACAGCATAAGCAATTCACAGCATTATTCAACCGCATATTAAATAATTGCACAGCTCAACAACAACAAACGACAATCAAATCATAGAATCCATCCCTCTGCAACTCGATGGAGTTCACAGAGAGGAACAAACAAGTGTGGGGGGTTGGGGACAGCTGCCAACCACTTACAAACAAGCCCACTAAATAACCAGTATATCAAAAAAAAAATAAAGCGAAAGGGTACAAGACCCTCACTTCGAACCCTGAGGTTCTCAGACTTCTTCGCATAAACACTTGAAATTAAATTCCTATCGTATCTAAAAGTTGCCCTTACATAAGGACTTATAAAATAAAGCCTTAGAGATATCTAAGAGTTGCCCTTACCGAACTCCAAGCTACGCGTCCACGTGCTTCTCGATTTCCACACCGCACTGTCTCGGGTTACTCGAGCCTAACACATAAAACAACTCAGCGCAATTCTAAAAACTTAGTTCTACAACCTTAGGCACTCAAACTTAACCCTTTTCTAACTAACCCCTTTTACTACAATTTAATTTAAAATACTAACATATGCCTGAAAGGCTTGTTTCAAAGAATAGTTTACCCATATAACTTAGTTCGAAACAATAAATTACAAACTTGAAAAGTAACACATAACCCTTACTTTAGAAAAATGCTAACTTATTTGAAAAGAGTAAAGTTTTTGAAACTAAAGTCTTTTCTTGAAACTTCAAAGCAACATCATGTAATTAACCACTTTCATAAATTTCAAAGCCTAAGCACATACTCATGCAAACATTTAGACAAGTTCATAAACAAAAATTTCCCTTCCAATACCCCCTGGGCCTCTCGGCCTCAATCCCTTTTTTTTTCAAGAAAATTTGCCAAAAACCTCTTTTTCACAACAACAAACCATTTCCAATTCATTTTCAACTACGTTTCAAAGCAACAAACATCAAGTTTTAACCAAGGCATAGCTCAAGCATTTTTCAAGATATGTTCTAAAACATATTCCAAACATGCGAATAAATTTACCACTTTTCAAAATCATGCTTTAAAGGATAGGCTTTCACAAAACTAATAACTCAAGTTCCAATTAAACATGCATATATGTCAAGACAAGTTTTGCAAGAAATCTTCCTTTCTTTTATCCAAGGGGCTCACGGCTAAGGGCCTAAATTAAATGGCCAATTTGCAAATTCTTCAACAATAAAGTAGTGCCATTTCACTTAACATTTTCCTTTCGAATAACAAGTCACATATCAACACCAAGTTCAACTAAGTTTCAAAACTTCATTTAAAAGAATATTGCAAAGGTAAGATTTTTCTCACAGGTTAACTACTGATACACAATTCCCTTTTAATGACAAATCATGTTCAAGACCAAATTACAAGACTCCATAGCTCATTTACCAAAACAATTTAAAAAGAATACAAGTTTCAAGAGACTTTCCAACTTCTTTTGCTTTACAAAACATTTTCAAATATACTACAAGGCTAATAATCATCAAGACAACACCAAACATGATTTAAGCACATTTAAGGACTTGTTCTAGACATTTTCCAAATCAATTTCATTTTAAAACATTACTTCAAAACTCAAATAACATCATGTAGTAATTAATACACCTAAGAGGATTTAAACCAAACATCTTCCAAAACATTTTTCCAAAACTTGAAGAACCATGTTTCCAAAAACCTTTCAAGTTTTTCCTTTGATTTCAAACCACAATCAAAACTAAGTTTCAACTAAGCTCCAATCAATTAAATCATGGTCAAAATAACATTAATTACTAGAAAACAACTAATCAAATTTTACATGCCATATTAATCCTTCAAGAATCATTTTCTCACAATTAACATACACTATCTTTACTACTAACTCATGCATAATCAATCCAATAGCCATTTAACTACCTAAAACATATCATTCGACAATTAGATACATGATTCAACTATTAAATCCTACATTTTCCCTTCTCCAAGAATAGGTCCAAGTCACAAAATAACCCATTTAACATGCTAGACCCAAATCTATTACTCAAAACAACAATCAACAACTTCAAATAGCTCAATAACACAACTAATAGCATGATTAACCTTCAAGATCCCACTACCTCTCTTTTCCCCTTTGGTTTTCACTTAGGGTTTCAAGATTGGGGTTTTATGTGTTCATCTCTTTCATCAAGTCATGATCAAACAACACAACAACACTTAAACAAGCATAAATCAAGACTAGTAAGCAAAAAGACTACTTAAACAACATCACTTCCTATTCCAAATTCTTTCACAACAACAATTAATTTCACAATTAAAAGCTTAATCCAAGGCCAATCCTAATTTTCAAACATCTTCAAGAATCAAGGGTTCCACCCAAAATTCTAAAACTTTGATTCAAATAAAATTGACAACAACCATATCAATAATAACAACTAAGGAGCTAGAATCACAACCCAATTGAATGAATCACATGAAAAATCTCACAATCCCTTTCCTCTAGGTGTAGCGCCCTAGGGTTCCAAAATTTTGGGGATTTATGTGTTCATTCTTTCCATGATCATGTTCAAGCATTATATAAGACATAAAACAATAAATTAAGACCAAAAATCAAAAAGAACCTCACCCACTTTCTCTATTGAAGCCACGGTTGAAGGAGCAAGGAAGGAGGAAGAAGACTTGCCATGAAATCCCATTTCACCCACACTTCCTATCTTAAAGAAGAAGAAAATAAAATGGTTAAATGAGAGGGAGGGTCACGCTGAGCTAAAGGAGGAGGAAGGAAAACAAGCATGAAAATGGGGTTGGGTGGGAGGAAGGTCACGCAGGGGGAAGCAAGAGAGAAGAAGGGAACTTTGTTTCCTTTTTTTTTTCCAACGCTTGATGACAAGATGAAAGCAAAATGAGAGTATGAGAGAATGTGGGTGCCTCTCGTACTACTCATACAAGGAGGAAGAGAAAAAAAAATAAAAGGAATGGAGGGAGGAAGGGAGAGCTGCGGCTCTGGAGAAGAAAAGGGGAAAAAGAAATTTGGTTTCTTTTTTTTTTCTTCCTCCACTTTATCAATACTTACCACTAGGATTAAAAATAAACAAATGGAGGATAAAATGAGGGGAGGAGCTGCGGCTCTCTTCTTAGAGAAGGGGAGAAGAATTTGATTAAAAAAATTATGTGGCTCTCCATGATTTAGGATAGATATTATTCTAATAACCACTAAATACTAAACACCTAAATTAAAGTAAGATGTTAATCTAATCAATAAATCTAACCCATCTAGTCTCTCGTCTCTCATTATTACCCTCTAATCTTAGAGTTTAAAGTATGCCAAAAACACGGCGTTGAATAACCGCATTACCGATTAATCCTCTCGCCGATAAATTCGCGAAAATTAATTTAACGAGAAATTAATTCACCGCCTGATAAAATATTATCTTAAATATTAAAAACAATATCAAACACTCAAAAATAATCACAACAAGTTACGATTCGATTTTCGTCAAAATCAGAATTCGTTTTAAATTTTAATGCGGATAGAATTTACCCGGCGATTTGAAACGCGACGAAACTTCGTTAGAGTTTTCCGACGATTTTCGAACCATGAATTAATATTAAATATTAATTCTTAAATTTAACTCCATCTTGGTTTAATTCAATCAATTTCTTAGTCAAGAAAATATACGTTCTGCGTCGCAGAAAACTTAGAATAAGTATAATTGATGAATTCTCTTTAAAAGCAGCATACGTCTACACTGTCAATTAATTTGAATTGACATCATGAATAATATTTATTTATAATAAATAAATTGTTCAAAATACTCAAAATAATTTCCCGTACTCTCAGTAAATCATCGAGGTGATCAATCTCTCTGACTTATTTTTCGAGTATTCAGGATTTTATTGCTAAAATCACTTTTCTTAAAAATTGGGGGTTACAGGAAGTGTCATTGCAAGTTTTTATGGACCAGATGACACAACACTTTTTGTTTCATTTTAGAGGACAGGTTTTTCCAACACAAGTTTGACATCCAAAATTATTCAACTTCATTTCATGTCTACAAAAAAAACTTCATTTCATTTGGTTTTTAAATTTTTTCTCTATTGCTCTCTTTTTTAACCGTCATATCTATGTCTTGATATACTTTGTACGCACTAATATTTTTTATGGTATTTCTTTTATGTCAATGGTTCCTAATTTGGACCACAAATACCTTTACGAACAGAGATGAGGGGGCGGCATTTGACCAGTAGTTAAGATGAGATACACATATAGTACATGCTCTCATTGAATAATATTGATAAAAAATATATTATACTTATTTAAATTTATCAATTTTAAAACGCTTATCTTCTATATATGCTTTTTTTTACTGGATCTTCTAATTATATCTCATTTTTTATGCTTCTATATTTAAAATTTAAAATTATTATTATATTCAAAACACTTAATGCATCACTTTTACTTATAAAAGAATTCACAAAACAATACTACACCCACGCATCGCGTGGGTCTCAATCTAGTTGTTGGAAATGCAAGAGACACGTCATGGATGTCTCACCCAAGTAATGAACTTTCAATATAATTTTGCGAATATTTTATTTAACATTGATTAATCTACATTACTGGTCTGAAGATGTGTTTTGTAGGCTTTTTTTTTGTCTGCGCGTTGAAGACGAAACTACCTCAGCCACCTTTGTGATGTTTGATCGTGATGCTCAAATTTTGATGAATCAGACTTGGGTCCAACTACTTCAATCTATTGACCAGGTCATATATTAATTTAAATCTTTAAATTTATTAACACATTAAAAATCTGCTGACATTATTTTACTATATTTTCATTGTTTGTTATCAACCATCCAACTGTCGGAGGGGTGATTCACATGATTTGCCAAATGAGTTGAATGAATTTCAAGATAAGATGTATTTGTTCAAAGTTGGTTGTGATTGTGGGTCTTGATCAAGATTCGAGTCTTCTTATATAGTGAAAAGAGTTTCTGGTAGACCTGACCTGATACAGGACTTTAAAGATCTGATAAATTCTGAAGTAAGTTATAAAAATTTTGTTATTTTTGGTGTATAATCATTAGTATTTCAACGGAATTATTTAAGAAATCTACTTGAGTTATTTGAAGGATACCCAGTAGGCTCTACTTAATGTCAACATAAGCTTCGCTGAATTGACCTGCAAAGACGTTCAGGAGGTTGCCCAGGTAATTATTATAGTTATATATGTTTAATAGATTAATTTAACAACTTCAACAAGAACTAATGATTTATACAATATCTAATATATCATTATATGTTTCTAATTACTGGACTTCATAGGAAAATTTGATGAATCAATTCAACAGACTGTTGAGGAAAAGAGTGACGTCGTTGTTGTTGATATATGCTCAGATTCTCATGGTGTTCTAATTGACAAAAGGTCCTGTCCTACAGATGCAGTCTCTGTACCACTGAAGCTTCTCAAAAAGGACAGTAAGAAGGAGAAAAAATAAACGTGAAGAAAAGACACGTTTGAATTGATATTAGGGGACAACTATTAGTTTCAAGTTTTCTTTTTAGTATTTTGCTTCCAGTTTTTTAAGATGTTAATTTCAGGTGGAGGTTGACAATTCTATTATTACAGTCAGTTTAGCATAATAGTGGATAATACAATACAGAGCATACCAAACATCCCCTGCTGACAAAATCCACCAGGTAACATGACCTACAACCAGAGGTTGTTTGAATATATCCACAGTTAGTTCTACTATTGTGAATATTAGAACATGTTGTATTACTGTTAAAATTATTATGTTTTCTGTTTGCATACTAGGTTATTATTTTTAACATTCTATGCAGGACTTACAGATAAAGGAAAAAGAGTTTTGGAACAGATTTCACCTGCAAATCTTAACATAATGAATGTAGGTATATTACATAAATGACCACAATTGTAAATGTAAATTTTAAATATGCATCACGAACACGTATTCATTTATCTTACCGGATGTTAAACTTTAGCAGATGTGAACTTAAGGCCGCAAGGTCTATCAACCAATTTTAAGCATTCACCACATTTAATACCTTAATTTCAGATTCCTTCCCCAAGCTTAATAGGGTTAGTACTTGGTTTGAATCATATTTATTAATGCGGCTTATTTATTTTTTCTTCGGATAAATTTTTGTTTTAATTTTCACAATTATTGACAAGTCTCCATGAAATTGAATGTACACATGTGCAGCACCCAATATATTCTTATATACTTTTTAATAAGGTACATTAGCTTTGAACACTACTGGTATATATGCAAACATATCGTCCAGCCAATCTAATGTGAGCGAATTACAACATTCTCAAAGTGCAACCGCCAGATGTAGAAGAAAGTCCATCGTGACAAATAAAAACTTGAGACAAGAAACACACGAAGCATCAGGTATTTTCATTACTCCAAACAATATTCATTCATACTGCCCTCTCAGTGTAATTCTTTTTGTGTTTTTAAACGGCAAGATAATTGTAATTTTTTTCAATTTTTGTGTAAATTGTTAGCGCATACAACTGATGAAGGATGCACTATTAGTTTGAATAATTCTCCATCAAGTAGTGTGTAACACCCATACCTCAATATAAATTGAAAGTACGACAAATTATAATAAAGTACAGGAATTACTAAAATTTACAAACTTGACTACAGTAATCTAAGTCATAAATTAAAACTTAAATCATTAATCTAATAAATAAATTACAACTATACAATACTTGGAATGTCAAATTCTAATACATTATAAAACTAGTCTATAAGTCCCGGGCTTGGAGCTTTGCCTCGTTAATCTTCGATGCCTGTTTATCTGTAAAATAATAAAATGGAACGGGGTGAGATTAAAAATCTCAGTGAGATTAAAAATCTCAGTGAGCCCTTCACGGACTCCTCACCATTCTCTCGTCAATTCTTAGTAGAATGGAAAGACTAACTAAGCTTTACCGATCAAGACTTATTTTGTATTTCTCTCTCTAATCCAAACTAGCTTTGAAACATAGAACTTGTTAGGCACCTTAAGTTTGAAACCATAGGATTCACTACCTTGAGCTTAAACCTATACTTAAACTTAAACTAAGTATATTGCTGGTCGTAATTATCCCAGTCCAACATACACTTAGACACTTAGCATATTGCTGGTCGTAATTATCCCAGTCCAATATACCCAGTGTCTACTTGTGATAAGCTATACCTAGGATTGCATAGTAGACACACATTATTCATATATAACTTCTACATTTATTCTTATACTTAGCACGACAGAAATGAGATGCAATGCAACTATGACTAAGAACAAAGAGTTCTTCTTTACTTCGTGCATAGCACGTCTTAACTAGTCCCGTATGGTTAAATAAATATTCAATCGGGAATCTATGATGCCGGATTTGGTCATATGCTTTAATTCATAGGCCCCACTCAACATAGCTAATGGTATGGTGGTTAGACGTCATTAACCTCCAAATGGCGTCCTACAAGACTAACCATACCGTATACTCTTTTCTTATGAGAAATCTTGGTGTCTTTTAAGACTCTCAAACTTGACTCATGCTATGCCAATGCATACATTTAATGAAATGAACAAACCAATG
Organism: Calophaca sinica; assembly: GCA_037113605.1. Classification (NCBI taxonomy): domain Eukaryota; kingdom Viridiplantae; phylum Streptophyta; class Magnoliopsida; order Fabales; family Fabaceae; genus Calophaca; species Calophaca sinica. Next base: position 64,873,315 of record CM073733.1, read on the forward strand.
TAATTCACCCAAAGCATTATTAATCATACCTAAGCATACACATACCTCAAGGGTCATAAACCTATTCGAGAATCATGGACATTCCTCACGTTACTCCGGTTGTCCTATAACTTCTTTGATTACATTTCATGCATTTTCAATACATATACATATGGAAGGAAATCTTAAGGAAACATTCACTTATTCATTCTAGGCCATTAGGCCTCTTAACCTTATGAATTCTTTACTTATCTAAACTTGCATCAATGGAATTCTAATTAAACCAAGGATTTATGTTGGACAAGCAAAGGTCATTACGTGCATTACATTCACATTATTGACCATATTGGCCGAAACATCATTAGGCTCAACTAGAATTAAACAACGCACTAGAGTCTAATTCCTTATGAGCCAAACACTCATATCCATCAGAGCTCTATAGAGCTAACAAAGGAGTCAAACATCAAACATACAATTTGTGGGAGGTTGGGCGCAGTCGCCAACCTCTTGCAGCCAAGCCCACTATTAAATCATAACCATAATAACTCTATTGCATATAGGTATTTAAAACCTAACTTGAACCTAAGGTTCACATGTTAGTAAAGGAAGGGAAATTCCTATATGTGGGACTTATGGGTGTCCATCACCTAAGGGATGAAGAACTCACGTTTATTCTTCACGACCTTTGTAACACGCGTATTTTTACGATACGTTAATTAGCGGTAATATTGTATTTTTGTCGTAATTATGCTTTAATAAAGCAGTTGCTTGTTCCCTAAGTAAATGATTTAATTAAATCAAGAGCTAATATAATTAGGAATTAATATTTTCATATTGATTCACGGTTTGAAGATCGACGAAAAATTCTAACGAAGTTTCGGCGCGTTTCAAATCGCCGGGCAGTTTCTGCCATAAATAAAATTTAAAATGAGCCCCGATTTCGATGAAAATCGAATCGTAACTTGTTGTGACTATTTTTTTATGTTTGATATTATTTTTATTATTTATGAAATAATATTATCACGCGGAGAATTAATTTCTCGCGAATTAATTTCCGGGTTTTCTCCGGCGAAAAATTAATCGGCTTTTCGGTTTCTCGTCGCCGTACTTTTAGATTTTAAGACTCTAGATTAGAGGGTAACCTTGAGAGAGGTGAGATTAGATGAGTAGTGTGAGTGATGGGATTAGCTTCTAATAAAGTGAGTTAGGTGTCACTAAGTGTGTGGTTTAATTCAAAAACTATCACTTTTACTTATTTTTATTACTACTAATTAATTGTTTATTTATGGCTAAGTGAATAAAAGAATTGGAGACCCCCATTCAGCTCCCAAATCTCGTGACTCCCTCCCCCATTTCTCTATTCATCTCCTTCTTCTTCCACCTCTAGAGAAATAATGGGTTTCAAGTTTCCATAGCCAACAACTTCCAAACCCTTGAGATTTTGGTCTTACTTTCTTCATCAAAGTTGCTCCAAATCTTCTCCTCTATCTAGTTCCTCATCCTCATCATCATCTAAAGTAAGGAAAATCAGTTTTTCTTTCCCCCATTTTTCTTTTTTGGTCGCGATTTTCTCCCCCTTTTTCCATCTTGATTTTGCTTCCAATACTTGATTCCTTGCTAGGTTATGTTCTTCTTTGTGTTAGCTATCATTCTTAGCATTTATTTGGGCATGAAAACAGAATTTTTCCACCCCATTCAAGCCCTAAAACAGCGCCCCAAACAGCCCCTCCTTGTGTTTGTTGAATTGTTGTTTTAGTTGTAATTAATTGATGATTTGTATGGTTGTTTGATGTTGGTTGATGATTAATAGGAGATGAGACATCATCCATCCTTTCTTTAAAGCCTTGGGGCGAAACCCTAAGTGGTGAGAAAGGGGGAAATGATGTGATCCTTGTGGAATAACTAATTGATTTCCAAAGTGTGTTATTGGAAGTGGTTTGATGTTGATTTAAGTTATAGTTTAAATTAAGCATATGTAACATGAAAGTTTTAGAACCTTGCCTATTCTTGAACCATGAAGAACATGAGGATGTGATGTTTGATTTTGTGTATAAGTGTTGAATAGCATGTTAAAGTTGATTTTAAAGTTGTTGGAATAGATTTGCATGAATTAGCTTAAGTGTTAGTTTGTGTTTTATGCATAATTTGGTTTTTGGAGGTTAGAATAACATGTAAGGAAATGATCCCTTGTTCTTTAAATTCTTGACATGGTGATGGCATGAATTAAGTGTTCTTTAATCTTTAGCATTCCTATGGAATGACTAAAAGGATTTTTGGAATTGGACAAATTGATTGAACTCTTATTCTTGGAACTAATTTTGAGTAAGTGGCCTATAAAGCTTTATGAACTAGTCTTGAAAATAAATTGTTTTTGAAAGAAAAGGCTATGGAAATGGTATTTCATTGTTGTAGTAATTGTTTTAGAAACAAGCTTTGAAAGAGCATGAGTATGTCTTAGATATGGGTTGTTGTTTTAATACTTGTAACATGTTGAAGTGGATTTGGAATGGCTATTGTGATGGAAAGAAAAGTTTTGCAAATATTTTGGAAATGAAAAAGGTAGAGGCCGTGAGGCCTAGGGATATTTTTGAAAAGAAATTTAGTTATTAACTTGCTTGAATTCTTGACGAATAGGTGTTAAGATTTTGGAACTTGAAAGTGCTTAAGTTGTGTTTAATGTGTTACTTTTCAAGTTTGTAATTTATTGCTTCGAATTAAGTTATATGGGTAAACTATTCTTTGAAACAAGCCTTTCAGGCATATGTTAGTATTTTAAATTAAATTCTAGTAAAAGGGGTTAGTTAGGAAAGGGTTAAGTTTGAGTACCTAAGATTGTAGAACTAAGTTTTTAGTATTCCGGTAAGCTGTTTTATGCGTTCGGCTCGAGTAACCCGAGACAGTGCGGTGTGCAAATCGAGAAGCCCGTGGACGCGTAGCTTGGCGTTCGGTAAGGGCCCTTCTAGACATTTTTAGGATTTTATTTTTATGTCCCTGTGTAAGGGCAACTTTTAGATATGCTTAAGTTCTTGTTTTGTTATTTAAATGCTTATTTAAATACGAAGAAGTCTGAGAACTCTCTGAGTTGAAGTTAGGGTCTTCAACCCCTTCGTTTATTTTGTCGTCTTGATTGAACATATTCAGAGTTATTGTGGGTGAAAAATTGTGCGGTTGGTCTTGGCTGACCCCCACTTGTTTGTACCTCTCTGTTAATTCCATCGAGTTGTAGAGGGATGGATTCATTGATTTGCGTGTCAAGCATGTGATGTTGTAATATGATTGAGTTATGCAATATTTAATATGAGATTGAACATATGCTGCGAACTGCGTATTCCTTGTTGAATTGCGTTTCTTCATGCAGATTGCTTTATTGCTTAAATTGTTGAATTGCGTTTCTTCATGTTAAGCATGCTCTCTTTATTTGATATGCGGTCAAGTAATCTTGTGTATCACTCTTTGACTATCGTAAGCGGCGAACTGTTCATCAAGTGAGAGAGCTAGGCGAGTCGTCGTGACGTTTTTGATTTGTGACCGGATAAGCGAGGTGCTAGGTCCCCTTCGTTTACGGGAGATTAGCTAGGCGTCGCAGCGTAGGAACCGGGGCTTCTTACCTAGGGAGAAGTGAAAGATCCCAAGGCTACGGTTGGTATGTCAGTTGATGAATCTGCGTCTACTTTCCGGAATAATTGTTGAGTCGAGAGAAAATGAGTAGTGAGTCGAGTCGAGTCTAGAGTGAGAGAGTTGAGTCACATTCTGTGAATGATATACATTGTTGTTTGCTTATTGCTTTATGCATTGATTATCTTGATCTGTTGAGAAGTTGACCCTTTCCCGTGGTGCCTTCAATTCATGATGGTTACCCAGGCGATGGCGAAGGGCGTTTCGATTCCGGCGATGAGGACGTCGCCGGAGATTTTCTTTGACTTCCCTAATATGGAGCAACCCGCGGCGATGGAGTTCGACCCCATCTCCTGCCGTGTGGTATACTGCTGGGACGTGGTGCGGAACCACTACGAGAGGATGGCGTAGGCGTGAGGCGAGATGTGACCACGGCGTATGGTGAGTTTCCCGTCCGGATGAGAGCAAGTGGTGGAGGCGTGGCGTGCCGTGGCCTTGAAGAGCCATAAGCCTCTTCTTCTTCACGAGAGGACCTCGGAGACATTCCTAGAGCACTGCTACCAGTTTGCAGGCGGCGGCGTGGACCCAGTGAGATGGGCCGCTCACAAGGCGTGATACGCCAAGGATCCGCAGGAGCTTCCACTTCGAGGGCGGCTGCTGTTCCGAGATCCCCTGTAGTACCGGTTTCCCCTACTGTCGCTAGGACCCCTACACCACCTGTGGCTTCCCCTCCCGTTTGTGCTGTGTGCCACGAGGCGGATTGCATTGGAGCGAGATCAACTGAGGAGTGGCTAACGGGTGAGTATACCCCGAGTGATGTGCCTGTGGACGTGCCAGCTGCGGGCCCCTTCATTGACTTGACAGGCGAGGACCTGATGGAGGAGGAGGAGGAGGAGGAGGACCCGTCAGAGGATTTGGGTAGCTACCTGTAGTTGTGGTGTTAGTTGACTGCTGCGTTATGCTTTCTTTTTATCGGTAGACTGTTGTATATATTTGGGATGACTGTATTTATGACTTTTATGTTCCGTGTGTCGTGACCAATTGGGCCAGGTGTTATTTTGGTTACAGGGTAGACTGGCGGTCTCACTTTTGGAGCAGCCCCCTGCGTGGGTGTCTGCCAGAAGTACCCCCAGGGTATGATTGCTCTCTTAAGGGTCGTCATACCATAGGTGTATTTCTTTGTACATTTACTACCCTGTATTTTGCGTACACTGTTAGTACGACTTGTATATATATATATATATATGTATTATACATGTACGTCTTATTCGTATTTGAGTGTTGTGTCCTAGTTGCACCATGTTTCGGAAAGCTGTAATTACTCTGATGTGCACTTACGGGAATTACTGATGTTTTAAAAAAAAAGTACCGCATTTTTCTAAAGGGCACAAGAGTACCGTTTTAAAACGCATCGCATACAGGTTTAGTTTAGCTCTGTAGCAGTCCGGAAACGAGTCGTTACAATGGTGGTATCAGAGCAGTTCGGTTTTGACCGGGCTGTGCATAGGAAATTGGGACTGGTCACTGCGTCGGGATATGTGTGTCGGGTACATAGTTATCTTTGTATTGATTCTTTGTTTGATTAAGTGAAGCAATTATTGCTTGAAAAATTGTTTGAATTGTTTCTTGATTGAAGCAGTGTGTCTTAACACATCCTTGTTGTGAGATTCTGACAGGTTTTGAACTTCGTGGAATCTAATGCCACCTCGTAGGGATACGACGGCTGTACCTGAGAACGCCAATATGGATCGAGCGATTCAAGCTATGACAGAGATGGCGGCAGCCATGGCTCAACAATCAGCTGCTACAACTCAACAGTCTAATGCAATGGCCCAACAGACGGCAGCATTGACCCAGCAGAATTTACAGCAACAACAACGAGCAGAGCGGAATGCTGAAGTGAGAGGATTGGCGGACTTTCGGAAGCACGACCCACCGAAGTTCTCTGGTGAGCCAAATCCAGACAAAGCTAACCTTTGGATGCAAGAGATCGAGAAGATCTTCGAGGCACTTCACTGCCCAAACAATGTGAAGGTGGACTACGCCACCTACCTGCTACTAGGAGATGCAGAATATTGGTGGAAAGGAGTGAAGCGAGCAGCGGCGAGCGTCAAGAGATAACAGGAGCTTTTCGTGGAAGGTTCTTAGACAAGTACTTCCCAGATCTGCCACGGTGAGAAGGAGCAAGAGTTTCTTCGACTCTGACAAAGCGACATCACGATGTCAGAGTATGCAGCGAAGTTTGAGTCACTGGCTAGGTATTTCAGTCCGTTCCGCGATCGAGTCGATCAGAGCTGGCTAAGCGAAAGATTTCAGAGAGGTCTGAGGTTTGATATCCAGAAGTCAGTGGTATCGTTGAGGATTAGAAACCTCCAAGAGCTGATTGATCGCTGTGTTGAAATAAAAGGAGTAAAAAGCCACAAGAAGAAGACTGGCCCAGGTGGACCAATGAGACCTCAGAGCACGGGACAGAGATTCGCACAGAAAGGAAAACAGCTTAAGAAACCTTACAGTCGACCCCAGGGGAACAACAACAGGGGACAATATCGTCCGATGGCCCAGGGCGCGAGGAGCGGAAGTCAGACTGGCGTTGAGGTGATTTGCTTTCGTTGTGGAAGGTCAGGACATTATGCGAGTAACTGTACTCAGAAGGAGGATATATGCTTCAACTGCAAGAAGCCAGGGCATTTTGCCAAGGAATGTCCAACACCCAAGGCTGAACCGGCGATGCATGCGGCGAAGGCAAAAGGGAAGCGCCAGGTAGCTAAAGCGTGGTCTTACGTATGAGTGGCGAAGTTACATTGTGGGACCGGACATGATCCGATGAACTCGAGAAGATCCGTTTGATCAGAGATAGGATGCGAGCATCTCAGAGCCGACAAAAGAGTTATGCAGATCGAGGTCGCCGACCGTTAGAGTTCGAAGAAGGAGAACATGTATTTCTTCGAGTTACCCCTACCACCGGAGTTGGTCGATCGATCAAATCCAATAAACTTACTCCCAAATTTATTGGACCTTACCAGATTCTTCGTCGTATTGGCCCCGTGGCATACCAGATTGCTTTGCCACCCTTTTTGTCAAACATTCATGACGTCTTTCACGTCTCGCAGTTGTGGAAATATATTTCCGACCCTTCTCATGTTATCGAACCGGATATGATTCAACTGAAGGACGATCTATCTTTTGAAGCATCACCAGCAAGGATCGTTGATCGGAAAGCTAAGCAGCTACGGAACAAAGAGATCCAGCTTGTCAAGGTCGTGTGGGATCAGAAGATTAGAGATGCAACGTGGGAGCTGGAAGAGAAGATGAAGAATCGATATCGAACTTTTTCACGATCGTAACTTATCTGCAGTTTCGAGGACGAAACTTTTTTTAAGAAGGGGAGTATTGTAACACGCGTATTTTTACGATACGTTAATTAGCGGTAATATTGTATTTTTGTCGTAATTATGCTTTAATAAAGCAGTTGCTTGTTCCCTAAGTAAGTGATTTAATTAAATCAAGAGCTAATATAATTAAGAATTAATATTTTTATATTGATTCACGGTTTGAAGATTGTCGAAAAATTCTAACGAAGTTTCAGCGCGTTTCAAATCGCCGGGCAGTTTCTGCCATAAATAAAATTTAAAATGAGCCCCGATTTCGATGAAAATCGAATCGTAACTTGTTGTGACTATTTTTGCATGTTTGATATTATTTTTATTATTTATGAAATAATATTATCACGCGGAGAATTAATTTCTCGCGAATTAATTTCCAGGTTTTCTCCGGCGAGAAATTAATAGACTTTTTCAGTTTCTCATCGCCGTGCTTTTAGATTTTAAGACTCTAGATTAGAGGGTAACCTTGAGAGAGGTGAGATTAGATGAGTAGTGTGAGTGATGGGATTAGCATCTAATAAAGTGAGTTAGGTGTCACTAAGTGTGGGGTTTAATTCAAAAACTATCACTTTTACTTATTTTTATTACTACTAATTAATTGTTTATTTATGGCTAAGTGAATAAAAGAATTGGAGACCCCCATTCAGCTCCCAAATTTCGTGACTCCCTCCCCCATTTCTCTATTCATCTCCTTCTTCTTCCACCTCTAGAGAAAGAATGGGTTTCAAGTTTCCATAGCCAACAACTTCCAAACCCTTGAGATTTTGGTCTTACTTTCTTCATCAAAGTTGCTCCAAATCTTCTCCTCTATCTAGTTCCTCATCCTCATCATCATCTAAAGTAAGGAAAATCAGTTTTTCTTTCCCCCATTTTTCTGTTTTGGTCGCGATTTTCTCCCCCTTTTTCCATCTTGATTTTGCTTCCAATGCTTGATTCCTTGCTAGGTTATGTTCTTCTTTGTGTTAGCTATCATTCTTAGCATTTATTTGGGCATGAAAACAGAATTTTTCCACCCCATTCAAGCCCTAAAACAGCATCCCAAACAGCCCCCCTTGTGTTTGTTGAATTGTTGTTTTAGTTGTAATTAATTGATGATTTGTATGGTTGTTTGATGTTGGTTGATGATTAATAGGAGATGAGACATCATCCATCCTTTCTTTAAAGCCTTGGGGCGAAACCCTAAGTGGTGAGAAAGGGGGGAAATGATGTGATCCTTGTGGAATCAACTAATTGATTTCCAAAGTGTGTTATTGGAAGTGGTTTGATGTTGATTTAAGTTATAGTTTAAATTAAGCATATGTAACATGAAAGTTTTAGAACCTTGCCTATTCTTGAACCATGAAGAACATGAGGATGTGATGTTTGATTTTGTGTATAAGTGTTGAATAGCATGTTAAAGTTGATTTTAAAGTTGTTGGAATAGATTTGCATGAATTAGCTTAAGTGTTAGTTTGTGTTTTATGCATAATTTGGTTTTTGGAGGTTAGAATAACATGTAAGGAAATGATCCCTTGTTCTTTAAATTCTTGACATGGTGATGGCATGAATTAAGTGTTCTTTAATCTTTAGCATTCCAATGGTATGACTAAAAGGATTTTTGGAATTGGACAAATTGATTGAACTCTTATTCTTGGAACTAATTTTGAGTAAGTGGCCTATAAAGCTTTATGAACTAGTCTTGAAAATAAATTGTTTTTGAAAGAAAAGGCTATGGAAATGGTATTTCATTGTTGTAGTAATTGTTTTAGGAACAAGCTTTGAAAGAGCATGAGTATGTCTTAGATATGGGTTGTTGTTTTAATACTTGTAACATGTTGAAGTGGATTTGGAATGGCTATTGTTATGGAAAGAAAAGTTTTGCAAATATTTTGGAAATGAAAAAGGTAGAGGCCGTGAGGCCTAGGGATATTTTTGAAAAGAAATTTAGTTATTAACTTGCTTGAATTCTTGATGAATAGGTGTTAAGATTTTGGAACTTGAAAGTGCTTAAGTTGTGTTTAATGTGTTACTTTTCAAGTTTGTAATTTATTGCTTCGAATTAAGTTATATGGGTAAACTATTCTTTGAAACAAGCCTTTCAGGCATATGTTAGTATTTTAAATTAAATTCTAGTAAAAGGGGTTAGTTAGGAAAGGGTTAAGTTTGAGTGCCTAAGATTGTAGAACTAAGTTTTTAGAATTTCGCTAAGTTGTTTTATGTGTTAGGCTCGAGTAACCCGAGACAGTGTGGTGTGGAAATCGAGAAGCACGTGGACGCGTAGCTTGGAGTTCGGTAAGGGCACGTCTAGACATTTTTAGGATTTTATTTTTATGTCCTTGTGTAAGGGCAACTTTTAGATATGCTTAAGTTCTTGTTTTGTTATTTAAATGCTTATTTAAATACGAAGAAGTCTGAGAACTCTACGAGTTCGAAGTTAGGGTCTTCAAACCCCTTCGTTTATTTTGTCGTGCGGTCGAACTTATTTCGAGTTATTGTGGGTGAAAAATTGTGCGGTTGGTCTTACGGCTGACCCCCACTTGTTTGTACCTCTCTGTTAATTCCATCGGGTTGCAGAGGGATGGATTCCTTGATTTGCGTGTCAAGCATGTGATGTTGTAATATGATTGAGTTATGCAATATTTAATATGAGATTGAACATATGCTGCGAACTGTGTATTGCTTGTTGACTTGCGTTTCTTCATGCAGGTTGCTTTATTGCTTAAATTCTTGAATTGCGTTTCTTCATGTTAAGCATGCTCTCTTTATTTGATATGCGGTCAAGTAATCTTGTGTATCACTCTTTGACTATCGTAAGCGGCGGATTGTTCATCGAGTGAGAGAGCTAGGCGAGTCATCGGGACGTTTTTGAGCTGTGAGCCGGACAACTGAGGGTGCTAGGTCCCCTTTGTTCATGGTGGATTAGCTAGGCGTCGCAGCGTTAAGGAACCAGAGCTGCTTACCTAGGGAGAAGCGAAAGATCCCAAAGCTACGGCTGGTATTCAGTGGATGGATCGGCGTCTGCTTTCCGAAATAATTGTCGAGTCGAGAGAAAATGAGTAGTGAGTCGAGTCGAGCCTAGAGTGAGAGAGTTGAGTCACGTTATGTGAATGATATACATTGTTGTTTGCTTATTGCTTTATGCATTGGTTATCTTGATCTGTTGAGAAGTTGACCGCTTTCCGTGGTGCCTTCAATTCATGACGGTTACCCAGGCGATGGCGGGCGTTTGGATTCCGGCGATGAGGATGTCGCCGGAGATTTTCTTTGACTTCCCTGATATGGAGCACCCCGCGGCGATGGAGTTCGACCCCATCTCCCGCCGTGTGGTATACACTAGGGACGTGGTGCAGACACTACGAGAGGATGGCGTAGCTGTGAGGCAGGATGTGACACGACATACGGTGAGTTTCCCGATCCGGATGAGACAGGTGGTGGAGGCATGGCGTGCACGAGCGAGAAGGAGCCATGAGAGCCTCTTCTTCTTCACCAGAGGACCTCATGACATTCCTAGGAGCACCGCTACCGATTTGCAGTGCCGAGGCGCAGGCGTGGACCCAGATTGAGATGGACCGCCGCGCAAGAGCGTGATACGCCGAGGATCTGCAGAGCTTCCACTTCGAGGCGGCTGCCCGAGATCCCCAGTAGTACCGGGTTTCCCTCATCGCCGCTAGGACCCTACACCGCCTCGTGGCTTCCCTCTCCCGTTTGTCGTGTGCCACGAGGCGGATTACGTGAGCGAGATCGACCGAGTGGTGGCCGACGGTGAAGTATACCCCAGTGATGTGCTGTGGGCGTGCGCTGCGGGCCCCTTCATTGACTTGACGTGCGAGGACTGATGGAGGAGGAGGAGGAGGAGGACCCGTCGGAAGGATTTGGGTAGCTACACCAGTGTGGTGTTAGTTATTTCTTTGCGCTATGCTTTCTTTTGTCGGTGAAGCTGTTGTATATATTAGGGATGATGTATTTATGACTTTTATGTTAGGTGTGTCGTGACCAGTTGGGCAGGTGTTATTTTGGTTCTGAGGTAGATAGCGGTCTCACTTTTGGAGCGACCCTGCATGGGTGTCTGGAAAGTACCCCCAGGGTATGATTGCTCTCTTAAGGGTCGTCATACCATAAGTGTATTTCTTTGTACATTTACTACCCTGTATTTTGCGTACACTGTTAGTACGACTTGTATATATATATATATGTATGTATTATGCATGTATGTCTTATTCGTATTTGAGTCTTGTGTCCTAGTTGCACCATGTTTCGGAAAGCTGTAATTACTCTGATGTGCACTTACGGGAATTACTGATGTTTTAAAAAAAAAAAAGTACCGCATTTTTCTAAAGGGCACAAGAGTACCGTTTTAAAACGCATCACATACAGGTTTAGTTTAGCTCTGTAACGGTCCGGAAACGGGTCGTTACAACCTTGAGCTAGAAAGGTTGAACTTTGGCTTCCTTGCTCTTCTTCAAGTTCTCCCTCTTTGCTCAACTTAGGGTTTCTTCAAATCTTTCCAATTTTGAACTATAACCTTCAATCTTCTTCTTCAAATCCAAGAAATTGAGCCATCCTTGAAAGAGCTTGGTCTTCTTCCTCTTCTTCTTCTCCAATCTGTGCTTCTTCTCCTTCCTATAGGTTAGGGTTTCCCAAATCCTCCATTGGAGCTCAATCTTTCTCTCAATCTCTCATTCAAGCAAGAGATTGAAGAAATCCAACATGAATCTCTCCAATCCTTCTCAAACCATGAAACCCTAGCTCACTTTCCCCTTTTCTCTCTTCCCTTTTCCTTCTTTTCTTCCCATTTTTCCTCATTTCTGCGTTTCAGCTCGTTCGACAGCGTTTTTAAGCATTTAACAGGGTGTGCATCGATTCACAGCAGACTGTGAATCGATTCATCCACTTAAAATGCACCTGCACTTCATGAATCGAATCTGTGAATCGATTCACAGACTCCCAATTCGATTCACAGCATCATTTGGTGGCCTGGAACACAGTTGTGAATCTATTCAGGCCTGTGTGAATCGATTCACACTGTACTAAAATGTGAAAAATCATCTTTTAACATCAAATCTTGGAATCTCCAACTTAAACCTTTATCAATTAACTCCTAATTAACACTTCCAATCATCTTAGGATTAAATCCAACTTATTTCTTATCTCAAAATCAACAACTTACCCATTAAAACTCTATGTAATTATATTCACTCAATTTGAAACCAAATTAAGCCTAAATACAATCACACAACTTCTTACAACTTATCCTCGAACTGAGATTAGGGAATTTGGGGCGTTACATAGTGTTTTGGCCAGCAGTCCATTGTCAGATATAACGTCTGGTACGCTTCAGGGGATTAAATTGCAATTAGAAAACTATTTTTTTTATTTTCTGTTTACACCTAATTTTTACTTTTCTTTTACAGTGTTGATATGCCAACTATCACACTCAATTTTGACTCTGAATATGTTAACAATTCCAATCAATTTGTTGGTTCTTCTTCTGGTAATTCAAATTATAATTTTTATTTAAATGTAACTTATTTAAAACTAAAATAAGAATAAAAATTCTTTTCATGTTTAGGAATTTCTGGTGAACAAGGCAGAGGCAAGCACTTATCGCCATTATTTGACAGAGTTGAGCATCAATGTAGTTATTTTAATTCATAAAATTTTAATAAATGCATTTTATTTTTTTGTTAAATTGTTCAATGTTTTATTTCAATGTATAACTTATGTATTTTCTCATTTTTGGCAGCATGCCTGGATTTAGGAGATCCATCACATATATGTAAACACTACGAGGCACGATTGTGGTTCGAAGAAAGGGCTGTCAAGGCCAACAAATCTGCCAATCCAGAGTTTCTCTGTGTTTTATGAAGCGACAAATTACATTATCTATACTTAAGAAACCACCACTTTTGTTGTTGAGTCTGATTACCGGAGAAGATCTCAGAAGTAAAATTTTCAGACACAATATAAGGGCATATAACAACATGTTTTCATTTACTTCAATTAGTGGGAAGATTGAAACATCAGTCAACAATGGAGGTGGTCCACCACAATTCATATTGAGCGGTCAAAATTACCATCGTGTTGGAAGTTTGAAACTAGAGAGCAATTGTACACGAAAGTATGCTCAGTTGTATATATTTGATACTCAAAATGAAACCTCCAATTGAATCAGACATTTCAGGTATTATTTCTTAGATTTTTAATATATTTATATTGTGTTAGTTTGTTCAAAATATAAAATTGAAAACATCTTTTGATAAATTAATATTCATAACAGATCGCTAGGAAATGAAGATTGTTTTGATGTTTCATTGGTAGAAGACTTTACCAGGATGGTTGATGAATTCAACAATTACACAAAACATTTTAGATTAGCAAGGGATTATGTTGAACAACATCTAAACTCAAATTTTTACATAAGGTTGATCAAAAACCGTTCACACATGCTAGATTGCACAATATTCTAGAATGCAATGAAGTTGCCTCATTGATTATTGGTGATGACACTCATATTGAAAAAGGGTAGAGATATAATAGTCAAAAATAGAAGGTGAATTGGAGAGACTTTACGAGACACACATTGCATTCATTCCTTTGCAATATCATCTAACTTTTCCTTATAGTGAGGATGGTTATCAAGAGGACATTGAGATCATTGAAATTGAAGGACGTACACGAAGCCGTAGGAGACAAAGGGTCACATTAAGAGAGTTCATTGCATTCAGAATTCAACAAAGAGATGTCGAGTACGGAAACATAGTGTACTCAAGGAGATTATTTCAGCAGTTTGTTATTAATTGCTACACCATGGTTAAATCCCAAAGAATTTCTTACATTCGTGCAAATCAGTCCGTCATCCGATGTGATATTTTAAATGGTTTACAGGATGCAATTGACAAAGGTGAAACAGACCCTTCTTCTATTGGTAGACATATTATACTTCCAATGTCATTCACAGGTAGTATGAGATACATGTTTAACAATTTTCAAGATGTGATGGCTATTTACAAACTTTTGGCTATCCTAATCTTTTCATCACAATCACATCCAATACTAAGTGGAGAGAGATTAATGACTTTGTTGTAGAAAGATAACTTAAGGCATGTGATAGACCTGATATTGTTTCCCGTGTGTTTAAGATGAAGTTGGACCAGCTCATGTCTGATTTAAAGAACGACGAGATATTAGGAAAGGTTGATGCAGGCAAGCGTTTCTTTACATTATTTTTATATTACATTCTTTCAGCTTTACTTATTTATTTCACTCATGTAATAAGTTTTTGATCTCATATTTTGCAGTGATGTACACTGTTGAGTTCCAAAAGAGAGGACTGCCACATGCCCATATTTTGTTATGGCTAAGTGCTGCGAATAAGATGGCCACTACTATTGATATTGACAAGGTAATATTAGCAGAATTTCCCAATCCTACACTATGTCCTAATTTGTATGATGTTGTATCTACCTACATGATTCATGGACCGTGTGGACAAGCTAACCAAAAATCACCTTGCATGAAAGATGGAAAATGTTCAAAATATTTTCCAAAGAAATTTTAACCTTCCACTTCTATTGATGAAGAAGGTTATCCGGTGTATAGGCGTCGTGACTGTGGCATATATGTTGACAAACTTGGAAATAAGTTAGATAACAGGAGTGTTGTTTCATATAATTCTCACCTTGTAATAAGGCATGGAGGTCATGTCAATGTTGAGTACTGTAGTAAGTCTAACTCGATTAAATATCTATTCAAGTATGTCAACAAAGGTCCTGACCGAGCTACTTCAAAAATATGGCGTGGTTCTGACAGTGGAGGCAAGGATAAGTCTTTTGATGAAATTAAGCATTATTATGATTGTAGGTAAGTTTCCCCTTGCGAAGCCGTTTGGAGGATTTATGCTTTTGATATTCACCACAAGTGACCTCCTGTACAAAGGTTGACCTTTTATCTTCTAAACAGCTAAACTATTTTTTTAAGACAATGATGATATTGAACTAGTCGTTTTTGGGAATGAAATACTCAACACAATGTTTCTTACTTGGTTTGATGCTATTCGTGAGTATACTGAGGGTAGGGATTTGACTTATTCTGAATTTCCTACTAGGTTTGTTTATGAAAAGCAAGCTAGAAAGTGGCACTTGAGAAAAAGGGGTCAAAGCATTGGTCGACTTCACTACGTTCCACATGGTGTTGGTGAATTATATTATATGCGGATATTGCATACTGCTCAAAAGGAGTGTGTTGACTACGAAAGTTTGAGAACTATCCGTGGAATAACATTTTTTTACTGTCCAAGAAGCATGTTATGCAATGGGGCTACCAGACAATGATAAAGAATTTATAGACGCAATAAAAGAGGCAAGTGACTTGGCGTGTGGAAACCAGTTGCGTAAAATGTTTGTTACATTGTTAGTTATGAATAGTATGAACAAAGCTGATTTTGTATGGGAGTCCACTTGGAGATTAATATCGGACGACGTTGTTCATGAAAAGAGGAACAATCTATATATGCAAGGTATAATTTATTTGCATACTTATTTCTATATTTTTTATTATAAAAATATTTCAAGTAACATTTTATTTTTTTCATTTCAGATCTTCAAATCAGTGATGGTGATTTGAAAAATTTATGTCTTATTGAGATTGAGAAGTTGCTTCGTTTGAATGGAAGATCTCTTACAAATTTTCCTATGCCATTTCCTAATTTTTCAGATGATTTCGACTTCCAAAATAAGTTGATTGTTAATGAATTGAGCTATGACAAAGAGCAAATGTTGGCAACACATCAATCACTAATGGAAAAATTAACGAGTTAGCAAAAAAGAGCATATGACGAGATCATATCTTCAATAATGTCTGTAAAAGGTGGCTTTTTTTCCTTTATAGTTATAGTGGTACTGGAAAAACCTATTGTTGAAACACGTTATCAACAAGGTTGCGATCTCAAAGGTTCATTGTACTAAATGTTGCTTCTATCGATATTGCTTCCTTATTGTTGCCTAAAGGTCGAACTGCACATTCTACTTTTTCCATACCATTGCTTATCTGTGATGACTCAACATGCAGTATCAACAAAGGCAGTGATAGGGACCAACTTGTTCACATAAAACTTATAATATGGGATGAAGCACCAATGATGAGTAGATTTTGCTTTAAAGCGTTCGACCGTGCACTTCATGATATAATGTCAGTTCAAGACAAGCAGAACCTTGAAAAGCCTTTCGGTGGAAAGGCTATTATTTTAGGTTGAGATTTCAGACAGATTTTACCAGTGATTAGAAAAGAATCAAGACAACAGATTATCGGATCAGCTATAAATGCGTCAAGCATTTGGTCAAAATGTAAGGTCTTGAAGTTCACAATCAATATGAGACTCTGTGGTTTGAGTTTAGACGTTGACTATTCAGATATTCAAAAATTTGGAGAATGGATTCTTCGTGTTGATGATGGTGATTGTAATGCAAATGAACTAGGTGAGAGTGACATTGATATTCCGGAGGATTTATTGATTCTTGATTCTGAAAATCCAATACAATCATTGGTTGTGTTTACTTATCCAGACTTACTCAGAAACATCAATAGCCAACATTTTTTTTTGAGGACCGGGGAATGTTGGCGCCAACGTTGGAATCTGTTGAGTAGGTCAACGGCGTTGTTTTATCAATAATGCCCAGTGATGAAGTTGAGTACCTTAGCTCTGACTCAATTTGTAGAAGTGATGAAGATAATGAAATACAAGGTGAATGGTCCACCTCTGAGTTTCTAAACGAAATTAAATGTTTTGGTATTCTAAATCATAAGTTGAGGCCTAAAGTTGGAGTCCTGGTCTTGTTCATGAGAAACATTGATCAGTCTGCTGGGTTGTGTAATGGTACCAGGTTAATGGTGAATGAGGTGGGAAGAATGTAATTAGTGCCACTGTTCTAACCGGCAAAAACATTGGTGATAAAATATACATTCTGAGAATGAATTTAGTTCCCAGTTATCCTGGCTTGTCGTTTAAGTTCAAGAGGAGACAGTTTCCACTTGCTCTTTGCTTCACTATGACTATAAACAAAAGTTAGGGTCAATCACTTTCCCTTGTTGGAATCTACCTTCCAAGACCAGTATTCACTCATGGTCAGTTGTATGTTGCTCTATCTCACGTTAAGTCAAGAAAGGGGTTGAAGTTACTAATTCTGGATGAAGAGACAAAAGTTTGCAGGTTTGCCAAAAATGTCGTATACCGTGAAGTGTTTTCCAACGTCTAATGTTTATACTACACGGTAATATTCAGTCTTACTCCAGTTCCCCTTTTGTACATCTTCTATATTTGGCTTCTAAATAGTTTCGTCAAGGTGAAGTTAATGTTAGCTGTTTTTCATGTTCTGTATCATTATTATGTTTTGGGAATTTATTTGTGTTCCTACATCAGAATTTTTAGGAATATATTTACCTTTTTATGATATACTTTATGAATCTTAATTGACACTTCTACCTTTCTATTTTTGTTATTTTTTGATTTTCATGAAATATGAACTCATAGAGAATGTTATTTTACTTAAACAACATAATGATTTTGTTTTACATCCTAAACCCAGCATAAAGGTCTCAAATATAGCAATATATGCTAAGCATGCATACCAGATTTGAATAAATCATTTAACTATCATGTTGATATAGAATTAAAAACTTACAGTAAACTACTTACCTGTAGTTAAAAATATATAGCTTTAACCGCTTATATATATGTTTATATATTATCACAATGGCAATACACCACATGAATGATGTTGGAAAGAGGTCTGCACGTAAAAAATTAAAATAATGCATTGAGTATTAGTTTCCTTTTTAGCTTTTGAATAAATTCTATAAATATGGATACACAATGTATTTAATTAGTGAAGTGTCATTAGTTTGGTAAACACGTGCACACAAAATGTAATGATATTGGTTAAATACATCACCTTTATAATATTGCTTTGAGTCAGTGTTTACTTAAGTATATGTCCAAAGTAGTTTGCAATGTCAAATGCACAACATATCAACAAAACTTTTTTGAAAGGAATAATAATATCAAGATTTGTTATCCTCACGTTTTCTAAATTCTATGGTAGTTGACTTCACATACAGTGCCCAGTTATCCTAAACCCCTAGGTTAGTTACCCAAAATTCTTTTTAGTAAAACACAAATACTTGAAATAATAAGCAAAGTTGAAAATAAATATGTTAAACACCAAAAATTCATTTTCTTTTAAATCTTAAAAGCATAAAGTAAATACTAAAATCAAATACATTGATTCTAACATTATCAAGACTCCACCTTGATTAAAAAAACACAAAGATTTCTCTAATATAAGTGTTTTATGGTCTTAACATATCAATTCAATTCCTAATACTACTAAAACTCAAATTAGACTTTTTCAAAAATTTTCAAAACTTTTACAGCCACTAATTACACATAATTCAATCAAACTCTTTCCAAAATTTTCCAAACTTAAACAACACTCCAACACAATTAATTTAAGTCAAAGACACAAAAACAATTTCCTCCCAAGCTCCCTAGGTGCTCTCGGCCACACCCTTCTTTTTTTAAAAAAAAATTTGCAAAACATCCAATTAACCAAAACAACGCCATTCAACACTTAATCCCTTTTCCAAAACATCCAATATTTCCAAAACAAAACCATTACTCAACACATTACCCTATCATGGCTCTCAAGCACTCAAGGGTTTCTCAAATATTCACAATTCCTTTGATCAAAACTAAAATTAACAATAACTACAACTATATCAATTATTAAGGAACAAGAAACACAAATCAATTGAATGATTTACATGAGAGATCACTTAACCTCTTTTCTTTAGACCATTGGTCCAGGGTTTGTAAAAATTGGGGAAAATTGTGTTTGTCTCTCTCATGATCATAATCAAACCATACAATAAGCATTAAACAAAGCTAGAAGCCAAAAAAAAAAAAAAAACCTACTCCTACACCCATTTAAGGAGGCCACGGTTTTGACTCAAAGGGAGACAAGGGAGAGTTTGTTTTTCATGCTTACTTACAAGGTGAAGAAGATGGTAACAAGAAGAAGAAGCTAGGAGCAAATAAGGTTGAGGAATGGAGGTGAAATCATGCCAAGATGAAGGAGGAAATGGAAGCCATGGAAGAAAGCTTAAGTTTCTCTCTCAAAACCAAGTGAAAGAAATGAAAATGAGGGGTGACAAAGGGGAGGGGGTGCCTCGGCCTGGTCCTTAAAATAAAGGGGGGAATTAAAATTTATTTTAATTCCTCATTTTACTAGGCTAGGATTAATTAGGATAAGCATAATATAATTAATCACCAAAAGTGTGACACCTACACACTAAAAAGCAAGATTATAATCTAATCACCAAGTCTAAACATCTAATCTCTCTCTTCTCATGATTACCCCCTAATCCTAGAGTCTTAAATGTACTAAAAATTTACGGTGTCGAGTAATCGTGTTACCGATTAATTCTTTTGCTGATTAATCGCGAAAATAAATTTACTTAGAAATTAATTCACCGCGTGATAAATAAAATATATATAAATATAAAACAATTAAAACACTTAAGCACAATCACAATAAGTTACGTTTTGATTTTCATCGAAAACAGAATTCGTTTTAAATTTTAATGCGGATAAGAATTACCCGGCAATTCAAAATATGGCGAATATTCATAAGAATTATTCGACGAGTTTTGAACCATGAATTAATATTAAATATTAATTCTTAAATTAAATTTCATCTTGATTTAATTCAATCACTTTCTTAGTCAACAAAAATACGCGTTACCGCGTCAAACAGAAAACTTATATAAAGTGTAATTGATGAATTCACCTTAAAAGCAGCATACGTCTACGCTGTCTAGTAATTTGAATTGACATCATAAATAATGGTTATTTATAATACATAAATTATTTGAAATAAATCAAAATAATTTCCCGTACTCAGTAAATCATTGAGGTGATCAGTCTCTACGACTTGCCTTTAAGTATTCAGGATTTTATTTGCTAAAACAATTTTTCCTAAAAATTGGGGTGTTACAGTTAACATCAAGTAATTTAATAACTTCTTGTTTGACAACTTCCTTCAGATTTGGGTTGAGTCTTCGTTGAGGTTGCACTTTAGGTTTGTGATCCGTCTCCATATAAATCCTATGGGGGCAAATCGTGGGGCTTATGCTCCATCCAAATGCTTCTTTGTTTTCCCGCAGAACCCTTAAAAGCTTTTCCTCCATCAAACCTGTTAAAGAAGATGAAATTATAACTGGTAAGGATGATGGTGGATGTAAAAATATATATTTAAGATTAGTGGGTAATGGTTTTAATTCTAGCTCTGGTGGTTCTTCTAAAGACAATTTGACTGCAATCTTTTTGGGTTTATCTAATCTCTCAAATCGCTGCACCCAGTTCCAAGGTCTTGGTTTCATGCCTACATCCAGTGCCAAACTTCATCCTTAATTTCCTCTTCATCTGTGATGACTTCTTTATTGCAAGTTAAATTTTTTTCTAGAGGGTCTGTAAGTAAGTGTACCTGCGAATCAGGAGACATTAAAAAAGTTTCTGTTAAAGTATCTATAAAATTGCAAGATTGAGAACAAGGTGTTTTTAACGAATCAAACACACTGAAGACAACTTCTTCATCGTCATGCCGTAATGTAAGCTTTCCCTGGTGACTATCAATGATTGTTTTTACTGTTGCTAAAAACAGTCTTACCAAAAGAAGGGGTACTTCCTTATCTTCTTTCATGTCTAGAATCACAAAGTCAGCTGGAAAAATAAATTTCTCTACCTTTACCAAGACATCGTCAATTATCCCCTTTAGGCGTACTACGGACCTGTTTGCCAGTTGTAATTGAAGTCTTGTGGGTCTGGCTTCTTTTAAACCAAGCCGCTGAAAAATAGATAAAGGCATTCAATTTATGCTAGATCCTAAATCACAAAGAGCTTTTTCAAAATAAGAATTTCCAATTGTGCATGGTATTGTAAAACTCCCTGGATCCTTCATTTTAGGAGGTAACTTTCTCAGAATTATGGCTGAGCAGTCCTCGCTTAACCGAATGGTGGATAGTTCTTCTAACTTCTTCTTGTTGGCCAGGATATCTTTCAAGAATTTAGCATATTTAGGCATCTGAGATATATGTAACGACCCGTTTCCAGATCGCTACGAAACCAAAAGAAACCTATATGTGACGTGTTTTAAAAACGGTACTCTTGTGCCCTTCAGAAAAATGCGATATATATTTTTTTCTTTTTTTAAAACAAAAGTGCCCGTAAAAGCACACACATAACATATTCAGTCAACACGTACAATACATACAACATAAGTATAGTAGAAATGTATGGGAAATACACCTATGGTATGACGACCCTCACGAGAGTAATCATACCCTGGGGATACTCCCGGCAGACACCCACGCAGGGGGCTGCTCCAAAAGTAGGGCCTCCAGTCTACCCTATCTTAGCAAAACATCAAGAGCCCAACCGGTCACCAACCAACTGTACACAAAAGTATACATATATAAATATATACTACAATCTTCCACAAAACATAACAGCACAACGATTAACAAGCATTTCAAGACAAATAGTGATCATTGCGGAATCCTCAAAGTGGCCCTCCTCGCTCTCGTCCACTAACTGATCTTCCATGTCCTCGCCATCTCCTGGGTAACCATCATGGGTTGAAGGCACCACGGGAAAGGGTCAACTTCTCAAATAATCACAATAAACCAAAGCATAAAACAGTAGGCAAACAACAGTGTATACAATCCACATGTGTGACCCAAGACTCAAATCAAAACTCCCTCTCTCAACACTTTTACCACAAACCGGAAGTAACGCGGATCCATCCACTGAATACCAGCCGTAGCCTTGGGCTCTCCCCTCACCCTAGGACATTCAGCTCAGGTTCCATTAGCATTACAATGCCTAGCTATTCCCAATCGAACACCAGCCGTAGCCTTTTAGGGGATTCTAGCACCCTAGGTGAATCGACTCAAGCTCAAAAACGTCCCGGCAAAACCAACGTCTAGCCATTCCCTACCGAACACCAGCCGTAGCCTTTTAGGGGATTCTTGCACCCTAGGTGAATCGGCTCAAGCTCAAAAACGTCATAACGACTCAACGACTCGACCGACTCACGCACTCCGGTGAACAATTCGCATAATTATAACAATATAATTCAGTTCAACAGCATAAGCACATAGCAATATAACTCAATTCATCAGATATGAATAACATAAGCATCTCATCTCAAATAATCATATTTAGCAGCACAGTCAACAATCAATATAAATCCATCCCTCTGCTATTCAATGGAATTGACAGAGAGGTACAAACAAGTGTGGGGGGTTGGGGACAGCTACCAACCACTTGCAGACAAGCCCACTAAAATAATCAGCATATAAAAATAATAAAGCGAAGGGGTACAAGACCCTCACTTCGAACCCT
The DNA here is from genome assembly GCA_037113605.1 of Calophaca sinica. Classification (NCBI taxonomy): domain Eukaryota; kingdom Viridiplantae; phylum Streptophyta; class Magnoliopsida; order Fabales; family Fabaceae; genus Calophaca; species Calophaca sinica. Next base: position 64,895,728 of record CM073733.1, read on the forward strand.
TAGGTTCTCAGACTTCTTCGCATTTAATAAAGCAATTAAATAACGAAAAGCCTAAAAATATCTAAAGTTGCCCTTACTGCTTGTCACTGCTAACACTGCTCCTACGTCCTCGGGTCCGCTTCCACGTTCACCTCGATTTCCGTGCCGCACGATCTCAGAAACTTCGATTCCTATTACACGTACAACTTAGTATAACTAGAAATTCTAGAGACACTTAGTTCTCACTTATCCCTTACTTAACCCAACACTCAAGAATTCCAAGAATGTTATTAAAAAAATAAAGGTTTCTTGCATAACAAGTAACTCAAGGTAACTCTTTTAATTAGTTTGAAAACTTTCACATAACACACATTTATACAATCAAAACATAACTAATGTTTTTCACCAAAAATTTGCAACTTATCTCTCCATAATCACAACCCTTTTTAAATCATTTTCTCAAAACCAAGACAAGCCTTAACTCCAAGTAATTCATTTAAGCACAATTTAAGCATATCAAATGTTATGTTTTCTAACACTTTTTCCCTAACTAACTTAATGCCATTTTTCACAATTCTTTTCAATCATGCTTTAAAAACATAAAGTAACAAATCATATACAATCATGTTGGAAATATTAAAGAACAAAAATGATCATTTCCCTACATGCCTTTCTAGTCCCTCAAACATAATTTTCACTTAAGACATAAACTAGTTTCCATCCTAATTCATGCATACATATTCTCATAACCTTAAAATTTACTTCTAATCATTTAATACACAACTAACACATAACCAATTAATCAAAACCTCTTATTTACATACTTCCAGAATAGAAAATAAATTGAACTATCATATTAAGCCTATGTAAATTAAACTACACATTTAACTATCATCAAAACATAACCAATTACACATTTAACATCTAACTAGTTGATTCAAATTAGGATCACAAATTTTCCCCTCTCTCAAGCCTAGCGTTTTCACCCTAGAGAGGTAAAATAGTGTTCATCTCCTAATAATTACAAATCAACACACAAACAATAATCAAGACTACAATTATCAAAGCATGAACAACAAAAATCAAAACTCAAGAACATGGGGCTGTTTGCGCCACTGTGAACAGTGTTTTGGGGGAGAAAAATTTGATTTTTCTTGTGATCTAAATGGTTAGAAACATAGGTAATATAGTGAAGAACATAACCTAGCAATATGGCAAGATTTGGAAACAAAATCAAAGTAGAAAATGGAGGTGGACATTCACGATTTTTCTGCAGAAAATGGAGGGAGAAGAATCTGTTTTTCCTTACTTTAAATGGTGAAATTGATGAGGAACTAGGAGGAGATGGAGGATTGGAGCAAGCTTGATGAAGACTTCAAGTTGCAAAGCTCAAAGGAGATGGAGGATTCAACCATGGAAGCTTGGAACTTGTCTTGCCCTAGGAATGGAAAATGAAGGAGATGAAGAGGAAATGGGGGTGCTGTTCCACGCATTGGGCAGCTAGGAGGCTTTATAAAAAAAACATTTCCACTTAATTACTTAGTAAAATAAAAATAGATTTAGTTAAAAGATAAAATTTTAAAATGACCCACAAGTTAAATGACACCTAATTACCTTTATTAGATGTTAATCACATCACTCACTCTATCCCATCTAATCTTACTTCACTCATGATTCCCCTCTAATCTAGAGTCTTAAGGTTTAAAAACACGGTGACGAGAAACCGTGAAATCGATCAATTTCTCGCCGGGAAAATCCCGAAAAATTAATTCGCGGGGAATTAATTCTCCGCGTGATAATATTATTTCATAAATAATAAAAACAATATAATTCACTCAAAAATAATTAAAACAAGTTACGATTCGATTTTCATCGAAATCGGGGCTCATTTTAAATTTTTATCTGCGGCAGAAACTGCCCGGCGATTTGAAACGTGCCGAAACTTCGTTAGAATTTTTCGACGATTTTCAAACCGTGGATTAATATAAAATATTAATTCTCAAATTTAATTTGATCTTGATTTAATTCATACACTTTCTTAGAGAACAAGAAATTGCCTTATTATAGCGTAAATACGACAGATTATAATAGATAACGCTAATTAACGCATAAAAAAAAATACGCGTGTTACAATATAGCTTCCACGAACGGTATGTTGATAGTTAGCTGCTTCAGGACTTCTAAAAATTTTGCAAATTGGGGATCCTACAAGTCGTTCTTCAATCTCTATGGGAATGGCACAATAGGAATTGTGTCAAGTGGATTGACAGGTACTGTTAACTGTTCTTTCTCAGGCTCCTTGTTCCTTGTCTCTATTTCTTCGGTCAGAGCAGGTATTTTTCTTGGGGCTGAGTTAATGTAGCTTTTTCTTTGCTCTTCTCAGATGGCCCTGCGAGTACTGTTCCCCCCTTGTAGTTATCAAATTAGATTGCACTTCTTGGGTAGGTTTTTTCTCCTTTTTCTTGGATAAATAGTTTATCACGAGGGCTAATTACTCTTCCAATTGTTTTTGACTTTCCGCATTTGTCATTACCAGTTTTTCTAGATGCTTAAACCTTTCGTCAAGTTCTTTCATGCATCCGTGAATTACTGCAGGATGGCCTGGGTATCCCTTTCTTCGAGCTTGAACCTGTAAAAATCAGCCTTGGTTTCTCCACACCGGATTATTGTTATTCGAGCAGGAACTACCATGGTTCTCGGTGCCTATAAAGTTAACTTTCGCAATTGGATCCTCATTTGTTGTGGGCTCCCTTGAAGTTCTGGTATGAGCATGAGATGCTAACAAGGCTTCGAATTTTTCAGTAAGTGCATCCACCTTGGCTTCCAAAGATAAGTGAGTTTGCATCCCATGGGTTCCAATTTTCGGATCAATTTGTGTCTTTTCTGACAACCATTGAGCATTGTTCTAAGCCATCTCTTCAATGATTTCTAGAGTCTCAGATGGTGTTCTTATTCCCAGAGATCCTCCACATGCAGCATCTAAGGCAGCTCTGCTCTGTGCATTTAACCCATTGTAGACAATGTGAACCAGTTGCCATTTAGCAAATTCCTTGTGTAGAAAACCTCTAAGTAGTTCTTGAAAGTGCTCCCAAGCTTCGTGCATTGGCTCTAACTCAGACTGTTTGAAGCTAGTTATTTTTACTCTTATCTAGGCAAATTTGGCTAAAGATAAATATTTCTGGAGAAATTTGCTCTTCAGATCTTCCCAAGTGGTGATTGAGTTTGGTGCTAAAGAGTCTAGCCAAACTTGAGCTTTTCCCTGCAATGATAATGGAAACAGTGTTAGTTTAATAGCTTCTACTAGGACTCCATTATACTTAACAGTGTTAAGTATTCTTCGAAAGCTCTTGAGATGGGCATGTGGGTCTTCCGAAGGTAGCCCCAAAAATTGTACTACGGAGACCAACAAGATTAAAGTAGGATTGAACTCAAAGTTGTGCTGCCTAATGGCTGGGCCATTTATGCTTTCCTGAATGTTGACAACAGGAGAAAAATACTCTTCGAGAGTGAGCTCTTGCTCTTCTTCCATTGTGATGCCTGAGTACAAGAAAAATAATTAATAAAAGTAAAATAAATATAAAAGATTAAAACAACAAATAAATAAATGCTTAAAGTAATTAAGATCTCGTTGAACCAATATTGCTAAACATTCCCCGGCAACGACGCCAAAAACATGTTGTGGCTCAGACAAGTGCACCTGATCGTAACTCGTAATAATAGTGGAGTATAATTAGGACTCCGAATGTCGAACCCACAGGGAATGCGCAAGTACCAGTGTAATAAAGATCTTAAATTCCTTAAGCTAACGAAATATTTGGATTGGGATTGAATGGAAAACTAAGGGAAATTAGAAAAAAACTTGAATTTAAATAATTAGAGCAAGATTGAATAGGAGAAACCTAGGGGAACCGGGTTCACTAATACTAGATCCTGAATCTATTTCCTTGCTATTATGAATTGTATTACCTTATTGAATGCCAATCACTCACTCTAAATTACAAAGGGCTACCTAGCTTGCAATAGCCTTCCTCCTAACTAATTACTCCGTTTGGTCCTAAAAGGTAATTAAAGGAAAGAGCATTAAGAACAGGCAAGTGTGTTACTCTAATAACTGATTGAAAACAAGTAATAACCTATATGGTGTATAAAGCGAATTCTGTGATCTTAGAGTTCCACTAGTTAACTATGATCCTGCTACCACAATTAACTAATTTTATAAGGATTAGCTACCTCCTATGAAATTAAGCATGCTAAGATCAACACATTCATAAGGATAATAAGGAATTCAAAATAGCAATTAAATAGAAATCAAGAACATTGTAAAAGATCCCCCATCACCCCTAGTAATGGAATTAGCTACTCATATTGTTTTGCAACAAAAGAAAGTAACATAAATCCAAACTCATAAAAGACATGAGTAAATAGAACCGGGACACCCTTGCGGTAAGGTGGTGATCCTCTCGTGTGTTCCTCACGTCTCCACGAACTCCGGCAGCAATTCAGAATTGATGGGAAGCACCAATGATCCAAGAGTTACTCCAATCGTATGGTGTTTGTGAATAACTCTCAAAAAAGGGCTCTTGACTTGGGAATTCGTCAAAAGGTCTTTAGAAAAGGTTAAGAGCCCCTATTTATAATGTTGGCTTCGAACTAGGTCATCTGGCTTTCAAATCTGCACATTCTGAGACGTGGTTCGACCGTACCGCATATATACACGGCCGTACCGAGCTTTCCATGTGTCGTTGACCCGTACCCTTGCGTGCTGCATCCCTGACATCACTTGTGTACGACCGTATTGCCTTTGACACGGCCATACTGGACTTTTTCATCGGCGCCAGATGGTACAAATTGAGGGGGTATGCCTTTACTGTGATTCTGATCTAGGTACGACGTACCTGATATACGCCAGGTCGTACCGCTTGTCCAGTAGTGTCAAAACTCTTCAAAACTTGCCAATTTTTGGACTTTTTTCGCATCTTTTGCTCTGAGTGATGTCTTCATGATAATTCTGCAAAATAAGACATAATTGAGTACTTTTGTGCTTTAATTAGTGTAAAATGGTATATTTAGATATTAAAAATGTCCTATAAAAGTACACAAATTGGTGTGTTAACAGCTGCAACAAAGAAAAAGAAGGAAAAATAGAAAAAGAAGAAAAGAGAAGAGAAAGAAAGAGAGAGGAGACGCGATCGGGGAAGAAGGAGGGAACCAGAACCTCCATGGCTCCGGCGTGGCCGCGGTGGTGGTAGCCAGCCACACGTGGGTGGGGCCAGAGAGAGAGAGAAGGAGCTGAGAGAGGGAACTCGCACAGAGAAGAAGAAGAAGAAGAAGAAGAAGAAGAAGAAGAAGAAGAAGAAGAAGGGAAGGAAGAAGATCAGGAGCTTGGTTCAAGCTTCCATGGAGGTTAGGGCAAGGAACAACTAAGGAGGAGGCTGAAGCTCTAGCCCTAGAAATTGGGGATTTTATCCCCAATATTCCTCAAATCCCTATTCTTGGGAATTATTCAGGTAACATAGAACTACCCCTAAAAAACCTCCCTTAGAGTGTGCTAGGATTTATTGTTTAAATTCTTGAATTAAATGACTATTGAGTAGATTATTGTGATATTTAGTGGGTTTGGTTAAGGGTTAGCTGCTATCCCCAACACCCCACAAATGTTTTGTATGATGTTTGCCCTATTGCGAGTTCCATTGAACTCCAATCGGGAAATTTGATTTTAGTTTGGTCATGTTTAATAAATATGTAAGAATTAGTTTTGGAGTGGCTTGGTGTCGAGCTAGTCTATTTTATGAGTTGTTATGACTCTATCTCTCTTTAAAATGAGTTTTGGGGTTCCTATGATCCTTGAGTTTGAATTTGCATGCATTATAAGATATCTCTTCATGTTTGAATTGTTGTTACTTTGATAAGTGCTTTGATTTCCCAATTAGATATGTTAATTTTGTTTAGAGCCATCTATTGAAGGGTTTGGAGTTCTAATCTCATGAAATATGGTTTTGGAATGGATTGGTGTTTGAAACACAGATTTTCTAAAGAAATCGCTTAAGCTAATTCCTACGATCCCTGCAGAGCTTAATTCTGGCTCAAATAATTCGCTTAAGCGAATTGCTAAGAATCCTGCAGACTTAGGGTTTTTTTTTATGCTTTTGATGTTTTAGGCCTATGAATTGGGTCTTAAATGAAGGGGGTTTCAACCCTATAATGAGGGCAATGCTAAATTATTAGACTTGCTTTAAGATTGAGGCTTTTGATGTTGGAACTTGAATGTGTATGGAATGTCTGTTCGTCTGGAAGCGCGCTTCGGCGACAAACCCGTCGATTGTGAATCGTTGCAACGTTTATCGGCAGGGACCCTCTTGGTTGATTAACCGTAATGGAATCTTAGCTCAATTGCAATTGAGTTCGGCCAAGGGGGTACATTTGAAGAACTTGATGTGAAATTATATTGCATTTTGATGTATGCTTGAGGTTTGAATTGTGACATTATGTTGTTTATGTATGTGATGTTTGTTATTCCAGATTACAATTCGGTAGCAAACCCGTCGATTATGATTTGTTGCAATGTTTATCGGCAGGAACCCTCTTGGTTGATTAACCGTAATGGAATCTTAGCTCAATTTTAATTGAGTCAGGCCAAGGGTTTACATCTGAGAATTCTTTGAGAATTATGTTTACATTACGAGTGATGTGTTATGGTTGTTGTATAGCATTATATTTATGAGTTATTTATGATTTTAAGAACCGTGTGACACTTTGAAATGTGAATGCTCCTGAGTTGAGTTTGTGTACTAATATTAATGATTAATTTGGAGGATTTAATGTAGTGAGTAGGAGTTGATTAAGGTATTTTGAATAAATATACTTAAGCTTGTTTGGGAGGAGTTTTCCATACGTAGCACACCACATGGCTGAAAACAACAGTAAAAGTATTTATGATTTTAAATCTATGTTACTGAGTTTTATAAACTCACATTTCGGGGCGTTGTTTTAAGGTACAAGTTTATTGGAGAGTTTTAGAGCATGAATTATGCTCGGTCTTGCCTTCTTGCGAGACCTCGAGTCACCGGATCACGAGTCATTGTCTTACGCATTAGGTTGTGTTCCTGTAACGTTAGGGAATAATGTATAAATTGTAATTATTTTATCTTATTATTCTGATTATAAAAGATTGTATTTATTAAAGTTAATTCCGCTTTTCAAAACTCTGATTTATGTTTACTAGCTCTAGTAGTATTAGAATGCAATTTGAACCAGGGACTATAAGTAGCATATTTTTGTATGAAGCCCTATGCATTCAAGGATTTTATTTAGCCAAAGTATAGTATTTTAAAAAGGATTCACTCTTTATTATTATTCTGTAATGCGAAAAATTGTCCCGTCTGATTTTAAGTCTGGTTAGATTAGTAAGTAATTCTCCGATTAGAGTCGGGGCATTACATTATGGTATCAGAGCAGATCGACTCTCTCGGACTGTGAGTCAAATATGTTTAGAAGTGATCCAGAATAGGAAAGTGTCAGTTGTGTCTGTAAATCTAAGTTTTTCCAAGTTCTTTTGATATATTATTGAGGTAGGCCACCTCAAGGATTTGCCTAAAGAATGAGGAGAATGAAGATGAGCAGGAGTTAGTGTAGAGTTTCCTCGATTTTACGGGATTCCTAAATGTATGTATGTACTTACACATGAGGGTGTATACATATATGAAATCCCTTGGATGAAGAGTTATGTTAATTGCGTGATATATGAGATAAGATTTTTGCCATTCTTCTGCTTGGCTTAAGTTTATGTGCGTGGTTAATTCAGGTGTGATATTCTGTTCATTTACTAATGTACTGAATTCATTTTTTAATTATTATTGTTGAGAATGGATTTGATGAATGGATTCATGTGTGAACGAATTCTTCTCACTTTGATTTTACACTTATTGTTTTCAATTCCTTGAATGAGCTGATTTTATGTTTGCTTGGGGATTGGAAATTGAGAAGTATCAGCATAATGTTTATCACAATACTGATTTTTTTAGTGTTTGATTAAATGATATTAAGCTTCACGTGATGTTGTAAGTTTTTAAAACTTATGAAGTTGCACTTCTTGGTGCTTGAGATTTATAGGTATAAATCCATATACCTTGTTTGGTAAAATGTCAGTAGGTGATTTCTGCTTGCATGATTGAGAATTTATGCGTTTGTGTTATGATTGCAATGAATTAGATAGACAGACTCATATATGCATACTTTGCGATTATGCTTTGATGTTTGAAATGTCGGGTCTTTTGGGTGGAAAAAGGGTGAATTGCTGTCCTCACCCCCACACCAACATATATTTTAGAATTTCCTTCATTGTTCTCTCCACGGAGGGAATTTTGAAGTGATGTATGTATCGGCTAGCAGATATACATGAGTGAATACCTTGGATTACTTACCTATATTCGAGAGTCGAATTAAGGGTTATGATCACGAATTGGACATTGTCGTACCCCATGTATGAAATGTTTGGTAAGATGACGAACGTGGATATTTTCACATTTGCTTAGATTTTATAAGCCTGATAGGTTTAGATGAGTGATACTTCTGAAGCAGGAAATGCGAAGGTCACTTTGGATATAGGGAGCTTGAGTCTTGTGGTAAATTGACATAGTTGCCCTAGAATATACGATCATGTGCGATTTGAATTATTGTGGTCTAGCAATCTGTGTCAATTCTTTTGTTGTGACCACTTATTTCAATAGCAATTAGAATTGATAAGTAAGGGTTCTTAGCGGTACAGTTTTGATCAATTAGGATAGGCATTCATAATCGATTAGGTTTCCAACACATGTTAATTATTATTCTGATTATAAAAGGTTGTATTTATTTAAGTTAATTCCGCTTTTCAAAACTCTGATTTATGTTTCCTAGTGTTCTAGTAGTATTAGAATGTAATTTGAACCAAGGACTATTAGTAGCATATTTTTTGATGAAGCCTTATGCATTCAAGGATTTTATTTAGCCAAAGTATAGTATTTTAAAAAGGATTCACTCTTTATTATTATTCTGTAATGCAAAAAATTGTCCATGTCTGATTTTAAGTCTAGTTAGATTAGCAAGTAATTCTCCAATTAGAGTCGGGGCGTTACATGTAGTGTCCACATGTCCTCTTTCAAAGCCATTTGACATTAAAAAGGAACTCAGTCTGTCATACCAAACTCTTGGGGCTTGTTCAAGACTGTCATACCCCATTTTTGTCCGGCCCCTATTTATTTATTTATTTATTTATTTATTTATTTATTTATTTATTTATTTATTTTGTTGGTAATATAAAATAAAAATAATATTTTTTGGTTCCATAATAAAATGAGGAAGGCAAAAAATGAATAAAGAGAAATAGGAAGAAGAGAGAAAAAAGAAGAAAAAGAAAGAGAAATGAAAACAGAGAGGGTGCATGAAACAAAATAGAGAGGTGCTAATAATGGCCCAAAAGCTGGCCAACCCCAGCGCACCACTCCCCTCTCTATTTTACTCGTGCACCCCCTTTTCTTTTGTTCAACACCCCAGGCGCCCCACTTTCTCCCCTGCAGCGTCCCTCACTTCTCGCACCCCTATTTCATTTCGCATCCCCCCAAGCCCACCAGCGTACCAACCAATCATGCAGCCCAAACCCACTCGACTTAACCCTAGCCTAAACACAAAAAACCTAAATTTTCACTCTCCCTCATTCTCACCCAAAGCAGCCGCGGCCCCTCTCCCTCCTCTCCTCCATCGTCGCCCTCTCTCTCTCTCTCTCATCTCCTTCATTTCTCGCCTCCACTCCCTCTAGCTACCTTTCTTTCTTTCCCTTCTTTCTCGGCCTCTCAATCACGCTAAACTAAAACCCTAAGATCTCCAACAATCCCCCAAATCTGTGTGATTATAATCGGGTCATATATCCCATGATCTGGTCCGAATTTGAGCATTGGGAGCAAGATATCAGGAAGAAAACAAGAAAAACGTGGAGAATCAAAACCAAATCAGGGAATATTCTAACCCTTTTTTCTTATTATTATTTCGTTTTACTTATTTTGATTTATTTCCCTTTTTTCTATAGATCCAGAATAGCTATAAAATAACAAGCAAGGCGCACAGGCAGAGGAGGAACCCACGAGAGGAAAAACGGAGAGCAAAAAAAAAACAACGAAGAAGAAGAAGGATGAAACAGATGCTGAATGAGAAGAAGAAGCTGACGGCCCAAGAATAGTGAGATCATAAAAAAGAACCAAAACAAACACTCTCATGGTCTTAGGTTTTTTTGTTAACCCCCTTTCATTTCGATTTCGTTCTTATTTCTGGGAAAGCTAAGGCCAGGTTACCACTTCCTCTTTATTTTGTAATTCTTGGTCCTTATTATGTATATCTTTGAGCTCGAACTGGACTGTAATGCATGAAGCTTGAGTAACTGGGCATGATTTAATTTTCTTCGTCTTCTTTTTAGATTTTACACATATATTGTTGTTGGTTTAATTTTCTGGTCCCTCCTTTGAGGTGTGCTATGATTTCGTTGGATTAATGCTAGGGTTTGGCCTTCCAAAAGGGCCAAACCCAAACTAGGGACGAACTTGCAATTATTATGTTCTTGGAGGTTATAAAAGCAAAGAAAAGTTTCTGAAGTTATTTTGTTCATCTTACATTTTTTTTAAAAGGAATAAATAAATTAATATAATTTAATCAGATTTTATTTTCCATTTTTATTTATTTCTGGACTTAGGACCTCTAAGTTAATTTGCACATAAAGTGGGCTTCTGACCCATTTTGCTCAAAAGAGTTAAAGATTGGCTTTATTAACTTCATAAAATCAAGTTGGGCTTTTGACCCATTTCTTATCTCTTTCAATTTCTATTCCACGTGATCACAATCATTTGGAACCCTTTTTTTTCTTATCTCGCACGCAAATAAAATCTTTGGCTAGGAACCCCAAAATGCCATTCGCATTCATTTTGTGGTTTTCTTCCTTTTTCTTATAAAATAAAATAAATGAACGTGATTAAGGGATTTATTTTTTAAGGCAAATAATCTTTACGAATAATCAAAGGGTACCATTTTTAAATAGGCGTTATAGAGATACTAATACCTTCTCTATGCGTAATTAACTCCCAAACCCTTTAAATTTGGTTCAAAGACCATTTTTTTCAATTATTTTCGAAAAAGGTTTTTCCTATCGTTTTCCTTAATAAACATAGGTGGCGGCTCCATTGAATTTTTATGGTGATTGTCACAGCTGGCGACTCCACTGGGGACTTTAGAGAGTTAGGCCCTAAATTGTTTGTATTGATTTGTTTGCCTTACATGATTTATTTCCCTTTTATTTTTTTTATTCCTATTTGTTCATTATATATATTTTGCTCATATGTTTGTATATTTGAACCCTAGGGTAGAACACATTTGTAAATATCATGTTTTGATTTGTTTTGCAGCGGGTAGTATTTTAGGTAATTGTTCATTCACACACTTTTACTTACACACTTTGTCACATACTATGAGTGGAACCCTATACCCGGGTTCGAGAAAGCTTCAAGTTAGGAGAGGATGCGTAGTGAGCACCTGCTGGACGTACGGCCAGTTGGGTCCTTGCGAAGGCCTCACCTAGAGTTTGGCCCTATTTGAGAAAAAAACTCCCTTTAATAATTTACCTATTATTGGCGGTAACATTTGAAAATAGGACCCTTGGCTCTAGGAACCTTTTTAGATTAGTACCTCAATCCACCCAATGGAAAGATACTTAGGTGGACCATAGACCCATTCTAAGGAACTATCGGCCCATATCACCAAAGGAGTAAACCCTATCTGTCTCGTTTTCCATGTGATCAAAGCCGTAGAACCTAAAGTCTTAGGAATTACTGGTCTACCTCACAAGGGGCACTTGGCGCATTTTTTATCTTCATCCACTTAAATTCCGTTATTTCTCAGAAATCTTTTTTTTTTAAAAAAAAACAAAAGAATATTTTCTCTTTTCCATCGCATTCTTTTTGCATGAAAAAAGCAATATATTGAAAAAATGTAATAGAAAAATATCTTTTCATTCTCCATCATATTATTTTGCATAAAATGTACATAAAAAAAATTCATGACATGCATAATCATGGCATCCTCATAATGTAACTCATTTTTCCCCTTCAACAGAAAAATAGATACAAATAAGCTTTCCCTGCATCCCTACCGGACTCGAGCCCAATCTAGACTCATGGACTTGTTGGAACAGAATCAGCAAGCGATGAGAGAAGAACTCGACCAAATCAAGGGTAAGATGGACAAGATACTGGGCCTCTTGCAGAACTTGGGTGCAAAATTGACCATTGATGAGAACCATTCCATCAACACTAATGAGTATCGAGAGGCTTCCAATGGCCCATCAGGAGACCCCCTAGATCAGGAGAGACTCCAAATTGTGGAAGATAGGCTGAAAGCAATTGAAGAGGCAAATCATATTGGGTTCAAAGCTTCAGAAGTATGTTTGGTCCTGGACGTGGTAATTCCTCCAAAATTCAAAGTTCATGAGTTCGTCAAGTATGAAGGTTTAACTTGTCCAAGAAGCCACCTCATCATGTACTGTCGGAAGATGGCCTCCTGCTCCAGTAATGATAAGCTCCTAATCCATTTCTTCCAAGAGAGTCTTACCAGGGCATCCTTACGATGGTATATGCAGTTAGAGCGGAGCAAAATCAACTCATGGAATGATTTGGCTAAAACTTTCATCAAATAGTATAAATACAATATGGACATGGCTCCTGGCCGCTCCCAGTTGCAGACCATGGTAAAAGGGGGCAATGAAAGCTTCAAAGAGTATGCCCAAAGATGGAGAGGGATTGTAGCCCAAGTGAAACCTCCGCTATCTGAGAAAGAGATGGTTACCACGTTCACTGACACACTTCAACAACCCTTCTATGATCTGATGATGGGAAATGTCTCTTCAAGCTTCTCAGACATAGTTATTGTCGGAGAAAGAGTGGAAGTCGGGATAACAAGCGGAAGGATTGGCAACCTCGAAGCTCAACAGCCATTGCGCAGTATAGGTCAAGAGCAGGAAGAAGATACAAATGATGATATAAATGATACTCATCACGACATGCACTGGGGCAGTGGGCCACTCCATTGAGAATTGTTGGGCTCTGATCAACACCAAGTGGTAAAACTTCAAGGAATAGCCCTGTTAAACAACCTTCATTTGTTTTTACGCTTTGCCCGAAGCCCTGGGGCATATCTTGTAAAGGGCCCACCTTGTTACCATCTTTTCAATACATTAATGAAAATGCAATTTGAATTTTTCAACTTCCCTTCTTGGTATATGGTCAATCCGGGATAAAAAAAAGTAATTAAGAAAAATATAAAATAAAATGGTAAAGCAAATGCACAATTATCAAAATTAATTTTTGTGAAAATTTGAGCAATAAGATTTTGAGATGAAGTTTGACTGTTTTTCTCTTTCCAAAAAATATAAAAAATATTTATCCCTTGCTACCCCCCCTTTTGAGCCTAAAAAAAAATTCTTTCAATTACCCTAAAAAGGATCACCCATACATTGAAGGCTAGCACAATAGTCCATTAAATTTTGTCTGTAATAAAAAAAGGCAAGCAAGCAAATATCAAATGCAACGTATCAAGACGCTTGCAAAAAAAATGCAAAAGCAAAACAAGACAATTTGTGCTAGCAATCACCAAAGTGCATCTTGGCGCTAAAGATCCTTGTTTTCAGGAACCCTGAAATACCTTTTGAGCCTGAAATATCATTTCTTTCATAACCCTTAACCCTTGCCCACGTTACAACCCTAATAAAGTCCATTTTGATCAAAGTCCAGTTGCTCATATTTTCTCAAAACTTGATTTTTGAAAGAGGAAATCCATATAAATTCCTCGGTGTAGTTGCTTTACCAAAAAAAAAGTATAAAAGAAAAGCTCGCTAGACTGAAAACCCAAAAGGGCAGGTCTAGGCAAAAGTTAGAGCGACCCGCTAGGTTGAAAACTTGCAAAGAGCGGCCTAGGCAAAAGTTAGGGTCAAATTTACAAACATGTCAACCCAGATTGGACCTCACGGATCTAAACATAAACCAAGAGGCTGGGGGCAAAAGCTGAGCCCATCGTCTACAAGCTTCGCATTCAAGATTTCGTTCTAGTATCAAAACTACACAAGGTGATCCGCGTCTCTACATAGATCCTTCTTCACATGGCTGGACGAAGGCCAAAGGGACACTGAAAAGTCTCTATGGATCAAAGTTCAATCTAATCCTCCCAAGGACATTCAAAGCATGAAGCTGAAAATTTGAGGATCCATAAAATGATTTATCAAGGGGCAAATATGCAAACCTGGTGCAGTACAAAGTCAACCATTCGGACAAGCAATCCGACAGAAAGTTATCATCCCACGAGTCTAGGGGCAGCGTCATCAAAAGGAATTCAGGGAAATCAAAAAAATCTTTCAAAGCAAAATAATATTCATACACGACATACCATTCATTGCATCTTACATAACAATCAATACTTTTGGGTCCCCGACCCACCTTCAAAATCATTTCTCTAAAAAACAAAATAACATTCATGCATGATCATCAAAACTTTTGGGTCCACGACCCACCTTAAAAAAAACATTTCTCTAAAAATAAAAAATTTCATTTCATGCATGGCATACCATTCATTGCATCCTGCATGATCATCAAAGTTTTTCGGGTCCATCGACCCACCCTCTCCAACGTTGCATACAGTTGGTCTGTTGTTACTCAGTAAGAACTAGTACTCAACCTACCCAATCTACTTATTAGCATGAGTTAGGAACCTGTCCTACACCTTGTTGGGAATCTGACCCATCACCTTGGGAATCTGACCCAAGCCTTTAGTCGGGAACTTGACCAGCGTCTCGGATCTTCCCCAATTATGGAAATCGATCCACACCTTTTAACAAGAGTTAGGAATCTGACTTACACCTTGTCGGGAATCTGACCCGAAACTGTGTCGAGTGACGGAAAAGCTCGTACATTGGACGTTCACCTGCAATAGGAAAACCAGTCCATACTTTAGCAAGAGTTAGGAATCTGACCTATACTTTGCCGGGAATCCGACCCGAACCTATATTGAGTGACAGAGAAACTCGTACCATGGATATTCCTTAAAGTAGGATAGTCAATCCGTACCTTTTAGCAAGAGTTAAGAACCTGACTTACCCTTGTTGGGAATCTGACCCAAACTTGTGTCGAGTGACGAAAAAGCTCGCACCCCAGACTTACCCTAAGTAGGGAAGTAATCAATACCAAATATGTGAGGGTTAGGAGCCAGACCTATGCCTTACTGAGAATTCACTAGGAATCGAACCTAGAACTTCTCACCAATTTTGTAAGAGCTAGGAACCAGACCTATGCCTTACCAAGAATTCACTAGGAATCGAATCTAGAACCTCTCACCAATTTTGTAAGAGCTAGGAACCAGACCTATGCCTTACCAAGAATTCACTAGGAATTGAACCTAGAACCCCTCGCCAATTTTGTAAGGAATCATAGTCATACCTATGCCTTACTGAGAATTCACTAGGATACCGACCCTAGAATATCCCACCAAAGTCGGGAACCAATCCCGCAATCTCAAACCACTTGTTTCGGACAAAATTAGAGTCATTTATCCTTAATTACCTTTTACAACGAATGCACGAAGACCTTCGAGTAAAATGTAATTAAGGAGGGGGCAGCTGTAGTACCCTAATTTTGTCCGGCCTTTTTATTTTATTTTATTTTTTATTTTAACTTTTTTAAATTTTGTAATAAAAAAATAAAAATAATGTTTTTGGTTTCATAATAAAAAGAAGAAGGTAAAAAGAAAGAATAAAGGAAAGAAAGAAAGAAAAGAGAGAAAAGGTTGGAAAAGGTTGCAGGAAGGAAAATAGAGGGGTGCAAAAAGTGGTGGACTGCTGGCAGCCTCACCCAAAGGTTACGTGCACCCTCGCCTTGCAGCCAGACTCTCCCAGGCTCTCTCTTTCCCCGCCGCACCCCCATCTTCCTGATAGCCCCAGTCAAGGCCGCTTGGTGCACCACGTCTTTTCCTTTATGCGTCCCCCTTTAAACCCATCACACCCATGCGGCCCAACACCTAAACTGAGTCCAAGTCTTCTTAACCCTAAAAAACCTAATTCTTCCCTCATTCCCTCACTCTCTCCATCAGATGCGGCTCCCACCCCCAAACCCTCATTCTCTCTTCCTCTCCCACACTCCTCTCCACCATTCTCGCCCTATCTCCCCTCACTCTCTCCTTCCTTTTCCATTTTTTCTTCCCCTTCTTCTTCTTCATTCTTTTTTAATTTCTTTCACAAACCGAATCATACCCCAAAGAAAACCCTAAGCCGCGGCTGTCTCCATTTTCTCCATGTTTCCTTTTCTTTCTATTTCAATCACCGGAAATCTCGCCAGAAATCCAAAAGAGGAAGGAAACCCACGCGGTTTCTCTACGAATCTGGACCAAATCAATACCAAAGGGAGTATCTGAGCTTTTTTCTTTCCTTTCTTTCTCATATATTTGTATTTATTATTGTTAATCCTTGCTATTTCTGTTTTTCAGGACTGAAGGCTATAAAAGGAGAGCCTCAAGTTCAGATCGTGGGGGGAGAGACTTGGATCCAAAAAAAAGGGGAGGGGGAGGACGAACGAGGACAGAGGGCTAAAGGAAAAGAGAAAGAGAGCACCAAAATACAGAGAATAGAGATTTTAGGGTTTTCTTTGATTTCTGTAATTTCTTCTTTTTCTTTGGGTGATTGATTTGAAGAACTTGATGTAAGGTTCAATTTTTCCCTTCCCCTATTTTGTGAAGAAGCTTATCCGTTGGTAAAGCTGAGAATTGTTGCCTATAATACCATTTGTTCCTCATCTCTTCTATTTCCTGTGTTGCTGTTTTTTACTTTTTGGTACTGTCCTTGGCCGGAGCAAGGTGGTGAACCTTGGTTCCCCCCAATCGGTCCTCCGTTCAGCCTGGTCGCCGTGAACCCTAAATCTTGTTACAGTGCTCCTTTTGATTTTCTTGCTAATAATTGATAATTGATAAATAATAGTAAAACTAAGTGAGGTCGGGCATTTTTTAGATTTAGGTTTTCTTGTTAGATTATTTTTAAGAGGATTTGGAATCGATAATATTTATTTGTATTAATAATTTATCTGAGTTATAACTGCATTGTATCCATCTTTTTATTTTGCCTATTAATAGGATTATTGGTTAGGAGTCCCGAAATACCACTCGTATGATTCGGTTATTTTGTGACTTCATCCATCATTTCTCCAAAAATAAATAAATAAATAAATTTTGATAAGGGAATTAATTCTTTAAAGGCAAACAATTTTTTACAAGCAATTTAGGGTACCATTTTAAATGGGTGTTATAGGGGTGCTAATACCTTCTCTATGCGTAATTAACTCCCGAATTCAAATCTAGTTCAAAAGACCTTTTTCTTCAAAATAATTCAAAAATAGGTTTTTCAGTGTTTCCTAAAATAAATATTGGTGGCGGCTCCATTTAAATTTTTGGTGTGGCTGTCACAAAGACCACAGAGAGCCTTTTTAAGTTTGAAGACATGTTCTGGAAAAGCAATATCTTTAAAACCTGGTGGTAGTTTTACAAACACTTCCTCACTTATAAAACCATTTAAAAATGCACTCTTTACATCCATCTGATATAAAGTAATGCCATGATGTGTAGCAAATGATAGTAAAATTCTAATTGCTTCTAGTCTAGCTACTGGTGCAAAGGTTTCAGTATAATCTATACCTTCCTCTTTCGAATATCCTTGAGCAACTAGTCTAGCCTTATTTCTTACCATTTTGCCATCTTCATCAAGTTTGTTTCTGAAAACCCACTTGGTTCCAATGGCTTGCTTATCCTTTGGTGGAGACACAAGCTTCCAAACATCGTTCCTCTGGAATTGATTAACCTCTTATTGTATAGCAAGTATCCATCCATCGTCTGTTAATGCTTCATCAATCGTCTTAGGTTATATTTCTGACAACAACGCAAAGTCAGAGTGTTCCCTAAGAGACGATCTTATTCTAACTCTATCACTTGGTTCACCAATGATCTGGTCCTTTGGTTGATGAGTTTTGAACTTCCAGTCTGTTATAGTCTCTGCTTGAGTCTTATCATTAGACTCAGAATCAGAGGCAGCACTTGTGTCACCATCATCTATTCCTTTGCTTATTTGCATATCTGCAAAGATCTCATCTAGCTTTGACGTTTCATTGTCAGGCTTCTTATCATCAAATCTCACATGCATTGATTCATCAACAATTAATGTTTCTTTGTTGTATACTCTGTAAGCTTTAGAGCATTCAGAATATCCCAAAAAGATACCTTTTTGTGGTTTTGAATCAAACTTACCAAGACTGTCCTTTGTATTAAGAACAAAGCAGCACACCTAAATTAGTGAAAATAAGAAATGTTGGGTTTTCTTCCATTCCACAATTCATATGGAGTCTTATTCAAAATAGGTCTTATATAAATTCTATTTTGAATATAATAAGCAGTGTTTACAGCTTTTGCCCAAAAGTGCTTAGCAATATTAGTTTCATGAATCATGGTTCTGGCCATCTCTTGAAGAGATGTATTTTTCCTTTCTACAACACCATTTTGTGTGGTGTTCTAGGAGAAGAAAAATTGTGAGAGATGCAATGCTCTTCACAAAAGTTTTGAAATAATTCATTTTCAAATTCTCCACCATGATTGTTGTAATACAAAAACCTTTTTCATTTTGCACTTGTTTGCAGAATACAGAAAACATCTTGAATGACTCATCCTTGTGGGCAAGAAATTTTACCCATGTCAATCTAGTATAGTCATCAACAATTACAAGACCATATTTCTTTCCAAACAAAGATGCAGTTCTGGTTGGGCCAAATAAATCTAAATGTAAAATCTCATGTGGCCTTGAAATAGAAACAATATTTTTCAATTGAAACGAAGACTTTGTTTGTTTCCCTTTTTGGCATGTTTCACAAAGAGCATCGGACTGATACTTCAGATTTGGTAAGTGTAACACCCCGTTTTCGGGGCGCTACTGTGCAACCCAATCTAATGCTGAAAACATTTAATGCTTGTATGCTTTCAGTTAAAGAGTACTCTTATGTACTTCGCAATGGAAAAATAGGAGTAAATTTTTTTTTTCATTTTCTTTCCTTTGAAACCCTTTTCAAAATGAGACATAGAGTACTACAGTTTTCTAAATGATGCCAATTCAGACTTTTGCAATTATCAGAGTATAATGCATCACATAACATAATCATTTCGCACTAAGGCGAGGTTTTCTGAAAAGAGTAATTACACAAATAACAACGGCATTACCCTAAGCTAAGCTGGCCAACAACTATAACTCTTACTGAGAAATAGCTCAGCAAGACTATAACACGAAGCACTCAGAGGAATCTTCCTCCATTGGCTCAATCTTCAATACTCCTGGAAGACAAAGCTGCAACAGCTACCGAACTCCATCTGGAAGTGTCATCCATAAGGACATCCAATCCAACAACAGTGCAAGGGTAAATCCTTTGTCCATGAGTTTATCATAGGCTATGTCGCATGCAAACAATATATACATATATAATACAACAACATGCTTTTATATACATATACATACTTAATAGACCGCACGCATCATCATGGTATGTCAAGCATTGCATATGAGCAAACGAAACAACCAACAGATCAACAATCAAGTCACTACAATATCAAACTATTGCATGTGAGCAGGAAAATCTATCAACAGATCAGTGATCAAGTCATCACAATATCAAATTCATCAAACCCTTCATCACATATCATAAATGTGGTTAGCTATGCATGTCAATGCAGTATGGCAAGTTGTGTATACACTTGTAGCCTTAATTGGTCAGCAGTATGACGGGGACTACTTTCCCAACGTCCGAACAAAATAGCCTCTGCTTAGGCTTGCCACTTGTAACGACCCGTTTCCGGACCGCTACCGAGCTCAATATACCGAGCTCGAGTTACCGAGCTCAACACATCGAGCTCAACATAAACCTGTATGAGATGTGTTTTAAAAACGAAACTCTTGTGCCTTTTAAAAATACGATATATTTTTTTTTTATAAAACCAACTCGTGCACATCAGAGTAATTACAGCTTTTCGAAACATGGTGCAACTAAGACACAAGACTTAAATTCTAATAAAACATACATGCATAACATACATATATATATCACTCGAAATAATAATGTATACAAAATACAGAGTAGCAAATGTGCAAAGAAAATACACCTAAGGTACGACGACTTCAAAAGAGCAATCATACCCTGGGGTACTTCCAGACTCCCACGCAGGGTCGCTCCAAAAGTAAGACCACCAGCACCCTCAGCAGCAACAAAACAACACCGCCTAAACCGGTCACGACATACTACTCCAAAAGAAAACAAGGTACAGTCATCAAAAGAAATACGTCGAACAAACAATCAATCCACGACAAGTACAGTCGTCACCGGTCCTCGCCGAGCTCCTCCTCGGCATCATCTATCGCCGAGTTACTGCGCGCTCGACATCGCCTGGGTAACCGCCATGGATTGAAGGCACCACGAAAGGGTCAACTTCTCAACAATTCAAGATAAGCTCGACATAAAGGATATAAGCAAACAAAGAATAATATATCTCAATCACCACACGTGACTCGACCATCTCACTCTAGACTCGACTCGACTCTTATTCCTAATATCGTCACAGTCCATCCCCAAACCGACGTAATAGGTAAACGGCAGTCCATCCCCAAACCGACTCCATACATTAATCGAGTGTCCATCCCCAAACCGATAATGCTACAACGCCAGCCAATCCACCATAAACAAAGGGACCTAGCACCCTCGCTATCTAGGTCCGGCTCAAAACGCCATACGACTCCTAGCTCTCTCACTCGATGATTAGCTCGCCGCATGTCAAAGAGTAACACAACTTACTTGATCACATATCAAATAAAGAGAGCATGCTTAACATGAAGAAAACGCAATTCGACATTTAAGCAATAAAACATTCTGCATTGAAGAAACGCAATTCGACAAAGAATACACCATTCACAACATATATTCAATCACATATCAAATACATGCAAAACCAATCTCGACACCAATCAAGGAGTCCATACATAAATATAACAATAAAAATAAAGTCTTAATAATGTCTAAGAGTTGCCTTACCGAACTCCAAGTAAATGTCGCCGACAACGACTCGACACAAATTGTCTTCAACGAGCTCGACAACGACTTCTCTTACTCGATCTCGACACGGCTGTCTTCAATCGACCTCGACACGTACGCTTCTCAGTCGACCTCGACACGTACAGTTCTCGATCTGGATCCCACTGCTTCCACGTCCTTGGATTCGCTTTCCCGTACACCTCGATTCGGAAATCACCCGATCTCGGGAATCAGACTTCCTAAAACAAACACAACTCAGCTCGATCTATGGGTTCTAATACACTTAGCTCTCTTCCCAAACTTAACCACAACCCAGAAAATATAAAAACTCAAGAACTGAAATATATTTTTCCTCTAACACAAAGTTAGGGATTTCGATCAAAAGTTCATGAAAAAGGTTATCTGATGCTTCAACAGATAGATCGACAACAACAACAACCAGAAACAACAAACGAAAAACAAGAAATCAAGTAGGCCCAGAAAATGAAGAGTTTAGGCACCGCCGATTGCAGAAAAACAGAGGAAGAAAATTTGTTTTAAAAGCCCAATTAATCGGTTAGAAAGATAGGTAATATCGTGAAGAAGAAAACCCATCAGTTTGACATGATTTGGAAGCATAAAACTGGCTAAAAATGGAAGGAAAAGTAGCGCTAAACAGTAGCACAGAGAAAAAGAAAAATCTATTCTTCATACCTCAATGGTGATGGTCGAGCAGACGAGATATGTCGAGAAGATGATGATGAACAAGATTGATGAAGAAAGCATGCGAGAATCTCGATGGAACTCACGGTTTAAATCGATGGAGATTTTTGGAGAAAAACAACGAAACACAGAGCGAAGGAAGGAAGAAGAAAGAAGAAAAGAAATGAGTGTTTGAGGAAAGCGATCGTGAATACACCGTGAGAGAAGGGTATAATCGTAACTCCACTATAAGATGCCAATCCCATCAATCATCTACCCGCCTAATCGTTCTCTCATAATTACCTTCTACTCGCTTGGTCAATCGGTCTAGACACGCGACGAGAACGGTCAAGCCGACACTATAATTATTACAAACAATATAATAATAGCGCTGAATAACGTTCGAAAGAATACGAGGTGTCATCTCGACACGATGTCGACAAGGGTGCTCGTGCAAGCACACAAGGCTCTAACACGAGTTCGTGAACGCGGCCTCCTCAGCTCGGCAAATGACTTCATCAGCTCGGTACGCGACTTCATCAACTCGACACGCGATCTCCTCAGTTCAGAAGCTAGTGCACGCGGTCTCCTCAGCTCGGCAAATGACCTCGGCAAACGGTCTTGGCACGGGATCTCGACACAAGGTCTTGGTCGAGGTCTCGATACGTCGTCCTAATACGATGTCGATCTCGTCCTCAGGTGTTACAATCTCTCCCTCTAAAAAAAATTTCGTCCTCGAAATTGCAAATAAGATTCTTACCTCGGAAAAGTTCAGTGGTAATCGAGTCTTCATCTTCTCCTCCAGTTCCTAAGTCGCATCTCCGCCTTCTCGATCCCACACAACTTTGACGAGTTGAATCTCTTTGTTCGCAACTATTTGGCTTTCCGATCAACGATCCTTGCTGGTAATGCTTCAAAGATAGGTCGCCCTTCGCTTGAATCACATCCGTTCGATGACATGAGAGGGTCGGAAACATACTCCGCAATTGTGAGACGTGGAAGACGTCGTGGATGTTCGACAAGAATGGTGGCAAAGCAATCGATATGCCACCGACCGATACGACGAAGAATCTGGTAAGGTCCAATAAATTTAGGGTAAGTTTCTTGGATTTGATCGCTCGACCAACTCCGAAGGGGGTGACTCTAAGAAATACATGTTCTCCTTCCTCGAACTCGAGTGGTCGACGCCGTTGGTCCGCATAACTCTTCTGCCGACTTTGAGATGTTCGCATCCGATCTACGATCAAACGGATCTTCTCAGAGTCCGCTAGATCATATCCTGGTCCTCTGACGGTTCGCTCGCCGCCCTGGTACCAACAAAGAGGCGTCGACATTTCCGCCCATACAGCCGCTTCAAAAGGTGCCATTCCAATACTCGCATGGAAATCGTTATTGTAGGTGAACTCCACCAATGGTAAGACGTCGTCCCAACTTCCTCGGTGATCTAACGCATAAGCTCGCAACAAATCTTCAAGTGATTGGATCGTTCTCTCGGTCGACCGTCGATGCGTGGATGATATGTCGAAGCTAAGCTCGAGCTCTGCTCCCATCGCCTCCTTGCAATTCCCTCCAAAATGAGATGTGAACTTCGGATCTCGGTCCGACACGATTGAAGAGGGTATTCCATGAAGTCGCATTATCTCTCGCGATGTAGATCTCGGTCAGCTTTTCCACGTTGTATGTCGACCACCGTAAGAATGAGCGGATTTGGTCAATCGGTCGGACGATCACCCAAATCGAATCATTCTTCTTCTGCGTCTTCGGTAAACCTACAACGAAATCCATGGAAATACTATCCCATTTCCAAACTGGTACGTCAGCGATTGTAGCATTCCCGCAGTCGCTGGTGCTCCACCTTCGCTTCGACACGCTAAACACGGTTACGACTCGCCACTTGCTTCTTCATTCCTGACCACCAAAAATGCTTCTTCAAGTCTTGATACATCTTCGTAACTCCTGGTGAATACTAAAGTTGCTCTTATGCGCTTCGTCGAGAATCAACTTTCACTCGGATACGTTAGGTACGCACACTCGGCCATTGCACCTCAAGATGTCGTCCGCTCGACGTGAAATTGCCGCCTTCCCTTGCGCTATCAATCGACCTTCTTGCGTAGCTCGTCATGAACTTGCTGGTCTCGGATCTCGCCCAACAATCTATTAGAAATGGTAAGCATACCAAATCTCGGCTTCCCGGTGAAACTTCGACACTCAACTTCAAGTCTCTGAACTTCTCGAGCATCTCCAACTCCTTGATCATCATTACCGAGGTTAAAACGCTCTTCCTACTCGCTAACGATCTGCTACTACGTTAGCCTTACCGGATGGTATTCCAACGTAAAGTCGTAGTCCTTGAGAAATTCTCGGCCCATCTACGCTGACGCATATTGAGTTCTTTCCGTCGAACAGTACTTCAAGCTCTTGTGATCGCTGAAACAAAGAAGAGTGCTCCCATAAAGGTAGTGCCTCCATATCTTCAAGAAAAACTATCACGCCACCCAAGTCGTGAGTAGGTAGTTCCTCTCGTGAATCTTGAGTCGCCTTGAAGCATACGCGACCACCTTCCGATGTTGCATCGACGCATCCCAATCCCCGTGTGACGCATCACAATACACCTTGTAAGGCTCTTCGTTGAGGCAAAATCAAGACAGCGCCGCCGCCAAAAGCTCCTTCGCCTTTGAAATCGGCTTCGCACTCCTGGTCCAGGCAAAAGGTTGATCCTTCCTCGTCAATCGTGTAAGAGGCGCGACAATCTTCGAGAAACCTTCAATGAATCTTCGGTAATATCCTGCTAAGCCGACAAAACTCCTGATCTCGGTAACCGTCTTCGGCTGTTCCCACGCTAGCACAGCTTCAATCTTAGTTGGATCCACAGCTATCCCTTCTTTGGAAATCACGTGGCCAAGAAAATTCACCTCTTCAAGCCAAAATTCACACTTCGACAGGTTGGCATAGAGTTGCTTATCTCGTAATATCTGCAGTACTCGACATAAGTGTTCTGCGTGCTCTTCTCGGTTCCTCGAGTAAATCAATATGTCGTCGATGAACACTACAACGAACTGATCCAAAAACGAATGGAAAATCCTGTTCATGTAGTTCATAACCACACCAGGCGCACTCGTCACCCCAAACGGCATCACCAAGTACTCGTAGTGACCGTATCTAGTCCCGGAAGTCGTTTTGGCGACATCTTCCTCCTTCACGCCGACCGTGGTAGCCTGACTTCAAGTCTATCTTGAAAGATCGCCGCTCCACGGTTGATCCATCAAGTCGCCAATACGTGGTAACGGATAACGGTTCTTCACGGTAACCTTGTTGAGCTCGCGATAGTCCACGCACGACCTTGATCGTCCATCCTTCTTCTTAACCAACAACACCGGAGCTCCCCACGGTGACACGCTCGGTCGTATGAATTGCTTCGACTCCAAGTGTTCGATCCGGGACTTCACTCTTTCATCTCGGCAGAGACATCCCGTATGGCGCTTTGGAAATCGGTCTGTCCCTGGAATCGGTCGATGGAGAACTTCGACCTCGTGACCGGTGGTAACCCTGGCACGCCTTCGGAAAACGCCCTCAAAGTCACACACCACCGTACATTCTTCACGCCGATCCGCTGGAAAACTTCCGAACTAGCCAGATACATGTATTCCCTAGTTCCTTCTTTCAAAGAAACTCCAATACGCTCGGCGTAAAGATAATCGAGAC
This sequence comes from Calophaca sinica, assembly GCA_037113605.1. Lineage (NCBI taxonomy): Eukaryota > Viridiplantae > Streptophyta > Magnoliopsida > Fabales > Fabaceae > Calophaca > Calophaca sinica. Next base: position 64,921,248 of record CM073733.1, read on the forward strand.
TCCAAGGTCCTGAAAAATTACAGCTTTATGGGCACACCCAAAAGGACATGGTGGTGTGACAACCAATCCATCCCGAGGATGACATCTAAGCCCCAAGAGGCAAACAAACCAAATTGACCACAAACTTTCTACTCAATAACCACTACACAATTAAGACATGTAGTGTTTGTGACTAAGGTTTTAGCAACCGGGTTGTAACTACTAATTTAAAGCGGTAAAGCGATCCACAAATAAGTTCAAATGGTTCACACAATCAAGAAATAAAGGAATGGGTTGCACCCGAATCAAAAAGAACGGATAAGGATTTACCTCGATCTCACATTCACCTTGGATAAGATCTTCACTCGACCGCTTCCTCGCCACTCATGCGTAAAACTCGCTTTAGCCACTTGACGCTTCCTTTGGCTCTTGCCGCAAGCATAGTCGGTTCACCTTTAGGTGTAGGACAATTCTTGGTAAAATGCCCTGCCTTCTTGCAGTTGTAGCACACCCTCCTTCCGAGTACGCTTATTGGCGTAATGTCCCGCTCTTTCCACAACTAAACAAGTCACCTCGACACCGGGTCCGCCCTCCGCTTCTGCACTGGGTCATCTGACGACATCGCCCTCGTTGTCGCTCCTCGAGGCCTGGCCAGACGGCTTCTTCGCAGCTTGTTTCCCTTTCAGGCAAATCTACGCCGCACTCTGGGTCTCACCGGCCCGCCACGCAGTCTTCTTCTTGTGGCTCCTCACTCCTTCTACCTCGACACACGGCGATCAATCAACTCTTGGAGGTTTTGATCCTCAACGACACCACCGACTTCAATGTCGAATCTCAATCCCCGCTGGAATCTCTCACTTAACCATCTTTGGTCGATTCGATCACGAAATGGATCAAATACCTCGCCAACGACTTCGAACTTGGCGCATACTGACATCGCCGAGTTGCTTGCCGCAGCTTGAAGAAATTCCCGCTCCTTCTACTGCGGCAAGATCTGGGAAGTACTTGTCCAAGAACCTTTCACTAAAAGCTCCTGTGTCATCTCGCGACGTTCGCTTATAAACGCTTGCTTTACTCCTCCACCAATACTCTGCCTCCCAGCGAAGTAGGTGGCATAGTCGACCTTCACGTTGTCCGGGCAATGAAGTGCCTCGAAGATCTTCTCGATCTCTTGCATCCAAAGATCAGCTTTATCCAGATTTGGCTCACCGTAGAACTTCGGTGGATCATGCTTCCTGAAGTCTGCTAATCCTCTAGCTTCAGCATTTCGTTCTGTTCGTTGCTGTTGCTGTAAGTTCTGCTGAGTTAACGCTGCCGTCTGTTGAGCCATCGCGTTAGCCTGTTGAGTTGCAGCAGCTGATTGTTGAGCCATGGCTGCCGCCATCTCGGTCATAGCTTGAATTGCTCGTTCCATGTCGACGTTCTCGGTTGCAGTTGTCGTATTCCTACGAGGTGGGATTAGGTTCCACAAAGTTCGAAACCCTCTGAGTAGCTCACAACAACGATGTGTTAAAACACACCGCTTCAATCAAGAAACAGCTCAAACAATTTTTCAAGCAATAAGTGCTTCACTTAATCAAACAAAGAATCAACATAATACAACTAAGTACCCACACACATAACCCGACATAGTGACTACCCAAATTAAATTTCCTATGCACTTCTGGCCAATCAATCAAGCCTGATATCAACAATAACGACCGCTTCCGACCGCTACCGAGCTCAATATACCGAGCTCGAAGTTACCGAAGCTCAACACACCGAGCTCAACATAAACCTGTATGAGATGTGTTTTAAAAACGAAACTCTTGTGCCTTTTAAAAATACGATATATTTTTTTTTATAAAACCAACTCGTGCACATCAGAGTAATTACAGCTTTTCGAAACATGGTGCAACTAAGACACAAGACTTAAATTCTAATAAAACATACATGCATAACATACATATATATATCACTCGAAATAATAATGTATACAAAATACAGAGTAGCAAATGTGCAAAGAAAATACACCTAAGGTACGACGACTTCAAAAGAGCAATCATACCCTTGAGGTACTTCCGACAGACTCCCACGCAGGGGTCGCTCCAAAAGTAAGACCACCGCCTACCCTCAGAGCAACAAAACAACATCGCCAAACTGGTCACGACATACTACTCCAAAAGAAAACAAGGTACAGTCATCAAAAGAAATACGTCGAACAAACAATCAATCACGACAAGTACAGTGTCGTCACCCGGTCCTCGCCGAGCTCCTCCTCGGCATCATCTATCGCCGAGTTACTGCGCGCTCGACATCGCCTCGGGTAACCGTCATGGATTGAAGGCACCACGGGAAAGGGTCAACTTCTCAACAATTCAAGATAAGCTCGACATAAAGGATATAAGCAAACAACAATAATATATCTCAATCACCACACGTGACTCGACCATCTCACTCTAGACTCGACTCGACTCTTATTCCGGAATATCGCCAAGCAGTCCATCCCCAAATCGACGTAATAGGTAAACGGCAGTCCATCCCCAAACCGACTCCATACATTAATCAGAGTCCATCCCCAAACCGATAATGCTACAACGCCTAGCCAATCCACCATAAACAAAAAGGGACCTAGCACCCTCGCTATCTAGGTCCGGCTCAAAAACGCCATACGACTCCCTAGCTCTCTCACTCGATGATTAGCTCGCCGCATGTCAAAGAGTAACACAACTTACTTGATCACATATCAAATAAAGAGAGCATGCTTAACATGAAGAAAACGCACTCGACATTTAAGCAATAAAACATTCGCATGAAGAAACGCACTCGACAAAGAATACACCATTCACAACATATATTCAATCACATATCAAATACATGCAAAAACCCAATCTCGACACCAATCAAGGAGTCCATACATAAATATAACAATAAAAATAAAGTCTTAATAATGTCTAAGAGTTGCCCTTACCGAACTCCAAGTAAATGCTGCTCGACAACGACCTCGACACAGCTGTCTTCAACGAGCTCGACAACGACTTCTCTTACTCGATCTCGACACGGCTGTCTTCAATCGACCTCGACACGTACGCTTCTCAGTCGACCTCGACACGTACAGTTCTCGATCCGATCCCACCGCTTCCACGCCCTTGGATTCGCTTTCCGCACACCTCGATTCGAAATCCCCCGATCTCGGGAATCAGACTTCCTAAAACAAACACAACTCAGCTCGATCTATGGGTTCTAATACACTTAGCTCTCTTCCCAAACTTAACCACAACCCAGAAAATATAAAAACTCAAGAACTGAAATATATTTTTCCTCTAACACAAAGTTAGGGATTTCGATCAAAAGTTCATGAAAAAGGTTATCTGATGCTTCAACAGATAGATCGACAACAACAACAACCAGAAACAACAAACGAAAAACAAGAAATCGAAGTAGACCGAAAATGAAGAGTTTCTGGGCACTGCCGATTGCAGAAAAACAGAGGAAGAAAATTTGTTTTAAAAGCCCAATTAATCGGTTAGAAAGATAGGTAATATCGTGAAGAAGAAAACCCATCAGTTTGACATGATTTGGAAGCATAAAACTGGCTAAAAATGGAAGGAAAAGTAGCGCTAAACAAGAGTACGTAGAAAAAGAAAAATCTATTCTTCATACCTCAATGGTGATGGTCGAAAGGCATTTAGATATGTCGAGAAGATGATGATGAACAAGATTGATGAAGAAAGCTTGCGCAGAATCTCGATGGAACTCACGGTTTCGTCGATGGAGATTTTTGGAGAAAAACAACGAAACTCAGAGCAGAAGGAAGGAAGAAGAAAGAAGAAAAGAGAAATGAGTGTTTGAGGGAAAAGCGATCGTGAATCCAGCTGGTGAGAGAAGGGTATAATCGTAACTCCAGCTATAAGATGCCAATCCCATCAATCATCTACCCGCCTAATCGCTCCTCTCATAATTACCTTCTACTCGCTTGGCCAATCCGCCTAGACACGCGACGAGAACGGCCACCGACACTATAATTATTACAAACAATATAATAATAGCGCTGAATAACGTTCGAAAGAATACGAGGTGTCATCTCGACACGATGTCGACAAGGGTGCTCGTGCAAGCGCACAAGGCTCTAACACGAGTTCGTGAACGCGGCCTCCTCAGCTCGGCAAATGACTTCATCAGCTCGGTACGCGACTTCATCAACTCGACACGCGATCTCCTCAGTTCAGCAGCTAGTGCACGCGGTCTCCTCAGCTCGGCAAATGACCTCGGCAAACGGTCTTGGCACGGGATCTCGACACAAGGTCTTGGTCGAGGTCTCGATACGTCGTCCTAATACGATGTCGATCTCGTCCTCAGGTGTTACACCACTACTTTGGCTGGCCATTACTTTGGCGTGCCTCTACTTAGGCAATGCAGTGTCAACTCGCCTTTTGAAGTCTGTACGACCAATCAAACGCTACGAGTGACATGACAACTCGTCTTTTAAAGTCTTTAAGACCAGTCAAACGCTCCGAGTTTCGATGCTCAATGGTTAGTACGCATCCAAACAAATTCAACAATATGGCATGCGCACCATAGTGAACGCCCGATTGATATTCAACAAAATCAAAAATATGGCATGCTCACCGCAGTGAATGCCCGAGTGATATCCAACAAATTCTACAATATGGCATGCTCACCGTAGTGAACGCCCGAGTGATATCCAACAAATTCTACAATATGGCATGCTCTCCGTAGTGAGTGCCCGAGTAATGTTTTAATTAATCAATGCGGATCGACGAACCCTAACTCACTCAACTTAGTGGGTTTCCAAACCTCAATTAACTAAGAGTTCAACACAGGACACAAAGTCCGGGTGTTCAATTGCGGAACGCTAGTCCCAATCTTAGATCAGAACTCTAGGCACGTAATGCGGAACACTAGGCTCAACTTTTAGGTTAAGATACTAGGCACGCCATACAGAACACTAGGTCCAATCCTTAATCAAGAAAATGCGCACGCAAGCAGGACACTAAGTCGGCCAAAGACAGACACATGGCCCATATGCTCAATAGGGACACTAGGTTCCCTATGTTTTATTCGTTCAAAACCTCGATCTTTGAAATCTCTTTCTCAGTTCTTGTATCCCCCCTATGTATCTGAAAATGTTTTTTAGTTCTAGGTCGTTGAAACCCTAGTGTGCTAAATAACACACTGGAAGAATTCCCAGGAAAGAGAGGTGGTGCGAACACTCTTAATTACCAAGTCTTTACTAGCCAGAATTTTCCCAGGCGCATCATTTAACTCAACCGTTTTCGCAAATTGTACTATTTATTTCAAGTTCTTTTCTCTACTATTACTCCATTGAAATTTCCTTGCAAGCTTTGGCTAGTTATACTAAAACCCTCACGCTTACTTTTAAATCAAAATGCCCTTAACAATTTGTTTACGAAATCAGAGTTTGGCGTGTGGAATCGCATCAGATTTACCGATGTAAATCGTCAACCAATAGCAGTCGATCAACGCATTGTTAATTAATCCAATATCAACAATAATATATTTTTCATATTCCAATTCAATGCCAAGTTCCAATGAAATCCAAGGTGATTCAAGGAAAATAATACCACTCATAATGCCACGCAGGGCCATGAACATATCATCAATTTCAAGTCCAATTAAATCAATCAAGTATGATTTAAGCAACACAATAGAATTCAGTCTTGCCACATAGTCCAAATCAATACACAGCAGCTCATGCTACAACATCTCAACAGCACATAGTAATACTACAAGTACTACCATACAATCCATCAACAATCAAACAAACAACACACAAGGCGAAAAGCCCAAACTCATTATGTAAGAATTTTCCTTACCTTGGGCGCTTTAACAATCCAAGCAAGGTAAATTTGAACTATCATCAAGTCGTTCCCCGCACGAGCCTTAGGCACGAACCTTAACAACGCAAGTTTCAATCAATTAGAACTAAAACTCAAGTCCTAATACCCCTAGGGCAGCCACGGCTCTAAGGTTCCTAAGGCCTAAGAACTACTCACTTAATCCCATTTGGTTCACACCTAGTCACATATCATGAAACAAGTTCAAACTATGCAAGTTTTTAAACTTTTTCAAAAGCTACACACTTAGAAAATACCAAAACCCAAAACTTACCAATTGGAATAGTGTTTTACCAAATGAATAGTGTTTTGCCAACTTTGAACCATTTTTCAAAGCACTAAAACATATCCCAAAATTCTAGAATTAAATTCATTACAAGTTTACAACAATTCTTAAGACATAACCCAAAACTTTTTCCAAAATCATGCTTCTTTGAATTGTTTTGCTAAATCAAATCATCAACCACTTTTACAACTATTTTCAAACATAAATGTAAGTCAAGAACAAGTTACAAAACACCCTTGAAGGCCACGATTTTGGAAGTTCAAAACAACTTCAAGGTTTTCAAATCTTTAACTCCTAAATCATGCAAACTTTGCTTAATCAAAACTTCTTATCAAAACTAAACTTATTTACCACTTTAATACACTTAAAAACAAGTTAGAACTCATTCAAATCATGCTCGTAAATCACTGTTTTTAAGCATCACAAACAGCCCCAAATTATTTTGTTTTCAAACAATTTTTCAAAGCTTCACACATACAAATTCACTACATTCAATTCATTTAACAAGAAACCAACTTCTTCAACACTTACAACACTTGAAAACACTTTGAAATCAATTTAAAACATCCCTCAAAACCATAATTTAGGCCACGGTTCCAGCCCCTTAATCAAACAATTTTATTTCTCAAAACTTTTGTAAAACATGCATATTGACTAGTTTCCAAACTTAGCAAGTATGACCCATCAAGAATCAACTCTAAAACACTAAAAACCAAACAAAACCAAGGCTTAAAACAGCCCCTAGGTCTCGGCCAGAGCAAGGTTAGGGTTTTGCAAAATTAAAACATCAAGAACAAAGTTAATCATGGAAGTAAATAAGGGGTTATGAAGCTAATCATACAATACTAGCCAAAACAAGCATCATAACTCCAAAATAACTCCTAAAACCTTCAAAACCCATATCATGGAACCCAAGAGAGATGAGGAAAGGTTTATGGAGCTTACCAAGAGTATAGATGATGATTGAACAAGGGTGGAGATGAAAGGAAACAAAGGTGCACACTTTGATCTCCAAAACTTCCAAAAACCCAAGCTTTCCTCTTCAAGTTTTTTCTTAAGTTCTTCAACAATGGAGGAGTGAATGAGGCTGATATTGGCTGTGTGGGAGAGCCACGAAATCAGGTAGGGACATGGAAGGAAGAATTTTTGTTCATTTAGTTGGAAACTAACCAACTAGTTACAAACTAACTAAACTAACTAACTACAATTACCACTTAACCAATCATCTTGCAACACTTGTCAAGGAAGGTTCTAAAGGATGAGGTTCAGCTCCCCAAGTGGCTGGATGCATCTCCCCTTGGCTCAAAATATCTAGATATTTCGCTTTTCGTCAGGCTCTCGCTTCAATCGGGTCTTAGCGTTTACAGATATTAGAGTTTTTATATCAAAAACTCCAAAAATAAATCTAATAAATTATTCTATAATCAAAAATTATTAATCAACCAAAATATCCACAAAAATATTAGAAGTATTTCTATGAATGTCTCTTTCTCGATTTGCGTGCTAAAACGCTACCGTAATGCAATTCTGGGCGTAGAAAACACCCTATATTATTCTGACGCCTAAAAATTTCAGAAAAATTTCCAATAAATCCTAAATATTGAAAAATGCTAAGATCTCAAATTTTATAAAATTTGGATCACGTTTGGACATGTTTCAGTTAGAAACACACACAATAGCCTAGTTACGGCAGAATTCAATAGAATTCTCGCAGCGTAATAAAAACTGTAAATTAGTGAGGATCATTAATTTCAATTTCTCTTATCAACTAGATATTATTCAGACAATAAAATTATCAAGACAAAATCTTTAAAATAATAGTCATATTAAATATGACATAAAACAGACAATTAATATAATAACTAGACAATAAAAATCCAAACCATGACTTAAAATATTCATTAAATCCTGAAAATTATTTCTCTTTCAATAAAATAATTTTCTTTAATCAAACAACAATCTTTCACATTTTTCAAGGTTAATTCATATTAAAAACTATATACGTTTACACTGTCTCTTAATCTGAATTAATTGCTAAAACAGTAAATTGTTTACAATAAATCTTTGTTGTTCTTCGTACTTTTAACAAATCATTGAGGTGATCAATCTCTATGATTTATTTTCAAGTAGTCGAAAACTATAAAATAATTGTCATAAAAATTGGGATGTTACAGTAAGCCTCTAACAAGTTCCTTCTTGTTAAGCTTTGAGATTAACCTCAAGCTGGCAAGACCCAATCTTTTGTGCCAAGTCTATTGTTCTTCATCAAGTGACAAAAAACACTTGACATTTTGATTTGCCAACTCAGAAAGTTTTATTTTATAAATATTATTCTTTCTCTTTGCTTTAAAGAAAATGGAGCCATCTTTCTTGCTCTTGACTATACAGGCATTGTCACTGAAGCCAACATCATAACCACTATCGCATAATTGACTTATGCTTAATAGATTATGCTTAAGGCTATCAACTAGTAAAACATTATCAATAGAAGGTAGAAATATCTCACAAACTCTTCCACTTCCAATGATTTTACCTTTTTGGTTTCCTCTAACCCACTGTTCCACTCTCTTTAAGTTGAAGCTCTTAGAACATATGCCTTTCTCCCGTCATGTGACGTGAACACCCAGTGTCCAAGTACCAAGACTGGTGTTTCACCTCTGTTGCCCAGTAGATCTGCAACATAGACAATCTTATCCTTAGGTACCCAAATCTTTTTGGGTCATCTTTTGTTGGTTCTAGAAGGAAACTTGTCCTTCTAATTTTTCAATTCATAACAAGTACTTCTTATGTGACCTTTTTTGTTGCAGAAAGTACATAGCAAACAGTCACTATGATCATTGGTATCTTTGGGTTCCAAATTTGTGTTTTGAAAAGTGGGTTCCTCTGGTTTGTAACCAAGACCCTTTTTGCCATTTTGACTTACAACCTAAATCATAGATGCTTGTTTGCTTCATGTCACACACTCAGCAAGAAATCTTTGAAATCCCTCTTTATATTTTGAAGAGTTACATTCATTCTTTTCTTTAGTCTTATAGCTGTCATTCACCAGACGGTGATTTTCAGCTTTGAGTTTTTCATTCTCTTCATTGAGTGTTAGAAATTCTTTTGAAAGTTTTGAGAATTTCTTTTTCAAAGCTTTATATTCAATGTTGAGCTTAGAAGACTCATCTAAGAGTTCATCAAATGCTTTTTGAATATCAGAAGATGAGTTAGAATCTACCTCTTCTTCTTCTCCTTCTTCTTCACTGTTTGATCCTATGGTAGCCATCAGAACCATGTTAGCTTGTTCCTCATCATCATCATACAATGATGAATCAGAATCATCCCATGTTTCCATGAGACCCTTCTTCTTCTTGCCTTTGAAACCACTTTTCCTTAGTTTCACTTTCTCGAGTTGTGGACATTCAGACTTCAAATGTCCTGGCTTCTTGCAATCATAGCAAACTACTTGGCTCTTGTCTTTGTAGTCCTTCTTTTCCCTTGCGTCTCTCCTTTCTCTTGAGTCCTTCTTATGGAATTGCTTCCTGAACATTCCTCTGTTTTTCCACATACGTTGAATTTTCCTTGAAATTAAGGAAATTTCTTTGTCTGTGTCTTCACCACTCTTATCAGACGACCCTTCGCCTGCTTCTAGTTTAGCTTGAAGAGCTTTGGAGGAGGAAGCTTTGTTTGTAGTTTTCAAAGCTACAGACTTTGATTTCTTATGAAGTTCTTCTTCATTTAGCTCAAGCCCATGATCTCTCAAGGAACTAAGAAGATCTTCAAATCGCAAGGCATTCAGGTCTTTGGTGTAACACCCCAAATCCCTCAATTTTAGTTTAGAATTATGTGCATAAGCTTAGTATAGTTAAATGGTGAATTTCGAGTAAATTCAAGTTGATATTCATAATTGAGAAATAAGGATATTGTGTCTTTGATGATCCTAAGTGATTAGTGAGTTGTAATTGGCTCTTAAGTGATGTTAAGGGTGGATGAGAGTTAGTTTAGCAAGGGATAAGAAGAAGGGATCAAGAAAAGGTGTTAGAATCAAGTTTCTTTGATTTTTACACAGTGGGAATCGATTCCCACTCCTCCTGAATCGATTCCAGCATTTAAAACCCTCTGGGAATCGAATTTGATCAGTTGGGAATCGATTGACACACCTTGTGAATTGATTCACATGAAAACAAGCCACTAGGAGTCGAAGTGGGAGCTGCAGGAATCGATTCATCCACTTAAAATTCGCAACAGGCACTTTTTTCCTGTGTGAATCGATTCACCTATATGTAGTGAATCGATTCACTGCTGTTTATAAGCAGAAACGCAGCAGTTGAGAGGCAGAATGCGAATTGAAGGGAAAGAATAGAGAGAGGGAAATTTTGAGAGGAAAAGAGAGGGAAACACTTAGGGTTCCACTAATCCTAAGGGGGATTCATGGATTCATGCTAGATTTCCTCAAATCTTAGTTTGAATCTAAGTGGGAGAGTGAAATTTTGGGTGTTTTGAAGATTTGGGTTTGAACCCTAAAGAGGAGAAGAAGAAGAACGTGAAGAAGGAAGGAAAAGGAGCTGAACCTCAACCTTTGGAGCTCGCATCCTTGGTTTAGTTTGTGAGTACTTTCTTCTCTTAGGTGATAGGCACCCATAAGTCCCACATTAGGATTCTTCCTCAAAGAAGTCTTTGAACCCCAAACGGTTCAAAGTTAGGGTTTGATAACTCCTTTGTTTTAAGTTTAATTTTATGGTCATTTTTATGATTATTTAGTGGGTTTGACTGCAAGAGGTTAGCGATTGCCCCCAACCCCCCACAAGTTGTATGTTGATGTTTGAACCCTTGGATGCTCCATAGAGCTCCAATGGGAATATGTCCTTGTTTTGAAATGATTTCTTAACTTAAGATTATGTAAAGATTCATGTGAATGTGTGATTTTCCATGTTTATATGGTTATGTGAAGTTATAAGTGTAATGTAAGTTAAATATCCTAAGTTGTGATTTTATCTCAAAGAAAAGCATGCATCTAGGCCATGTTAGTTGTGATTTAAAGTTCACTTAAAAGACACCAAGATTCCTCAAAAGAGGAGACAACAGTATGGTTAGTCTCATGTGATGCCATTTGGAGGTTAATGACGTCTAACCACTATACCGCTAGCTATGTTGATTGGGGTCTAAGGCTAAGGCCTATTACAAACTCAGTAAAATAGATTCCCTGGTTAGTCCCCAAGTTAACCGAAAAGGGGATAGATAAAACGTGCTAAGCACGAAGAAATGAAGAACGAAATGTTCTTAGAAATGTTGCATTGCATGAATGTGTTTGACTATTTTCTTGGAAATTGTCTTAAGTTTAAGAGAGATAGTGAGGGGTCGAGGGAAGGATTCAGTTTATCTCACCCTTTTCCCCCTTTATTATATTTCAGATTTGCAGGTTTCAAAGGAAGGTTGAAGAAACTAGGAGCTTGGAGCTCTTTTAAGTTATTTTGTATTTGGAATTATGTAATTCTCTTTTGAATTTAATGCAAAAAGAACTAATATTTTGTATTAAATCTCTAGATGGTTATGTAATTTTGAAATATGGGATATTTCCCTTTCGTGGGATTAGGAACCTTGTGTCAATCTAGACTTAATGTAATATTTAAGTTTAAATTCCGCTTGGTAAACTCTGTATCAAATGTTAATTATCTTACTTTCAAGTTTAGTTGAATGTATGATGTTACACTTGGCTTCTTGAATAGCTGTGACCTTAGGTCTCCATTTCCTTGGCAGACTTCTTAAGATTTTTCACGTGATCAGCAGTAGTGTAGCTTTTCCTAAGAACTTTTAGACCATGAACTAATGTTTGAAGTCTTCCAAACATAGTTTCAATGTCTTCTCCCTCTTCCATTTTGAAGTGTTCATACTGTCTTACAAGAATGTTAGCCTTAGTTTCTTGCACTTGGGAAGTACTCTCATAGGCCAGGGTCAATGAGTCCCAAATTTCTTTGGTAGTTTCATTCTTCCCACATTTCTCATACTCTTTCTCAGAAATAGCACAGATAAGAAAATATCTTGCTTTCAGATTCAGTTGATAAGCTTTCTTATGCTCATCTTCCTACTTATCCCTAGGAATAGGATTTTTCTTCGAATCAACCGGTTCAGTATATTGTTTTTGAATAATATCCCAGAGTTCGAGTTGTTAAGACTCGAAGAAGGTTTTCACTTTATCTTTCCAGTAGTCATAGTTTGTTCCAGTGAACAAAGGAGGACGGTTAACATGACCACCAGCTTCGTTGCTAGCCATAGATAAAGAATAAGATCTTTTCCTCTCACACAGTTAAGCGCTCAACTAAGAGGCCGAGCTCTGGTACCAATTGAACATGGCAAAAACACAAGAAAGGGGGTTTGAATTAGTTTTATAAATCTTTTCGAAATGCTTGTGTGTTTTTGAAAACCTTTTCAAAACAACTCTTTAACAAAATAGTAATGTAAACAAGTAAAGAGAAGAGAAGAGAAGAGAATAACACAGTGATTTATACTAGTTCATTATCACTTGATAGCTATGTCTAGTACCTTCACGTACTTGAAGGATTTCTCCACTATAATCTAACGATTACACTTGAGAGTATACTGCTACCAAACTGGCTATACTCACAACTTCTTAGAACGACTTAGTGCAGTCAAGCCTTTAAGGAATACAACCACTATTGAGCTAAATACAATGTTCAAAAATAGCTTGAAGCAATAACAATAACTCTCAACAGAGAGGATTTACAATTAAATGCTTAAGGACAAAGAATAGCTTTCTAACAGAAAGAATAAAACGTTTAAGTGCTTGTTCAAATTTGATCTCAGAGACTTGGAATGATTTCTTGGTTGCTCACTGTCTCAGTTTGTTGTAAGCAAATTGTTAACCTACTTCAGTGAATAAAGTAAGGTATATATAGCTACGGTTACAAATAGTGTCGTTGTGACCTAACAGCTCTTTCACCAATAGACAAAACTTCGGATCCACTTTTCATGGCTTTTAGCTAGTCACGTGGCTTTCAATTCTGCTCTTGTATACTGACACAGCAGACAATCGCAGGATCTTGTCCCTTGTGATCTTTTTGAAAATGAGACACTTCCAGAGCAAGTTTTCTAATGATTATATCTGTTAACATTCTCTTTGGATTTTGATTTCTCATACATTAAAATACTAATTAATGAGGTCTCTTTAATATTTGAAGTAGCCTTTAATGAATACTCAGTCTGATTTCCAATCAGAGGCATCTCCCAAATAGATGATGCTTGTCACTGAGATACTCTGTTCATCAGAGTGAGCTTGAATCGAAGGCAAGTTCTTCAATGTAGAATATAATGGCCTTTAACATAGCATAGTCTTGTAGTGTCAGACGAAGGTTTCCATAGTGTAGACTTATCAGAGCATGGTCAATCAGAGCGTTGACTAACATCAGAGTGTTGATCGTCATCAGAGCATTGACCACTATCAGAGCGTTGATTGTCATTAGAGCATGATCTTTGGAGTGAGGCTATAAGACGATGACGTCATCAGCACTTTCTGGACGATCACTGCCAGACTTAGAAACGAATCGGACGATGAAATGCACACATAGGCATAGTCTTCTGAGACATTTTCATCTAATAAATAGTGACTTCTGCACACTAACAAACACATCAAAGGATAAATTGTTCTATTCATTATTTGTTATCATCAAAACAATTAGGGGTCATTGTTTCTGAATCCACTTGATTCCAATAATATGTGGAGTTGTAGACTTTAATGTTATCAAACATTATCTGTAATAGGATGATCATAAAGGTAGTATTGGGCTAGCAATGAATCATGTTGAGGGATGTGAGTGATGTAGAAGGATTTGTCCCTCCTCATAACCGGAGTAATGTCTAGGCTACTCGATAAAGTGAGACGTGGAATAATGCTTGGCCACACGAGGAATGGGTCAATATGTGATATTGGACCCGAGATATTGGACCCATTGGGATTACACGTCTACTTGGGGATCGAGAAACATAAGATTGGACATAACGAGGATAACACATTTATGTCTTGTTCAATTTGAACATATAGATGAAGGGACATAGGCTTCACAAGTATACATGGTTACAATAAGGCTCTTATCATATCACCGATATTTTCATAGGCAGGGTGGCAGTGACGTATTGCTAGATTATCACTGTTTGTGATATTTAATATTATATTGAATATTAATATTAATATAATATTTAATATCATGGCCAATCTAATGGGAACCTATGAGTATCACACACATAGAGTGACATATCAATGCACTTGGTAATTGACTAAATTAAATAGGATTTAATTTATGTCAATAGTTGATTAAATTAAATGTGATTTAATTTAAGTCAATGGGTTAATTGACTTAAATGATATTTAATTTAATTAACAGAAGGATTTAATTAAATCAAATTTAATTAAATGGACAATATTATTGGGTTTCGTCTAATAAGACTTAGGTCACTCACTTATTTAAGGGAAAGGAGAGCACTAGCTCATTAGGTCATGTGGATGCTACTTTCCCTAAAATGAGAAGGAGGAGGCCAGGGGTGGAGCCTTTCATACCAATGAGGTAGTTATGGCTACCCCAAAGAAAAAGAAAATTAATATAGACTAGGTATATGTTTTGTTAGTTTAGCCCCCAAAAATATATATTGTTATTAGAATAACAACAAACTTTGGGTAGAGTGAAAGGATCCTAAGTTGACCCTAAGAATCAGATATAAATTGACCATAATCCGGTGTTTCCACTTTTATTATGTTTTCAATTCACAGAGAAAGCAAACATTTTTTTTACTTCAAAAAAATATGCACAAGTTTAACAAATGAAGTTCATTTTGTCTAAAAAAAAATTACTCTGTATATTTGGCCCCCTATAAAAATTGAGCTAGCTCCACCACTAGAGGAGGCTAAGGCACCTTGGATAGACCAACTAACATTGGCACGCTGGCTCCGGCAGATGCTCACGTGGACCAAGTAAAGAAATGACACGTGACATCTTGTGGTGGTAAAGCACGCTTCATTGTGATCTATATCCTTTGTTTGTGATTCTTGACAATGATATGATCCATGGGTAAGGATTTTTCTGCTCAAGAGGATTTTTCTCTTGAAATTCCAACACACATTGTGTTAAATATCGATGATGTTGATATTGTGATGTATGTTGTTGTATGTCCATCATGTTGGTTATTTCCCCTTCCATGTGTGACCTATATGAATGTGATTTCTCACCTCTTTTTTCTTTTGTGGCTACTTATGCACCACAGTGTATAGGTAGATGATGAGCCTACAGGTGGCGATGTTGATGTGGATGCTGAGGAGTAGGCTACATGATGCTGCTTAACTTAGGTGTTAATTTTATGATTGTTTGATAATTGTCGTTAATATTTAATTTGATGTAATGAACCCAGGGTAAAGATCTGACATATGTGACATCGAGATTTTGAGTTTTACCTTTGTTTCACTTATCTAGTTTTGAATTTCTTGTTATTCTGCATTTTGGTATTTGACATTATTGAAGTGATATCCATGCTTTTGAAACGATTCAATTAAATTACTATTTTTCCAATGATATTTCTGCAATGTTTACGCTTAATCGTTTCACGGGGTAGTGGGTGTCACAACACTGGGGCAGGACCTCATAACTTGTTCATCTGGTAAACAGGTAACATGTTTAAAAAACAGGGTGACATGTGCTAATATGTGAACGAGTGTCAAAGCACGAATGTTAGCGCGACTGGCCATAACATATCTCTATTAAAAATGAGTAATATAGATTATATAAAATATCCAAATTTCATGACATGGGGCTCTTAAAAGAACCCATAAATATTTGAAATTGCCTACTACCTTATACCATTACACACTGTTAGGACCCAAATGAGAGTGGGGGCCCAAGTGGTCTTAGTACATCAGCTGCCCAATATTGTTATGATGTGGCAGAGAGAGAGAAGGGAAATGGGCATGTGATGTAAGGGCATTCTGTTATAAGAATTGGGGGGGAGAGGTGTGAGGTATCATGCTGAGTAATGACTTTCTGTTAGGCAGGGAATTGAGATTCTCTGAGGAGCTGAGCTCTGTGGGTAGTTGGGATTGTATTCCCTTCTGCATTTCTATCTTTTTACTATCAATAAAAACTCAGTCCATTTCCATATATTTTCACTCAAATTCCTTTATTTTCTACATCGTGATTTCTGGGTTTGCAACACACACTACTCACCCATACTTTAAATTAGTTATAAAATTTTGTGGGTTTTGGATTTTACCTCAAAGAACTCTAAATAAATCGACTTCAATTAGTGGGGTATTATTATCTCCTCTAATTTAAAGAACCAACCTTTGGCCTCTGTTGCATGCAATGGATTTGAGGTTATTTTTAGGGTAACAATGGTGACTTTTTTTTATTAGGACTATAAACGTAAATTTTATCCATACTCGCGGATATACCTGCAACATAATGGATATGAATACCTTAATGGGTACCTGCGGGTAAAATAAATAGGTATTTTCTCTACTCATTTAATAATGGGGTGGGAGTAGGGTATTGTGGTATCCGTACATGCGGGTACTCGCTAAGTGAAATTGCTAAAATACTATTATGGCACCATATATGTTATCTCTCACACTATTATTAAAAGCTTAAGAAACAAATTTAGGCTCATGCTTACTAAAAATTAAAACATCTCTTTTATACGATACAACCAGAAATTTAAAATTAATTTCATAAAAAAAAATTTAAGGGTTTGTTTTATATTATAGTATATCTGCGAATAACTGCAGATATTCAAAAGTTTGTTTAAATCCCACAAGACGAATACCTATACGAATATGAGGCGGGTACGGATAGAATATTCATGGCAAAATTATTCCAGAGATCATTTATCTTAATTTAAAAATTTCAAGTTAGCCTTTTATTTTTTTGTTTCAATTTAGTCCTGTGTATTTTTAAAAGTTAATTTCAAGGCAATCTATTGGCTGATCTGTAATGAGAAATGCGTGTGTCACAAGCACAATCTGTTGTATCAATTGTGTAACAAATCAGAACTCAAAAAGTTATTGCATAAAGCAAAAAAGGACCAATTTGACAATTTGTCAACATTTTCAAATATGCGAGACTAAACTGAAACTAAAATTAACTTTAAAAGACTAACTTGACAAAAAAGATAAAAGACTGAAATAAAACTTTAAATTAAGATAAATGACCTCGAAAATAATTTTACCAATATTCATTTAACGAGACGGGTAGCAGAGAGCTATTACCCGTACCCATCCCACCCCATTTACATTTCTAATTGGGACCACGTTAGATGCTCCTACGGTAAAGGTCTTACGGATGGTGTATGGAGCATTGTGTGATATGATTTTCACTCATTTCCATGTACAAGTACCTATTGCGAGTTTTCTATTTTTTCTCAAGTTTAATAAAATTGTCAATGATTTTGCTTCTCAAAATATTTGGGTTGTAACATGGACATAATTAATTGATACTAAGTGTTAAACTTTTACATTTACACAACTAAATAATTTTCTATAGAATTTGAAATTAACAAATTTAATTGTTGGACATTTTTTTCCAAAAAAAAAAAAGAAAAAGAAGATTAAGTTTATAGAATTTCAAGCCATTACACACTTTTTTAACGGGTAAAATATTATTTAAAATATAAATAAATATTTATTAAGAAAAAACATAGTAAAGAATATTTAAATTATATGAAATTTCATATATTTGATCATAAAAATAATTTCACATAATTCAATGGTTAGATCAATTAATTTCATATTTTTTAGAAATTGTTATATGGTATAATTGTAAAAGTATGACATATAATATCAAATAATTTTGGAGTATGGTTGAGGTGGGAAACAAAATACTAACATTTACCATTAAAAAAACAAATAATTCTATTCTATCTACACACAAGAATTTACTACCTCCATCCCTATATATAAGCTCTCATTGAAAAAAAAAATTGTCTCTTTTTATAAGAACCTTTCCAAATAACTAGATATATTAATTACTACCTTCGGTCCCTATTATAAAAAAAAATTTGGTGTATTTGTTGCTCCTAATTATAAGAAAAGTAAACATATTTCAAGGTGCATTAATTGCTAAAATTTCTTTTATACCCCTATTTAATATGAGATATTTGTTAACTAGAAACTCACAAGATGGGTATAAAACATGTATAAAACATTTTATGTTAGGGGTATAGTTGGGATAATGATTCAATTTTATAACATTAAATAGTCTTCCTTGATCTTGGTAATTTTTGGTTTTTTTCTTAATATTAGGGACCAGAGATAGTATTTTATTTGTTTTTTTTTACAAAAATACGCCTAATTAAATGGGATGGCCATTTCTTTCTCTTAAGAGTCTTTGGGATGTGAGTCTCAATAAATAAATAATAATTTTGGAAAAAAAATACTCATTGTTAAAACATTTAATGTTTTAACTAATTTTTTTAATTTTTGTGAATTGGTCATGTTTACTTATAAATAGTGATGAAGGTAGTAAGTATTTTTAGTTATTTAAAAATAAAAATAGAAATAAAAAAAAAATTTAAGAACTACTATTATTACTAACTAGCGGCAAGAGAGACATTACTGTGCGGTCCGAGCCCGTCTTTTCACATTTTTATTGTGCTATAATATGTATTATTTTATCGTGTTTTATTATTTAATATTCCAAACACATGATAGAAAAAGAATGAAATTATATAAAATAGAAAAATAGAATGAAAGTTTCAATTTCCAATTTACATTCAAGTAAGTGGGAGTTAAAGGGTAAAATTTGAAAAGAAAGTAATACACTAAAAAAAAAGTAGTTACTTGAAATTTTTTTTTTTTTTTTATATTATGATACCGTAAGACGATAAGATATTTAAATTGTGGAATAAATGATAAAAAAAAACAATTGAAAACCAACAGGGGTAGCCCATGCCTTTTTATAGATTGTTATAGACAATACGACACCGTTAAATGAATCTATAATCTATATCGGACTTCCGCTGATAGGGTTTGTCTACTATCGTCGCTACTTTTGAGTTCAGGGTACAGGACGAGTATGGCGACAACGGAGGAGAGTCAAAAGAAGGAAGGGAGCAACCTGCTTGGGTTTCCGGCCTTCGCAGAGATAGGAAACGGGCGATTCAAATGCGTACAAACTGGGCATGAGGTCCTCCCCAAGGACATAGCGTCCTACTCAAGTAGCAAAAAGTGCCGTTTGGGGCTCATCGATTTCGCCTTGTCCAACAATAAACCCCTCTTAATATGTTCAAACAAGACCCTCTCTGTCGGTAAATAATCCCTTTTCCTTTTCAATCGCGTTTCTAGTTCCGTTTATAATAACGCAAAACCCTTATGCTGTAGTTATGCTTCAATATTTCTGTCTTGTTTTTCGACAATTTTATATTCGTGAGTATTTGATAACATAGCTATTCGTTCCTGTTTCCAGTTCAAAGTTGATTTGTAAGCTAACTGGAGACAATGTCAATAAGTCAGAGGAGCATATCTGGAAGCATATGAATGGGAAAAGGTTTCTCAATAAATTAGGTTAGTGATTTCTTCTATTCACCCAATTTTAGGTTTGGAATAATGTCCGTGCTTGAATAATGTAGCGAGGCTCGGTTTTTATGCTAGTATTTTTGGATTATATGATGGGTGAATGGGTATGAATTTTTTGTAGAGCCTCATTAACTGATGCATTTTAGATTGTGTAAACAGAGCAAGAGGAAGAAGAGAAGTTGTCGTGTCAAGGAATGGATAGCGAAGAGAACTTACAGGAGCCGCAAAGTGAAGATGGTGGGAAGAAAGATAAAATGAAGAAGAAGAAGAAGAAGAAAAAGAAGGAGAAGAAGAAGAAGGACAAGGGAGCTGAAGAGATTATTACTGAAGTTAGGAAGTCTTCGAATGAGGAAAGTGACACAGAAGAGGACGATTTCTGGATGCCTCCTGTTGGAGAACGCTGGGACCATGATGATGGAGGAGATCGATGGGGCTCAGATTCAGATTCGGAGTTAGATCAGGAAACTGAAGAGGGAGATGTAATTGGTATGTATATATGTATACTCCCATTTTTGCTCAACTCAAATGAGATTTAATATTAAAATAACATAATACTGGCAATAGGTTAGCATATTATAAGATAATATTGATAATGATAAATACTTAAATAATGACACAAGTGAATAAAAAAGACATGAGGAAAGGAGGGATCTAGACTTAACACGGAAATCTTGATTAGAAATTGAGACAGCTAGATGCAAGTGCATAGCTTGTTTGCTGTTAGCAAATTTTATTGTTAGAACAAAGGTAGAAGGATTGTAATGAAAAATTGAGTGATTGACTTTTTGTCTCAATGGAAAGTATCAGTACAACCAATTTCTATGAAACACAGACATGGACACCGGACACGACATATAGATATGTATACACCGCTAATGTCCAAAATATATAGGATACCAACACCTATATAGAAGCAAAGCACCAAGATGTCGTCTGAAAGCATACATCAATCACGAATGGAGCGGAGACATTGATGGCAAACAGAGCATCGAGAGGGAGAGGAGACGTCACTGTGCAAACAGAGCATTGATAGCGAGGGAGGCGTTTTTCGCAAACAGAGAAAATCGAGAAGGAAGGAGACATCGATGGGAAAGGGGAAGCTGAGAACATAAAAGAACAGGGAAGACCGGAGAAGCTGAATATGCGTCATGAGTTGCGTATGCCAGAAGACATGCTTATACAGGTGTTGGTGTCTGATACCTGGGTGTCTGATACCTGTCAGACAAGGGACACACCCAAAAATAGACGTGTCTGTGCTTCGTAAACAAAGTTTAGTCTGGTCAAGCTTTATTAATCACATGTTCATTGATTTTGAAAATCTCTGAAGTATGACATGTGATTCTTAATTCATCACATGTTCAAATTATTTTTTTATTACTTGTTCCTATCACATTTGGGAGTGAGATTGATCTCTCGTATGGTTCATTATTTTACCTGTATGAGAAAAATTGACAGAGTAGATGACATTTTTCTCGTAGATGGTGCTGCTGCTGTTGAGGATTGCAAGGAGTCAGAAGAGTTATCCTCAAGGTATTTTTGTTTTCAATATGAAATACTTGAAATGAAATAGTTTCTAAACATTTAGGACAAATCGATATTAATGCTCAGTTTTCCAGATTGGCATTATTATATGTTGAATTTCTTTTTGCTTATACCCTGCAGGACAAAAAGAATGTCGATAGAAGTTGGACCCAGCAGCTTTGCCTCTAGAAAGAAGAAAAGTAAGAAGAACAACCAAACTTGATATATGTTGGTAAGTCAAGTTTAGTTGAAGGGAAACATGTACATGACAGAAGTTTTGCAGCCAATGAGCGAATTAAGTTATGTCAGATCAGGTTATTTGCATTAGGATACAAAGTGGATCCTGGTGCAAAACGTATTTTCCGAAAGAATTGTTTTTTGTATCAAGAAACTGTTTTCTTCGGTAGATTTGTGAGTGCAGCATGAAACACAGTTAAATTTCAATTCTTCAACATGAAGTTCCAGTCAAGCACATTTTTGGTGTTATTGTAGGTCATGATCCCCAACCCAACAACATTCTTAGTTTGGGCAGGTAATGAGTTTTATTATTTTGTTTCCAATTTAGCAATTGTTTCATGATTTCACAACTCATGCTGTAATGTTCCTTTACTTCAGTTATATCGGAAGCAATTTTTGCAACATTGAATAGACTCGTATCTCAGGATGAGTTGATAGGCTTTAGTAGCTAAAAATATCCATTGTGATTGATCCATACTCCGTGCATGTTTGGATTCATTTTTTGGATAATCAAAAGTGATTCTAGAGACAAAATTGATTTTGACATGTTTGAGTGTTCTCGAATAAAATTGATTTTGTCTCTAGAATTGATTATGACTTGAAGCTATAATTTGGAGCTTTTGCTTTCAAAAGTGATTTTTACCGTCAAATTTATTCAACTAACTTTTACGTGAATGTATTTAAACATAAATCACTTTGCATTGAACTCACTTTTAACTAAAATCAATTTATTTATTTAAAAAACAATTTTCACTACCCTTGAATCAAAAATACACTTCATACATTCATCGAAGGGTCTTGCTAATAGCACCCTTTTTTTGACAAAACCACCCCCTAGTGTTATGGAAACTAGTTTTCTAAATCATTTCCCCCGTAAAATAGTTTTCGAAAAGCTTTGAAAAAACATTTCTGCAAACTAGTTTCTGAAACACTAGGGATATCGTTAAAAAAGGGGTGTTGTTTAGCAATGCCCTTCATAAAAAATGATCGAAAAATGGTACCGCAAACAAGGGCAAATGAAAGGACGGCTCAATGCACCATCCATGTTAAATGAGGCTACGTTAATCTCCAATTGTATTGTGGCAATCAAAGAACTATGAAATGTTGAAAATCCTGTACTTGGCTTTAGTCCTCGTTAAATAAAAGAACCTCAAGCTTCATGAGATACTTGTGATGGTTGGAATCATGATTGCTGGAAGAATTATCTATGTAGGATTGTAGGTTGAGATGTTTCAGAATTGTTTGTTTTTTTTTTGTAAACTAGTATAAATGGTAAACAACAAACACATACACGCAAATGGCAACACCCGGGTTTGAATCCTGGTCCTGGCGTCCCCATGTCGCTAAAATTGCTAAAGCAACCAGCAATGAGGGACAATTGTTTTGTTGTTTTGCAAGGAATAGATTGGTCGAGGGTGAGAGTGTTTTTTTGTTGAGTATTTCAAAATCAAGACTTGGAATGAGCTTTTGATAAAGTATGCTTACCCATGGTGCCTCTCAATTAAAGCACCAAATTGATAAAATAAGTGGGTGTTTCATTTGGTTTTAGTTTTCAATTTTTAAAAACTATTTTATAAATCAGTTTTAAAAAGCCGTGTTTAAGAAAAAAATAAAAAAAAACTGTTTTGTCATCCTATTTTTAAAAACTGTTTTATAAAGGAGAAAATGAAAAAATATGTTTGATAGACTTGTGTTTTAAAATGTGTTTTGTAAAATAAAAAACAAAAAACTTGTTTGATACACATTTTTAAATGATTTTTTTATTTACATTTTTTATTCATTATCAGACTTTTTTTTTATTCATCATGAGATATTTTTTTTACTAGACTTCATCATGAAACTTAAAACTCTATTTATTATTAATTAATTAAGTGATACCGCCACCTTATTTTTAACACTTTCTTGTAATTATTTTAACGAGAGACTTAAAACAGGAATAACAAACGTAGGAGCATGATATTACCATAAAAAATGGTAAGTACGCTGCAAAAAATTTAAATTGGTCATAAAAGTAAATTAATCAAGTAACATTTACAATGACAATTCAATTAATTAAGTAAACTCTAATATCATAAAAAGTCAAATTGGTCTTTTAAAAAAAAAAGAAGTCAAATTAGTTCAACTAATTATTACGTTGTGCCCACGTCATATTTGCATCAATTACAATAGCTTGTTAACATTTCTCTAAATAACAATAGATTATAACGCTTCAACCAAGCAATTCACAACATAGACATCACAGCTTGCCAAAACAAATAAACATATGAGAAATGAGACAGTGAAATTCAGTATACATTTTATATCACAAATAAGAATCAAGAAAACAGAATGACAATCGCCTCAAATGGGGAAGCTCCAAAAGGATTTCTGACAGCTGACTTGTTCTTCTGTCATAATACCATCATGAATCACATTTGTAAGTAAATAAATACATGAAAATGCAAATAGATAAACGTGGTAAGAAAATAGTTTTTACACCCAAATCAACAGCCACACCATTGCCAACAGTAATTTCTGCATTTAAGCTGCTTCCTAACTTTGGTGGACCCGAATGCCGCCTTGGTCTGGCAGGCGAAGCTGGGAAAGAAAGCCGTTTCTTTGCAGTCCCAAAAGACCCCTTCTCTGGGGTTCCATTCTCTGCAGCTAATGGACTTTGCATTCTGGACTTAGCTTTTGCAGATTTAGTTGGCACCATGTAACTTGGAACTGGTGGAGAGCTTGCAAGGCTTTCATCATGTCTCACTGTTAATCCAGCAATGGAGTGCCTCCGGAGCCCCTCTGACTGCACACTTGCCATGCTTTGGGTGTCATCGTCCATAGTCCAGCAGCTCTCCTTTGGGCTTGCCTTATTCAGTTTCTTACCAACTGCTTTAATAAAAGTACTACATGCGTCGCTAATTATAAACACTTTTTGATCAAAACACGGAGATTAAAAACCAATTAGCCAATTTAATTTGTCTAAAAAGTGTACTAGTTTTCCTATACTACCTTTCAATTATTGATACACTATTTAATACTCCATTTTGGCTTCTCATATTCCCAAGACTATCTAGGGGTATTTTGTAAAGAATTAATTAATGTATCTTCTAAATTGAAAAGGTGCTAATATTTTGGGACAATTTTTTTTTTTTTTACAAAGAGGGTTTATAATTCGGGATGGAGGTGGTATTTTATAAAAATGAGAGTAAAATTAAAAAACATAATATTTTAATGTTAAATGATAGATTATTTGAAATAAACTTATTAAAGTATTAAATGTGATAATTATTTCAAAATAAGTAATATATATATAAACAAAAGAGGAATGCTACGGACACTCTCGACATTTTCTTCTTAAACACTCTCTCAATGATTGGGCCACGTCACATCTTTTTTTCAAAATCAACCATTGGATTGAAAGTTACTATCATATAGATCATCTCTGTAAATTTTAACATTAAGATCAGTTGCTATGTCATCAAGATGCGTTAAGATTAACGTTATTTGTAATTACACCGTTGACGTTAATCTTGACGCATCTTGATGACATAGCAAATGATCATAGATTAATGTTAAAATTTACAGATATGATCTATATGATAGTAACTTTCAATCCAATGGTTGATTTTGGAAAAAAAAAGTGTAACGTGCCCCAATCATTGAGAGAGTATTTAAGGGAGAGTGTCCGTAGCATTCCTCAAAACAAAATAGTTAAATTATACTTTTTGTCCAGTATGTTTATTTAGGTTTGGTTTGGTCCCTTATGTATTGAAAGTTCTAACTTGGTCCCTTATGTGTAAAAGTTATACCAATGTAGTCACTCTTGATTCTTTTTATTCCAAAATGGTCCTGTATGTTATAAAAACAATACCAATGTGGTCTTTCTTTTTGCCTTTTTTTTGCAAAAAAAGGACCATATTGGTATAATTTTTGTAACATAAGTGACCACTTAGAAACAAAGGGATCACATTGGTGTAACCTTTACATATAAGAGAACAATTTAGAACAAATAATATATAAGGGACCAACCCAAAACCTAAAATAAACATAAGAGATATGTAAAACCCGTATTTTTACGGTACGTTATTTAGCGTTATTATAGTGTATTTTGGTCGTATTTATGCTATAATAAGCAATTTCTTGTTCGCTAAGTAAGTGATTTAAATAAATCAAGATCAAATTGAATTTGAGAATTAATATTTTATATTAATTCATGGTTCGAATATCGTCGAAAAATTCTAACGAAGTTTCGTCGCAATTCGAATCGCCGGGCAGTTTTGCCGTAGATAAAATTTTAAATGAACCCTATTTTGATGAAAATCGAATCGTAAATTGTCGTGATTATTTTTGAATGTTTGATAGTGTTTTTATTATTTATAATAAAATAATATCACGCGGTGAATTAATTTCTCGCTAAATTAATTTTCGCGATTTTATCGGCGGGTAATTAATCGGTAATGCGGTTATTCAACGCCGTGTTTTAGCAACCCTTAGACTCTAGAATTAGAGGGTAATCATATGAGATGTGAGATTAGATGGGTAGGATTAGATGATGTGATTAGCATATTACTTTATTGCTAGGTGTCAT
This sequence comes from Calophaca sinica, assembly GCA_037113605.1. NCBI lineage: Eukaryota > Viridiplantae > Streptophyta > Magnoliopsida > Fabales > Fabaceae > Calophaca > Calophaca sinica. The sequence goes on from CM073733.1 coordinate 64,947,245, forward strand.
TATTTGTGTGATTAATATTAGTATTATTTTTTTTACTATATTATCTTATTTAAACTATGCTTAAATTATTTTTAAGCTAATAAAAAGAAAGGGAACCCCTCCCAGCAGCCCAATTTTCGTGACCCCCTTCTCTCTACCCTCACATCATCTTCATCTTCAACTTTTAGTGAGAGAAGCTCTCCACCTCCATGGCTTCCAAGCTTCTAAATTCTTGAACTACTTCACCTCTCCTCTTCATTTTTTTTCTTGCTACCAACTTCTTCTTCCCTTCATCCTCATCTAGTTCATCATCAAGCTTTGGAGAAGCATTTCCGCCTCCAAAAAACAGCCCCCCTTGGCCGCGAGCATCTAGAAGGGAGGAGGTGGTGCTTTTTTCTTTTCCTTCTTGATTTTTATGTTTGTTTTGGTGTTTGATTTATGTTTGGTTGTGATCAATGATGGATATGAACATTATATCCCTAATTCTTGGAACCCTAGGCGTGACCTAAGGGGAAAAAGAGGGAAGAAAATGTGATCTAGTGAATCAAGTAATTGGTTGGTTAATTGAGTCTTTATGATGTTGTTGTTGTTGTTGTTGTTGTTGTTGTTGTTGTTGTATTTGTTCATAGTTTTGGAGTTAGAAGTTATTGGGTAGTTGTTTTGTAAATTGAACCTATTCTTGATGAAGGGAGTTAGTGGGATTTAATTGAGGAAGCATGTATCTAGTTGTTGAATTATATACTTTGGATAGCTTAATTGCTATTGGAATGGTTATGTATGCTTAAGTAAAAGAGTTAGTATATTATTTGTGAAAAATTGGTTCTTGAGGAACTAAATTAGCATGTAGAACTTGATTGGTGGTCCTCTAATTATTAGCATTGTTATGGCCATGATTAAAATGTTTTGATGCCTTGAAGTGTAATTGAATGACTTGGAAATGGTTGTTAGTTTGTAAAAAGAAAGTTTTGCAATTTTTTTTTATAGAAAAAAGGGTGATGGCCGAGAGCCCTATAAGGGTGGTTGGAAGGAAAATTATTTTGCAAACTTGTTTATAAGGATTGTATTGATGTGTTATCAAGTTTTAGAAAATTATAGAAAAGATTTGGTTCCATTTGGATTTGTTTTGAAGTTTTAAGGCTATAAAGCATATGAGGTGATTTGGGATCCTTGAGACCCAAGGTACCTAGCATAGCCTTAACTTAAAGTTTTAGATAAAATGAAGTTGATTTTAGTATTGAATTGTGTTTCAAAATTTTGAAGGACTTGAACTTAGTTAGTAGAACCTTATTTTTCCAACTTATGCATATTTCAAGAAAAATAATGTTGCATTATGTTTTAGTTCTCAAAAGATAATTCTTTGCTCAAATATTTCAAATATGTGACTTAGTATCTTAAATTAAATTCTAAGTGGGAGTGTTTAGTTTAGGAAAGGGTTAGTTTGAGAGCCTAAGGTTTTAGTTAAGTTTTAGCTTGTGCTAAGTTTACTAGTGGTGATAGGAGTTGCGAATCCGAAGACTGTGCGACGTGGACCCGAGGCTTGCGGTACCCCGTTAGCAAACAACTGTGGTAAGGGCAACTTTAGATATTGATAGGAATTTAATTTTCAGCCTTATGCAATGAAGTCTGAGAACCTCAGGGTTTGAAGTGAGGGTCTCGTACCCCTTTGACTTTTATTTCTTAAAATTGTAATAATGATTATTTAGTGGGCTTGTCTGCAAGTGGTTGGCGGCTTCCCCAACCCCCCACACTTGTATGATTGTCTCTCTGTCAACTCTACTGAGTTGCAGAGGGATGAACTGAATTGTCAATTTGCGTTGTTTGCTTAGTTGTAATTGGTTGAAATGAATTGCTTATACTGCTAAACTGTTTCGCACTATATTGAGCTTGGCATAAATATTATTTGATATGCGGTTAAATAATTATTCAATTTGCTTCATGAATTATCGTATGCGGCGACCTATTCATTGGAGCGCGAGAGTTTAGTCAAGTCGTTGAGTTGTCGTGACGTTTTTGAGCTTCGATCCGATTAACCTAGGGTGCTAGGATCCCCTAAACGGCTCCGGCTAGTTTTTCGGCAGCTTAGCTAGACGTCGTAGCGTCAAGGAACTTGAGCTGAATGTCCTAGGGTGAGCGGAGAGCCCAAGGCTATGGCTAGTATTCAGTGGATCGATCGACGTTACTTTCCGGAAATTGTCAAGTGTCGTGAGAATATGAGTTTTGAGTTGAGTCTTGTGAGAGTCTTGAGTTGCGTCTTGATTACTGTGCATATAGTTGTTTTTGCCTATTGTTATGATTGTTATTCCCTGCTTTTTACGATACGTTAATTAGCGGTAATATTGTACTTTTGTCGTAATTATGCTTTAATAAAGCAGTTGCTTGTTCCCTGAGTAAGTGACTTAATTAAATCAAGAGCTAATATAATTAAGAATTAATATTTTTATATTAATTCACGGTTCGAAGATCGTCGAAAAATTCTAACGAAGTTTCGACGCGTTTCAAATCGCCGGGCAGTTTCTGCCGCAGATAAAATTTGAAATGAGCCCCGATTTCGATGAAAATCGAATCGTAACCTGTTTTAATTGTTTTTGGATGAATTATAGTGTTTTTATTATTTATGAAATAATATTATCACGCGGAGAATTAATTCCTCGCGAATTAATTTTTCGAGATTTTTCCGGCGAGAAATTAATCGGTTTTGCGGTTTCTCGTCGCCGTGTTTTTAAACCTTAAGACTCTAGATTAGAGGGTAATCATGAGAGAAGTGAGATTAGATGGGTAGAGTGACTGATGTGATTAGCATCTCTAAAAGGTGATTAATGTCACTTGATGTGTGTAATTTTATTTTAAAAACTATTACTAAATTTATTTTAATTACTACTAATTATGTCTTCTTATTTTTTAAGCTTATAAAAGAAGGGACCCCCCCCCCCACCAGCTGACCCTCACGAGCTCTCTCTCCCCCAAACCCTCTTCTCCATCTTTCTTTTTTTTTCTTCAAAGCTTCCATGGGTTTCCATGGCCATGATCTCTTGATCCTTTGAGTTTTTGGGCACACTTTCTTCACCAAACTTGTTGTAAATCATCATACCAACTTAGTTCTACCTCTTTTACATCATTTGGGGTAAGAAAAATTGAAACTTTTCCCCCAAAAAAAATTCTGTTTTGGGCGCTAAAACAGCCCCCATTTTCTACTTTGATTTTGCTTCCAAATCTTGCCATATTGCTAGGTTATGTCCTCTACTATATTACCTACGTTTCTAACCATTCAAATGAGCTTGAAATCAGAATTTTTCCAACCTCTTTTGAACCCTAAATTCAGCGCTAAACAGCCCCTATTCTCCATGTTTATTTAATTTATGTTTTAGTTGGATTTGTTGCTTGTTATGTGTTGTTTGGATGATTGATGATGATTGTTGAGAGATGAACATCTCCAACCCCTTCCTTAAGCCTCTAGGTCGAAAACCTTACGTGGTAAGAATGGGGAAAATGTTGTGATCTCATGAGAATCAATCAATTGAATGTTATAAGGGTCATTAGAGATTGTTTTGATGTTAGTTCCATGTGTAGTTTAAATTAAATAGGCTTAACATGATAGTTTAAATTTATTTTCTATTCTTGAACTATGTAAGTTTGTGGCTAGGGTGTTTAATTGCATGTTAGTTGGTTTATTAAATGATTAGGAGTAATTTTAAGGTTTTTAGAACTTGTATGCATGAGTTGGTGTGATTCAAAGTTGTAGCTTAGGAAAAAAAAAACAAGTAGTGGCCGTGAGGCCTAATTAGGATTTTGGGAAAAAGAAGTTGATGTCTCATTGCTTCAATTCTTGCAAGAATATGTGCTAAGTTTTTGGATAGTTGTGAAAGATTTATTAGTTATGTCTACTTGAAGTTCAAGAAAAGAGAATTAGTCTCAAAACCTTACTTTTTCAAAATGTTTTTGAGTGTGTCATTAATTTGTAATGCTTGTTGGAGTTTGGTTAGGTAAGGGATAAGTTGAGAGCATAAGTTTAACTAGAATTTCTAAATTTTACTAAGTGGTATGTGATAATAGGAAACGAAGTACCGGAGATTGAGCTGGCTTTAATTCAAGACTTAGGAGCGACGCTGACGACAACTGTGGTAAGGGCACTTCTAGACATTCTAGGATTTTATTTTTATGTCCCCGTAAGGACAATTTTTAGAGATGCTTAAATTCTTGTTTGACTATTTAAATGCTTATTTAAATACGAAGAAGTCTGAGAACTCTACGAAGTTCGGTTAGGTCTTCAACCCCTTCGCTTTTTGTTGTCGTGGCCGAACATATTCCGAGTCATTCGTGGGTGAAAACTTTGTGGTTGGTCTCTGAACCCAACCCCCACATTTGTGTACCTCTCTGCCAACTCCATCGAAGTTACGTAGGGATGGATTCCTTGAATTGCGTGTCAAGCATGTAATGTTGTGATATGATTGAGTTATGCATTATTTAATATGAGATTGAATATATGTCGCGAATTGGCGTGTTGCATGTTGAATTGCGCTTCTTCATGCAGATTCGTTATTGCTTAAAATGTCGAATTGCGTTTTCTTCTTGTTAAGCATGCTCTCTTTATTTGATATGCGATCAAGTAATCTTGTGTATCACTCTTGACTATCGTAGTTTACGAGTCGCTCATCGAGTGAGAGAGCTAAGCGAAGTCGTCGTGGACGCTTTGAGCCGTGACCTGATAATCGAGGGTGCTAGGTCCCTTTGTTTACGGAGATTGACTAGGCGCCGCAGCGAGGAACCGGGTCGCTTACCTAGGAGAAGCGAAGATCCCAAGGCTACTACCGGTATGTCGGTTGATGGATCTGCGTCGCTTCCTAATAATTGTCGAGTCGAGAGAAAATGAGTAGCGAGTCGAGTTGAGTCTAGAGTGAGAGAGTTGAGTCACGCTCGTGAATGATATACATTGTTGTTTGCTTATTGCTTTATGCATTGATTATCTTGATTTGTTGAGAAGTTGACCCTTTCCGTGGTGCTTTCAATTCATGACGGTTATCCAGGCGATGGCGGCGGCGTTGATTCCTGGTGATGAGGACGTCACGCCGAGATCTTCTTTGACTTCCTCGATATGGGACAACCCGCGGCGATGGAGTTCGACCCCATCTCCCGCCGTGTGGTATACACCGGGACATGGTGCATACTCACGAGAGGATGGCGAGTAATGAGGCAGATGTGACACGGCAGACGGTGAGTTTCCGATCCGGATGGGACAGTGGTGGAGGCGTGGCGTGCCAACGAGCGAGAGGCTATGAGAGCTTCTTCCTCTTCACCGTAGGGTCTTCATGACATTCCTAGAGCGCCGCTACTAGATTTGCAGATTTGCGCGCAGGGCGTGGACCCCGAGTGAGATGGACCGCCGCAAAGAGCATGATACGCCGAGGATCCGCAGGAGCTTCCACTTCGAGGGCTTCGCCTCAGATCCCCTCGTAGTACCGCTTTCCCCATCGCTGTTAGGGACCCCTACACCGCTCAGGGCTTCCTCCCGCTTGGCGCTTATGTGCCACGCAGGCGGATTGCATTGGAGCGAGATCGACCGAGGAGGGCCGACGATTGAGTATACCCCGAGTGATGTGCTCGTGGACGTGCACCGCGGCTCCTTCATTGACCCGACAAAGCAGGACTTGATGGAGGAGGAGGAGGAGGACCCGCCGAGGATTTGGGTAGCGACCGTAGCCGTGATGTTGGTTGACCGCCGTTACATTTTTGTTGTTGTTGATAGATCGTTGTATATATTTGGGATGATCAGATTATGACTTTTATCTTCCATGTGTCGTGACCACGGGCGATGTTATTTTGGGTTACAGGTAGATCAAGGTCCCACTTTTTGAGCAAATGCTGGGGTTCGCTGTAAGTACCCCCAGGGTATGATTGCTCTCTTGAGGGTCGTCATACCATAGGTGTATTTCTTTGTACATTCATTACTCTGTATTTTGCGTACACTGCCAGTATGACTTGTATATATATATATATATGTACTATGCATTTATGTCTTATTCGTATTTAAGACTTGTGTCCTAGTTGCACCACGTTTCAAAAGTCAGAATTACTCGATGTGCGCTATGGAATTATTGAAAAAAGTACCGTGATTCTTCTAAAGCGGCACAAGAGTACTGCTTTTAAAACGATCGTGATACAGTTTAGTTTAGCTCAGAACGGTCCTGAAACGTCGTTACAACGGTGGTATCGTGAGCGCTTGGTTTGACCGTGTGCATAGGAAATCGGGACTAGTCACCGTGTTCGATATGTGTGTTGGGTACATAGTTGTACCGTATTGATTGTCGCTTGATTAAATGAAGCAATCGATTGCTTGAAAAATTGTTTGAATTGTTTCTTGATTGAAGCAAAGGTGTCTTAACACATCCTCGCTGTGAGATTCTCGACAGGTTTTGAACTTTGTGGAATCTAATGCCACCTCGTAGGGATACGACTGCTGTACCCGAGAACGCCAATATGGATCGAGCGATTCAAAGCATGACAGAGATGGCGGCAGCCATGGCTCAACAATCACCGCCAGAACCCAATAGTCTAATGCAATGGCCCAACAGACGGCAAAGATTGACCCAAAGAGACTTACAAAGAACAAAGAACGAGCAGAGCAGAATGCTGAAGCGAGAAGATTGGCGGACTTTCGAAAGCACGACCCACCGAAGTTCTATGGTGAGCCAAACCCCGACAAAGCTGATCTTTGGATGCAAGAGATCGAGAAGATCTTCGAGGCACTTCACTGCCCAAACAATGTGAAGGTGGACTACGCCACCTACCTGCTACTGGGAGATGCAGAATATTGGTGGAAAGGAGTGAAGCAGGCACTGATAGCAGAACGTCAAGAGATGACCTGGGAGCTTTTCCGTGAAAGGTTCTTGGACAAGTACTTCCCAGATACTGCACGAGCTGAGAAGGAGCAAGAGTTTCTTCAACTACAACAAGGCAGTATGACAGTGTCAGAGTATGCGGCGAAGTTTGAGTCACTGGCTAGGTATTTCAGTCCGTTCCGCGACCGAGTCGATCGAGTCAAGGTTTAAAGATTTCAGAGAGGTCTGGGATTTGATATCCAGAAGTCAGTGGTATCATTGAGGATTAGAAACCTCCAAGAGCTGATTGATCGCTGTGTTGAGGTAGAAGGAGTAAGAAGCCATAAGAAAAAGACTGGCCCAGGTGGACCAATGAGACCCCAGAGCACGGGACAGAGATTTACACAGAAAGGAAAGCAGCTTAAGAAACCTTACAGCCGACCCCAGGGAAACAATAACAGGGGACAATATCGTCCGATGGCCCAGGGAGCGAGAAGCGGAGGTCAGACTGGCGTAGAAGTGATTTGTTTCGCCAGGGAAAGCCAGACATTATGCGAGTAATCAGATCGTAAGGAGGATGTATGCTTCAATCAGTAGAAGCCAGGGCATTTTGCCAAGGACCGCCTAACACCCAAAATCGAACCGACAATGAATGCGCGAAGGCAAAAGTGGAAGCACCAGGTAGCTAAAGGCGTGGTCTTCAGATGAGTGGCGAGGAAGCGTAACAACTGATGATCTCGATCCAAGGTGAATGTGAGATCGAGGGTAAATCCTTATCCGGCCTTTTTGATTCGGGTGCGACCCAGTCATTTATTTCCTCTGATTGGCGTAGCTCGCCTAGAATTGTCTGTGGATCGCTTTACTGCTCAAATTGGTAGTTACAACCCCAAAGCAGCCTAAAACCTTGGTTACCAATACCGCATGTTTGAATTGTGTAGTAGTCATTCAGTAGAAGATTTGTGGTCAATTTGGTCTGCTTACCTCTTAAGGGTTTAGATGTCATTCTCGGATGAATTGGTTGTCACACCACCATGTCCTCTTGGATCGTGCCCGTGAAACCGTAATTTTTCCGCACCTGTAGTCTCTAACTACCTTTCTACTAACATATCTGAGTCTCCTTGTTAGAGGGAGCTAGGGAATACATGTATCCTGGCTAGTTCGTAAGTTTCCCAGAAATCGGCGAAGAATGTTCCTGTGGTGCGTGACTTTGCTGACGCTTTTTCCGTAAGATGTACCGGTCGCCACCGGCGAAATCGAAGTTTTCCATCGACTTGATTCCAGGGACAGGACCTATTTCAATAGCGCCCTACAGGATGTCTCCAGCCGAGATGAAGGAGCTGAAATCTCAGATTGAGCATTTGGAGTCAAAACAGTTCATACGACCGAGCATGTCACCATGGGGAGCACCAGTGTTATTGGTCAAGAAGAAGGATGGACGATCCAGACTGTGCGTGGACTATCGTCAACTCAACAAGGCTACTGTGAAGAACCGGTATCCCTTACCGCGTATCGACGACTTGATGGATCAACTTCATGGAGCTGCGATATTTTCAAAGATTGACTTGAAGTCGCTACCATCGACACGAGTGAAGGAAGAGGATATTCCCAAGACCGCCAGACCGTGATACGGCCATTACGAGTACTTGGTGATGCCGCTTGGGGTGACGAATGCGCCAAAGAAGTGTTTATGGATTACATGAATAAGATTTTCCACTGCTTTGGACCAGTTTGTAGTAGTATTCATCGACGACATATTGATCTACTCAAAGAGCAGAGAAGAGCACGAAGGGCACTTACACCGAGTACTGCAGATACTGCGTGAGGAGCAGCTTTATGCTGACTTGTCCAAATGTGAATTCCGGCGAGGAAGTGAACTTTCTGACATGTCATTACTAAAAGCTTAATAGCAAAGGATCCAAATAAGGTCAAGGTCGCTTTAGCGTGGGAACAACCGAAGACTATCACCGATATCGGTTTCGTGAGGCTTAGCAGTGCTATTACCAAAGATTCATCGAGGATTCTCAAAGATTGTTGCGCCACTTACACGACTTACGAGGAAGGACCAGCCTTTGCTTGGATCAAGAGTGTGAATCCAGCCGTGGTCAAGGAGCTCTTACCAACAAAGACACGGTGTTGATTTTGCCACAACCGTAAGAACCTTATGAGGTTTATCGCGATGCGCCACACCAAGGATTGGGATGCGTACGATGCAACACCGGAAAGTCGTGAGCGTATGCTTCAAGACAACTCAAGATTCACGAGAGGAACTACCCTACTCATGATTTGGAGCTTGCCGCAAGGGTATTTGGCGCTTAAAGATTTGGAGGCACTACCTTTACAGAGCACGCTCACTGCTTTCAGCACCACAAGAGCTTGAAGTACCTATTCGATCGTAAGGAGCTCAACATGCGACAAATAAGATGGATGTAATTTTGAAAGATTACGACTTCACGCCGAATACCATCCCTAAAGGCTAACGTAGTAGCAGATGCATTGAGCAGAAAGAGCGTTTTAGCTTCAGCACTGATGATCAAGGAGTTAGAGATGCTCGAGAAGTTTCGAGATTTAAAGTTGAGCGTGGAAGTTTCACCGGGGAAGCTGAAATTCGGTATGCTTACCATTTCTAATGGATTGTTGGACGAGATTAGAGACCAACAGGTTCATGACAAGCTACTGCAAGAGAAGGTAGAGCTGATAGCGCAAGGGAAGGCAACAGAATTCAAGATCGGGGCAGACAACATATTGAGGTGTAATGGACGGGTGTGTGTGCCTAACATAGCGGAGCTGAAAAAGTTGATACTTGACGAAGCGCATAAGAGCAAATTGAGTATTCACCTGGGAGTCACAAAGATGTATCAAGACTAGAAGAAGCACTTTTGGTGGCCCGGAATGAAGAAACAAGTGGCAGAGTATGTAGCTTCGTGTCTGACGTGTCAAAAAGCAAAGGTGGAGCACTAGCGACCGGTAGGGATGCTACAACCACTCGACGTACCAGTATGGAAGTGGGACAGTATTTCCATGGATTTTGTTGTAGGATTACCGAAAACGCAGAAGAAGAATGATTCGATTTGGGTGGTCATTAATCGACTGACCAAATCCGCTCATTTCTTGCCAGTAAGATCAACATACAATGTGGAGAAGCTAACGGAGATCTATATCGCAGAGATTGTACGACTTCACGGCGTTCCTTCTTCCATTGTTTCAGACCGAGACCCGAAGTTCACGTCTCACTTTTGGGGAGAACTACAAGAAGCGATGGGAACCAAACTCAAGCTTAGCTCAGCATATCACCCCCAAACCGACGGTCAGACTGAGAGAACGATTCAATCGCTTGAAGATTTGCTACGAGCATGTACATTAGATCATCGAGGAAGTTGGGATGATGTCTTACCACTGGTGGAGTTCACCTACAACAACAGTTTTCATGCGAGCATTAGGATGGCACCTTACGGCTAATCGTATGGACGTAAGTGTCAAACGCCTCTTTGTTGGTACCAGGATGGCGAGAGTTCCGCTGTGGGACCGCATATGATCCAAAGACCATCGAGAAGATTCGCTTGATCGAGATAGGATACGAGCCGCCTCGTAATCGACAAAAAAGTTATGCATCGAGGTCGCCGACCGTTAGAGTTCAAGAAGGAGAACATGTATTTCTTCGAGTTACCCCTACCACCGAGTTGGTAGAGCGATCAAATCCAAGAAACTTACTCCCAAATTTATTGACCTTACCAGATTCTTCGCCTTATTGGCCCCGTGGCATACCAGATTGCTTTACCACCCTTTCGCCAAACATTCATGACGCTCTTCCACGCCTCACGCCAAGGGAAGTACATTTCCGACCCTTCTCATGTTATCGAACCTGATATGATTCAACCGAAGGACGATCTATCTTTTGAAGCATCACCAAAGAAGGATCGTTGATCTAAAGCTAAGCAAATACTTTAATAAAGAGATTCACTTGTCAATGTCGTGGTGGGATCGTAAGACCGAGATGCAACGCGGGGAGCTGGAAGAGAAGATGAAGAATCAAGATCCGTAACTTTTTCACGGTAAGTAACTTATCTCGCAGCTTTGAGGACTAAACTTGTTTTTAGAGGGAGTATTGTAACACGCGTATTTTTACGATACGCTAATTAGCCGAAACATTGTACTTGTGTCGCAATTATGCTTGAATCAAGCAGCTGCTTGTTCCTGAGTAAGTGACTTAATTAAATCAAGAGCTAATATAATTAGGAATTAATATTTTTATATTAATTCACGAGCTAAGATCGTCGAAAAATTCTAACGGTTTCGACGCTGCTTTCAAATCGCCGCGCTTCGCCGCAGATAAAATTTGAATGAGCCACGATTTCGATGAAAATCGAATCGTGAACTTATTTTAATTGTTTTTGGATGAATTATAGTGTTTTTATTATTTATGAAAAAATATTATCACCGAGAATTAATTCCTCGCGAATTAATTTTTCGAGATTTTTCCATGAGAAATTAATCGGTTTTATGGTTTCTCGTCAGCCGTGTTTTTAAACCTTAAGACTCTAGATTAGAGAGTAATCATGAGAGAAGTGAGATTAGATGGGTAGAGTGACTGATGTGATTAGCATCTCTAAAATGTGATTAATGTCACTTGATGTGTGTAATTTTATTTTAAAAACTATTACTAAATTTATTTTAATTACTACTAATTATGTCTTCTTATTTTTTTAAGCTATTAAAAGAAGGGAACCCCCCCCCCACAGCTGACCCTCACGAGCTCTCTCTCCCCCAAACCCTCTTCTCCATCTTTCTTTTTTTTCTTCAAAGCTTCCATGGGTTTCCATGGCCAAGATCTCTTGATCCTTTGAGTTTTTGGGCACACTTTCTTCACCAAACTTGTTGCAAATCACCATACCAACTTAGTTTTACCTCTTCTACATCATTTGGGGTAAGAAAAATTGAAACTTTTCCCCCAAAAAAATGCTGTTTTGGGCACTAAAACAGCCCCCATTTTCTACTTTGATTTTGCTTCCAAATCTTGCCATATTGCTAGGTTATGTCCTCTACTATATTACCTATGTTTCTAACCATTCAAATGAGCTTGAAATCAGAATTTTTCCAACCTCTTTTGAACCCTAAATTCAGCGCTAAACAGCCCCTATTCTCCATGTTTATTTAATTTATGTTTTAGTTGGATTTGTTGCTTGTTATGTGTTGTTTGGATGATTGATGATGATTGTTGAGAGATGAACATCTCCAACCCCTTCCTTAAGCCTCTAGGTCGAAAACCCTACGTGGTAAGAATGGGGAAAATGATGTGATCTCATGAGAATCAATCAATTGAATGTTATAAGGGACATTAGAGATTGTTTTGATGTTAGTTCCATGTGTAGTTTAAATTAAATAGGCTTAACATGATAGTTTAAATTTATTTTCTATTCTTGAACTATGTAAGTTTGTGGCTAGGGTGTTTAATTGCATGTTAGTTGGTTTATTAAATGATTAGGAGTAATTTTAAGGTTTTTAGAACTTGTATGCATGAGTTGGTGTGATTCAAAGTTGTAGCTTAGGAAAAAAAAAACAAGTAGTGGCCGTGAGGCCTAATTAGGATTTTGGGAAAAAGAAGTTGATGTCTCATTGCTTGAATTCTTGCATGAATATGTGCTAATTTTTTAGATAGTTGTGAAAGATTTATTAGTTATGTCTACTTGAAGTTCAAGAAAAGAGAATTAGTCTCAAAACCTTACTTTTTCAAAATGTTTTTGAGTGTGTCATTAATTTGTAATGCTTGTTGGAGTTTGGTTAGGTAAGGGATAAGTTGAGAGCATAAGTTTAACTAGAATTTCTAGATTTTACTAAGTGGTATGTGATAATAGGGAAACTAAGTACCTGAGATCGAGCTAAGCGAATTCAAGACTTAGGAGCGACGCTGACGATACTGTGGTAAGGGCACTTCTAGACATTCTAGGATTTTATTTTTATGTCCCTGTGTAAGGACAATTTTTAGAGATGCTTAAATTCTTGTTTGACTATTTAAATGCTTATTTAAATACGAAGATGTCTGAGAACTCTACGAGTTCGAAGTTAGGGTCTTCGAACCCCTTCGTTTATTGTTGTTGTGCGGTCGAACATATTCCGAGTCATTCGTGGGTGAAAACTTTGTGGTTGGTCTCCTAAACCCAACCCCCCACATTTGTGTACCTCTTTATCAACTCCATCGAGTTGCAGAGGGATGGATTCCTCGAATTACGTGTCAAGCATGTAATGTTGTGATATGATTGAGTTATGCATTATTTAATATGAGATTGAATATATGCTACGAATTGCGTGTTGCTTGTTGAATTGCGTTTCTTCATGCAGGATTCTGTTATTGCTTAAAATGTCGAATTGCGTTTTCTTCATGTTAAGCATGCTCTTTTTATTTGATATGCGATCAAGTAATCTTGTGTATCACTCCTTGACTATCGTAAGCGGCGAGTCGTTCATCGAGTGAGAGAGCTAGGCGAGTCGTCGCGGACGCTTTGAGCCGTGACCCGGATAATCGAGGGTGCTAGGTCCCTTTGTTTACTGGAGATTGACTAGGCGCCGCAGTCAGAGGAATCGGGGTCGCTTACCTAGTGAGAAGCTTAAAGATCCCAAGGCTACTACCGTACGCTCGATGGATCTGTCGCTTCCGGAATAATTGTCGAGTCGAGAGAAAATGAGTAGCGAGTTGAGTTGAGTCTAGAGTGAGAGAGTTGAGTCACGTTCTGTGAATGATATACATTGTTGTTTGCTTATTGCTTTATGCATTGATTATCTTGATTTGTTGAGAAGTTGACCCTTTCCCGTGGTGCTTTCAATTCATGACGGTTATCCAGGCTATGGCGAAGGGCGTTTGGATTCCGGCGATGAGGACGTCGCCGGAGATCTTCTTTGACTTCCCAGATATGGGACAACCCGCGGCGATGGAGTTCGACCCCATCTCCTTCCGTGTGGTATACACTGGGGACGTGGTGCAGACACTACGAGAGGATGGCGTAGTAGTGAGGCAGGATGTGACACGGCGTACGGTGAGTTTCCCGATCCGGATGGGACAGGTGGTGGAGGCGTGGCGTGCCAGCGAGCGCGAGAGGGCTATGAGAGCTTCTTCCTCTTCACAGACTTCATGACATTCCTAGGAGCACTGCTACTAGATTTACAGGACGAGGCAGAGGGCGTGGACCCCGAGTGAGATGGACCGCTCGCAAGAGCGTGATACGCCAGGGATCCGCAGGAGCTTCCACTTCGAGGGCTTTTGTTCCTAGATCCCCTGTAGTACCGCTTCCTCATCGCTGTTAGACCCCTACACCGCTCGCGGGCTTCCTCCCGCTTGCGCCAGGTGCCACGAGGCGGATTGCATTGGAGCGAGATCGACTGAGGAGGGGCTGACGGTTGAGTATTCCCCGAGTGATGTGCCTGTGGACGTGCCAGCTGCGGCTCCCTTCATTGACCTGACAGGTGAGGACTTGATGGAGGAAGAGGAGGAGGACCCGTCAGAGGATTTGGGTAGCGACCTGTAGCTGTGATGTTGGTTGACTGCTGCGTTACGTTTTTTGTTGTTGTTGATAGACTGTTGTATATATTTGGGATGACTGTATTTATGACTTTTATGTTCCATGTGTCGTGACCAAGCGATGTTATTTTGGGTTACAGGTAGATCAAGGTCTCACTTTTGGAGCAAATGCGTGGGTGTTCCGCTAAGTACCCCAGGTATGATTGCTCTCGAGGGTCGCCATACCATAGGTGTATTTCTTTGTCCATTCACTTCTCTGTATTTTCATACACTGCCAGTATGACTTGTATATATATATATGTACTATGCATGTATGTCTTATTCGTATTTAAGTCTTGTGTCCTAGTTGCACCACGCTTCAAAAGTCAGAATTACTCTAATGTGCGCCATGGAATTATTGAAAAAAAAAAGTACCGCATTCTTCTAAAGGGCACAAGAGTACCGTTTTAAAACGCATCGCATACAGGTTTAGTTTAGCTCTGTAGCGGTCCGGAAACGGGTCGTTACATTCCCTGCTTTATTGAGAAATTGACCCTTTCCCGTGGTGCCTTCAACCAATGATGGTGACCTAAGCGATGACAAAGAGCGTGCTGATACCGGTGATGAGGACATCGTCGGAGATCATCTTTGATTTTCCAGACATTGAGATGCCCGCGACGATGGAGTTCGACCCCATCTCCCATTGCATTGTTTATACAGGGGATGTTGTACAGAGCTTTCGAGAGGGTGGTACGGTAGTGAGACAGGAGACTTCACGGTGTACAGTGAGCTTCCTGATTCGGATGATGCAGGTAGTGGATGCTTGGCTTGCTATTCACAGAGAGAGGACTATGCTAACATCATCTTCCTCACCAGAGGGACGCCTCGAGATCCCGAGGCGTACTGCTTCCTGACTTGCTTCCCGAGGACGAGGACCAAGGGTTCGATGGACCGCTCGTAAGAGCGTGATCAGGCGTGGGACTACAGGAGCTTCTACTTCCAGGGCGACTGTTACTTCGAGTCCTTTGGTAGAGCCAGAGCCAGAGCCAGCAGCAGAGCCGGCCTCCCCCATGCTTGATAGGACCCCTACTCCGCCGGTGGACCCTCTTTATGTGTGTAGTGTGTGCGGAGAGGTGGGTTGTAGTGGTGCAGGTGCTGCGGAGGATGTGCTAGTAGGAGAGGATGTGCCGGAGGACGTACCAGTGGCTGTACCTTTTATTGATCTGACTGGAGAGGACCCGATGGATGATTAGGAGGAGGAGGATCCATTTGAGGACTCAGATAGTTATCTGTAGTCGTCTTGTTGTCTGACTGTCTGTTTATGTTATTTTGGATGACTGCAGTATTTGTTTTGGTGTACAGTTGGTCTGGTGACCAGTTGGGCTTGATGGATGTTTTTTGTACCACAGGGTAGACTGGTGGTTTACTTTTGGAGCAGCCCCCTGCGTGGGTGTCTGCCGCGAGTACCCCCGGGGTATGATTGCTCTCACGAGGTTCTTCATACCATAGGTGTATTCTCTCGTACATTTTCATGCACTGCTTATTTTGTACGTATTGTTTATGCAGACTTGGTTATGTATATATGTATGTATTTCCAGTGCTTGAGTCTTGTGTCTTAGTTTGCACCATGTTTCGAAACGCTGTGACAATTCTATATGTACTTTGCGGATGTGACTGTTTAAAAAAAAATATAGACCACATTTTTCAATGGACACAAGAGCACTATTTTAAAAATGCATCGCATACAGGTTTAGTTCTAGATTAGTAGTGGTCCGAAAACGGGTCGTTATAATAGTGGTATCAAAGCAGTTCGGTTCTAACCGGACTGTGCATAGGAAATTTGGAGCTGGTCATCGTGTCGGGTTATGTTTGTTGGGTAATTAGTCGTGTTATATTGTTATTGTTTGTTGAGTGAAGCAAACTGTTGCTTGAAAATTGTTTGAATTGTTTCTTGATTGAAGCAGTGTGTGTTAACACATTCTTGATTTTGAGGTTCTGACAGGTTTTTGGACCTTGGAGGACCCTTATGCCACCTTGTAGAGACCCTATGACAGGATCGGATAACCCCAACATGGAGCGAGCAATTCAAGCAATGACGGAGATGGCGGTGGCTATGGCTCAACAATCGGCTGCTGCGACTCAATAATCTAACGCTATGGCTCTGCAGACTGTGGCCTTGACCCAGCTGAACCAGCAACAATAGCAGAGAGCTGAGAGGAATGCGAATGCTAGAGGATTAGCTGACTTGTGTAAGCACGACCCACCAAAGTTCTACGGCGAGCCGAATCCAGACAAGGCAGATCTTTGGATGCAGGAGATAGAGAAAATCTTCGAGGCACTCCATTGCCCAGGGAATGTTAAGGTGGACTATGCAACCTACTTGCTGCTAGGAGATGCCGAATACCGTGGAAGCGGAGTGAAGGTACTTTGACTACAGAGCGCCGTGGAGATTACTTGGGAAGTTTTTCACAGAAAATTTATGGACAACTATTTTCCTGATACTGCACGGGCGGAGAAAGAGCAAGAGTTCCTCTGACTACAGCAAGGTAGCATGACGGTGTCAAAAATATGCTGCTAAGTTCAATCACTTGCAACAATTATGTCAAGCCATTTTCCTACAATTTAAATAAATCAACCCAAATTTTCAAATCCCTAAGGTTATCTTCCTATCATCACTCGCCAAGTTCAAGGACTACAAAACTAGCTCTTTTCTAAATCGAACACAAGACAACAATACTCAATATTTTTCTTGATCAAACGTAAAACAACAACCAATTACACATAGATTTTTAACAAAGGATTAATAATAAAACCTTTCTCTACCATTCATATATTACGACTAAAAACAAAACTACCAAGAATTTAGTTAGAAAAATTTGAAATTAAACCTCACACATAGTATATGTGGTCAGAGGTTCATACTTCCGATAACACACACCAAATTTTTTTTTTCCCAAAGAAAATAAGAACAGGTACATTTCCCAACAAAACAAGATAAAAATAAGGTAGAAGACATTCTGAACCCAAGATTGACTAGAAATTTTGGAAACTATCTTTTACTGCAAAAGGAGACAAAACCTTCCTAAACTTTTACCACGAAATTATAATTTTAACAATTCATCTAAAAACTCAGAACCATCCTCAACAAGATCGCTACTAACAAACAATACAGGGATTGAAAATACGAATTAAAATACTAACCTAAAATCTTCCAGGATCCCGCGGTTTGAAGATAGGAAGAGAAAGAAGGATTGCCACGATCACCAACCACAAAATCGCCCACAACATCACCCAAGGATACAGGGGATATAAAGAACAGTCCTCACTCGACATCTTTCAAGCTTCGGCTAAACTAAGGGAATGGAAGGGAACTAATTTCAATTTTCTCAATAATTCTTGCACACTTCTAACACCACACCTGCCTAGCACTTCTAAAGGGAAGGATCGAATAAAATAGGGTCCTTGAACTAGATTTGTCCGCGATGGACAAGAGAAAAGAAAGAGGGACTAGATTCTCTCTCTTTCTATGCCCACGTTAAGACCAATATGCAACTACCTATTCTCTCTCACTTTCTTTTTGAGGTGATCGCCAAAGAGAAGGAAATGATGGCATTGATTCCTCCATGTTTTGTCTCGCTAGTTTCAATTCAAGGAAAAAGGTTATTCCTTAAGGTAAGGTGAAGATAAGACTTGGTAAAATCTTAGGTACTACCCCATAATAGTTAGACAACTCATCCCCCACTAAACCACACTAAAATTAATGCAATATTCTTTTCCCCACCTATTGTTATCGTGAACAAGCAACCGGTTAATTAAGGGAGGAAAGGCGGAAAATGAGTCATCCCACTATACTTGGTTCTTACCTAAAGGAAATCTCCTAAGATATGAAAAATCAGGACAAGTTTGGAAAAAGAATTTTGGGTACTACCCAATGCTAGCTACATAACTTGCCACATACTAAAACTATTACCCGCGACTCCCACTAAACCCCTAGATTCCATTCAACGGATTCAAATGGATCTCGCGTGAATTAAATTGTCGCGAGACATTTAATTAACGCTTGCTAGTAAATAATTGCGTATAATACTTTCTCCTGGAAAATATGAATATGCTCACAATAATAAACAATCACGCAATCAATCACATATATTCACAGCAATACAAGGTAGACCACTGCGAAAACACAGATGTTAGTGGCAAACATGTCACACTTACAAAATCATAAAAATATTTTTGATTTTCAAATATAATACATATCAAAATACTTCGAACATCAATCATTTATGTGATCTATACCTAGGATCACTAATACGCCAAAGATTATATTAAACAACAATAATAATAACAACAGTGTCTCCTGCAAACAATCCCGGAATCTCATCTCTTATTTCCCGAAGGACTTAAGAGGGTCACGTTAACGAAGGTCAATCAATCCTTTAGTCTCTACAGCTTGCTCTTCTCCCTGCTATCCCAGCAGTTCACATTGATTCTCCATAGTAGTCTATTGAGCAATAACAATCATTGTCCTTGCTACCTCTTGGTTATCTGAATACTGGTTCATCTCTCAACTATCGGTTCCCAAATGTAAGGAATTACTCGTTTCTGAGATATTGGATTCCCACAAGGTTTTACAACCTCATTAGAACCCAAAACAATTTTTTGTGTGTCTCAGGACACATTGTTTCAATTAAGAAACAATTTCAAACAATTACAAGTAGAGCTACTCTAATTGAGGGACAACTAACATACGAACACAATTTGACTCACAATTAAGACACAGTTTGACCTCTAACCATTGTTCTTTACAAAACCCGACACTTGACCAGCTATAGATTCCCAACACACAGTTCGGTTAGAACCGAACCGCTCTGATACCACTATTGTAACACCTCGTTTCCAGAGCACTACTAAAGTAGATATTTTGATAGAAGTTGACATATTTCTGAAAGGCGAAATACTCTGCATTGCACGTTTTTTCGAGAATATGGTTCTATATATTTTTTTAAAACTTCTTAAAAGGGGCAGTCAAAGTATTACAACGATTTTAGAAACATGGCGGTGAATAATTTAAGGCACCAAATAAACCACATTAACCATACTCATTTATTCCATCAATTCATATATGACAATATATGTCTGGAAACATAATAGGCATTTTATTACAACACCTAAATGAACTACAAATATTCTATAGCTGGTCGACATGCTACATCCCTTACTAAACTTCTAGTAAGTTACCCCAAAGTTCAGGTAAGAAGCCGACGGCTTATCCTCGCCTACTCTTCTCCGCATTCCCGAAGTCCTCCGCTTACTCCGCCATCTAGGTTAGATTCATTAATTAAAAGAACCACTGGCAAGGGTCAACTTCTTAAAATAAAGAGACAGATGCACATACGACAACATATTCGACAATAAGGCATATAACAACACAACATAAACACAGAAATAGCAATTATGCACAATACTCAAGACGCAACTCAAGACTCTCGCAAGACTCAACTCAAGACTCATATTCTCATGACACTTGACAATTTCCTAAAGTAATGCCGATCCATCCACTCAATACCACCGTAGCTTTGGGCTCTTTGCTCACCCTAGACATTCAAATTTCAGGTTCCTTGACGCTATGACGCCTAGCTAAGCTGCCAAGAACCAATCGAGCCGCTAGGATCCTAGCACCATAGGTTAATCGGATCGGCTCAAAATGTCACGATAACTCAACGACTTGACTAAACTCTCGTGACTCCAATGAATAGGTCACCGCGATACGATAATTCACGGCAAATTGAATAATTATTTAACCGCATATCAAATAATATTCATGCTAAGCTCAATATAGTGCTAAACAGCTTTAACAAAGATAAACAATTCATTTCAACTAATCACAACTCAAAGAAACAACGCAAATTGACAATTCAAGCCATCCCTTTGCAACTCAAAGGAGTTACAGAGAGGAAATTAAACAAGTGTGGGGGTCAGACAGTCCAACCACTTGCGCAGACAAGCCCACTAAATAATCATAATTACAATTTTAAGAAATAAAAGTCGAAAGGGTACGAGACCCTCACTTCGAACCTTGAGGTTCTCAGACTTCTTTGCATAAGGCTGAAAATTAAATTCCTATCAATATCTAAGTTGCCCTTACACATAAGCAAATAAAACATAGTCCTAGAAATGTCTAGAAGTAACTTTTACCAAAGTTGTCGTGTCACGGCCTCAAAGACGCTGCTATCCTAACTCAAAGACGAACTCAGATAATACGGATCCTAACATCACAGTAACAAGCTTAGTGCAAACCTAGGCATACACTAACTCCAACTTCCTAGGTTCTCAACTTCCAAGAAAACAAAATCTCTTAAACGAGAACATTTAAAAGAGTAAGATTTTAAAACTAAAACTCATCTTGAATAAAATACACTAATGTTAGAAAACAAAGTTTTTAAATACTAAGCTTACTCCTTCAAAACTTGAGACATGAATCATTACTAGCTTTTAATACCTTTCATCATAACTCAAAATAAGACTCCACTAGGCCATTGGATCACAAGGAATCCCTTTGCCTTAAGTGCTTCATTGTCCTTGAAAATCAAAACAACTTCAATTTTCAATCAAATCACTTCCATAATTTTCTAAACTTATACAACAATTACATACAACTAATTTAAATGCTAAGAACACAAAATAATTATCTCCCAAGCTCTAGAGAGCCCGCAGCCTTACCTCTCCTTTTCATGAAAGTTTGCAAAACTCCACCCAAATTAAACAACACCATTTCAAATCATTTATTTCTTTTACAAAACAACACACAACTTCATAACATAAATCTTAATCAAGTCCGAATACCCAATCATGACTCTCTTTCAAGAGTTCAAGGTTTCATAATTTTACATTTTCATTGATCCAAAACTAAAATTAACAACTACAACAACAATAACAACTACTAGGAAGCAAGAAACACAAATTAATTTGAATGATTCACATGAAGATCACATAACCCCATACCCTTAGGTCATGCGCCCTAGGGTTCAAGCAATTTGGGAAAAATATGTTCATTTCATCCATGATCATAATCAACACCTAATTAAAGCATAAAACAAGAAAGAAACAAAAAGAATCACCTCCTACACCTATTTAGGGGCCATGGTTTTTGGCATCAAATCAAAGGAGGAAGGAATCAGTTTTCTATTTACTCACTTGGCCAAGGTGTAGGTACTAATTAGAAGAAGGAAATGGAAAATATGATGTGCTTAAGAGGGGAGGAAGCCACGGTCAGGAGATGGAAGGAAGTAGGGAGATAAACATGGTTTTTCCTTACTTCACCCACAATAGGAAACTTGGAGACAAAATAGAAAAAAAAAAGAAGCAAGTGAGAGTGGGAGGGAGGCTGGCGGTCATCAACAAAAGGAGAGAAGGGAAAAATAATTTTTTTCTTGGCCAAGAGTAATTAAGGAGAGGGCCATGGCTGGAAGTTACAGGAAAAGAGAAATGAACATTTCCTCCTTTCACCTTCACTTGGTTACTTAATAAAGAAGGTAGAGAAAAAAAAATAGGGAAATGAGAATAAGGGAGGGGCTTCGGCCTGCATTCTTAAGAGAGAAGGGAAAGTAATTTTGATCAAAAATAATACATGGCTAGGAGGGATTTAAGGAAGATATTTATCTTAGCAACCATTAATAATTGACACCTAGTACTAATCCAAGATGTTTGTGAGTTAACCATAAAGTCTTGACACCTAATCACTCTTTCCATAATTACCCACTTATCCTAGAGTTTTGGTGTCCTAAAACTACGGCGTCGAGTAATTGCGTTAACAATAATTCGTCACGATGAGCCGGCAAAATTAATTTACTTAGAAATTAATTCACCTCGTGGTAATAAATTATCTATAAATAATAAAAACAATTAGAAACACTCAAACATCATCACAATAAGTTACGTTTCGATTTTCATCGAAATCGGAGTTCGTTTTAAATTTTAATGCGGATAAAAATTACCCGGCGATTTAAAATACAACGAAACTTCGTTAGAGTTTTTCGACGATTTTTGAACTATGAATTAATATTAAATATTAATTCTCAAATTTAATTTTATCCTGATTTAATTCAATCATTTTCTTAGTCAACAAAAATACGCATCACCGCGTCACGTAAAAAACTTATAATAAGTATAATTGATGAATTCATCTTAAACGTAGCTTACGTCTACGCTGCCTATTAATTTGAATTGACATCATGAATAATAATTATTTATAATAATTAAATTATTCAAAATAAGCCAAAATAATTCCTCATACTCTCAGTAAATCATTGAGGTGATCAATCTCTATGACTTATTTTTCGAGTATTCAAGATTTTTTTGCTAGAATCACTTTTCTTAAAAATTGGAATGTTACATGTTAATCACTTACACAACTTGTGTTAACCACTTACAGAAAGCCCGTTAACCACTTGCACACTGCATCTCATTTCAAAGTTGTGTAAACCACTTACACAACTCGTGTTAACCACTTACACAACATTGGTTAACCATTTACACATAGCCTGTTAACCACTTCAAAATACAATGCATCTCACTTCAAAGTTGTGTTAACCACTTACACATCTTGTGTTAAGCACTTACACAACTTGTGTTAACCACTTACAGAAAGCCTGTTAACCACTTGTACACTGCATCTCACTTCAAAGTTGTGTTAACCACTTACACAACTCGTGTTAACCACTTACACATCTTGTGTTAACCACTTACAGAAAGCCTGTTAACCACTTGCACACTGCATCTCACTTCAAAATTGTGTTAACCACTTATACAACTTGTGCTAACCACTTACACAAATTGTGTTCACCACTTACACAAAGCCTGTTATTCAACAAACTCTAAGAAAATATGCTTAAGTTTATTGACTTACTTATGTCTATAACATTCTCAATTGAGTAAATGTCAGCAAAGAAAGAAAAGCGAAATAACATGCCAAGCAAGAAGACAATGGAGATTAAACATAAGACTCTGATAATGGTGACCACTTACACAACCCACGTTAACCACTTACACAAATCGTGTTAACCACTTAGATAACTTGTGTTAACCACTCACGTAAAGCCTCAAGTTAACCACCCGCACGCACACTTGATCTCACTTCAAAATTGTGTTAACCACTTACAAAACTCCTGCTAACCACTTAGACAAATTGTGTTAACCACTTACGTAAAAGCTTGTTAACCACCTCCACGCACACCGATTTCACTAGAAAATTGTGTTAACCACTTAGGCAACACGTGTTAACCACTTACGTAAAGCCTCAATAACCACCGCATGCATACACTTGATCTCACTTCAAAATTAACCACTTAAAGAACTCCTATTAACCACTTACACTGATCCCAAGTTAACCACCATTAAAGCCTATTAACCACTTACCCTCGCATTTCACTTAAAAATCACGTTAACAACTTACACAAGCCCTGTTAACCACTTACACAAAAACTGTTAACCACTTACACAAACCCTGTTAACCTCTTGCACAAACACTGTTAACCAAATGTGATTCATAACCTTCATAATTTGATTACTGTAATGGAAACTTAACATAATTGTTCAGAAACACTGTTAACTTTGCCTAATTGTTCAACTAACAACCCAACAAGTGCTTTATACATACTAAAATGTACACCATCACATAAGTGTTCAAAACAACAGGCCAAAATATGCTAACACAAGTGTTCAAAACAACTCAAAAGATTCTAAGTCTTCAAAACCACCAAAAAGATGCTATGCGTTCTTTCTCGTTCGCCTTGTAGTCCTTTGCATTGTAGTCCTTTTTTTCCTTGTCATATATGTGTGCATGAATGGACTCCTAGTTGACACACTTGGCACACGCCTCCTTGAATTTTCTTTAACTCTTGTCGTGATGTTTGATTTATCCCCATGTTCACCATCTTCATTTTCTTCTTGATGACCATCACCATCCCCATCTTCACCACCTTCACCATCTTCATCATGACGCTCCATAGGAGTACTTACTAATGCTTCACCATCAGCATTACCTGCAGGATTAATTTCTGCAAAAATCATTTTTAATGAAGTGAGAAAACTCAAAATAAAATTTGATAATATTAACCACACAGGCATTTAATAACAATAACCATGCACCTATTTCAATACCCAAAGCTCCTTCATCGCCAACCTCATCAAGAATACCAAGCAGAGGAGATGGAATCAATGGGGATGCATCACGGGTTCTACTGCTGATCTAAGTTGATCTTTTAGCATCTTCACATCCGCCTCAAGAATAGAAATTCTATCTTGAGAATGCCGATGCTCTACTACCAAACGCCGATACTGGAAACCCGAACATACTGGGTGTTCTCAGATCCTCTAAGGCATCCTCGACCACGCCAAATCAGAAGCTCCTCACCAGCTTGCCATTAAGCTTTCTGCCACTCGCCAACACAATAAGCACATCAAATACACATTGCATATAAGTTTTTAACATGTTCTACAAACAAATAATAATCATGCTTACCACATTTTTCCGAAATGCATCTTGTATTTTTGATCTTGTAACGCATAATTGGCCAATTCAAAAACGTGGGAAAGTGGAACCTATGAGGAATGGTAGGTCTTTCCCCAATGACAAGTGGTTGAAGGCCAAAATCTACAAAAAGATTAATATACTTAATACATGTATGTTTATGTAAAAATAACAAAACACATATAACACATGATCAAATATATATATGTAAGACAAATGCACATCCTCTTAAATGGGTTTCACAAAGATTTTTTCCTTCATTCACTACGTACATACTTTGTTCAAACTTGCAACTACGAATCGATGCACGACTAGTCCCCATTTATACTCAAGGGACTCTAGGTTATCTAAATACTTAATATAACCACTATATACATCGCCTCCCTGGCCTGAGGAAAGTAAAACTCTCCAAATGCCAAAGAGTATATAAAGTCTACAAAAATTATGGACATCGCCCTCAACCAACTCAAGTTTACCAACAATTTCATCTATTGTTACATCGCCTTCTCCAAACAAAGATAATGTGTCGCTTTCCTCAGAGTTCATCACCTTGCAACTCGTCACCCACTATAGGGAATCCTAGTGCAAAACATACATCAATAGGCCTAAATCGCACCACTAAACCCCCAACTCTAAAACCTCATAATCGCTGATCCCACCTAGTTGCTAATTCCGACAATAAAAGAGAAGAAATTTGAAAGTTATCCTAAGATGTTTACAACCCACTTGAATGGGGTCGCCTCAATTTGGGCTCTTTGTGCCTCACAACTTCTTGTTGGCTTCAAACAACTCTCTTGGAGCACACGCATGCCTCAAACGTACCTGACAAGTATGAATAAAATTTATGTCATTGCCAAATAAATCGAACTCATGCAAATACAATAAGTTAATCAGCCTCTTACTTTTTTATCGCTTGAGCTACTCGCCCACGCTTCTTTCTTGGTGGTGTCATGCTCATAACAAGAACTGCATACAAACTATTCATCCAAATTAATATGGAGACTATAAGTGAACAAACTACAAAAAACTTACTAGTTGTTACAGAAACACAAAGTGAATAGACTACAAGTGAACATCTGCTTTAAGTTCATCACTTACCTCATCCAAATTTTTCATATTGAAAACACAAAGAAACAATTTAAAGTTCTCCACTTACCTTCCTTAAACTGTTCAAGCATGGACATACGATAATACACATGAAAAGCAGTTTTTCTTTCGCAAAAAATTGTGTCCTGCTTTAGAATCCAATATTAACTCTTGATATCCATAAGTGTACATTTTCCTTATCCTTAGACCAACTATTCAATAGCTCAAAGTAGCTAAAAATGTAAATTTTACTGACTTTCTTAGATATGAATATTAAAGTACTAATGATTAAACATGAATTTATCCAGACAGAAACTCATGCCAAAAACTTGTATCTGCATTGCAGAATTACTCATTGATGATTAAAAAAGCAAGACATATTTCCATACTTTGGGACAAAAATTGGAACAAACCATTGTATTCAACAATTTGGGCAGCTAATAAAAAAAAAACCTAACTAAATGTCTTATATAATATAAGAAAGACAGAAAATTTGCTCCCAGTGAGAGAAAAATGATGGCAAATAAAAAATGTGAAGCTAACTCATATTTTCAAGAGAACAGCTCAAGTTAAAAAATAATAATAATTTGGAATTAGCTCATCAAAGTTGTTCACAAAATCAAAGTTGGTTATCTAATTAATCTAGTGGATCAAAGATCAATGCAACCCAAATAACTTCAACCAAACAAAAGATATAAAATCAAAAGTATAGAATAAGTCAGTATTGTTGATAAGTCTCAGATCAACACTCTTGAGATATGCTTCTTGAGATATATATCTTGAGATTCCTACACCTGTTATTGTTGCTAAGTCAATATTGACAACTTCCAATAAGGAAGGCCTCAAAAGACTACACCACATTGGAATATTAAGATATATAAAAAAAATTAAAAAGGTCAATGAAAAATGCCATCGTTTGGCTCTTCAAATATCCACAACAACTTCAGCCCAACAAATTGAACACCATTAAGCAGCACCATTTCATTCAATGAGAAAATGTTTTGGTTATTGTTGTTTTTTAAATGAAACCAAACATTGCCCCACTAATAATATAAGGGTTCAGGTCTAAAAGGAAAAAGAAAGGGATAGAGAGAAAAACAACAAACACAGAAGAGAGAGCTCACACGTTGGATGCAATAGAAGCAAAGAGTATCAAGGGAAAGAATAAACCCCGAACACAAAAATCAGAATCCAGAATACAGAACCAAAAATAAAGCCAGAATCGTTACCTGTGGGTTGGATGGTTCTGGGTTCTTTAGGGATGGTTCTGGGTTCTTCAGACCAACAAACCCCTTTAACAAATCATGGTGCGGTGCGATGATGCGGCACAAGCAGAGCGACGGTGCGGCACAAGCAAAGCAATGCAACGCAAGAGAGAAAACAGCAGACCGGGACAATGCGAGAGCAAAGCAGCACGAGAGAGAAGAGAGCACGCGAGAAGGCAGTAGAGCAACGCAAGAGAGACTGAGTGTTTTCTCTGAGCGGGAAGGGAAGAGACAAGGAAATGAAATAGAAAAGCAAGGAAAAATAACGCGCAAATGACGAAAGTAACCCTGTAGGTCTACGGTGTTGTATACGGTGTAAAACAAAGTGGTGTTTGAATATCATTTCTGTAGTCACAAAGGACAAAACTACATAAGGATGAATACTAGCAGTGCCGTAATGGCTTTTAATTTTTTCCAAAAGGGAAGGGGTCCCCTTTATTTCACTTTATTACTTGCATGTGTACGGTGCTGCTGGACCATTTTCATCCTCCTCCGCCACTTCCATTAAAGGAGAGAGCAGAGCTTGTCATTGGTACGGTTTGTAGGGAACAGAGCTTGTCATTTCAATCAATGTATCCTTGGATGAAAGGGTTTCGAATATAAAAGAAATTGAGGATTAAATTTTCAATATTAAATTAAAAACATTTATGTAATGTTTATAAAAATAAATAATGGATCAACACATTAAGTTTCATGTAATCTACTATTTTTTCCACCAAAAAATCATGCTTTTCACCCAAAAAAAAAATGTAATCTACTATTTTCTTTTCATGCTAAAAAATATTAAATGAAAAAATATTTATTTAAAATGAAATAGTTATCTTTAAAAAAAAAATTCCTTCTAGAATCCTCTTCAAATATATATTAAAAAAAAGAATGGTTCACTCAAAATAATAACTGCTCTTTGTATCAAAAAGTGGCGAAGCATCGTAGTGACATAGGGGAGCGGTAAGGCTTGTTTGGGCACCCCCGCGTCCTGGGATCGAGTCCACTTAGGGTAGTTTTCTCATTTTACTTGTTGAATTTATTATTTTTTCCGCAAAAACGCCTAAATTATGCGTTACTTCAGATTCGAACCTGGCGCATGATGTTAAAACCTAGCGAATGAAGCCACTGCACCAACAATGATTGACGCAATATTTGTGAAATATTGATATATATAGTTAATTAATTCTTGGCTACCTCAAACATTTGAGCAAAAACGCCTAAATTATGCGTTACTTCAGATTCGAACCTGGCGCATGATGTTAAAACCTAGCGAATGAAGCCATTGCACCAACAATGATTGACACAATATTTGTGAAATATTGATATATATAGTTAATGAATTCTTGGCTACCTCAAACATTTGAGTGAAGCTCTGCCACTGGTATCAATAATAATAATAATAATAATAACAACCACAACAACATTTGAGCAAATGTCAAGAGGTGTCAATGTGAACTATTTAAGTGTTCATGAATTAAACTCCCACCTCCCATGGACGTGGGTTTAATTTTCAACGATGTCACTAAAAATCCCGTTTATTTAGCGAACAACTCTCTCTCCGGTGGATAGCATAGGATCCGTAGACTTGTTAAGTAGTTATTGTATATCACTATTTTGTTTCTAGACTTTGGCTTCTTGTGCTAATTTTCAGCTTTATTTCTATTAATGGATTCTCTTGTGCTTATGAAAAAGTAGTTGCAATTGCGTAAAACAACCTGTAGTTCCAACAAGGCTTCTAAACCTTATGAGTTATTACATTTTGATATTTGGTGACCAATTTCAATTCAATCAGTCCATGGTCCCAAATACTTTCTGACTGTTTTAGATGACTATAGCAGGTTCACTTGGGTAATTTTGTTAAAATCCAAAGTCGAAGTACTTGGGAGAAGTCATGTCCAGAACCTTATCAAAATGATTGAAACTTAATATGACAAACAGTAATTAAAATAGTGAGAATTGATAATGGCCTTAATTTTTCATGAGTGATGTTAATTATGGATCATCATTAGGTAGTTAGTTGGTTATGCTTGTGTCAAGCTAAGTGATAGCTCATCGCTTTATTAATTCCCTATGTATTCAATAGTTATGTTAGTTAGGAATTGGTTGCAACTAATGTAACAGAACCGGGTAGGGAATTAGAGTGGCTAAATAAGTCTTGCTTGTGGGAGAAGTTATCTCCTATTGTAATCGATAGAAGTGGTGAGGTGCTGAGATCTCTATGAGGGAGTGAGTGATACACTTTGTAATCCTTTTATGAAGATCAATAATACCAAAATCGTGCCTTGAAGAGTGGATGTAGGAGCGATACCCTGTCACTACCGAACCACTATAATCTGCTGTATTCTTTCTTCTGTTTCTGCTTCTTAATTATGTTTCTGGTTTTTCTGTGTGATCCTAATCGGTTTTGTTGATTAATGGTGTTTGTTTATCACCATCATTGATTGGCATAATCATAACAACCGTATCAAGAGTCGTGGTTTTGGGGAAGGGACTAAGAAAGTGGATCAAGAAAGGTGTATTTGTTCAAATTGTCAACCATGGGAGGAGCAAAGTTTGATATTGAGTGTTACCAATTGACTTCAAACACAAGAGGGGGGTGAATTGTGATAGCGGTGCTTATATAAAAAATTACAGAAAATAAATGACCGAATAATAAATAAAGAACAAAAATAAATAAAGTGCTTGAATGATAAAGAGACAGAGAGCAAAGAAGAGCACGCAGAATTTATACAGTGTTCGCCACCAAACACCCCTGTGGCCTACGCCCCGTCCCCCAAAGCAAACCACTATGGGATTTTCACTAAATCACTAGCTTTTAAATCAAAGTTCAGCTAGAAACCTTTACAACTCTATACCAGAGCAATACGTTCAAGAGATATCACCTCTCTATGAACACCTTGGGATTCCTACCCAAAAAGAAATGATTTTCACAAATAAAATGAGATGAGAAAGATACACTCAATAGTGCAGATATAACAAATTGAAGCTCAAATAATACAACTCAAATAATGTAGAATAAAAAGGCTCTCAAAAATTGTGCTCAAATAAGTGTGAGTGATGAAAAATATTTGACAGAGTTTTAGCACAAAGAATTAAGCACTGCGTTGTATTTTTGTGTTGTAAGAAAGAGCACAACGTTGTTTATTTATAGACCGATCGAGGAGCCGTCTCACGACTTAAAAAAATGTCCGCTGAGGATTTGCCCGTTGAAGATTTGCCCGTTCGTTGATTATTAAAAGGATTTGTCGTTGCAGAAATTCCGCCTGCTATGCTTTGAAATAAAGAAATTGAAAACGCGAGACGGCTCGTGACGACCTCTGAAGACGGCTTCGGCCAGCGACCTCGCCACCGCGACCGGCGACGACCTCGACAAAGCTTCGGCGTCGACCTCTGAACAACTCGGCAAAGACCTCGACACCACGACCTCGGAACACGCTCGGCATCGACCTCCTCATCGGCTCGGTTCATGGCTTCGGCGGGACCTCATCCCGGCTCGACACCACGACCTCGATGCAGCGACCTCATCCCGGCTCGACCACGGATCGCATTTCGGCCGCGCGACCGCATAAGCTCGACACGCGACTTCCTCCTCAGTTCGACGTACGACTTCCTCAGAGCTCAACATCCGACTTCCTCCTCAACTCGACATCCGATTTCCTCAGAGCTCGACACGCGACTTCCTCCTCAGCTCGACATCCGACTTCCTCAGCTCGACATCCGACACGAGATATGCATGTCAAAATATTTTGTGCGTGTGTGATTTAATTTTAATTGAGAGCTTTTTATTACTACTTACAAATTGTCTTAATAAAGATAAATAAATACCCAGAACCCAAAGACTTGAGAAACAATCATTCTTGATACGCGTCTTGGTATTCTTTTCCACTTTTTGCATGGTTGACTATTTGCAAAGACTCCCTTTTGTCAATCATCAAAATCATCCTGTCAAGGCATGTATTCACATTGAGAAGTTTACTGGGGATAATGACTTCGGGCTATGGAGGATCAAGACGAGGGCTTTATTGGTTCATCAAGGGTTAGAATATGCTTTGACCGGTGATAAGAAAGTGCTAGCAAATCTAACCGATAAAGAGAGGAAAGACAAGATCAGCAAAGCACACAACACCATTATTCTTTCTCTTGGTGATGAGGTTTTAAGGGAGGTCGCGGGAGTTGACAATGCTGCAGCACTTTGTTTAAAGCTTGAAAGTCTTTCCATGACTAAATCTTTAACCAACAAGTTATACCTGAAGAAGAGCTTGCATCAACTGAAGATGGAGGAAGGATCTTCAATCAAGGAACATGTTTCTTTGTTCACCAAACTTGTTCTTGATATGAAAAGCCTTGATGTCACCATATCTGAGGAGGATCAAGCAATGGTGGACACTGTAACACCTGAGGACGAGATCGACATCGTATTAGGACGTCAGATCGAGACCTCGACCAAGACCTTGTGTCGAGATCCCGTGCCAAGATCGTTTGTCGAGGTCATTTGCCGAGCTGAGGAGACCGCGTGCACTAGCTGCTGAGCTGAGGAGGTCGGGTGTCGAGTTGATGAAGCCGCGTACCGAGCTGAGGAGGTCGCATGTCGAACTGAGGAGGCCGCGTGCACGAACTCGTGTTAGAGCCTTGTGCGCTTGCACGAGCACCCTTGTCGACATCGTGTCGAGATGATGATAACTCGTATCTTTACGAACGTTATTCAGCGTTATTATTATTATATTGTTTGTAATAATTATATTGTCGGCTTGCCGTTCTCGTCGCCGTGTCTAGATCGTTGACCGACAGAGTAGAGGGTAATTATGAGAGAGGAGCGATTAGATGGGTAGAATGATTGATGGGATTGGCATCTTATAGCTGAAGTTACGATTATACCCCTTCTCTCACCAAATTGTATACCACGACCGTTCCTCGGATACTCATTTCTCTTTTCTTCTTTCTTCTTCCTTCCTTCTGCTCTGAGTTCCTTGTTTTTCTCCAAAATTTCCATCGAAGAAACCTTGAGTTCCATCGAGATTCTACACAAATTTTCTTCATCAATCTTGTTCCTCATCATCTTCTCGACCTATATCTCACCATCTCGACCACCATCTGAGGTAAGGAAAAACAGATTTTTCTCTTCTTCATGTTACTGTTTAGCGCTACTTCTTCCCTCCATTTTTAGCTAGTTTTATGCTTCCAAATCATGTCAA
Organism: Calophaca sinica; assembly: GCA_037113605.1. NCBI lineage: Eukaryota > Viridiplantae > Streptophyta > Magnoliopsida > Fabales > Fabaceae > Calophaca > Calophaca sinica. The sequence continues at coordinate 64,979,581 of CM073733.1, forward strand.
ATTGATGGGTTTTCTTCTTCACGATATTACCTTTCTTTCTAACCGATTATTTGAGCTTGAAAAACAAATTTCTTTCTCTGTTTTTCTGCAATCGGCAGTGCCCAAAAACCCTTCCTTTTAATTTGTTCGATTTCTTGTTTTAGTTGTCGATTGTTGCTTCTGGTTGTTGTTGTTGTCGATCTATCTGTTGTAGCATCAGATAGCCTTTTTCATGAACTTTTGATCGAAAACCCTAACTTTGTGTTAGAGGAAAAATATATTTAAGTTCTTGAGTTTTTATATTTTCTGGGTTGTGGTTAAGTTTGGGATGAGAGCTAAGTGTATTAGAACCCATAGATCGAGCTGAGTTATGCTTGTTTTAGGAAGTCTGATTCCCGAGATCGTGTGTGTAACGACCCGTTTCCGGACCGCTACCGAGCTCAATATACCGAGCTCGAGTTACCGAGCTCAACACACCGAGCTCAACTAAACCTGTATGAGATGTGTTTTAAAACGAAACTCTTGTGCCTTTTAAAAAGTACGGTCTATTTTTTTTTATAAAACCAGCTCGTGCACATCGTAGTAATTCTGACTTTTCAAACATGGTGCAACTAAGACACAAGACTTAAATTCTAATAAAACATACATGCATAACATACATATATATATATCACTCAAATAATAATGTATACCAAATACAGAGTAGTAAATGTACAAAGAAAATACACCTAAGGTATGACGACTTCAAAAGAGCAATCATACCCTGGTACTTCCACAGACTCCCACGCAGGGGCTGCCCAAAAGTAAGACCACCAGTCTACCCTCAGAGCAACAAAACATAACCGCCCAAACTGGTCACGACCTCGAACACAAAGAAAAACAAAGTACAGTCATCGTAAAAACAAACATCCAACAACATAATCAATCACGACAAGTAGAGGTCGCCACTCGGGTCCTCGCCGAGCTCCTTCTCGCATCATCCGCCGCCGAGTTCCTCGCGCTTCTCGACATCGCCTGGGTAACCGCCATGGATTGAAGGCACCACGGAAAGGGTCAACTTCTCAACAATTCAAGATAAGCTCGACATAAAGAAATAAGCAACACAATAATGTATCTCAATCACCACACGTGACTCGACCATCTCACTCTAGACTCGACTGACTCTTATTCCGTAATATCGCCGCCAGTGTCCATCCCCAAACCGACGTAATAGGTAAACGGCAGTCCATCCCCAAACCGAATTCCATACATTAATCAAAGGTCCATCCCCAAACAGATAATGCTACAACGCCAGCCAATCCACCATAAACAAAAAGGGACCTAGCACCCTCGCTTATCCGGGTCCGCTCAAAAACGTCATACGACTCCCTAGCTCTCTCACTCGATGATTAGCTCGCCGCATGTCAAAGAGTAACACAACTTACTTGATCACATATCAAATAAAGAGAGCATGCTTAACATGAAGAAACGCAATTCGACATTTAAGCAATAAAACATTTTGCATGAAGAAACGCAATTCAACAGCAATTCACAATTCACAACATTTCAAGCTCGACACCAATCAAGGAATCCATACATAAATATAACAATAAAAATAAAGTCTTAATAATGTCTAAGAGTTGCCCTTACGCTAGCATACTATGAAAGTATTAATGTGAAGCGCCCTTACCGAACTCCAAGTTAATGCTGCTCGACAACGACTTCGACACGTACCGTCCTCAATCGACCTCGACACGCAACACTTCTCGGCCGACCTCGACACGCATGCAGTTCTCGATCCGATTCCGCCGCTTCCACGCCATCTGATTCGCTCTCCGCACACCTTGATTCGAAATCACTCGATCTCGAATCGACTTCCTAAAACAAACACAACTCGCCGATCTATGGGTTCTAATACACTTAGCTCTCATCCCAAACTTAACCACAACCCAGAAAATATAAAAACTCAAGAACTTAAATATATTTTTCCTCTAACACAAAGTTAGGGTTTTCGATCAAAAGTTCATGAAAAAGGTTATCTGATGCTTCAACAGATAGATCGACAACAACAACAACCAGAAGCAACAAACGAAAAACAAGAAATCGAAACAAACCAAAAATGAAGGGTTTCTGGGCACTGCCGATTGCAGAAAAACAGAGGAAGAAAATTTGTTTTACAAGCCCAATTAATCGGTTAGAAAGATAGGTAATATCGTGAAGAAGAAAACCCATCAGTTTGACATGATTTGGAAGCATAAAAACTAGCTAAAATGGAAGGAAGAAATAGCGCTAAACAGTAGCACGAAGGAAGAGAAAATCTGTTTTTCCTTACCTCAGATGATGGTCGAGATGGTGAGATATAGGTCGAGAAGATGATGATGAACAAGATTGATGAAGAAAATTTGTGCAGAATCTCGATGGAACTCAAGGTTTCGTCGATGGAAGTTCTGGAGAAAAACAAGGAACTCAGAGCGTATGAAGGAAGAAGAAAGAAGAAAAGAGAAATGAGTATCTCAAGGAACCGGCCGTGGTATACACCGGTGAGAGAAGGGTATAATCGTGAATCTCAGCTATAAGATGCCAATCCCATCAATCAATCTACCCGCCTAATCGCTCCTCTCATAATTACCCTCTACTCGCTTGGTCAATCCGCCTAGACATCGCGACGCAGAACGGCAAGTCGACAATATAGTTATTACAAACAATATAATAATAGCTGAATAACGCTCAAAGAATACGAGTTATCATCTCGACACGATGTCGACCAAGGGTGCTCGTGCAAGCGCACAAGGCTCTAACACGAGTTCGTGCACGCAGCCTCCTCAGTTCGACATGCGACCTCCTCAGCTCGGTAAATGACCTCGGCAAACGATCTTGGCACGGGATCTCGACACAAGGTCTTGGTCGAGGTCTCGATACGTCGTCCTAATACGATGTCGATCTCGTCCTCAGGTGTTACAATCTCTCCCTCTAAAAAAATTTCGTCCTCGAAATTGCAAATAAGATTCTTACCTCGGAAAAGTTCAGGGTACTGAGTCTTCATCTTCTCCTCCAGCTCCCAAGTCGCATCTCCCGTCTTCTGATCCCACACAACTTTGACGAGTTGAATTTCTTTGTTCCACAACTATTTGGCTTTCCGATCAACGATCCTTGCCGTAATGCTTCAAAGATAAGTCGCCCTTCGCTTGAATCACATCCGCTCGATGACATGAGAGGGCCTCAAACATACTTCGCAATTGTGAGACGTGGAAGACGCCGCGGATGTTCGACAAGAATGGTGGCAAGGCAACTGATATGCCATCGACCAATACGACGAAGAATCGATAAGGTCCAATAAATTTAGGGTAAGTTTCTTGGATTTGATCGCCGACCAACTCCAAAGAAGGGGGTGACTTCTAAGAAATACATGTTCTCCTTCCTCGAACTCGAGTGGTCGACGCCGTTGGTCCGCATAACTCTTCCGCCGACTTTGAGATGTTCGCATCCGATCTATGATCAAACGGATCTTCTCGGTAGTCCTGGCTGGATCATATCTGGTCTCACGACGTAACGCCGCCCCGGTACCAACAAAGAGGCGCCTGACATTTCCGGCCCATACAAAGGCTTCAAAAGGTGCCATTCCAATACTCGCATGGAAACCGTTATTGTAGGTGAACTCCACCAATGGTAAGACGTCGTCCCAACTTCCTCGGTGATCTAAGGTACACGCCGCAACAAATCTTCAAGTGATTGGATCGTTTTCCCGGCCGACCGTCGGGCCTGCGGGATGATATGCCGTGTTAAGCTCGAGCTCTGCTTCCCATCGCTCCTTGCAATTCCCTCCAAAAATGAGACGTGAACTTCGGATCTCGGTCCGACACGATCGAAGAGGTATTCCATGAAGTCGCACTATCTCCGCGATGTAGATCTCGGCCGCTTTTCCACGTTGTATGTCGACTCCTCACCGGTAAGAATGAGCAGATTTGGTCAATCGGCCGACGATCACCCAAATCGAATCATTCTTCTTCTGCGCCTTCGCAAACCTACAACGAAGTCCATGGAAATACTGTCCCATTTCCATACCGTACGCCGATTTATCAGAGCATTCCCGCAGTCGTTGGTGTTCCACCTTCGCTTCGACACGTTAAACACGGTTACGTGCTCGACCACTTGCTTCTTCATTCCTGACCACCAAAAATGCTTCTTCAAGTCTTGATATATCTTCGTAACTCCTGGATGAATACTAAAGTAGCTCTTATGCGCTTCGCCGAGAATCAACTTCCTCACTGATACGTTAGGTACGCACACTCGGCCATTGCACCTCAAGATGTCGCCCGCCCGACGTGAAATTCGCCGCTTTCCTTGCGCTTATCAATCGATCTTCTTGCGTGGCTCGTCATGAACTTGCTGGTCTCGGATCTCGCCCAACAATCTGTTAGAAATGGTAAGCATACCAAATCTCGGCTTCCCTAGTGAAACTTCGACACTCAACTTCAAGTCTCTGAACTTCTCGAGCATCTCCAACTCCTCGATCATCATCGCCGAGGTTAAAACGCTCTTCCCGCTCAACGATCCGCTACCACGTTAGCCTTACCGGATGGTATTCCAACGTAAAGTCGTAGTCCTTGAGAAATTCTATCCATCTACGCTGACGCATGTTGAGCTCTTTCTGGTCGGACAGGTACTTCAAGCTCTTGTGATCGCTGAAAACAGTAAGAGTGCTCCCATAAAGGTAGTGTCTCCATATCTTCGCCAAGAAAAACTATCACGCCACTCCAAGTCGTGAGTAGGGTAGTTTCTCTCGTGAATCTTAAGTCGTCTTGAAGTATACGCGACCACCTTCCGATGTTGCATCAAGACACATCCCAATCCTGGTGTGACGCATAACAATACACCTCGAAAGGCTCTTCGGGTTGAGGCAAGATCGACAAAGCGCTGTCGCCAAAAGCTCCTTCAGCCTTTGAAAACCGGCCGCACTCCTGGCCCAGGCAAAAGGTTGATCCTTCCTCGTCGATCGTAAAGAGGCGCGACAATCTTCGAGAAACCTTCAATGAATCTTCTAATATCCTCGCTAAGCCGACAAAACTCCCCGATCTCAGAATCGCCATCTACTGCTCCCACGCTAGTACAGCTTCAATCTTAGTTGGATCCACAACTATCCCTTCTTTGGAAATCACGTGACCAAGAAAATTCACCTCTTCAAGCCAAAATTCACACTTCGAGGTTGGCATAGAGTTGCTTATCTCGTAATATCCGCAGATCGACATAAGTGTTCTTCGTGCTCTTCTCGGTTCCTCGAGTAGATCAAGATGTCGCCGATGAACACTACAACAAACCGATCCAAGAACGAATGGAAAATCCTATTCATGTAGTCCATAAACACACCGGGCGATTCGCCACTCCAAACGGCATCACCAAGTACTCGTAGTGACCGTATCTAGTCCCCAAAGCCGCTTTGGCGACATCTTCCTCCTTCACGCGAACTGATGGTAGCCCGACTTCAAGTCTATCTTGGAAAAGATCGCCGCTCCACGGTTGATCCATCAAGTCGCCAATACGTGGTAACGGATAATCTGCTTCTTCACGGTAACCTTGTTGAGCTCGCGATAGTCCACGCACACCTTGATCGCCCATCCTTCTTCTTAACCAACAACACCGGAGCTCCCCACTGTGACACGCCGGCCGCATGAATCGCTTCGACTCCAAGTGTTCGATCCGGGACTTCACTCTTTCATCTCGGCAGAGACATCCCGTATGGCGCTGAAATCGGTCCTGTTCCTGGAATCAGTCGATGGAGAACTCGACCTCTCGTCTTGGTGGTAACCCTGGCACGCCTTCTGAAAACGCCCTCAAAGTCACACACCACCGAACATTCTTCACGCCGATCTGCCGGAAAACTTCCGAACCAGCCAGATACATGTATTCCCTAGTTCCTTCTTTCAAAGAAACTCCGATATCGCTCGGCAGAAAGATAATTGGAGACTCCAAGGTCCGGAAAAATTACGCTTTACGCACACCCAAAAGGACATGGTGGTGTGACAACCAATCCATCCCGAGAATGACATCTAAGCCCTTAAGAGGCAAACAAACCAAATTGACCACAAACTTTCTACTCAATAACCACTACACAATTAAGACATGCAAGTTTGTGACTAAGGTTTTAGCAAATTGGGTTGTAACTACTAATTTAAACGGTAAAAGCCATACTAAGTTCAAATGGTTCACACAATTAGAAGAAATAAAGGAATGTGTTGCACCGAATCAAAAAGAACGGATAAGGATTTACCCTCGATCTCACATTCACCTTGGATAAGATCTTCACCGACCGCTTCGCCACTCATGCGTAAAACTCGCTTTAGCCACTTGACGCTTCCTTTGGCCTTGCCGCAAGCATCGCTTGCTCACTTTAGGTGTAGGACAATCCTTGACAAAATGTCCTGGCTTACGGTTGAAACACACCTCCACCCTCTCGAGTACGCTTATTGGCGTAATGTCCCGCTCTTTCCACAACGGAAACAAGTCACCTCGACACCGGCCACCCTCTTCCGCTTCTGCACTGGGTCATCGGACGATATTGTCCCTCGTTGTCGTTCTCGGAGGCCTGGCCGTAAGGCTTCTTCGCGTTGTTTCTTCTTCAGGCAAATCTCGCCCGCACTCGGGTCTCACCGTCCGCCTTACAACAGCTTTCTTCTTGTGGCTCCTCACTCCTTCTACCTCGACATAGCGATCAATCAGCTCTTGGAGGTTTCGGATCCTCAACGACACCACTGACTTCTGAATGTCGAATCTCAATCCCCGTTGGAATCTCTCACTCAACCATCTTTGGTCAACTCGATCACGAAATGGATCAAATACCTCGCAGCGACTCGAACTTGGTCGCATACTCGGACACTGCCGAGTTGCCTTTTGCAATTGAAGAAATTCTTGCTCCTTCTATCGTGCGGCAAGATCTGGGAAGTACTTGTCCAAGAACCTTTCACTAAAAGCTCCCAAGTCATCTCGCGACGCTCCGCTTATAAACGCTTGCTTCACTCCTCTCCACCAATACTCAAGGCCTCCTAGCGCAAGTAGGTGGCATAGTCGACCTTCACGCTGTCCCGCAATGAAGTGCCTCAAAGATCTTCTCGATCTCTTGCATCCAAAGATCGCCTTTATCCGATTTGGCTCACCATAGAACTTCTGCGGATCATGCTTCCTAAAGTCGGCCAATCCTCTCGCTTGACATTTCGTTCTGCTCGTTCTTTGTTCTTTGTAAGTTCTTGAGTTAACGCCGCCCTGTTGAGCCATCGCGTTAGCCTGTTGAGTCAAAGCAATGATTGTTGAGCCATGGTCGCCGCCATCTCGGTCATAGCTTGAATTGCTCGTTCCATGTCGACGTTTCCTGCATAAATTGCCGTATTCTCACGAGGTGGCATTAGATTCCACAAAGTTCAAAACCCCGCTCGAATCTCACAACAAGGATGTGTTAAAACACACCGCTTCAATCAAGAAACAAGCTCAAACAATTTCTCAAGCAATAAGTGCTTCACTTAATCAAACAAAGAATCAACATATTACAACTAGGTACCCAACACACATAACCCGACACGGTGACTCACCCAAATTTTCTATGCACACGGCTACGTAACCGAATCAAGCTCTGATACCAACAATGTAACGACCCGTTTCCGGACCGCTACCGAGCTCAATATACCGAGCTCGAGTTACCGAGCTCAACACACCGAGCTCAACTAAACCTGTATGAGATGTGTTTTAAAACGAAACTCTTGTGCCTTTTAAAAAGTACGGTCTATTTTTTTTTTTATAAAACCAGCTCGTGCACATCAGAGTAATTACAGCTTTTCGAAACATGGTGCAACTAAGACACAAGACTTAAATTCTAATAAAACATACATGCATAACATACATATATATATCACTCGAAATAATAATGTATACCAAATACAGAGTAGTAAATGTACAAAGAAAATACACCTAAGGTATGACGACTTCAAAAGAGCAATCATACCCTGGGGGTACTTCCGGCAGACTCCCACGCAGGGGTCGCTCAAAAGTAAGACCACCAGTCTACCCCTCAGAGCAACAAAACATAACCGCCCAAACCGGTCACGACCTCGAACACAAAGAAAAACAAAGTACAGCCATCGAGAAAAACAAACATCCAACAACATAATCAATCACGACAAGTGAGGTCGCCACTCGGGTCCTCGCCGAGCTCCTTCTGCATCATCTGGCCGCCGAGTTCCTCGCGCTCGACATCGCCTGGGTAACCGCTATGGATTGAAGGCACCACGAGAAAGGGTCAACTTCTCAACAATTCAAGATAAGCTCGACATAAAGAAATAAGCAACACAATAATGTATCTCAATCACCACACGTGACTCGACCATCTCACTCTAGACTCGACTCGACTCTTATTCCTAATATCGCCACAGTCCATCCCCAAATCGACGTAATAGGTAAACGGCAGTCCATCCCCAAACCGAATTCCATACATTAATCAGCGTGTCCATCCCCAAACAGATAATGCTACAACGCCTAGCCAATCCACCATAAACAAAAAGGGGACCTAGCACCCTCGCCATCTGGGTCCGCCAAAACGCCATACGACTCCTAGCTCTCACTCGATGATTAGCTCGCCAGATGTCAAAGAGTAACACAACTTACTTGATCACATATCAAATAAAGAGAGCATGCTTAACATGAAGAAACGCAATTCGACATTTAAGCAATAAAACATTTTGCATGAAGAAACGCAATTCAACAGCAATTCACAATTCACAACATTTCAAGCTCGACACCAATCAAGGAATCCATACATAAATATAACAATAAAAATAAAGTCTTAATAATGTCTAAGAGTTGCCCTTACGCTAGCATACTATGAAAGTATTAATGTGAAGCGCCCTTACCGAACTCCAAGTTAATGCTGCTCGACAACGACTTCGACACGTACCGTCCTCAATCGACCTCGACACGTACACTTCTCAGTCGACCTCGACACGTACAGTTCTCGATCTGGATTCTGCTGCTTCCACGTCCTCGGATTCGCTCTCCCGTACACCTTGATTCGGAAATCACTCGATCTCGGGAATCAGACTTCCTAAAACAAACACAACTCAGTTCGATCTATGGGTTCTAATACACTTAGCTCTCATCCCAAACTTAACCACAACCCAGAAATATAAAAACTCAAGAACTTAAATATATTTTTCCTCTAACACAAAGTTAGGGTTTTCGATCAAAAGTTCATGAAAAAGGTTATCTGATGCTACAACAGATAGATCGACAACAACAACAACTAGAAGCAACAAACGAAAAACAAGAAATCGAAACAAACCAAAAATGAAGGGTTTCTGGGCAATCGCTGATCAGAAAAACAGAGGAAGAAAATTTGTTTTACAAGCCCAATTAATCGGTTAGAAAGATAGGTAATATCGTGAAGAAGAAAACCCATCAGTTTGACATGATTTGGAAGCATAAAAACTAGCTAAAATGGAAGGAAGAAATAGCGCTAAACAAGAATACGAAGGAAGAGAAAATCTGTTTTTCCTTACCTCGGATGATGGTCGAGATGATGAGATATAGGTCGAGAAGATGATGATGAACAAGATTGATGAAGAAAATTTGTGCAGAATCCGATGGAACTCAAGGTTTCACGATGGAAGTTCCGAGAAAAACAAGGAACTCGTGAGCGAAGGAAGGAAGAAGAAAGAAGAAAAGAGAAATGAGTATCTCAAGGAACCTGGCCGTGGTATACAACCGAGAGAAGGGGTATAATCGTAATCTCAGCTATAAGATGCCAATCCCATCAATCAATCTACCCGCCTAATCGTTCTCTCATAATTACCTCTACTCGCTTGGCCAATCCGCCTAGACACGCGACGAGAACGGCAAGCCGACAATATAGTTATTACAAACAATATAATAATAGCGCTGAATAACGTTCAAAAGAATACGAGTTATCATCTCGACACGATGTCGACCAAGGGTGCTCGTGCAAGCGCACAAGGCTCTAACACGAGTTCGTGCACGCAGCCTCCTCAGTTCGACATGCGACCTCCTCAGCTCGGTAAATGACCTCGGCAAACGATCTTGGCACGGCATCTCGACACAAGGTCTTGGTCGAGGTCTCGATACGTCGTCCTAATACGATGTCGATCTCGTCTCCAGGTGTTACAGTGTGATTTCCGATTCGAGGTGTACGGGAAAGCGAATCCAAGGACGTGGAAGCAGCGGAATCCAGATCGAGAACTGTACGTGTCGAGGTCGACTGAGAAGCGTTCGTGTAACGACCCGTTTCCGGACCGCTACCGAGCTCAATATACCGAGCTCGAGTTACCGAGCTCAACACACCGAGCTCAACTAAACCTGTATGAGATGTGTTTTAAAACGAAACTCTTGTGCCTTTTGAAAAGTACGGTCTATTTTTTTTTTATAAAACCAGCTCGTGCACATCAGAGTAATTACAGCATTTCGAAACATGGTGCAACTAAGACACAAGACATAAATTCTAATAAAACATACATGCATAACATACATATATATATCACTCGAAATAATAATGTATACAAAATACAGAGTAGTAAATGTACAAAGAAAATACACCTAAGGTATGACGACTTCAAAAGAGCAATCATACCCTGGGGGTACTTCCGGCAGACTCCCACGCAGGGGGCTGCTCCAAAAGTAAACCGCCAGTCTACCCTGTTGAATCACATCCGGTTCAGTTGAATCACATCCGGTTCGATGACATGAGAGGGGTCGGAAACATACTTCCGCAATTGTGAGACGTGGAAGACGTCGTGGATGTTCGACAAGAATGGTGGCAAGGCAATCTGATATGCCACTGGACCAATACGACGAAGAATCTGATAAGGTCCAATAAATTTAGGGGTAAGTTTCTTGGATTTGATCGCTCGACCAACTCCAGTAGTGGGGGTGACTCTAAGAAATACATGTTCTCCTTCCTCGAACTCGAGTGGTCGACGCCGTTGGTCCGCATAACTCTTCTCGCCGACTTTGAGATGTTCGTGATCCTATCTCTCGATCAAACGGATCTTCTCGGTGATCTGTTTGGATCATATCTGGTCCCACAATGTAACGCCGCCGTCCTGGTACCAACAAAGAGGCGCCTCGACATTTACGCCCATACGAAGGCTTCAAAGGTGCCATTCCAATACTCGCATGGAAGTCGTTATCGTAGGTGAACTCCACCAATGGTAAGACGTCAGTCCCAACTTCCTCGGTGATCTAACGCATAAGCTCGCAACAAATCTACAAGTGGTTGGATCGTTCTCTCGGCCCGACCGTCGACCGAGGATGATATGCCGAGCTAAGCCCGAGCTCTGCTCCCATCGCTCCTTGCAATTCCCTCCAAAAATGAGACGTGAACCGGATCTCGGTCCGAGCCACGATCGAAGAGGGTATTCCATGAAGTCGTACTATCTCCGCGATGTAGATCTCGGTCATTGACTTTTCCACGTTGTATGTCGACCTCCTTTGGTAAGAAATGAGCAGATTTGGTCAATCGGTCGACGATCACCCAAATCGAATCATTCTTCTTCTGCGTCTTCGCAAACCTACAACAAAATCCATGGAAATACTATCCCATTTCCAAACCGTACGCAGCGATTGTCAGCATTCCGCAGTCGTTGGTGCTCCACCTTCGCTTCGACACGTTAAACACGGTTACGCATTTCGGCCACTTGCTTCTTCATTCCGACCACCAAAAATGCTTCTTCAAGTCTTGATACATCTTCAGAACTCCTGGATGAATACTAAAGTTGCTCTTATGCGCTTCGTCGAGAATCAACTTTCTCACTCGGATCGTTAGGTACACACACTCGGCCATTGCATCTTAAGATGTCGCCCGCTCCGACTTGGAATTCTCGTCGCTTTCCTTGCGCTATCAATCGAACCTTCTTGCGTAAGCTCGTCATGAACTCGCTGGTCTCTGATCTCGCCCAACAAATCGTTAGAGATGGTAAGCATACCAAATCTCGGCTTCCCTGGTGAAACTTGACACTCAACTTCAAGTCTCTAACTTCTCGAGCATCTCCAACTCCTTGATCATCATCGCCGAGGTTAAAACGCTCTTCCTACTCAATGCATCCGCTACTACGTTAGCCTTACCGGATGGTATTCCAACGTAAAGTCATAGTCCTTGAGAAATTTCGTCCATCTTCGCCGACGCATGTTGAGCTCTTTCTCGTCGAACAGTACTTCAAGCTCTTGTGATCGCTAACGAAGAGTGCTCCCATAAAGGTAGTGCCTCCATATCTTCGGGCCAAGAAAAACTCTGCCGCCGCTCAAGTCGTGAGTAGGGTAGTTTCTCTCGTGAATCTTAAAGTGTCTTGAAGCATACGCGACCACCTTCCAATGTTGCATCAAGACGCATCCCAATCCTGGTGTGACGATCACAATACACCTCGAAAGGCTCTTCGGGTTGAGGCAAAATCGGCACAGTCTTTGTCGTCAAAAGCTCCTTCATCTTTGAAAAACCGCCGCACTCCTCGGTCGTGCAAAGGTTGATCCTTCCTCGTCGATGCGTGTAAAGAGGCGCGACAATCTTCGAGAAACCTTCAATGAATCTTCTAATATCCTCGCTAAGCCGACAAAACTCGATCTCGTAACCGCCTTCTACTGTTCCCACGCTAACACAGCTTCAATCTTAGTTGGATCCACAGCTATTCCTTCTTTGGAAATCACGTGACCAAGAAAATTCACCTCTTCGAGCCAAAATTCACACTTCGACAGTTGGCATAGTGTTGCTTATCTCGTAATATCCGCAGCGATCGAAATAAGTGTTCTGCGGTGCTCTTCTCGGTTCTCGAGTACATCAAGATGTCGTCGATGAACACTACAACGAACTGATCCAAAACGAATGGAAAATCCTGTTCATGTAGTCCATAAACACACCGGCGCGATTCGTCACTCCAAACGGCATCACCAAGTACTCGTAGTGACCGTATCTGGTCCCGGAAGTCGCTTTGGGAACATCTTCCTCCTTCACGCGAATCGGTGGTAGCCCGACTTCAAGTCTATCTTGGAAAGATCGCCGCTCCACGGTTGATCCATCAAGTCGCCAATACGTGGTAACGGATAACCCGGTTCTTCACAAGAACCTTGTTGAGCTCGCGGTAGTCCACGCGACACCTTGATCGTCCATCCTTCTTCTTAACCAACAACACCGAGCTCCCCACGGTGACACGCTCGGTCGTATGAATTGCTTCGACTCCAAGTGTTCGATCTGGGACTTCAGCTCTTTCATCTCGGCAGGAGACATCCTGTATGGCGCTTTGGAAATCGGTCCTGTCCCTGGAATCAGGTCGATGGAGAACTCGACCTCTCGTACTGGTGGTAACCCTGGCACGTCTTCGGGAAAAACATCCTCAAAGTCACACACCACTGGTACATTCTTCACGTCGATCTGCTGGAAAACTTCCGAACTAGCCAGATACATGTATTCCCTAGTTCCTTCTTTCAAAGAAACTCCTATACGTTCAGCAGAAAGATAATTGGAAACTCCAAGGTCTGGGAAAATTACAGTTTTACGGGCACAGTCCGAATGGACATGGTGGTGTGACAACCAATCCATCCCGGGAATGACATCTAAGCCCTTAAGAGGCAAATGTAACGACCCGTTTCCGGACCGCTACCGAGCTCAATATACCGAGCTCGAGTTACCGAGCTCAACTAAACCTGTATGAGATGTGTTTTAAAACGAAACTCTTGTGCCTTTTAAAAAGTACGGTCTATATTTTTTTTTTATAAAACCAGCTCGTGCACATCAGAGTAATTACAGCTTTTCGAAAACATGGTGCAACTAAGACACAAGACTTAAATTCTAATAAAACATACATGCATAACATACATATATATATATCACTCGAAATAATAATGTATACAAAATACAGAGTAGCAAATGTATAAAGAAAATACACCTAAGGTATGACGACTTCAAAAGAGCAATCATACCCTGGGGTACTTCCGGCAGACTCCCACGCAGGGGGCTGCTCCAAAAGTAAACCGCCAGTCTACCCTGTAGCAATAAAACATACAATACTGCCCAACTGGTCACGACCTCAGAACACAAAAGGAAAACGAAGTACAGTCATCAGAAAAACAAACATCCAACAAACATAAACAATCACGACAAGTAGAGGTCGTCACTCGGGTCCTCGTCGAGCTCCTCCTCGGCATCATCTGTTGTCGAGTTCCTGCGCTCGACATCGCCTCGGGTAACCGCTATGGATTGAAGGTACCACGGAAAGGGTCACCTTCACAACAATCCAAGATAAGCCCGACATAAAGGATATAAGCAACCAGCAAAGTATACCATTCTCCGACGTGACTCGACCATCTCACTCTAACTCGCCACACCTCGCAATCCATTTTCTCTCGACTCGACAATTTTTCCGGAATGCACACGCCGCATCAGATGTCGGAAAGTCCGGTAAAGCCTTGGGATCCTCGCTCTCCCTAGGACGGTCAACTCAGTCCCATAGCGTGGCGACGTCTAGTCAATCTCCCAGAACAAAAGTGGACCTAGCACCTTTAGTTATCCGGTCACGGCTCAAAAACGCCATACGACTCACCTAGCTCGCCACTCGATGAACAATTCGGCCAGATACGATATTCAAAGAGTTAAACACAAGATATTCAACCGCATGTCAAATAAAAAGAGCAAGCTCGACATGAAGAAACGCAATTCAACATGCAATACACAATTCACAACATATATTCAATCACATATTAAATACCTGCAAAAACCCAATCATATCTCAATATTTCAAGCTCGACACAAATCAGGGAACTCATTCACAATAACATATAAGATAAAGTCTTAATAATGTCTAAAATCTGTCCTTACGCTAGCATACTATGAAAGTATTAATGTGAAGCGCCCTTACCGAACTCCAAACTAATGCTGCTCGACAACGACCTCGACACGGCTGTCTTCAAGTGAGCTCGACAACGACTTCTCTTACTCGATCTCGACACGGCTGTCTTCAACGAGCTCGACAACGACTTCGACACGTACCGTCCTCAATCGACCTCGACACGCACACTTCTCGACCGACCGACACGCATAGTTCTCGATCCGATTCCGCCGCTTCCACGCCCTTGGATTCGCTTTCCGTTCACCTCGATTCGAAATCACACGATCTCTGAATCGGACTTCCTAAAACAAGCACAACTCGATTCGATCTATGGGTTCTAATACACTTAGCTCTCATCCCAAACTTAACCACAAAGTTGGGTTTTCGATCAAAAGTTCATGAAAAGGTTATCCGATGCTTCAACAGATAGATCGACAACAACAACAACTGTAGCAACAAACGAAAAACAAGAAATCGAAACAAACAAAAATGAAGGGTTTTACGGGCGCTGCCGGCAGAAAAACAGAGGAAGAAAATTTGTTTTACAAGCCCAATTAATCGGTTAGAAAGGGAGGTAATATCATGAAGAAGAAAACCCATCAGTTTGACATGATTTGGAAGCATAAAACTGGCTAAAATGGAAAGAAGAAATGGCGCTAAACAGTAACATGAAGAAGAGAAAAATCTGTTTTTCCTTACCTCAGATGGTGGTCGAGATGGTGAGATATAGGTCGAGAAGATGATGATGAACAAGATTGATGAAGAAAATTTGTGCAGAGTCTCGATGGAACTCAAGGTTTCTTCGATGGAAATTTTGGAGAAAAACAAGGAACTCAGAGCAGAAGGAAGGAAGAAGAAAGAAAGAAGAAAAGAGAAAGTGAGTGTTTGAGAAAACTGATCGTGGTATACAGCTGGTGAGAGAAGGGGTATTATCGTAACTTCAGCTATAAGATGCCAATCCCATCAATCATTCTACCCATCTAATCGCTACTCTCTCATAATTACCCTCTACTCTGTCGGTCAACGATCTAGACACGCGACGAGAACGGCAAGCCGACAATATAATTATTACAAACAATATAATAATAACGCTGAATAACGTTCGTAAGAATACGAGTGTTATCATCTCCACACGATGTCGACAAGGGTGCTCGTGCAAGCGCACAAGGCTCTAACATGAGTTCGTGCACGCGGCCTCCTCAGTTCGGTACGCGACTTCATCAACTCGACATCCGACCTCCTCAGCTCAGCAGCTAGTGCACGCGGTCTCCTCAGCTCGGTAAATGACCTCGGCACGCGATCTTGGCACGGGATCTCGACACAAGGTCTTGGTACGAGGTCTCGACACGAGATCTCGACGCGAGGTCTCGATCCGACGTCCTAATACGAGGTCGATCTCGTCCTCAGGTGTTACAATCTCTCCCTCTAAAAAAATTTCGTCCTCAAAATTGCAAATAAGATTCTTACCTCGGAAAAGTTCAGGGTACTGAGTCTTCATCTTCTCCTCCAGCTCCCAAGTCGCATCTCCCGTCTTCTGATCCCACACAACTTTGACAAGTTGAATTTCTTTGTTCCGCAATCGCTTGGCTTTCCGATCAACGATCCTTCAAGGTGATGCTTCAAAGATAAGTCGCCCTTCAGCTTGAATCACATCCGCTCGATGACATGAGAGGGTCGGAAACATACTTCCGCAATTGTGAGACGTGGAAGACGTCGTGGATGTTCGACAAGAATGGTGGCAAGGCAACTGATATGCCACCGACCAATACGACGAAAAATCTGGTAAGGTCCAATAAATTTAGGGTAAGTTTCTTGGATTTGATCGCTCGACCAACTCCGATGAGTGGGGGTGACTCTAAGAAATACATGTTCTCCTTCCTCGAACTCGAGTGGTCGACGCCGTTGGTCCGCATAACTCTTACGCCGACTTTGAGATGTTCGCATCCTATCTCTCGATCATACGGATCTTCTCGATGGTCTGCTGGATCATATCCTGGTCCTCTGACGTAACGCTCGCCGTCCTGGTACCAACAAAGAGGCGTCGACATTTCCGGTCCATACTGTAGCTTCAAAGGTGCCATTCCAATGCTCGCATGGAAATCAAGTATAGGTAAACTCCACCAATGGTAAGATGTCGCCCCAACTTCCTCGGTGATCTAACGCATAAGCTCGCAACAAATCTTCAAGTGATTGGATCGTTTTCTCGATCGACCGCCACCGTGGATGATATGCCGAGCTAAGCCTGAGCTCGGTTCCCATCGCTCCTTGCAATTCCTTCCAAAAATGAGACGTGAACTTCGGATCTCGGTCCGACACGATCGAAGAGGGTATACCATGAAGTCGTACTATCTCCGTGATGTAGATCTTGGTCAGCTTTTCCACGTTGTATGTCGACCTCACTGGTAAGAAATGAGCAGATTTGGTCAATCGGTCGACGATCACCCAAATCGAATCATTCTTCTTCTGCGTCTTCGGCAAACCTACAACGAAATCCATGGAAATACTATCCCATTTCCATACTAGCACGTCAAGCGATTGTAGCATTCCCGCAGGTCGTTGGTGCTCCACCTTCGCTTTCTGACACGTTAAACACGGTTACGTGCTCGACGCCACTTGCTTCTTCATTCCGGACCACCAAAAATGCTTCTTCAAGTCTTGATACATCTTCGTAACTCCTGGGTGAATACTAAAGTTGCTCTTATGCGCCGTCGAGAATCAACTTTCTTCGGATCGTTAGGTACACACACTTTCGGCCATTGCATCTTAAGATGTCGTCGCTCCGACTTGGAATTCGCCGACTTCCTTGCGCTATCAATCAACCTTCTCTTGCAGGAGCTCGTCATGAACTTCTTTGGTCTCGGATCTCGCCCAACAATCTGTTAGAAATGGTAAGCATACCAAATCTCGGCTTCCCGGTGAAACTTCGACACTCAACTTCAAGTCTCGGAACTTCTCGAGCATCTCCAACTCCTTGATCATCATTGCCGAGGTTAAACGCTCTTCTTGCTCAATGCATCCGCTACTACGTTAGCCTTACGGGATGGTATTCCAACGTAAAGTCGTAGTCCTTGAGAAATTTGTCCATCTACGCTTAACGCATGTTAAGCTCTTTACGGTCGAACAGTACTTCAAGCTCTTGTGATCGCCGAAAACGATGAAGAGTGCTCCATAAAGGTAGTGTCTCCATATCTTCAGCGCCAAAAACTCATCTGCTGCCAGCTCCAAGTCGTGAGTAGGGTAGTTCCTCTCGTGAATCTTAAGCTGTCTTGAAGCATACGCGACCACCTTCCGATGTTGCATCAGCACGCATCCCAATCCCTGGTGTGACGCATCACAATACACCTCGTAAGGCTCTTCAGGTTGAGGCAAAATCAGCACAGGCGCTGTCGTCAAAAGCTCCTTCAGTCTTTGAAAACTGGCTTCACACTCCTCGGTCCAGGCAAAAGGTTGATCCTTCCTCGTCAGTCGTGTAAGAGGCGCGACAATCTTCGAGAAACCTTCAATGAATCTTCGGTAATATCCTGCTAAAGCGACAAAACTCCCGATCTCGAATCAGTCTTCTACTGTTCCCACGCTAACACAGCTTCAATCTTAGTTGGATCCACTATCCCTTCTTTGGAAATCACGTGACCAAGAAAATTCACCTCTTCGAGCCAAAATTCACACTTGACGAGGTTGGCATAGAGTTGCTTATCTCGTAATATCTGCGACTCGACATAAGTGTTCTGCGTGCTCTTCTCGGTTCCTCGAGTAGATCAAGATGTCGTCGATGAACACTACAACGAACTGATCCAAAACGAATGGAAAATCCTGTTCATGTAGTCCATAAACACACAGTGGCGCGATTCGTCACTCCAAACGGCATCACCAAGTACTCGTAGTGACCGTATCTAGTCCTGAAAGCTGTTTTGGGGATATCTTCCTCCTTCACGCGAACTGGTGGTAGCCCGACTTCAAGTCTATCTTGAAAAGATCGCCGCTCCACGAAGTTGATCCATCAAGTCGTCAATACGTGGTAACGGATAACGGTTCTTCACAAGAACCTTGTTGAGCTCGCGATAGTCCACGCACGGCCTTGATCGTCCATCCTTCTTCTTAACCAACAACACCGGAGCTCCCCACGGTGACACGGCTCGGTCGTATGAATTGCTTTGACTCCAAGTGTTCGATCTGGGACTTGAGTTCTTTCATCTCGGCGGGAGACATCACGTATGGCGCTTTGGAGATCGGTCTGTCCCTGGAATTAGGTCGATGGAGAACTCGACCTCTCGTCTTTGGTGGTAACCCCTGGCACGTCTTGAGAAAACGTCCTCAAAGTCACAAACCAGCGATACATTCTTCACGTCGATCTGTGGAAAACTTCCGAACTAGCCGGATACATGTATTCCCTAGTTCCTTCTTTTCAAAGAAACTCCAATACGTTCGCGAAAGATAATTGGAGACTCCAAGGTCTGGAAAAATTACAGTTTTACGGGCACAGTCCAAAAGGACATGGTGGTGTGACAACCAATCCATCCCGAGGATGACATCTAAGCCCTTAAGAGGCAAACAAACCAAATTGACTACAAACTTTCTACTCTGAATAACCACTACACAATTAAGACATGCAGTGTTTGTGACTAAGGTTTTAGCAGCTGGGGTTGTAACTGTAACACCTAAGGACGAGATCGACATCGTATTAGGACGACGTATCGAGACCTCGACCAAGACCTTGTGTCGAGATCCCGTGCCAAGATCGTTTGCCGAGGTCATTTGCCGAAGTGAGAGACCGCATGCACTAGTCAGCCGTGAGGAGGTCGCGTGTCGAGTTGATGAAGTCGCGTACCGAGCTGAGGAGGTCGCATGTCGAACGGAGGAGGCCGCGTGCACGAACTCGTGTTAGAGCCTTGTGCGCTTGCACGAGCATCCTTGTCGACATCGTGTCGAGATGATAACTCTTATTCTTTCGAACGTTATTCAGCGCTATTATTATATTGTTTGTAATAATTACATTGTCGACTGCTCGTCGCGTGTCTAGACCGTTGGACCGCGGTGTAGAGAGGTAATTATGAGAGAAAGCGATTAGACGGGTAGAATGATTGATGGGATTGGCATCTTATAGCTGAAGTTACGATTATACCGCTTCTCTCTCACCAAATTGTATACCACGATCGGTTTTTCCTCAAACACTCATTCTTTCTTTTCTTCTTTCTTCTTCCTTCCTTCCCGCCTCACGAAGTTTCGTTGTTTTTCTCCAAGAACTTCCATCGACGAAACCTTGAGTTCCATCGAGATTCTACATCAACTTTCTTCATCAATCTTGTTCATCATCATCTTCTCGACCTATATCTCACCATCTCGACCATCATCTGAGGTAAGGAAAAACAGATTTTCTCTTCTTCGTGTTACTGTTTAGCGCTATTTCTTCCTTCCATTTTAGCTAGTTTTTATGCTTCCAAATCATGTCAAATTGATGGGTTTTCTTCTTCACGATATTACCTATCTTTCTAACCGATTAATTGGGCTTGAAAAACAAATTTTCTTCCTCTGTTTTTCTGCAATCGGCAGTGCCCAGAAACCCTTCATTTTTGGTTTATTTCGATTTCTTGTTTTTCGTTTGTTGCTTCTGGTTGTTGTTGTTGTTGATCTATCTGTTGAAGCATCAGATAACCTTTTTCATGAACTTTTGATCGAAAACCCTAACTTTGTGTTAGAGGAAAAATATATTCAAGTTCTTGAGTTTTATATTTTCTGGGTTGTGGTTAAGTTTGGGATGAGAGCTAAGTGTATTAGAACCCATAGATCGAATCGAGTTGTGTTTGTTTTAGGAAGTCCGATTCAGAGATCGAGTGATTTCGAGATCAAGGTGTACGGAGAGCGAATCCGAGGACGTGGAAGCAGCGGAATCCAGATCGAGAACTGTACGTGTCGAGGTCGACTGAGAAGTGTACGTGTCGAGGTCGATTGAGGACGGTACGTGTCGAAGTCGTTGTCGAGCTCGTTGAAGACACCTGTGTCGAGGTCGTTGTCGAGCAAAGATTAACTCGAGTTCTGCAAGGCGCTTCACATTAATACTTTCATAGTATGCTAGCGTAGCGGCACTTCATATTCTACGTGTTTATGTTATTGTGTATGTGTCGAGCTTAATATGTTGTGATATGATTGGGTTTTTGCATGTATTTAATATGTGATTGAATATATGTTGTGAATGGTGTACTGCATGTTGAATTGCGTTTCTTCATGTCGAGCTTGCTCTTTTTATTTGACATGCGGTTGAATATCTTGTGTTTAACTCTTTGAATATCGTATGCGGCGAATTGTTCATCGAGTGAGCGAGCTAGGTGAGTCGTATGACGTTTGAGCCGTGACCGGATAACTAAGGGTGCTAGGTCCCTTTTGTTTACGGAGATTGACTAGACGCCGCCACGCTATGGGACCTGAGTTGACCGCCCTAGGGAGAGCGAGGATCCCAAGGCTTGGCTGGACTTTCCGACATACTGATGGGCGTGTGCATTCGGAAAAATTGTCGAGTCGAGAGAAAATGGATTGCGAGTTGTGTCGAGTCTAGAGTGAGATGGTCGAGTCACGTCGGTGAATGTTATACTTCTTTGTTTGCTTATATCTTTTATGTCGAGCTTATCTTGAATTGTTGAGAAGTTGACCTTTCCCGTGGTGCCTTCAATCCATGACGGTTACCCAGCGAGGTCGAGGGCGCAGGAACTCGGCAAAGCAGACGATGCCGAGGAGGAGCTCGACGAGGACCCGAGTGACGACCTCTACTTGTCGTGAATGTTTATGTTTGTTGGATGTTTGTTTTCTGATGACTGTACTTTGTTTTTCTTTGGGTTCGAGGTCGTGACCAGTTTGGGCCGGTTATGTTTTGTTGCTACAGGGTAGATTGGTGGTCTTACTTTTGGAGCAGCCCCCTGCGTGGGAGTCTGCCGGAAGTACCCCCAGGGTATGATTGCTCTTTTGAAGTCGTCATACCTTAGGTGTATTTTCTTTATACATTGCTACTCTGTATTTTGTATACATTATTATTTCGAGTGATATATATGTGTATGTTATGCATGTATGTTTTATTAGAATTTAAGTCTTGTGTCTTAGTTGCACCATGTTTTGAAAAGTCAGAATTACTACGATGTGCACGAGTTGGTTTTATAAAAAAAATATATCATATTTTTAAAAGGCACAAGAGTTTCGCTTTAAAACACATCTCATACAGAGTTTAGTTGAGCTCGGTGTGTTGAGCTCAGTAACTCGAGCTCGGTATATTGAGCTCGGTAGCGGTCGAAGCAGGTCGTTACATTGTTGGTATCGAGCTTGATTCGGTTCGACCGAAAGCCGTGCATAGGAAATTTGGTGTCACCGTGTGTTCGGGTTATGTGTGTTGGGTACCTAGTTGTATTATGTTGATTCTTTGTTTGATTAAGTGAAGCACTTATTGCTTGAGAAATTGTTTGAACTGTTTCTTGATTGAAGCGGTGTTTTAACACATCCTTGTTGTGAGATTCGACGAGGTTTTGAACTTTGTGGAATCTAATGCCACCTCGTAGGAATACGGCAATGGCAACCGAGAACGCCGACATGGAACGAGCAATTCAAGCTATGACCGAGATGGCGGCAGCCATGGCTCAACAATCACCGTGCAACTCAACAAAGCACGCGATGGCTCAACAGACGGCGGCGTTAACTCAATGAACTTGCAGAACAAAGAACGAGCGAGCGAAATGTCAAGCTAGAGGATTAGCGGACTTTCGAAGCATGATCCACCAAGTTCTATGGTGAGCCAAATCCAGATAAAGTCGATCTTTGGATGCAAGAGATCGAGAAGATCTTGAGGCACTTCATTGCGGACAACGTGAAGGTCGACTATGCCACCTACTTACCGCTAGGAGACGCAGAGTATTGGTGGAGAGGAGTGAAGCAAACATTTATAGCAGAACGTTGCGAGATGACCTGGGAGCTTTTTCGTGAAAGGTTCTTGGACAAATCCTTCCCAGATACTGCACGAGCCGAGAAGGAGCAAGAGTTTCTTCAATTGCAGCAAGGCAACTCGACAAAGGTCCGAGTATGCAGACCAAGTTCAGTCGTTGGCGAGTATTTCACCCATTTCGTGATCGGTGACCAAAGATGGTTAAGTGAGAGATTCCAACGAGGATTGAGATTCGACATTCGTAAGTCGATGGTGTCGTTGAGGATCCGAAATCTCCAAGAGCTGATTGATCGATGTGTCGAGGTAGAAGGAGTGAGGAGTCACAAGAAGAAGATCATGTAAGCGGGCCGGTGAGACCCAGTGCGGCGTAGATTTGCACAGAAAGGAAAACAACTGCAGAAGAAGCCTTACGACCGACCTCAGGGGAACAACAACAGGGGACAATATCGTCCGATGACCCAGGGAGCGAGGAGTGGAGGTCAGACCGGTGTCGAGGTGACTTGCTATCGATGTGGAAAGCCGGGACATTACGCGAGTAACTGTACTCAGAAGGAGGAGGTGTGTTTCAACTGCAAGAAGCCAGGGCATTTTGCCAAGGATTGTCCTACACCTAAAGCTGAACCGACGATGCTTGCGGCAAAGGCCAAAGGGAAGCGTCAAGTGGCTAAAGGCAGAGTTTTCTGCATGAGTGGCGAGGAAGCAGATCGAGCTGAAGATCTTATCCAAGGTGAATGTGAGATCGAGGGTAAATCCTTATCTGTTCTCTTTGATTCGGGTGCAACCCATTCCTTTATTTCTTCTGATTGTGTGAACCATTTGAACTTGACTGTGACTGCTTTACCGTTCAAATTAGTAGTTACAACCCCAGCTGCTAAAACCTTAGTCACAAACACTGCATGTCTTAATTGTGTAGTGGTTATTCAGAGTAGAAAGTTTGTGGTCAATTTGGTTTGTTTGCCTCTTAAGGGCTTAGATGTCATTCTCGGGATGGATTGGTTGTCACACCACCATGTCCTCTTGGTGTGCGGCCCGTAAAGCGTAATTTTTCCGGACCTTGGAGTCTCCAATTGTCTTTTCTTAGAGCGTATTGGAGTTTCTTTGAAAGAAGGAACTAGGGAATACATGTATCTGGCTAGTTCGGAAGTTTTCCAGCGAGATCGGCGTGAAGAATGTTCCAGCTGGTGTGTGACTTTGAGGGCGTTTTCCGAAGACGCGTGCCAGGGTTACCACCAAAGGCGGTAGAGGTCGAGTTCTCCATCGACTGATTCCAGGGCAGGACCGATTTCAAAGCGCCATACGAGGATGTCTCCGCCGAGATGAAAGAACCAAGTCCCGGATCGAACACTTGGAGTCGAAGCAATTCATACGACCGAGCCGTGTCACCGTGGGGAGCTCCGGTGTTGTTGGTTAAGAAGAAGGATGGACGATCAAGATCGTGCGTGAGATTACCGCGAGCTCAACAAGGTTATCGTGAAGAACCGTTATCCGTTACCACGTATTGGCGACTTGATGGATCAACTTCGTGGAGCGGCGATCTTTCCAAGATAGACTTGAAGTCGGGCTACCACCGATTCGCGTGAAGGAGGAAGATATCCCAAAACAGCTTTCAGGACTAGATACGGTCACTACGAGTACTTGGTGATGCCGTTTGGAGTAACGAATCGCGCCACCGTGTTTATGGACTACATGAATAGGATTTTCCATTCGTTCTTGGATCAGTTTGTTGTAGTATTCATCGACGACATACTGATCTACTCGAGGAACCGAGAAGAGCACGCAGAACACTTATGTCGAGTACTACAGATATTACGAGATAAGCAACTATATGCCAACCTGTCGAAGTGTGAATTTTGGCTTGAAGAGGTGAATTTTCTTGGTCACGTGATTTCCAAAGAAGGGATAGCTGTGGATCCAACTAAGATTGAAGCTGTGCTAGCGTGGAAACAAGAAGGCGATTCTGAGATCGGGAGTTTTGTTGGCTTAGAAGGATATTACCAAGATTCATTGAAGGTTTTTCGAAGATTGTCGTGTCTCTTACACGATCGACGCAGGAAGGATCAACCTTTGCCTGGGCCGAGGAGTGTGAAGCCGTTTCAAAGAGGCGGAAGGAGCTTTTGACGGCAGCGCTGTCTTTGATCTTGCCTCAACCCGAAGAGCCTTTCGAGGTGTATTGTGATGCGTCACACCAGGGATTGGGATGCGTGCTGATGCAACATCGGAAGGTGGTCGCGTATGCTTCAAGACAACTTAAGATTCACGAGAGGAACTACCCTACTCACGACTTGGAGCTGGCAGGAGTAGTTTTTGCGAAGATATGGAGGCACTATCTTTACGAGCACTCTTCATCGCTTTCAGCGATCACAAGAGCTTGAAGTACTGTTCGACCGTAAAGAGCTCAACATGCGTCGGCGAAGATGGACAAAATTTCTCAAGGACTACGACTTTACGTTGGAATACCATCCCTGAAGGCTAACGTAGTAGCGCATGCGCTGGAGCAGAAGAGCGCTTTAACCTCGGTATTGATGATCAAGGAGTTGGAGATGCTCGAGAAGTTCCGAGACTTGAAGTTGAGTGTCGAAGTTTCACCGGAAGGCGAGATTTGGTATGCTTACCATTTCTAACAGATTGTTGGGCGAGATCCGAGACCAGCAAGTTCATGACGAGCTACGCAAGAGAAGATTGATAAGCGCAAGGGAAGCGCGGGAATTTCACGCTTGAGCGGACGACATCTTGAGGTGCAATGGCCGAGCGTGTGCGTACCTAACGTATCCGAGCCGAGGAAGTTGATTCTTGACGAAGCGCGCATAAGAGCAACTTTAGTATTCATCCAGGAGTTACGAAGATGTATCAAGACTTGAAGAAGCATTTTTGGTGGTCCTGAATGAAGAAGCAAGTGGCCGAGCACGTAGCCGTGTTTAACGTGTCGAAGCGAAGGTGGAGTACCAACGACCGCGGGAATGCTACAATCGCTGACGTACCGGTATGGAAATGGGATAGTATTTCCATGGATTTTGTTGTAGGTTTGCCAAGACGCGAAGAAGAATGATTCGATTTGGGTGATCGTCGGCCGATTGACCAAATCCGCTCATTTCTTACCAAAGGAGGTCGACATACAACGTGGAAAAGCTGACCGAGATCTACATCGCGGAGATAGTACGACTTCATGGAATACCCTCTTCAATCGTGTCGGACCGAGATCCGAAGTTCACATCTCATTTTTGGAGGGAATTGCAAGGAGCGAGGGGAACCGAGCTCGCTTAGCTCGGCATATCATCCACAGATCGACGGTCGACCGAGAAACCGATCCACTCACTTGAAGATTTGTTGCGAGCGTGTACCTTAGATCACCGAGGAAGTTGGGACGACGTCTTACCATTGGTGGAGTTCACATACAATAACAGATTTCCATGCGAGTATTGGAATGGCACCTTTTGAAGCGTCAGATGGACGGAAATGTCAGACGCCTCTTTGTTGGTACCAGGGCGGCGGCGTTACATTGTCGGACCAGATATTATCCAGCAGACTACCGAGAAGATCCGTTTGATCGAGATCGGATGCGAACATCTCAAAGTCGACGTAAGAGTTATGCGCACCAACGACGCCGACCACTCGAGTTCGAGGAAGGAGAACATGTATTTCTTAGAGTCACCCCCACTACCGGAGTTGGTCGAGCGATCAAATCCAAGAAACTTACCCTAAATTTATTGGACCTTATCGATTCTTCGTCGTATTGGTCCATGGCATATCGATTGCCTTGCCACCATTCTTGTCGAACATCCACGACGCCTTCCACGCCTCACAATTGCGAAGTATGTTTCCGACCCTCTCATGTCATCGAACCTGATGTGATTCAACCAAGGACGACCTATCTTTTGAAGCATCACCTGCAAGGATCGTTGATCGGAAAGCCAAACAATTCTTGAACAAAGAGATTCAACTTGTCAAAGTTGTGTGGGATCGTAAGACGGGAGATGCGACTTGGGAGCTGGAGGAGAAGATGAAGACTCAAGACTCGAATTTTTCCGAGGTAAGAATCTTATTTGCAATTTCGAGGACGAAATTTTTTTAGAGGGAGAGATTGTAACACCTGAGGACGAGATCGACATCATATTAGGACGACGTATCGAGACCTCGACCAAGACCTTGTGTCGAGATCCCGTGCCAAGATCGTTTGCCGAGGTCATTTGCCGAGCTGAGGAGACCGCATGCACTAGCTGCTGAGCTGAGGAGGTCGCGTGTCGAGTTGATGAAGTCACGTACCGAGCTGAGGAGGTCGCATGTCGAACGGAGGAGGCCGCGTGCACGAACTCGTGTTAGAGCCTTGTGCGCTTGCACGAGCATCCTTGTCGACATCGTGTCGAGATGATAACTCGTATTCTTTCGAACGTTATTCAGCGCTATTATTATATTGTTTGTAATAATTACATTGTCGGCTTGCCGTTCTCGTCGCGTGTCTAGACCGTTGGCCGAAGCGAGTAGAGGTAATTATGAGAGAGAAACGATTAGACGGGTAGAATGATTGATGGGATTGGCATCTTATAGCTGAAGTTACGATTATACCCTTCTCTCACCAGCTGTATACCACGATCGGTTTTTCCTCAAACACTCATTCTTTCTCTTTTCTTCTTTCTTCTTCCTTCCTTCTGCTCTGAGTTTCGTTGTTTTTCTCCAAGAACTTCCATCGACGAAACCTTGAGTTCCATCGAGATTCTACATCAACTTTCTTCATCAATCTTGTTCATCATCATCTTCTCGACCTATATCTCACCATCTCGACCATCATCTGAGGTAAGGAAAAACAGATTTTCTCTTCTTCGTGTTACTGTTTAGCGCTATTTCTTCCTTCCATTTTAGCTAGTTTTTATGCTTCCAAATCATGTCAAATTGATGGGTTTTCTTCTTCACGATATTACCTATCTTTCTAACCGACACTGGGCTTGAAAAACAAATTTTCTTCCTCTGCTTTTTCTCGCACCCAGCGCTCGTAAACCCTTCATTTTTGGTTTATTTCGATTTCTTGTTTTTTGTTTGTTGCTTCGTCATTGTTGTTGTCGATCTATCTGCTGAAGCATCGGATAACCTTTTTCATGAACTTTTGATCGAAACCCTAACTTTGTGTTAGAGGAAAAATATATTCAAGTTCTTGAGTTTTATATTTTCCGGGTCAGGTTAAGTTTGGGATGAGAGCTAAGTGTATTAGAACCCATAGATCGAATCGAGTTGTGTTTGTTTTAGGAAGTCGATTCCCGAGATCGAGTGATTTCGAATCAAGGTGTACGGAGAGCGAATCCGAGGACGTGGAAGCAATGGAATCCGGATCGAGAATCAGACGTGTCGAGGTCGACCGAGAAGTGTACGTGTCGAGGTCGATTGAGGACTCGTGACGCGGTCGAAGTCGTTGTCGAGCTCGTTGAAGACACCGTGTCGAGGTCGTTGTCGAGCAAAGATTAACTTGGAGTTCTAGAGGCGCTTCACATTAATACTTTCATAGTATGCTAGCGTAAGGGCACTTCATATTCTACGTGTTTATGTTATTGTGTATGTGTCGAGCTTAATATGTTGTGATATGATTGGATTTTGCATGTATTTAATATGTGATTGAATATATGCTGTGAATGGTGTACTGCATGTTGAATTGCGTTTCTTCATGTCGAGCTTGCTCTTTTTATTTGACATGCGGTTGAATATCTTGTGTTTAACTCTTTGAATATCGTATGCGGCGAATTGTTCATCGAGTGAGCGAGCTAGGTGAGTCGTATGACGTTTTTGAGCCGTGACCCGGATAACTAAGGGTGCTAGGTCCCCTTTTGTTTACGGGAGATTGACTAGACGTCGCCACGCTATGGGACCTGAGTTGACTGTCCTAGGGAGAGCGAGGATCCCAAGGCTTCGGCTGGACTTTCCGACATACGGTACGGCGTGTGCATTCCGGAAAAATTGTCGAGTCGAGAGAAAATGGATTGCGAGTTGTGTCGAGTCTAGAGTGAGATGGTCGAGTCACGTCGGTGAATGTTATACTTTACTGTTTGCTTATATCTTTTATGTCGAGCTTATCTTGAATTGTTGAGAAGTTGACCCTTTCCCGTGGTGCCTTCAATCCATGACGGTTACCCAGGCGAGGTCGAGGGCGCAGGGAACTCGACAGCAGACGATGCCGAGGAGGAGCTCGACGAGGACCCGAGTGACGACCTCTACTTGTCGTGAATGTTTATGTTTGTTGGATGTTTGTTTTCTGATGACTGTACTTTGTTTTTCTTTGGGTTCGAGGTCGTGACCAGTTTGGGCGGTTATGTTTTGTTGCTACTGAGGTAGACTGGTGGTCTTACTTTTTGGGAGCAAACTGCGTGGGAGTCTGCTTAAGTACCCCAGGTATGATTGCTCTTTGAAGTCGTCATACCTTAGGTGTATTTTCTTTATACATTGCTACTCTGTATTTTGTATACATTATTATTTCGAGTGATATATATGTGTATGTTATGCATGTATGTTTTATTAGAATTTAAGTCTTGTGTCTTAGTTGCACCATGTTTCAAAAGTCAGAATTACTCGATGTGCACGAAGTTGGTTTTATAAAAAAATATATCGTATTTTTAAAAGGCACAAGAGTTTCGCTTTAAAACACATCTCATACAGGTTTAGTTGAGCTCGGTGTGTTGAGCTCAGAACTCGAGCTCGGTATATCGAGCTCGGTAGCGGTCGGAAGCGGTCGTTACATGATAACTACCAATTTGAGCAGTAAAGCGATCCACAACAAGTTCAAATGGTTCACACAATCGAAGAAATAAAGGAATGGGTTGCACCAATCAAAAAGAACGGATAAGGATTTACCCTCGATCTCATATTCACCTTGAATAAGATCTTTAGCTCGACCGCTTCCTCGCCACTCATGCGTAAAAACTCGCCTTTAGCTACCTGACGCTCTCTTTGGCCCTTGCCGCAAGCATCGTCGGTTCAACTTTGGGTATGGGACAATCCTTGGCAAATTGCCCTGGCTTCTTGCAGTTGAAACACACCTCCTCCTTCTGAGTACAGTTACTCGCGTAATGTCCCGGCTTTCCACATCGATAGCAAGTCACCTCGACACCGGTCTGACCTCCACTCCCTCGTTCACCTGGGTCATCGGACGATCTGTCCCTGTTATTTGTTCCCCGAGGTCGATCGTCACGGCTTCTTCTGCGGTTGTTTCCCTTCAGGTGCAAATCTACGCCCGCACTCTGGGTCTCACGGTCGCCCACGATCTTCTTCTTGTGGCTTCTTACTCCTTCTACCTCAACACAGCGATCTATCGGCTCTTGGAGGTTTGAATCCTCAATGACACCATCGACTTGAATGTCGAATCTCAATCCCGTTGGAATCTCTCACTCGACCATCTGCGGTCAACTCGATCACGAAATGGACTGAAATACCTCGCCAACGACTTCGAACTTGGCGCATACTCGGACAACTGTCGGTGCCTTCTTCTTGATTGAAGAAACTCTTGCTCCTTCTCTCGTGCAAGATCTGGGAAGTACTTGTCCAAGAACCTTTCACGAAAAAGCTCCTGTGTCATCTCGCGACGTTCGCTATAAATGTTTGCTTCAACTCCTCTCCACCAATACTCTGCGTCTCTAGCGGTAAGTAGGTGGCATAGTCGACCTTCACGCTATCCCGCAATGAAGTGCCTCGAAGATCTTCTCGATCTCTTGCATCCAAAGATCGCCTTTATCCGATTTGGCTCACCATAGAACTTCGTGGATCATGCTTCCTAAAGTCGGCCAATCCTCTCGCCAAAGCATTTCGCTCGCTGTTGTTCTTTGTAAGTTTCTTTGAGTTAACGCCGCCGTCTGTTGAGCCATCGCGTTAACTGTTGAAGTTCGCGGTGATTGTTGAGCCATGGCTGCCGCCATCTCGGTCATAGCTTGAATTGCTCGTTCCATGTCGACGTTCTCGGTTGCAGTTGTGGTATCCCGACGCGGTGGCATTAGATTCCACAAAGTTCAAAACCTGCCGTAATCTCACAACAAGGATGTGTTAAAACACACTGCTTCAATCAAGAAACAGTTCAAACAATTTCTCAAGCAATAAGTGCTTCACTTAATCAAACAGCAATCAACATATTACAATTAGGTACCTAACACACATAACCCGACATAGAGACCAGTCCAAATCTCCTATGCACAGCTCGGTTAGAACCGAACTGCTCTGATACCAACAATGTAACGACCCGTTTCCGGACCGCTACCGAGCTCAATATACCGAGCTCGAGTTACCGAGCTCAACACACCGAGCTCAACTAAACCTGTATCAGATGTGTTTTAAAACGAAACTCTTGTGCCTTTTAAAAAGTACGGTCTATATTTTTTTTTTATAAAACCAGCTCGTGCACATCAGAGTAATTACAGCTTTTCGAAAACATGGTGCAACTAAGACACAAGACTTAAATTCTAATAAAACATACATGCATATATACCACTCGAAATAATAAAGTATACAAAATACAGAGTAGCAATGTATAAAGAAAATACACCTAAGGTATGACGACTTCAAGAGAGCAATCATACCCTGGGGGTACTTTTCAGACTTACGCAGGGGCTGCTCAAAAGTAAGACCACCAGTCTACCCTCAGAACGACAAAACATAACCGCCCAAACTGGTCACGAGGCGCAGGAACTCGACAAACAGATGATGCCGAGGAGGAGCCTCGGATTTAAGACCCGAGTGACGACCTCTACTTGTCGTGATTGTTTCTGTTTGTTGGATGTTTGTTTTTCTGATCACTGTACTTCGTTTTTCTTTGTGTTCAGAGGTCGTGACCAGTTTGGGCCGGTTATGTTTTGTCGTTTCAGGGTAGACTGGTGGTTTTACTTTTGAGCACCTGCGTGGGAGTTCACAAAGTACCCCAGGGTATGATTGCTCTCTTGAAGTCGCCATACCTTAGGTGTATTTTCTTTATACATTGCTACTCAGTATTTTGTATACTTTATTATTTCGAGTGGTATATATGCATGTATGTTTTATTAGAATTTAAGTCTTGTGTCTTAGTTGCACCATGTTTCAAAAGTCAGTAATTACTCGATGTGCACGAGTTGGTTTTATAAAAAATTAGACCGCATTTTTAAAAGGCACAAGAGTTTCGCTTTAAAACACATCTCATACAGTTTAGTTGAGCTCGGTGTGTTGAGCTCAGAACTCGAGCTTCGGTATATTGTGCTCTTCGGTCCTGGAACGGTCGTTACATTGTTGGTATCGAGCGCTTTCGGCTCGACCGAGCCGTGCATAGGAGATTTGGACCGTCACCGTGTCGGGATTTATATATGTGTGTTGGGTACCTAGTTGTACTATGTTGATTCTTTGTTTGATTAAGTGAAGCATTTATTGCTTGGGAAATTGTTTCGAATCAAGCTTCTTGATTGAAGCAAAGGTGTTTTAACACATCCTTGTTGTGAGATTCGGACAGGTTTTGAACTTTGTGGAATCTAATGCCACCTCGTCAGGATACGCATACCTGCAACCGAGAACGCCGACATGGAACGAGCAATTCAAGCTACGACCGAGATGGCGCAGCCATGGCTCAACAATCACCGCCAGAACTCAACAGCTAACGCGATGGCTCAACAGACGGCAGCCGTTAACTCGTGAACTTGCAAAGAACAAAGAACGAGCGAACGAAATGCTCAAGCGAGAGGATTGGTAGACTTCAGAAGCATGATCCACCGGTTCTACGGTGAGCCAAATCCAGATAAAGTCGATCTTTGGATGCAAGAGATCGAGAAGATCTTCGAGGCACTTCACGTCTCTGACAACGTGAAGGTCGACTATGCTACCTACTTACACTAGGAGACGCAGAGTATTGGTGGAGAGGAGCGAAGCAAACATTTATAGCGAACGTCGCGAGATGACCTGGGAGCTTTTTCGTGAAAGGTTCTTGGACAAGTACTTCCCAGATATCGCACGAGCCGAGAAGGAGCAAGAATTTCTTCAATTGCGAAGGTAACTCGACAGTTGTCCGAGTATGCGCCAAGTTCGAGTCGTTGGCAGGTATTTCAGTCCATTTCGTGATCGAGCCGACCAAAGATGGTTGAGTGAGAGATTCCAACGGATCGAGATTCGACATTCGTAAGTCGATGGTGTCGCTGAGGATTCAAATCTCCAAGAGCCGATTGATCGTTGTGTCGAGGTAGAAGGAGTGAGGAGCCACAAGAAGAAGACTGCGGGCGGACCGGTGAGACCCCAGAGTGCGCGTAGATTTGCACGTAGTGGAAACAACTGCAGAGGAATCCTTACGACCGACCTCAGGGGAACAACAACAGGGGACAGTATCGTTCGATGACCCAGGGAGCGAGGAGTGGAGGTCAGACCGGTGCCGAGGTGACTTGCTATCGATGTGGAAAGCCGGGACAGTACGCGAGTAATCAGACTCGTAAGAGGTGTGTTTCAACCGTAAGAAGCCGTGGCATTTTGCCAAGGATTGTCCCATACCCAAAGCTGAACCGACTATGCTTGCGCAAAGGCCAGCGGAAGCGCCAAGTGGCTAAAGGCGTAGTCTTTTGCATGAGTGGCGAGGAAGCGTAACGAGTCAAGATCTTATTCAAGGTGAATGTGAGATCGAGGGTAAATCCTTATCCGTTCTTTTGATTCTGTGCAACCTATTCCTTTATTTCTTCTCGATCAGGTGAACCATTTGAACTTGATTGTGATCGCTTTACTGTTCAAATTGGTAGTTACACCCCCAGATGCTAAAACTTTAGTCAAAAACATTGCATGTCTTAATTGTGTAGTGGTTATTCACAGTAGAAAGTTTGTGGTCAATTTGGTTTGTTTGCCTCTTAAGGGCCTAGATGTCATTCTCGGGATGGATTGGTTGTCACACCACCATGTCCTTGGACTGTGCCCGTAAACCGTAATTTTCCTGCACCTTGAGTCTCCAATTATCTTTCTGCTGAACGACGGAGTTTCTTTGAAAGAAGGAACTAGGGAATACATGTATCCTGGCTAGTTCGGAAGTTTTCCATCGATCGACGTGGAGAATGTTCCAGCAGCGTGACTTTGAGGACGCTTCCTAAGACGTGCCAGGGTTACCATCAGTGCGAGAGGTCGAGTTCTCCATCGACCTGATTCCAGGGATAGGACCGATCTCCAAAGCGCCATACAGGATGTCTCCTGCCGAGATGAAAGAGCTGAAGTCCCAGATCGAACACTTGGAGTCGAAGCAATTCATACGACCGAGCGTGTCACCGTGGGGAGCTCCAGTGTTGTTGGTTAAGAAGAAGGATGGACGATCAAGACTGTGCGTGGACTATCGCGAGCTCAACAAGGTTACCGTGAAGAACCGTTATCCGTTACCACGTATTGACGACTTGATGGATCAACTTCGTGGAGCGGCGATCTTTTCCAAGATAGACTTGAAGTCGGGCTACCATCAGATTCGCGTGAAGGAGGTAGATATCCCCAAAACAGTTTTCAGGACTAGATACGGTCACTACGAGTACTTGGTGATGCCGTTTGGAATGACGAATGCGCCAGGTGTGTTTATGGACTACATGAACAGGATTTTCCATTCGTTCTTGGATCAGTTTGTTGTAGTGTTCATCGACGACATACTGATCTACTCGAGGAACCGAGAAGAGCACGAAGAACACTTATGTCGAGTACTGCAGATATTACGAGATAAGCAACTCTATGCCAACCTGTCGAAGTGTGAATTTTGGCTTGAAGAGGTGAATTTTCTTGGTCACGTGATTTCCAAAGAAGGGATAGCTGTGGATCCAACTAAGATTGAAGCTGTGTTAGCGTGGGAACAGCCGAAGACGGTTACCGAGATCAGGAGTTTTGTCGGCTTAGCAGGCTATTACCGAAGATTCATTGAAGGTTTCTCGAAGATTGTCGCGCCTCTTACACGACTGACGAGGAAGGATCAACCTTTTGCCTGGACCGAGGAGTGTGAAGCCAGTTTTCAAAGACTGAAGGAGCTTTTGACGACAGCGCCTGTGCTGATTTTGCCTCAACCCGAAGAGCCTTTCGAGGTGTATTGTGATGCGTCACACCAGGGATTGGGATGCGTGCTGATGCAACATCGGAAGGTGGTCGCGTATGCTTCAAGACAGCTTAAGATTCACGAGAGGAACTACCCTACTCACGACTTGAGCCGGGCGAGAGTTTTTATACCAAGATATGGAGACACTACCTTTATGGGAGCACTTCATCGCTTTCAGCGATCACAAGAGCTCAAGTACCTGCTCGACTAGAAAGAGCTCAACATGCGCCAACGTAGATGGACGTAATTTCAAGGACTACGACTTTACGCTGGAATACCATCCCGTAAGGCCAACGTGGTAGCAGATGCGCTGAGTAGGAAGAGCGCTTTAACCTCGGCGATGATGATCAAGGAGTTGGAGATGCTCGAAGTTCCGAGACTTGAAGTTGAGTGTCGAAGTTTCACCCGGAAGCCGAGATTTGGTATGCTTACCATCTCTAACAGATTGTTGGATCGAGATCCGAGACCAGCAAGTTCATGACGAGCCCGCAAGAGAAGGTTGGCCGATAAGCGCAAGTGAAGGCGCAAATTCCAAGTCGGAGCGGTCGACATCTTGAGATGCAATGGCCGTGTGTGTGTATCTAACGTATCCGAGCTGAGAAAGTTGATTCTCGACGAAGCCCATAAGAGCAACTTTAGTATTCATCCAGGAGTTACGAAGATGTATCAAGACTTGAAGAAGCATTTTTGGTGGTCCGGAATGAAGAAGCAAGTGGCCGAGTACGTAGCTTCGTGTTTAACGTGTCAGAAAGCGAAGGTGGAGCACCAACGACCATGGAATGCTACAATCGCTGACGCATCGGATGGAAATGGGATAGTATTTCCATGGATTTCGTTGTAGGTTTGCCGAAGACGCAGAAGAAGAATGATTCGATTTGGGTGATCGCCGACCGATCGACCAAATCGCTCATTTCTTACCAAAGGAGGTCGACATACAACGTGGAAAAGTCGACCGAGATCTACATCGCGAGATAGTACGACTTCATGGAATACCCTCTTCGATCGTGGCTGACCGAGATCCAAAGTTCACGCCTCATTTTTGGAGGGAATTGCAAGGAGCGATGGGAACCGAGCTCGTGCTTAGCTCGGCATATCATCCACGCATCGACGGTCGACCGAGAGAACGATCCAATCACTTGAAGATTTGTTGCGAGCGTGTACCTTAGATCACCGAGGAAGTCGGGACGACGCCTTACCATTGGTGGAGTTCACCTACAATAACGTTCCATGCGAGCATTGGAATGGCACCTTTGAAGCTACCAGATGGACTAAATGTCGACGCCTCTTTGTTGGTACCAGACGGCGAGCGCTCGTCAGAGGACCAGATATGATCCAGCGGACCACCGAGAAGATCCGCTTGATCGTAGATAGGATGCGAACGCCTCAAAGTCGACAGAAGAGTTATGCCGACCAACGACGCCGACCACTCGAAGTTCGAGGAAGGAGAACATGTATTTCTTAGAGTCACCCCACTACCGAGTTGGTCGAGCGATCAAATCCAAGAAACTTACCCCTAAATTTATTGGACCTTATCGATTCTTCGTCAGACGTCCAGCGGCATATCGATTGCCTTGCCACCATTCTTGTCGAACATTCACGACGCCTTCCACGCCTCACAATTGCGGAAGTATGTTTCCGAATTCTCTCATGTCATCGAACCTGATGTGATTCAACCAAGGACGACTCTATCTTTCAAGCATCACCAAGAAGGATCGTTGATCGGAAAGCCAAGCAGCGATGAATAAAGAGATTCAACTTGTCAAAGTTGTGTGGGATCGTAAGACGGAGATGCGACTGGGAGCCGGAGGAGAAGATGAAGACTCAAGACTCGAACTTTTCCGAGGTAAGAACTTATTTGCAATTTCGAGGACGAAATTTTTTTTAGAGGGGGAGGTTGGAACACCTGAGGACGAGATCGACATCGTACAGGATCGCCGATCGGAGACCTCGACCAAGACCTTGTGTCGAGATCCCGCCAAGATCGCTTGTCGAGGTCATTTGCCGAGCCGAGGAGACCGCGGCACTAGCCGGCCGAAATGTAGGAGGCTCGTGTCGAGTTGATGAAGCCGCGTACCGAGCTGAGGAGGTCGCATGTCGAACTGAGGAGGCCGTGTGCACGAACTCGTGTTAGAGCCTTGTGCGCTTGCACGAGCACCCTTGTCGACATCGTGTCGAGATGATGATAACTCGTATCTTTACGAACGTTATTCAGCGTTATTATTATTATATTGTTTGTAATAATTATATTGTCGGCTTGCCGTTCTCGTCGCCGTGTCTAGGTCGTTGACCGACAGAGTAGAGGGTAATTATGAGAGAGGAGCGATTAGATGGGTAGAATGATTGATGGGATTGGCATCTTATAGCTGAAGTTACGATTATACCCCTTCTCTCACCAAACAGATACCACGACGGTTCCTCGTATACTCATTTCTCTTTTCTTCTTTCTTCTTCCTTCCTTCTGCTCTGAGTTCCTTGTTTTTCTCCAAAATTTCCATCGAAGAAACCTTGAGTTCCATCGAGATTCTACACAAATTTTCTTCATCAATCTTGTTCCTCATCATCTTCTCGACCTATATCTCACCATCTCGACCACCATCTGAGGTAAGGAAAAACAGATTTTTCTCTTCTTCATGTTACTGTTTAACGCTACTTCTTCCTTCCATTTTTAGCTAGTTTTATGCTTCCAAATCATGTCAAATTGATGGGTTTTCTTCTTCACGATATTACCTATCTTTCTAACCGATTATTTGAGCTTGAAAAACAAATTTCTTTCTCTCGCTTTTTCTGCAATCGGCAAAGCGCCCAAAACCCTTCCTTTTAATTTGTTCGATTTCTTGTTTTAGTTGTCGATTGTTGCTTCTGGTTGTTGTTGTTGTCGATCTATCTGTTGTAGCATCAGATAGCCTTTTTCATGAACTTTTGATCGAAAACCCTAACTTTGTGTTAGAGGAAAAATATATTTAAGTTCTTGAGTTTTTATATTTTCTGGGTTGTGGTTAAGTTTGGGATGAGAGCTAAGTGTTATTAGAACCCATAGATCGAACTAAGTTGTGCTTGTTTTAGGAAGTCTGATTCCCGAGATCGTGTGATTTCCGAATCGAGGTGTACGGGAAAGCGAATCCAAGGACGTGGAAGCAACGGAATCCAGATCGAGAATCAGACGCGTGTCGAGGTCGACCGAGAAGCCGCACGTGTCGAGGTCGATTGAGGACGGTGACGCGTGTCGGTCGCTGTCGAGCTCGCTGAAGACACCGTGTCGAGATCGAAAAGAGAAGTCGCTGTCGAGCTCGCTTGAAGACAAAGCAGCGTCGCAGGTCGCTGGTCGGCAAACGTTATCTTGGAGTTCTGGTAGGCGCTCACATTAATACTTTCATAGTATGCTAGCGTAAGAGCGCTCACATTAATACTTTCATAGTATGCTAGCGTAAGCGGCACTTCATATTCTATGTGTTTATGTTATTGTGTATGTGTCGAGCTTATTATGTTGTGATATGATTGGGTTTTTGCATGTATTTAATATGTGATTGAATATATGTTGTAAATTGTGTATTGCATGTTGAATTGCTTTTCTTCATGTCGAGCTTGCTCTTTTTATTTGACATGCGTTGAATATCTTGTGTTTAACTCTTTGAATATCGTATGCGTAATTGTTCATCGAGTGAGCAAGCTAGGTGAGTCGTATGACGCTTTTGAGCCGTGACCGATAACTAAGGGTGCTAGGTCCCCTTTGTTTACTGGAGATTGACTAGACGCCGCCACGCTATGGGACCTCGAAGTTGATCATTCTAGGGAGAGCGAGATCCCAAGGCTTCGCTGGACTTTCCGACATACCTGACGGCGTGTGCATTCCGGAAAAATTGTCGAGTCGAGAGAAAATGGATTGCGAGTTGTGTCGAGTTAGAGTGAGATGGTCGAGTCACGTCGGTGAATGTTATCCTTTGCTGTTTGCTTATTTCTTTATGCCGTGCTTATCTTGTATTGTTGAGAAGTTGACCCTTTCCCGTGGTGCCTTCAATCCATGACGGTTACCCAGGCGATGTCGAGGGCGCAGGGAACTCGACAGCAGATGATGCCGAGGAGGAGCTCGACGAAGACCCGAGTGACGACCTCTACTTGTCGTGATTGTTTATGTTTGTTGGATGTTTGTTTTTCTGATGACTGTACTTCATTTTTCTTTGTGTTCAGAGGTCTTGACCAGTTTGGGCCGGTTATGTTTTGTCGTTACAGGGTAGACTGGTGGTCTTACTTTTGGAGCAGCCCCCTGCGTGGGAGTCTGCCGGAAGTACCCCCAGGGTATGATTGCTCTCTTGAAGTCGTCATACGTTAGGTGTATTTTCTTTATACATTGCTACTCTGTATTTTGTATACTTTATTATTTCGAGTGGTATATATGCATGTATGTTTTATTAGAATTTAAGTCTTGTGTCTTAGTTGCACCATGTTTCGAAAAGCTGTAATTACTCTGATGTGCACGAGTTGGTTTTATAAAAAAATTAGACCGTACTTTTAAAAGGCACAAGAGTTTCGTTTTAAAACACATCTCATACAGGTTTAGTTGAGCTCGGTGTGTTGAGCTCGGTAACTCGAGCTCGGTATATTGAGCTCGGTAGCGGTCCTAAACGGTCGTTATGACACCTATGATGTTTGGGAGGAAACTCTCACAATCAAGAGGTGAAGACCACATTGAATGCAAGGGAAATGAAGAGGAAGATCAATGATCTTAAAACTGATGTCAGTGGACTCAAAGGCCTGCTTGCTCGAGGGAAACCGAGAGGAAGGAAGGCAAGGGCAAAAACAAGAAGAAGGGAAAGCCTAAGACAAAGAAGTCTTGTTTTCATTGCTACAAAGAAGGACATTTCAGAAATGATTGTCCTGAGAGGAAGAAAAAGGGGAATGGTAATGGCAAGAACAAATGGGAGTATGATATTGCATATTTGGCAGATGGCTATTACAGTTTTGAAAGTTGTGATGTTCTGTCAGTAACTGATGAAGCCTACAGTGATGAGTGGATCCTGGATTCGAGATGCACTTTTCATATGACACCACACAGAGAATGGTTTGTGTAACGACCCGTTTTCGGACCGCTACTAAACTAGAACCAACTCTATATGCGACGTACTTTTAAAATAGTACTCTTGTGTCCTTTGGGAAAATGCGGTCTATATTTTTTTTTAAAACATCAATCGCGCTCAAAGCACACACACGTAGTCGCCACAAATGAAACATGATGCAATCTTAAGACACAAGACTATGCACTGGAAACACATACACATAATATATACAAGCACGACATCCCTATCAGTACATACAAAACATAAGCAATGCATACAAAATAAAAACGGTGCATAACTATGTACAAGAAATACACCTAAAGTATGAGAATCCTTATGAGGACGATCACACCCCGGGGGTACTCCCGGTAGCCACCCACGCAGGGGGCGGCTCCAAAAGTAAGCCACCGCCTACCTCGCAGCACATAGAACATCACCAAAAGCTTGATCGTCACCACAACAATCGTATACACTATAAACAAAATCCTACAAGCCATCCGGAAATGCAAGCGCAACAACAGCCAATCACGATAAATAATAGTCGTCGCCCGGATCCTAAAAGGGGTCGTCCTCGTTACCGTCCGCCAATGGTTCCTCCGCGTCCTCGCTTCTACTGGGTAACCATCATTGATTGAAGGTATCACGGGAAATGGTCAACTTCTCAAATAATCATAGAAATAGCAAATCATAGAGCAAAAGACAACAAGAAGCACAATTTCTCAAAACGCCACTCAAAACTCCCTCTTGAGACTGTAACACCTGAGGACGAGATCGACATCGTCTTAGGACGACGTATCGAGACCTCGCGTCGAGATCTTGTGTCGAGACCTCGTACCAAGACCTTGTGTCGAGATCCCGTGCCAAGATCGTTTGCCGAGGTCATTTGCCGAGCCGAGGAGAGATCGCGCGGCACTAGTCAGCCGAAATGAGGAGATCGCGTGTCGAGTTGATGAAGTCGCGTACCGAGCTGAGGAGGTCGCATGTCGAACTGAGGAGGCCTCGTTCCCGAACTCGTGTTAGAGCCTTGTGCGCTTGCACGAGCACCCTTGGTCGACATCGTGTCGAGATGATAACTCTTATTCTTTCGAACGTTATTCAGCGTTATTATTATATTGTTTGTAATAATTATATTGTCGGCTTGCCGTTCTCGTCGCTGTGTCTAGATCGTTGACCGACAGAGTAGAGGGTAATTATGAGAGAGGAACGATTAGATGGGTAGAATGATTGATGGGATTGGCATCTTATAGCTGGAGTTACGATAATACCCCTTCTCTCACCACCAGATACCACGATCGGTTCCCTCGGATACTCATTTCTCTTTTCTTCTTTCTTCTTCCTTTTTCTCCGAAGTTTCCTTCTCGCCTCGAAGTTCCTTGTTTTTCTCCAAAACTTCCATCGAAGAAACCTTGAGTTCCATCGAGACTCGCACAAATTTTCTTCATCAATCTTGTTCATCATCATCTTCTCGACCTATATCTCACCATCTCGACCACCATCCGAGGTATGAAGAAATGATTTTCTCTTCCTTCGTGTTACCGCTTAGCTACTTCTTCCTTCCATTTTTAGCCAGTTTTATGCTTCCAAATCATGTCAAATTGATGGGTTTTCTTCTTCACGATATTACCTATCTTTCTAACCGATTATTTGAGCTTGAAAAACAAATTTCTTTCTCTGATTTTTGAAATGGGCATGCCCAGAAACCCTTCATTTTTGGTTTGTTTCGATTTCTTGGTTTTCGTTTGTTGCTTCTGGTTGTTGTTGTTGTCGATCTATCTGTTGTAGCATCAGATAACCTTTTTCATGAACTTTTGATCGAAAACCCTAACTTTGTGTTAGAGGAAAAATATATTTAAGTTCTTGAGTTTTTATATTTTCTGGGTTGTGGTTAAGATTGGGATGAGAGCTAAGTGTTATTAGAACCCAGAGATCGAACTGAGTTGTGCTTGTTTTAGGAAGTCTGATTCCCGAGATCGTGTGATTTCCGAATCGAGGTGTACGGGAAAGCGAATCCAAGGATGTGGAAGCAATGAATCCAGATCGAGAACTGTGACGTGTCGAGGTCGATCGAGAAGCCGACGCGGTCGAGGTCGATTGAGGATCGTGACGCGGTCGGTCGTTGTCGAAGCTCGTTGAAGACAAACCGTGTCGAGATCGAAAAGAGAAGTCGTTGTCGAGCTCATTTGAAGACAGCTGTGTCGAGGTCGTTGTCGAGCAACTTTAGCTTGGAGTTCGGTAAGGGCAACTTTTAGACATTATTAAGACTTTATTTTATAGGTTATTGTGTATTGTGTATGGATTCCTTGATTGATGTCGAGCTTGAAATGTTGTGAATTGTGAATTGCTGTTGAATTGCGTTTCTTCATGCAGAATGTTTTATTGCTTAAATGTCGAATTGCGTTTTCTTCATGTTAAGCATGCTCTCTTTATTTGATATGTGATCAAGTAAGTTGTGTTACTCTTTGACATGCGGCGAGCTAATCATCGAGTGAGAGAGCTAGGGAGTCGTATGACGTTTTTGAGCCGGACCCAGATAACTGAGGGTGCTAGGTCCCCTTTTTGTTTATGGTGGATTGGCTAGGCGTTGTAGCATTATCAGTTTGGGGATGGACCTGCTGATTAATGTATGGAATTCGGTTTGGGGATGGACCTGCCGTTTACCTATTACGTCAGTTTGGGGATGGACCTGCTGACGATATTCCGGAATAAGAGTCGAGTCGAGTCTAGAGTGAGATGGTCGAGTCACGTGTGGTGATTGAGATACATTATTGTGTTGCTTATTTCTTTATGCCGTGTTATCTTGTATTGTTGAGAAGTTGACCCTTTCCCGTGGTGCCTTCAATTCATGACGGTTACCCAGGCGATGTCGAGGGTGCAGGGAACTCGACAGCAGATGATGCCGAGGAGGAGCTCGACGAGGACCCGAGTGATGACCTCTACTTGTCGTGATTGATTATGTTTGTTCGACGTATTTCTTTTGATGACTGTACTTGTTTTTCTTTTGTGTTCGGAGGTCGTGACCAGTTTGGGCCGGTTATTTTTTGTTGCTACAGGGTAGACTGGCGGTTTACTTTTGGAGCAGCCTCGCGTGGGGAGTCCTGTGAAGTACTCCCAGTGGTATGATCGCTTTTGAAGTTGTCATACCTTAGGTGTATTTTCCTTGTACATTTACTACTCAGTATTTTGTATACATTATTATTTCAAGTGATATATATATGTATGTTATGCATGTATGTTTTATTAGAATTTAAGTCTTGTGTCTGAGTTGCACCATGTTTCAAAAGTCAGAATTACTCGATGTGCACGAGCTGGTTTTATAAAAAAATAGACCGTACTTTTAAAAGGCACAAGAGTTTCGCTTTAAAACACATCTCATACAGGTTTAGTTGAGCCTCGGTGTGTTGAGCTCAGTAACTCGAGCTCTCGGTATATTGAGCTCGGTAGCGGTCCGAAAACAGTCGTTACATTGTTGGTATCGAGCAGCTTCGATTCAATTGAGCTGTGCATAGGAAATTTGGACTGGTCACTGTGTCGGGTTATGTGTGTTGGGTACCTAGTTGTACTATGTTGATTGCTGTTTGATTAAGTGAAGCACTTATTGCTTGAAAAAATTGTTTGAACTGTTTCTTGATTGAAGCAGTGTGTTTTAACACATCCATGTTGTGAGATTCTGACAGCGTTTTGAACTTTGTGGAATCTAATGCCACCTCGTAGGAATACGACAGCTGTAACCGAGAACGTCGACATGGAACGAGCAATTCAAGCTGACCGAGATCTACATCGCGGAGATAGTACGACTTCATGGTATACCCTCTTCGATCGTGTCGGACCGAGATCCGA
This sequence comes from Calophaca sinica, assembly GCA_037113605.1. Taxonomy (NCBI): domain Eukaryota; kingdom Viridiplantae; phylum Streptophyta; class Magnoliopsida; order Fabales; family Fabaceae; genus Calophaca; species Calophaca sinica. Next base: position 65,023,219 of record CM073733.1, read on the forward strand.
AGTTCACGTCTCATTTTTGGAGGGAATTGCAAGGAGCGATGGGAACCGAGCTCAGCTTAGCTCGAGCATATCATCCTCGCATCGACGGTCAGACCGAGAGAACGATCCAATCACTTGAAGATTTGTTGCGAGCTTAACGTTAGATCACCGAGGAAGTTGGGACGACGCCTTACCATTGGTGGAGTTCACATACAATAACGCTTCCATGCGAGTATTGGAATGGCACCTTTGAAGCGTCAGATGGACGGAAATGTCGACGCCTCTTTGTTGGTACCAGGACGGCGAGTGTTCGCTGTAGGACCGTATATGATCCAAATAGACTACCGAGAAGATCCGCTTGATCGAGATAGGATGCGAACGCCTCAAAGTCGACGTAAGAGTTATGCACCAACGACGCCGACCACCGAGTTCGAGGAAGGAGAACATGTATTTCTTAGAGTCACCCCCACTCATCGAGTTGGTCGAGCGATCAAATCCAAGAAACTTACCCCTAAATTTATTGGACCTTATCGATTCTTCGTCAGACGGCCCAAAGTGGCATATCAGGTTGCCTTGCCACCATTCTTGTCGAACATTCACGACGCCTTCCACGCCTCACAATTGCGGAAGTATATTTCCGACCCTCTCATGTCATCGAACCGATGTGATTCAATCAAGGACGACCTATCTTTCAAGCATCACCAGCAAGGATCGCTGATCGAAAGCCAAACAGATTCGGAACAAAGAGATTCAACTCGTCAAAGTTGTGTGGGATCGTAAGACGAGATGCGACTTGGGAGCTGGAGGAGAAGATGAAGACTCAAGACTCAACTTTTCCGAGGTAAGAATCTTATTTGCAATTTTGAGGACGAAATTTTTTTAGAGGGAGAGATTGTAACACCTCGAGGACGAGATCGACATCGCCTTAGGACGACGATCGAGACCTCGCCGAGATCTTGTGTCGAGACCTCGCACCAAGACCTTATGTCGAGATCCCGCGCCAAGATCGCTTTGCCGAGGTCATTTGCCGAGCCGAGGAGATCATGCGCGGCACTAGTCAGCCGAAATGAGGAGATCGCGTGTCGAAGTTGATGAAGTCGCGCATCGAAATGAGGAGGTCGCATGTTGAATCGAGGAGGCCGCGTGCCGAACTCGTGTTAGAGCCTTGTGCGCTTGCACGAGCACCCTTGGTCGACATCGCGTGTCGAGATGATAACTCGTATTCTTTCGAACGTTATTCAAGCGTTATTATTATATTGTTTGTAATAATTATATTGTCGGCTTGCCGTTCGTCAGCCGTGTCTAGATCGCTGACCGGCAGCAGAGGTAGGTAATTATGAGAGAGGAACGATTAGATGGGTAGAATGATTGATGGGATTGGCATCTTATAGCTGGAGTTACGATAATACCCCTTCTCTCACCAGCTGTATACCACGATCGGTTCCCTCAGATACTCATTTCTCTTTTCTTCTTTCTTCTTCCTTTTTTCTCCGAGTTTCCTTCTGCTCTGAGTTCCTTGTTTTTCTCCAAAAACTTCCATCGAAGAAACCTTGAGTTCCATCGAGACTCTGCACAAATTTTCTTCATCAATCTTGTTCATCATCATCTTCTCGACCTATATCTCACCATCTCGACCACCATCTGAGGTATGAAGAACAGATTTTTCTCTTCCTTCGTGTTACTGTTTAGCGCTACTTCTTCCTTCCATTTTTAGCCAGTTTTATGCTTCCAAATCATGTCAAATTGATGGGTTTTCTTCTTCACGATATTACCTATCTTTCTAACCGATTATTTGAGCTTGAAAAACAAATTTCTTTCTCTGATTTCTGAAATGGGCAGTGCCCAGAAACCCTTCATTTTTGGTTTGTTTCGATTTCTTGGTTTTCGTTTGTTGCTTCTGGTTGTTGTTGTTGTCGATCTATCTGTTGTAGCATCAGATAACCTTTTTCATGAACTTTTGATCGAAAACCCTAACTTTGTGTTAGAGGAAAAATATATTTAAGTTCTTGAGTTTTTATATTTTCTGGGTTGTGGTTAAGATTGGGATGAGAGCTAAGTGTTATTAGAACCCAGAGATCGAACTGAGTTGTGCTTGTTTTAGGAAGTCTGATTCCCGAGATCGTGTGATTTCCGAATCGAGGTGTACGGGAAAGCGAATCCAAGGATGTGGAAGCAGCGGAATCCAGATCGAGAACTGTACGTGTCGAGGTCGACTGAGAAGCGTACGTGTCGAGGTCGATTGAGGACGGTACGTGTCGAAGTCGTTGTCGAGCTCGTTGAAGACAGCCGTGTCGAGATCGAGTAAGAGAAGTCGTTGTCGAGCTCATTTGAAGACAGTTGTGTCGAGGTCGTTGTCGAGCAACTTTAGCTTGGAGTTCGGTAAGGGCAACTTTTAGACATTATTCAGACTTTATTTTATAGGTTATTGTGTATTGTGTATGGATTCCTTGATTGATGTCGAGCTTGAAATGTTGTGAATTGTGAATTGCTGTTGAATTGCGTTTCTTCATGCAGAATGTTTTATTGCTTAAATGTCGAATTGCGTTTTCTTCATGTTAAGCATGCTCTCTTTATTTGATATGTGATCAAGTAAGTTGTGTTACTCTTTGACATGCAGCGAGCTAATCATCGAGTGAGAGAGCTAGGGAGTCGTATGACGTTTTTGAGCCGGACCCAGATAACTAAGGGTGCTAGGTCCCCTTTTTGTTTATGGTGGATTGGCTAGGCGTTGTAGCATTATCGCTTGGGGATGGACTCGCCGATTAATGTATGGAATTCGGTTTGGGGATGGACTCGCCGCTTACCTATTACGCCGGTTTGGGGATGGACTCACGACGATATTCCTAATAAGAGTCGAGTCGAGTCTAGAGTGAGATGGTCGAGTCACGTGTGGTGATTGAGATACATTATTGTGTTGCTTATTTCTTTATGCCGTGGTTATCTTGTATTGTTGAGAAGTTGACCTTTCCGTGGTGCCTTCAATCCATGACGGTTACCCAGGCGATGTCGAGGGTGCAGGGAACTCGACAGCAGATGATACCGAGGAGGAGCTCGACGAGGACCCGAGTGACGACCTCTACTTGTCGTGATTGATTATGGTTGTTCGGCGGATTTCTTTTGATGACTGTATTTGTTTTTCTTTTGTGTTCTGAGGTCGTGACCAGTTTGGGCGGTTATGTTTTGTTGCTACAGTGGTAGATCAAGGTTTACTTTTGGAGCAAATGCGTGGGAGTTCTGCTTAAGTACCCCAGTGGTATGATTGCTCTTTTGAAGTTGTCATACCTTAGGTGTATTTTCCTTGTACATTTACTACTCAGTATTTTGTATACATTATTATTTCGAGTGATATATATATGTATGTTATGCATGTATGTTTTATTAGAATTTAAGTCTTGTGTCTTAGTTGCACCATGTTTCAAAAGTCAGAATTACTCGATGTGCACGAGCTGGCTTTATAAAAAAAAATAGACCGTACTTTTTAAAAGGCACAAGAGTTTCGTTTTAAAACACATCTCATACAGGTTTAGTTGAGCTCGGTGTGTTGAGCTCGGTAACTCGAGCTCGGTATATTGAGCTCGGTAGCGGTCCGGAAACGGGTCGTTACAGAGACACTCTCAACAATTCCGGAAAGCAACGCCGATCAATCCACTGAATACTAGCCGTAGCCTTGGGCTTCATCACCACCCGGGTTATTCAGGGTAAGTTCCTTGACAACACAGACGCCCACTGTGCAATTTGAACACCAGCAGTGGCTTCGGGCTTCTACACCACCAGATGCCAACTGAGCAATTTGACACCAGCCGTGGCTTCGGGCTTCTACACCACCTCAGCCGTGGCATCGAGCATCTACACCACCCTTGGTTGTTCGGGCCACTGAACACCAGCTTTGGCTTCGGGCTTCTTCACCACCCAACCATAGCTTCGGACTTCTACACCGCCCTTGGTTGTTCAGATCAAAACTTTAAAAACGTCACGACGACTCCCAACGACACGACGCCTAACTAAGTTGCCGAATTCCAGCCATTAGCCTTGGGCTCCACAACCACCCTAGGATGTTCAGGATATAGTTCAAAGACGTCATGACTAAACTCTCGCACTCCGATGAATAAATCGCCGCATACGATAATTCAAGAAGCAATTCGAATAATTATTCAACTCATATGAAAATTCAAGAAGGCAAACACAAATAATTATCCAATCGCATATTAAATAAATATTCACACAAGCTCATACAGAAAACTCAGTCCAACAGTAATAAGCAATCAACGCAACCAATCATATCACGACCATCAATCACAGAATCCATCCCGCTGCAACTCAGTGGAGTTGACAGAGAGGAACAAACAAGTGTGGGGGGTTGGGGTCAGGCGACCAACCACTTTTCAGACAAGCCCATGAATGACTCGGAGCATACATTTGACAACAAAATCGAAGGGTTACGAGACCCTCACTTCGAACCCTGAGGTTCTTAGACTTCTTCGCATTAAGACTTGAAATTAAATAATAAAGCTTATCCATGTCTAAGAGTTGCCCTCACCAAAGCGCTAAGTCGCGTGTCCACGTACTCCTCGATCCTTGATCCCACGTCACACGAACTCGGATCACTCGACTTCTAACACACGTGGAAAGCTTAGCACAATTCTAAGAACCTAGTTCTAATGCCTTAGACCCTCACCATTTAAAACCCTTAACCTAGCCAAAACACTTACACCTAGAACATAATTTAAAATGCTAAATTACATACTTGAAATACTTGTTTCAAAGCATCATTTCTTGAGAACTAAAACATAACACATTAAGATTCATACTTTCAAAGGATTTCCCAAACTTGAAAAATAAATAACAACAAATAAAAGAGTACGATTTCAAGGACTAAAAATCACTTTTCTTTCAATCTTAGAACATGAAACAATACCACAATCAAATTCATTTTCCTCCAAATATTCTACCAAGGCTCCACGTGGTGTTTAGGGTCTTAAGGGACCCAATTCACCTTATGTGTTTCACAGCCTTTGAGAATCAAACAACTCCTAACTCAATCAAATCATTTCCCAAATCTTTCTAAAACTTAAATACATTTAAATACAACTAATATGAACCAAGAACACAAAAATACTCCCATCCTAAGGCCCTATGAGCTTGCGGCCTCATCCCTTTTTTCTAAATAAATTGCAAGACTTCAATTTTAAATTAGCAAATCACTTCTACTCATCTAATGATTTAACAAGACATCAAACAACTTCAAAACATACCCAAAACTCATGCCAAATCCAACTTCATGCTTTCAAGAATAGGTTTTCACAAAGATTTAATAATTCAAAGTTCCAAATCAACACTAATACATCATGAAACAAGTTTTTGCAAATAGATTTTTCTTCCCTAAACTTATAGGGCTCGCGGCCCTTAAACCAAAAATATGGGAACAACTTGAAAATATCCAAACCCATTTAACAACATCATTTCAGATTCCAATCCTTTCACAAAACAACCATTAATTTCTAAAACAAGAGCACTATTAATTCCAAATACACACCCAAAACTCTTTAAAAAATGCAAGGGTTTTCACAAAACTTTCTCAATCTAAGTTCCAAACCAAAATTAACAATTTCAACAAACCCAATAACATCTCTTTTAAAATAAGCCAACACAAGGATACCAAATTTACCAACTTGGACTCACCTATGCATGACAACTCAGCAGTTTAAGGTTACATTCGTAATAGGCTAGCTATTTGAATCACAACTCAGTTTTCATTCAATAGACCAGTAGGCAATAGAAAGTAAACAGTTTGGTCCAAAATCTACTGGGTATTAACCGTGTGACCTTTAAAGTAAAAAAGAACAGCACACAGGGTCACATTGTTCAGCCTTCATCGAAAATAAGGCTCATTTTCTGTTGCATTCTCACCAACCAGAGGTCAATACTTCAGCTGAGTTCCGATTCCACACATACTGCTTCTTCCTCTTCAACCTCACATGTAAGATACTATCACAGTCTCATCCACTCTAACTTCTTTTTTATATTTTCGTTGAGGCTTTGCTTCTTCCTCTTTTATATTGGTGCCTCTTCATCTAAACAGGTGCCGATTTAATGAAAAAAAAAAAACAAATATGCTTTGCTTCTTCCTCTTTTATATTGGTGCCTCTTCTCAAGTTTTGCTATTTTGCTGTGCATGTTCTTTTCAAAAAAAGTTGGTGTTGTTAGCATTCTTTAAAGTAGAGTTTTCGATGGGGTCAGCAAGTTGAAAATGGGTGTGCTTAGCCTTTAATAAAAGCCAACATTGTATGTTTATCACAGATATAAACATTAAAGATGGTATTTTTAGCATTATCACCAACAAAAAATAGGTGTGGTTAGCCTTTAATATGATTTCATCTTATTACAAACTGTATTTTTTTGAATGACAGTGCAAACAATGGCACGTAAATTCACTCCTGTCAAGGACTTAAATGACAGCAAACAGTTATTCCGAATTGGTGTAAGAATTGTTGATCTTTGGTATGTCCAGAAAAGTCCTGAACAAGGTCATCTTGAAATGATAGTCATGGATGATAAGGTATTCCATTTTTACTCATGCAAAATTATTGCATCTCTGTTGCTGTCGTTTTATTTCTAGATATTTGACCTCTGTTGTTTCATTTTTTTAGGGAGATAAGATACAGATTGGAGTGAGAAATGAGGAGTTTGTTCAATGGACTTCAAAACTTAAAGAACATTCCACATATGTTATGGAGACGTTTTCTGTAATACCCTATATTGCTAAGTTCAAGACATGCGAACATGCCTACAAAATGTTCTTCACAGATTGTACAACTGTGAAAGAAGTTGATATTCCTGCCATACCGCCAAAGCGATACAATTTCAAGAAATTCTGTGATATAAACTCTGGGAGTTACCGCTCAGAATATTTAGTAGGTAATTGTATTGTCATATCAGTTGATAAAGAGTTTCGATGTATGCATTGCTAACCAAATATGTAACCTTACTCAGATATCATTGGGGCTGTGGATCAAGTGACCAATACCAAACCTGTTGGAAAACTCAAGAAAGCAAATATCACACTGAAAGATATTAGGTAGTATGCTTGCATCGATTAAACATCATTTCAGACAATGTTGTTCAGTTCATTTACAATTTGCATGTTCGTATAGTGGTGATGCAATCCAATGCACTCTCTGGGAAGACTTAGCTATTCAGTTTATAAACTTTTGTAATCAGAGGACTGATCCGGCATGTAGTATTATCATAATACTTACAAATGCAAAAATCAAAGAAGCCCAAGGTTAGAACAATATAACTCCCTTATTTTATTATTAGAAGGAACTTTTAAAACATGAAAGTTAATGGCTTAATATGGTTTTATAGGCAACTTTCCAACTGAGGTGTCCAACTCATGGAATTCATCGAGACTATTTATAAATGAAGACATGGTAGACATTCAAGACTTCAAGGCGAGGTAATTCTAAAGTGTTAATGAGTTTCTTTAATTGGTAGTTCCTATGGGTTTCGTATGTTATCTGTATAAACAATACTGTGGAATCTGACTCTGTTAATTGTTAAGCTTTGTTCCAATTCAATCGCAACAGCCATCGAGTCAAATTGTTAGTCAAATGTCTGGATCTTCACAATTTTCTGAACAAGAAAGATTTTTATATAAGACACAAGTGAAGAGTATTTTTGAGATAACGAATCTTATCAAGCATGAAGTAGATTTTTGTATTAGCACAAGCGGGAATGCATATTCATCCCAATGTATATTACCCTAAGAATCACTAATTACACCTCCATATAGGTATCAAATATAGTGACAGTAGGGACAACTGTTATGGTCTGTCCTAACAAAAATGGATGGTACTATGAAGGTTGCACAAGCTGCACAAAAAGAGCTGGGGCAGTTAATGCTCCATTCACATGTGAGTCAATGCACTACAGTGTGAAGTCAGTTCCAAGGTGAGTAAGGTTACATCTAATGCACCAGTTCATTTGAGAAACAAGTTATAGCATGTCTCTAATTTCATTCACTACTATATGAACAGATATAAGGTAGACATCAAGGTGGTGCATAAAAAGGGTAGTGGGAAATTTGTTTTTTGGGATCAACAATGTTCTGAGATGTTAGGGAAGTCTGCACTTTGTCTAAGGGATGAAATGATTGCTGTGAGTTAATATTAAAATGATACTATCTTCAAATGTATTTGTATCTGAAAGGTGGTACTATTTAACAGGGAACATTTGATTTTGTTAGGTTGGGGAAGACAACCCAAAGGTATACCTAGAGGAATTGGATAATCTGTGTGCAAGAACTTTAGCTCTAAGAGTCAAAGTTAGTCCAACATATCACAATTGCTCTGTAATGAAATATTCAGAGAATCCAACTATAATACAAGCCATCTTCGATCAATTGCCTACTGATGAGGTACACTTCATCTGAGTATGTAACTTAAAGAATTTAATATTAAAATAGTGATTGATAATCATATTGCAATTTCTTTTTCCAGGGTAGCACAAAATTGGACAAGGTCAGTCCAATGTAGAAGTTTCAGAACAGCTTTGCAACCTGTAAGGCACAATTAGAAGAGCATTTTCATGGAACTTGATGAATTAATTCAACTTGACATGTTTGTTTTAATGTACATATGCAGCAGCTTTTGTCCGCCATCGCAGAAAATGAACTCGAACTTACACTACTAGAACACCAACAAGAGAATGAATATTGATACCAAAGGCGATGAAGATCAAAGTCCAAATGTGGACTCTGCAAAGCTGTCAACTACAAAGTGCAAAAAGCATATCAAGAAGGAGTGATCATAACAAGAAGAGGGAAATTGTGTATCAGGGTAGCTGACCTGAGTACAAAATAGAGTTTGGATTGTCTGTTATGATGTTTGTGTTTAATGTTGCCTTTCTATTTTGATGCCACCTTCAATACATGCACACATATGAGAAGTTGGTTAAAGCCTATTTTTATTATGTATTAAGACATCATATTACCAATGTTTTGTACAATGTTATATGGTTGTATTACTTTGCAACCTTATTAGGTTCTCTTCGTAACCAAATGGCACTGTGATTACTTATTAGAATTAGAATGGGGTAAATAACCCAAACTGCAAAACCGAAAGCAAAAACTAACAGCATCTAGGTATACCTATAAAAGAGATTCACAAGAGGCTAGCATCGAAAATTATTTATTCAATCCCAGACTGCAGACAATACTTAGGATTCAAAATATTTCATGAAACTTATGTTGGACAATATGCCACACGATTGGGTTGACTCAAGAACTGCACAATGAATCAATTAATATGTGGCAAGCACAACTGTGAATACATGCCTTGACAGGATGATTTTGATGATTGACAAAAGGGAGTCTTGCAAATAGTCAACCGTGCAAAAAGTGGAAAAGAATACCAAGACGCGTATCAAGAATGATTGTTTCTCAAGTCTTTGGGTTCTTTGGGTTCTGGGTTCACACGCACAAAATATTTTGACATGCATATCTCGTGTCGGATGTCGAGCTGAGGAAGCCGGATGTCGAGCTGAGGAGGAAGTCGCGTGTCGAGCTGAGGAAGTCGGATGTCGCATGTCGAGCTGAGGAAGTCGGATGTCGAAATGAGGAGGAAGCCTGATGTCGAGCTCGAGGAAATCGGATGTCGAAATGAGGAGGAAGTCGGATGTTGAGCTCGAGGAAGTCGTATGTCGAATCGAGGAGGAAGTCGCGCGTGTCGAAGCTTATGAGGTCGCTGCATCGAGGTCGCGTGATGAGCTCTTGTCGCGTGCCGAGTTGATGATCCGTGTCGAGCTGATGAGGTCGCGTGCCGAGCTATGAGAACCAAGCTGATGAGGAGGTCGTATGCCGAGCTGTGTTCCGAGGTCGTGTGCCGAGGTCTTTTGCCGAGCTGGTCAGAGGTCGTATGTCGAGCCGCGGTCGAGGTCGTCTGGTCGAGCCGCGGTGGCGAGGTCGCCTCGCCGAGTCCTTCGTGAGGTCGTATGCCGAGCCGTCTCCGTGTTTTCAATTTCTTTATTTCAAAACGCAACGGGCAGATTTTCCTACAACGACTTTTTTTTAATCGGTCGGTCTATAAATAAACAACGCTGTGCTCTTTCTTACAACACGACAATACAATGCAGTTGCTTAATTCTTTGTGCTAAAACTAACTCACAAATATTTTTCATCACTCACACTTATTTGAGCACAATTTTGAGAGCCTTTTTATTCTACATTATTTGAGTTGTATTATTTGAGCTTCAATTTGTTATATCCGCACTATTGAGTGTATCTTTCTCATCTCATTTTATTTGTGAAAATCATTTCTTTTTGGGTAGGAATCCCAAGGTGTTCATAGAGAGGTGATATCTCTTGAACGTATTGCTCGTATAGAGTTGTAAAGGTTTCTAGCTGAACTCGATTTAAAAGCTAGTGATTTAGTGAAAATCCCATAGTGGTTTGCTTTGGGGACAGGACGTAGGCCACAGGGGTGTTTGGTGGCCGAACCTGTATAAATTGCTACGTGCTCTTCTTTGCTCTCTGTCTCTTTATCATTCAAGCACTTTATTTATTTTTGTTCTTTATTTATTATTCGGTCATTTATTTTCTGTAATTTTTTATATAAGCACCGCTATCACAATTCACCCCCCTCTTGTGTTTGAAGTCAATTGGTAACAACAACTATTATATTAAAGGTCATCCTATTGGCTAAAACACAAGTAAGCAAATTAAGCAGGTTAGTGTTTATAATAGGGTGGAAAGTGCTATACAATTTTTATTCTCTCCTTTATATCACATGGAATTTATCATCAACGAACTACAACAAATGCAATTCGTGAAGCTTAATATAGCATAGAAATTGCTTCATAAACATGTAATAACCGATCTACTTAACTATACCTGGATTGCAATGGACTGCAACAATTGTTAACTAACATAGTTACTTTTCAAATGAACTGACGGCATTGAAAAACTGCAGCCTTGGGAGTTGTCGTGACAAAGGGATCATAACACCTCCTAAGTGGTAATAAAGGACAAAATATTAGGTCCAAATAACTAGCTAGATAGCAAAAGTCTCAACCTAACCTGTCAACTTTTGAAACAGGTCACAACCAAAAAAATAAAGGAACGCATACCAAAAACTAAAGCAATAAAGCAATGAGCATCTTACAAAAATATTAATATATTATCAGTAGATGAAACTACTGATATATTTGTTTAACTGTGAGGTTTTGCTAACCAATACTTGGCCTTTTGCAATAAACCTAGAATATAAAAGGGCATGTTCTAGCAAATAGGCTTACTACACAGATAATACCATTAGTGTCCACCAGATAAAAGACTGACTACATGTCACAGAGTTATTAAATCGATTTAACAACGTTCATGGGCTGCTGAAAAGGTTAAATATTCACACAGTTTTAATATTATCACGCATATACCAATGTGCTCAAGACTGCTTAGACAATGTTAAAGAAATTGCCTAACAGAAACAATCAATTGACCACACGATTTGTCACAATGAATACAGCTACACAGACTGCTTAGCTGACCAAAGAGGTTAACTGCCAGACAACAAAACCTTGGCAAGTAACTAGGCACAGTCACATATTCGTGCAAGAGGGCAAGTTGACACATTTTTTTTTTGCAAATTAAAGTGAAGTGGTGACAAAGAAACTAAATAATGATGGACCTACCAACCTATTAACCAATAGAACAAAGGACTACATTCAGAACTTGGACTTTTGTAATCGTAAAATATATGTACACAATCATCAAATTAAGCATTGGAAAGAGTTGACTTACAACATTGAAAAGCTGGAAGTTTGGGAAATATCGATGAGACACCTTTACATCAAATGACATTGGCACTCATCAGAACCAACACTGTGAATTGGAAAATAAGAAATCAAGATTTCATTCATGGCAGAAAGAGATCAAGTAACAATAGTTACGATTATTTGCATTACTTTGTGCAAAATAGAAGAAAGGACTTCATGACCTCTGCTTGGAATATCGATGGGCTTATTTACATTTACACATTTATGATGCCCAATACCGCAGCTGAGTTACTAACCGTAGCTGCAAAAACTACAGCAGAAAATTAAAGCTTTCACCAAGTTACATTGAATCTAGAAGGAGGTATGTTCCTTATGCAAATGAAAATCACTTTTACTTGCAAACCAATGAATGTTTCATGATTCCAATGCTGCTTACTACACTGCCTTCTCAAAATTTAAAGTTCACGATTCCAATGCTGCTTAATACACTGACTTCTTCAAATTTAGAGAACAACTAATCGTGTATTAGGATGCATGTGCTAAGAAGCCAAAACTCAACAGAATAAGTATTATTTAATGATTGTAAGGTGAGAATGAATTAGCCTCAATTTACAAAGTCAGCTGAACATAGCTTTAGAAATGACATCCCTTTTTACTGATTCATGTATTAGTCACAATTGGAGAATACAAATGACATCCCTTTCTACTGATGCAAATAACATAGAGGCCAATTTTAAAAAACTTCCATAACTGACCAATGGTAACACAGAAAATGCAGCAAACAAAAAAATACCTCAAAGGGACTTACTTTAGGCACTTCATATCAGGAAGATTTACGATGCACAAGTGAAAGTTCACACTGTTATGTGAAATGTGAGTGTTTTATCGAAAAATTGGCCCTCTGTGCTAACAAATTAAAATTGTCACATGTCTAAATAATATGTATGCATATCAACAGAATTTAAGATGCACAAATCTGGTCCATATAGAATAGAGAGAAGTAACAACTTAGAAGAGTAATATTTAAGGTTACTGTTTTATTGGATTGTCAAAAAAGAAATTTGTTGCCACAAATTATATGCCATGTAGGTCTATCTTTTTTGGCTGACTCCAGCTTAGCTGATATGGATTCAACTTTTAAGCAGTTAATAACTGAGTTAGTTTTATAGGCTTTATATATAAACATGTGATGTGATTTAATCTTATGCATAATGTATCATTGATGAGTATTACACCAAACCAAATTAATCATGCAGGTCACAAATATGGAGAGGGACAGAAATAATGCACCAAGAGCAGATAAATCAAAAGAACGTTTGAAAAGAAAAAATGTACTCCGTGAGAAGGGCTCAAACTACTGTAGAGCAACAATGTACACACGTACTCATGCACAAAGTCAACAAGATCCTGAAAGAGGAATAAGCCACAGACAACACCACTCTCAGATATCACGCCCACAGCTGAGAACATGAATAACCGTGATGAATGCTACATCCAGGGCTATCTCGTGACTCCAACCCTCACATCTATACACACCGATGTAGAACAAATTGCAAGTCTTACGAAAAGGAGAACTATCAATATGAATTCAAGAGGTGTCAACCTAATGAACAAATTTACAAGTGTCAATCCACATCCTATTCTTGAAAATAATACCAACAATCTCAACCAAGATCCTTCTTCTTCACGAGTAGGGGTTGATCATGACCAAGATCCTTCTTCTTCACAAGTAAGGAGTCCCGATCATGATGGAGAGGATAATAACTCCGAATTTCATGGTCCCCAGATACAAGGTCCGCTACATGTTTGATTGAAAAAAGTAATTGCCGATTATGTTTAAATTATGTTGTCAGCCACAAATGTTTATACTACCGCCTACATCATATACATTTGTATGTCGATAGGATCAAGCTCGGATAGCGCTCAAGTTCTGATGATGAAGACCAATGTGAAGATGTTAATGCAACGCACTTTGAAGCTTTAGTTCAAGGTAAGTTTATATGACATTATCCTTATTCAATACAGCATATACGATGTGAAATTTATATTGTCATAATAATGTATTGTTTATTTACTATAAAGGATATTATGATATTGGTGATCCACTTATCAAGTGTCAGAATTGTGGTGCATTGATGTGGTACCAAGAAAGAACAGGAAAAAACAAGCATACTACAAGTCCTAAATATGAGCTTTGTTGTGGTCATGGGAGGGTTCAAATACCATTGCTGAAACATCCTCCTCCGTTCCTTCAAGATCTTTTGATATGTCATGATTCTTATAGCAAAAACTTTCAGCAAAATATTCGACTCTACAATATGATGTTTGCATTCACATCTCCCGGAGCAAAACTGGACTCATCCGTTAATAAGCAGCGAGGACCACCAACTATTAGGATACAAGGTCAACCATGTCATAGAATTGGTAGCATGTTGCCTATGCCTGGACAAACTCCAAAATTTGCACAATTGTATATTTATGACACTGACAATGAAATACAAAATAGGATGGAAGGAGTAAGGTATGTAAGTCAACAACCAAATACAACCTACTTTCTCATTCTACCTAGCAAACTTATGTATATATTGTTACAACGTCGTTAGTTTACTTTTTCAGGACTAATAACAAGATTGATCCAGAAATTGTGAGGAGGTTATCAATCATGCTTGACCAAAACAATCGGCATGCACAATCATTTAGAATGGCACGGGATAGGTTAAACCAAACAGAGTTACCTGAGTTGAAACTTAAATTAATTTCTGAGAGATCTTCTGATGGCGTATCAAACAATCTACCAATCAGATCTCAAGTAGCAGCCTCGATTGTTGGTGACGCTGATAATGCATCAAAGAGAGATATCATTATGGAAACACAGATCGAGAACTCCAGCGGATTGATGAATTGCATGCAAGTTATTTGGCTTACCAATATCCGCTCATATTTGTTTATGGTGAAGATGGTTATAGGATAGATATACTTCATAGAGACAGAGGTTCTACTAATAGGAAAAAAAGAAATCGACTTACAATCAGAGAATGGATTTCCTTCAGGATCCAAACTAGGGAAAGTGAGGGTTAAACATTGTTAAGATCAAGAAGATTGTTTCAGCAGTTTTTGGTTGATGCTTACTCTATGATGGAGTCGGAAAGATTGTCTTTTATCCGGAGAAACCAAAGGAAACTGCGAGTTGATAAATACCGAAATTTGAATGAATCAAGCAATGGCACACAAATCCAAGGATCAAATCGAGGGAAAAGGGTCATATTACCGTCTACTTATGTCGGTAGCCGTAGATACATGGATCAATTGTATTTTGATGGTATGGCAATTTGTAGCCATGTTGGATTCCCTGACCTATTTATTACATTTACATGCAATCCAAATTGGCCTGAAATTGTTAGACTTCTTGGCCAAATGAATTTGAAAGCACATGATCGGCCTGATATTGTAGCAAGGGTGTTCAAAATAAAATTTGAGGAGATGTTGACAGATTTAGTAAAAAAACATATATTGGGCAAAGTACTTGCATGTAAGTTCCAGGTTCATCAGCTGATTCTCCAAAAATTGCATTTCAGTGATTCTAATTTACAGTTCTGCATAAATACTAACACATTTTATGTCATATACATTATTGCAGATATGTACACTGTTGAATTCCAGAAAAGGGGATTGCCACATGCACACTTACTTCTCTTCTTACATCCCTCTAACAAGTACCCTTCTCCTGGTGATATTGACGGCATAATCTCAGCTGAAATTCCAGACCAACAAAAACAACCACAGCTATACAACTTGGTCAAAACACATATGATCCATGGGCCATGTGGTTTAGCAAATAGGTCTGCACCATGTATGAGGGATGCCAAATGTTCAAAATTCTTCCCCAAAAAATACCAAAGCACAACCATCGTTGATCTAGATGGCTACCCAGTGTATAGAAGAAGGGATACTGGTAGCACAATTGTCACACATGGCATTGAACTTGACAATCGTCACGTTGTACCCTACAATCCAAGGTTGTTATTAAAGTATCAAGCACACATCAACATGGAGTGGTGTAACCAAAGCACTTCAATCAAGTATTTGTTTAAATACATTAACAAAGGGTGTGATAGGATCACTGCTGTTATTACTCCGAATGAAATGGAAGGGCAATCTAATCGTCATAACATTGATGAGATCAAACAATACCTGGATTGTAGGTATGTCTCAATCTCTCTACCATGTTGAGAAACAATTATTTCTTTGAGCCTAATTTGGTAAGCTAATGCTTAAATACAATTACATTGTCATGAAAATCTATTAATATTAGGTCAATGTCATGGAAAAAGTGTAGCCTTAACATGGAATTGTTTGATCTTAGGTATGTCTCACCACCTGAAGCATGTTGGAGAATTTTTAAATTCCCAATCCATTGTAGAAAACCTGCAGTTGAAAGGTTGTTCTTCCACCTTTCAGGTGAACAATCTGTTTACTTTAATGATCACGAAGACATTGATGATATACTTTCAAAGCCAAGTGTTACAGAATCTATGTTTACATCTTGGTTACAATCAAATACACGATACACCGGTGGAAGAAACTTGACTTATGCTGAATATCTGACAAAATTTGTTTATGTCAAGAATAAAAGACTCTGGAAACCTCGGAATAAAGGTTTTACAATTGGAAGGCTTATTTGGGTTCCTCCATCTACTGGTGAACTATTTTATCTTAGGATGATGCTTATCAGAGTCGCAGGTCCTACTTCATATGAAGATATTAGGACTGTTTCAGGTATTGAATATCCAACTTACAGGGAAGCATGCTTTGCTAAGGGATTGCTTGATGATGACAGAGAATATATAGAAGCCATAAAAGAAGCAAACGAATGGGGTTCAGGTCACTACTTGAGGAAATTATTTGTGACAATGCTCATATCAAGTGCCATAAATAGACTGCATTTACGTGTGGAATAAAACATGGCAAAGGGTTATCGACGGAATCCTATATCAACAAAGAATTAATTACAATAACAAAGGTATTATCATCAAAACATGAATGGAAAAAGTTTATATGTAGCTACATAGTTTTTTATCCTAATAGTTTACCTCTATTGTTGCAGTAATCAAGGCCTTCAAGATGAACAAATTAAGCATCTAACCTTAATCGAGATAGAAAAAATCTTGCAAGCAAATAGAAGGAGCCTAAAGGATTTTTCAGGTATGCCATATCCAAAAGGATATATGGCAAGTCATGGTGGGAATAGACTCATATTTGCAGAGCTTGATTATGATTTGCACAAATTAGAACTTGAATTCCAAACTCTTTTTTCTTCTCTAACAGGTGATACTGTCATATCTAACAAAATTTGTAATTTAATTTTATAGTATCCAAATTTCAAACGAACTAACTTTTTATTAATCGATACTTATGCAGAGGAACAATCAGATATATATCACAAGATCATGGAAGTCACTTTGCAAAGTTAAAGGTGGCATGTTTTTCCTATACGGGTATGGTGGTACTGGAAAACATTTATGTGGAAAACATTAGCGAGCTTATGCGTTCTCAAGGTGGTATTGTATTAACTGCTGCATCCAAAGGGAATTGCATCTTTGCTATTGCCAGGAGGTAGAACAGCACATTCAAAGTTTAAAATTCCTATACCAACTCTACATAATGCAACTTGCAATATTCCTCAAGGGTCAGAGCTGGCAGAGCTTTTGAAGGTAACAAAGTTAATAATATGGGATGAAGCTCCAATGACTCATAAATATTGCTTTGAAGCACTGGACAAGACTCTCAGAGATATCATGAGTGACACCCAACATGGAGATAAAGTTTTTGGAGGCAAAGTGATTGTGTTTGGGGGAGACTTTAGACAAATATTACCTGTCATTCCTGGAGGAAGTCGTTCTGACATTGTGAATGCATCAATCAACGCATCATATCTTTGGGACTACTGTCAAGTATTATCTCTTACCAAAAACATGCGTCTGCAACATGCTTTGGAAAATAACAGTACAACAGAGCTTCAAGAATTCTCTCAATGGGTACTAAGTGTGGGGGATGGTCAGATTGCTGAGCCAAATGATGGTCTTGCAGAAATAGATATTCCACATGAATTGCTGATAACAACTTTCCATGATCCCATAAATGCAATTGTTGAAAGCACATATCCAAATTTTCTCAACCAATTCATGAATGAGGATTATTTGAAGTCAAGGGCTATTTTGGCGTCAACAATTGAAGTTGTAGATGAAATCAATGAATATGTCATGAAATTGCTACCAGGTATATTTGCATTTTAATAATTAATAGCTGGCTCTAAAACATAATTATTATTGTCTGTTTAACACTATTTTATAAGTTCTAATGTATTATATGTTTTTTCAAGAGATGAAAAGGAATATCTAAGTTCTGATTCCATCGATAAATCTGAAGCTAATCACACTGAAGCATTTGAAATTCTGACATCTGAATTTTTAAACACTCTAAGGTGTTCAGGTTTGCCCAATCATAGGATAAGACTCACAGTTGGCACCCCAATCATGCTACTAAGAAATCTGGACCAATCTGAAGGATTATGTAATGGAACTAGATTAATTGTCACCAGACTAGCAGACTATGTGCTGGAAGCAAAAATAATATCAGGGAAAAACATTGGTAATCTGACATATATTCCTCGGATTTCCATGTCTCCGTCCCAATCCTCATGGCCTTTCAAATTGATTAGGAGACAATTTCCTATAGTAGTTTCATATGCAATGACAATCAACAAATCCCAAGGCCAATCTCTAGCAAATGTCGGCCTATACTTGCCTAAACCTGTCTTTAGTCATGGTCAATTGTACGTTGCACTTTCAAGGGTTCAAAGCAAATGTGTTTGAAGATATTGATTCACAACAACGAAAACCAGGCATTGACCACTACTATGAACGTGGTCTTCAAAGAAGTTTTTCAAAACTTATAACAGGTAACATCCTTCTAGCACGTCAACTACATTCTAATGTAAAATCTAATGTTGACTTACAACTACACTGCATATTAAAACATGTGTCAACATGTATCAATGCTTTACAATTATACCATAAGATATAATATTCCACAAATGTGCATGCAGGTTGGAGACCTACCACATAAAGTGTCCAAGGAGAACCTTGCATATTCAGGAGATGCTACAAATGTTTTTCACGAACTTTTCAACAGCGACATTTGCTGACTCTTTTTGACAACTGATGTGCTTTCAATATTTTGTTTCAAATGCAATGTGCTTACTAGGCCCTTAAATAGACCTGAATTGTTACTTTTAATTCACTTATTACTATTACTTATATTATACTTGCCAATCAAACAAAACAAATGCTTTACAATATGTATGATTTAAGTATCCTTTGTTCGCTTTTAAGTGATTGGTAGAACAATGGTAATAGTATAGTCCGATTATTAAAAGCACCGCAATTGTTCATCCAAGCATAAATGGCTCACGACAAAAATGTGTTAAAAACAATTGTCTTGAGTTAAAATTTAGACCAAATGGCCCAACAGAATGTGTTGATACAGCTCACGTAAATTTTAGGCCAAACAATTGGCAACCCAACATGATCGTCATATTTTACATTGGTCATGTGCTAACTTGGACATTCCAAAATCAACCTAAGCTTCTCATCGCCATCAAGTAACAATAAGACAACTTGGCCAAGCGCTGGTCTTTCATTTGGAAACAACCATTTTGGCAAAGACAAAAATGGAGGCACAAAACGACATGGAGAAGTTTCAACGGTTGAAGCCGAAAGCCGATTTTGCAACCGTCCACATCAAGGGTCAGGTAAAGCCCTAAAATCGCAACCGAGTTGTACCTCAACATCATCAAATATGCTTCCAAGTTTAGTCAAAATGAAATAAGTACCATCTAAATAATGCATGTGGTCCCTTCATGTTTAGTTTCTTTGACAATTTTTACTATGCATGTGGTCCCCTGAATTTTCGTTGTTTATGGATCCAAAACAGATGGGACAAAAGGTGTGGGTAATTTCTGTGACTGTGCCTAAAAGGAAACATTTCAAAAGTATTTTAGGGCTTCATATATATGCCAAGCCTTTATTTTTTCTACAAAAGGTGTGGGTAATTTCTGTGACTGTGCCTAAAAGGAAACATTTCAAAAGTATTTTAGGGCTTCATATATATGCCAAGCCTTTATTTTTTCTAAACATTCGAGTAGCACTACTGAATTTGAACAAATTGTTTTGAATAGCACTACTGAAAAATAAAGTAGCATTACTGATGTTGAACTATTTAATGACCATAGCACTACTGATTTTGAACATGTTCTATTGGCTATTTTTTTTGTTAAGCTGTATGGAGAGGTGGAACCTACTTTCAATGAGAAATTCTTTGATCAACTCCCTACAACTTGGGCTTTGATTGATGAAAATAATAATATACATGAAGTTGAATACAACAAGTCACTAACAGTACCACTTCTGACAAATGGATGGGAGACACTAAGAGGTTTCTACGGAATGACTGGGGATCACATGGTATGGTTAGGATATATGGACAGGATCTATTCAAACTTAGAGTGTTTAAAGCCCCAAGTGAACCAAAAGGATTTCCCCGATTCCATAGCCGTTCCCCACGCTGCGCTCGACCGTCATTTACGCATACTTTGTCCAAGTTCAATGTAACTGCAAGTCACTTGGTAAAGCTTCATACCTCACACTGATGTTTGAATAATATTTAACAACCTTCCATTTATACATTTGTTTTTTGTCTCATGACTTTGGTGACAGGATTTAGCTCAAGAACTCGGGACTCATGTCAGGAGTACTCACTATGTAAGCCTGCTGTTGATTGGACCTACAGGTGCCTTCACTGAGTGCAAGGTATTGGCTAGAGATGGAAACAAAAGCTCTACAAAAATAGGCAAGGGGTGGAAAGCTTTTTGCAAGGAACAAAAACTCAAATCTGGAGATGTGCTTAGGTTTGTTTTCATCAAACTCGGGATTAACAATGCAATAAGGTGGAGAAAGTTAATGCTTAAAAAAGCCTACTGATATGAGCTAGAAAGAAATTTTGGTGGCAGGCAAATCTCACCAGTGGTTTTGCATGGGATCAGGACCTTATAATGTATTTTGAAGACGTCTTTTGCAAATGTATTTTGATTTCTACAAATTCAGCCCCTGGATTGTAAAAATATAGCATGGAAATGTTAATTCCATGTCTAGAACATGAAATATTATCCTATATGTTATATATGCAATATGAAGGATTATGTAGAATGATGCAAACTGGCCAGTAATGTTAAGTTACTTATTAATCTTTATGCTGATGTTATTTTATTTTGAGTGAATTTTGATTTGTGTTGATTTTAACTTATGACATTGTTTTCAACTGCTGAAACTATTATCCTCTCATTAATCACCTTCTTCATTAGTTGTGTAATGTTGATAACAATGGCATATTATTATGGATTGTTTGATGGTTATGTTCCTTTATATGATCACAAGAGGAAGAAGAATTCGTGGTATAGTATTTTTGTTGAGTTGAATGCTTGACTATTTGTTTAATAGTAATAATTTCTCCACTACACTTGGTCATTCTCCCTATCTTTCAAAAATATATGCCTTTAGTAATTCAGGACAATCGCTAAGTTTTTTTATGCTTCACATATCATTTATAGTGAAATTGTGGTTGTCTCTGGTGTTCATTCAATTTGAAAGAGGAAGACATAGTTTTGACTTTAGTTTATGTTTGTACTTTGGTCATGTTCTAAACAAATACTTTTGATGCTACAAGTATTTTGAGCGGTGTTACACAAGCACGATTGGAGCTTGCTAAAATACAAAACAAATTCATTTTGCATTGTTTTATTAGCTACTTAACATGTTATATGATGAGTGAAAAACGTGTAATATTATATTAATCTTTAAAGGTTACAAAATTCAAGACTCGCTATTCGACATAGCTATATAACGTTACATACTTCGCGGCGTAGCAAGTACGGTCTATTACTAGTTTATACTAACTAAAAGGCAATAATCATCAACCAATTAATTAATTCACCAAGCAATCATCCCTAATCCCCCTTTCAAAAATGGTTTTCATCCCCAAAAAGACTCAATCAAAGTGTTAGCTCCAAAACTACTACCCAAAACTATTCTTCAAGCTTCTCAAAAACAAGGTTTTACATAGAAATCCTCTAGCTCCTTTGATTCTAACCATTTCAACAATGACAATAACAATTATATCTACTAAGAAACAAGAATAATCAATCAATTAAATGTTTCACAAGGTGACCACCATAAATCCCTCTTTCAAGAATAGATTTTTTTTTTCAAAAACAATACCCAACAATGTGCTAGTTCCAAACCTATCACCAAATATATCAACAATAACAACAAATAAACTCAATCAACTAATTAATTATCAAAACATAGGCACTCATCAAGCTCAAACTCAATTTTTATGCTCTTCAAGAATAGGATTCCTCAACAACACAACAATCCTTTGATTCAAGTTAAATTCTAACAACTACAATAGCATTATCAACCACTAGGAAGCAAGAAACACAACCAACTTTAAAGGATTCACAAGGAGATCACCCAAATCCCTTTCCCTTAGGTTTTTGCACCTAGGGTTTCATTAAAAAAATTTGGGGGATTGAGTTCATGTCTCCATGATCATAATCAAGCACTAAATCAAGCATAAAACAAGAGTTGAAGCAAGAAAAACATTTCCTACTTCCTATATGGAGCTCACGGCCTTGGGTTCAAAGAGAGGCAAGGAGAAGGTTGCTTTCATGCTTACCCACAAGGTTAGGAAAAAGAAATCAAGTAGAAGAAGCTAGAAGCAAGCAAGGAAAATCAAGAGTTCATCACCCAAAAATCTGCATATAGGTCATGATTTTGGCTCCAAACAAATGGGAAAGGAACTTGATCTTATAACCACTTTCTTGACCAAGGTGAGGGTAGTGTTTAGGAGCTGAAAATAGAAAAAATGATGGGGTTAAAAGAAAAGGAACTCACGTACAGGAGGCAAGGAAGAAGGAAGAAGAGCTTGGCTTGAACTTCACTTTTTCCACCCACACTTGAAACAAGATGAAAGTAACATGAGAGGATGAGAAAATGGGGGGCGCTACAGCTTGCATAAAAAGAAAGGGAGGAAGATGGCATGAACAATTGGGTGAGGGAGGAAGGGACTTTGCTTCTTTTCTTTTGTTTTTCACTTCACCAACACTAGGATTTAGGAGAGAAAAAAATAATGAATGGGGGAAGAATGAAGGAGGGCAGGTCACGACCTGAGAAGGCAAGGGAAATGAGAGAGAAAAAAATATTATTAAACAAGTCTTATCCTTCTCACCCACAATTAAACTTAAGAAAGGAAAATGAAATAAAAATATGGATGGGTGAAGAATAAGGGGAGGGGGTCACGACCAAGTCCCCAAAAAAAAGGGATAAAATTTTAATTAAATAAATGTAATCACTTGGTTAAGAAAGGCTTAGAAAAAGGTAACACTAATTAACCTCAAAAAGTGTGACACCTAAGCTCCATAAAGCAAGATTCTAATCCCATCCAAGAGTCTAAACATCTAATCTTTCATCCCTCATAATTACCCTCTAATCTTAGAGTTTAGAGTGTACTAAAAACACGGCGTCGAGTAACCGCGTTACCGATTAATTCTTCGCTGATTAATTCATGGAAATTAATTTACAGAGAAATTAATTCACCGCGTGAAAATATTTTATCATAAATAATAAAAATAATAATATCAAACACCCAAAAATAATCATGACAAGTTACGATTCGATTTTCATCGAAATCGGGTTCATTTAGAATTTTATTCATGATAAAACTACCCTATGATTCAACGCGATTTAAACTTCGTTAGAATTTTTCGACGATATTCAAACCTTGAATTAATATAAAATATTAATTCTCAAATTTAATTTGATCTTGATTTAATTAATTCACTTAATTAGAGAATCAGAAATTGCTTATTATAGCAGAAATACGACAGAAATACACTACAATAGCGCTAAATAACGTATCGTAAAAATTACGGGTGTTATAGTTTGTTTCTTACAAGGAAAGTGATGCTGGGAGAGTATTAATGGGAAAAAACATTGCTTGCAAATTTGTTGGTATTGGTACTGTCAAGATTAGAATGCAAGATGGATCGGTTAAAGAATTCACTCAGGTAAGACATATGCCTGAACTTAAGAGAAACCTCATATCTCTTGGGGTGCTGGACCAAGGGGCTACTCTTTCAACAGTGAAGGGGGAATTCTCAAAGTCAGCAAGGATTCTAAGCTAATTCTATAGGGCTCTAGGAAGCATGGCTTATACAGATTACTTGGTAAGACAATTGTCAATTCTGCTGGTTTAATTTCTGCTGTTAAGTCTGATTCCACAAAACTATGGCATCTTATACTTGCACATGTTATTGGTAAAGGCTTAGAGGAATTATATAAGCAAGGATTGATTGGTAATGGGGATTTTGAAAAGTTAGATTTCTGTGAACATTGCTTATATGGAAAACAGAAAGGACTAAATTCTCTACTGCATTGCATACAACTAAAGGTGTTCTTGAGTATGTATATTCTAATATTTGGGGGCCAACTAGGGTCCCATCTATGGGAGGGGCCCGATTCTTTATTACTTTCATAGATGATTGGTCAAGGAAGGTGTGGGTTTATTTGTTGAAACACAAGAACCAAGCTTTTAAATGTTTTAAACAATGGAAGGCTTTGGTTGAGAAGCAAATTGGGAAGGAAATAAAGGTACTCAGAACTGATAATGGGTTAGATTATTTGAGTGAGGAATTCACTGGTTTTTGCAAAGATAATGGCATAGTTAGGCATAAAACAGTAAGATCAACCCTTCAACAAGATGGCCTAGCTGAAAGAATGAATATGACCATTTTTAAGAGGGTGAGATGCATGCTATCAAATGCCAAACTTGCCAAGACTTTCTGGGGAGAGGCTGTGAGCACATCCTGTTATTTGATCAACAGATCTCCTTTTTCTACAATCAAGATTAAGATACCAGAGGAATTATGGACTGGCAGGCCACCCAACTATGAAAACCTTAGGATTTTTGGCTGCACTGCTTTTATTCATGTCAATGAAGGAAATCTAGAACCAAGATCAAGGAAAGGGTTTTTTTCTTGGGTATCCTGATGGTGTCAAAGGATAAAAGGTGTGGATAACATGTCCTGGAAGTGAAGGTAAAATGGTTATCAGCATGGATTTGATATTCAAAGAAGAAGACATGCTTGAAGAGGTTAGCAAGGGTCCAACATTGACACAGGCTAGTGATCAGAGGGATCAATCTGCAGTAAGTGACACTGGATACCAACTTGTTAAAGACAGAGAAAGGAGGGAAATCAAGCCTCCTGAAAGGTATGGCTATGCTGATATCATAGCCTATGCCTTGAGCATAGAGAATGAAGAGCAAGATTCAGATCCATCCAGCTACACAGAAGCTGTAACAGGTGCAGAATGTGAGCAGTGGAAGGCAGCAATGAGGGATGAATTGTCTTCTCTCTTGAAGAATGAAACTTGGCAGCTTGTGGAGAAACGTCCTAACAAGAGAATCATAGGCTGCAAGTGGATATTCAAGAGAAAACCTGAAGTTCTACGAGTTGAGAAGGGGAGATACAAAAGGCTAGGCTTGTTGCTAAAGGCTTTACCCAAAAGGAGGGAATAAATTTCAAGGAAATATTTTCTCCTGTGGTAAAGCATACCAGCATTAGAGTCATTTTGGCTTTAGTGGCTAATTACAACCTAGAGCTTGAACAAATAGATGTCAAAACAGCTTTCTTGCATGGTCATTTAGATGAAGAAATCTTCATGAATCAGCCTGAGGGATTTGTTGAAAAGGGCAATGAGAATTTGGTTTGTCTCCTCAAGAAATCATTGTATAGACTCAAGCAATCTCCAAGACAATGGTATCTTAGATTTGATTCTTTTGTGATTTCAAAAGGTTACAATAGAAGCTCCTATGATAGTCGTGTTTACTTCAAAAGGGAAAGTTTAGGGAAATTCATCTATCTCTTACCCCATGTTGATGACATGTTAATTGCTAGTGAAGACTTGGATGCAATCAGAAAATTGAAGAAGCTACAGTGTGCAGAGTTTGAAATGAAAGATTTAGGGGCTGCAAACAGAATTCTTGGGATGGAAATCACAAGAAACCGATCTCAGGAAGTACTCTTTGTGAAGCAAACCAGTTATGTTGAGAAGGTTCTCAAGAGGTTCAATATGGTGGAGGCAAGACCTGTCACTACACCTACTGGAGGTCATTTTAAACTCTCCATAAATCAGTGTCCCAAAACTGATGAAGAGCATAAGTATATGGCTAACATACCCTATGCTAATGCTACTGGCAAATTATGTATACCATGGTCTGCACAAGGCCTAACATAGCATTTGCAGCCAGCATGGTGAGTAGGTTCATGGGGAATCCAAGGAAAGAGCATTGGTATGCTGTTAAGTGGATTTTCAGGTATCTCAATGGTTCAAAAACTGTTGGACTCATCTACGGAAACATTGCAGACAGAAACAAGGGGCTGGATGGTTTTGTAGATGCAGGTTTTGCTGGAGACATTAATAAGAGAAGGTCTCTTAATGGTTATGTTTTCACTATATATGGTAGTGCTATCAGTTGGAAGGCCAACTTGCAGTCAATTGTGGCTCTAACTGAAATTGTGAAGGAAGTAGTGTGGCTCAAGGGTCTTGTGAATGAGTTAGAAGGCAAGGCAGTAGCTGTAACAGTTTGGTGTGATAGTCAAAGTGTAATTTGTCTCTCTAAGAATCGAGTTTTCCATAAGAGGACAAAGCACATTGACATAAAGTCGCATTACATTCGGGACATTATTGCTGAAGGAATTGTGGAAGTGAAGAAGGTACCAACAGAGGACAACCCTGCAGATATGCTAACAAAAGTAGTTCCAACAACCAAATTTAGTCACTGCCTTGATTTGGTAAATGTTGGAGCTCGTGGTCACTGAGGTTTCTACTAGAAATCTGCAGCATTCCAACTATGGCCTGTTCAATGAAGATCTAAGGTGGAGAATTGTTAATTGTGGATCATCATTAGGTAGTTAGTTGGTTATGCATGTGTCAAGTAAGTGATAACTCACTGTATTATTATTTCCCCATGTATTCAGTTAGTTATGTTAGTTAGGAATTGGTTGCAACTAATGTAATAGAATCAGGTAGGGAATTAGAGTGGCTATATAAGTCTTGCTTGTGGGGGAAGTTATCTCCAATTGTAATCGATAGAAGTGGTGAGGTGCGGAGATCTCTGTGAGGGAGTGAGTGATACTTTGTAATTCTTCTGTGAAGATCAATAATACCAGAATCGTTCCTTGAAGAGTGGATGTAGGAGTGATACCCTGTCACTACCGAACCACTATATGTTGGAACCTAAACGATTGAGAAGTTTAGACCCTCATTAATTTTGATGATAACAAAATATTCACAAGAGAACAATTTATGTTCTAACAATTCTTGAAGTGTGCAGATACTAATATTACATATATTTCTAAGCCACTTAAACAAGAGAAGGATACACTCCATGTGTCAGCATCCGGCTCATCCTAGTATACTGTCCTCGTGAACGTCTGGAATTATCTTCTTGTGACACTAGTCTTATCCATTTGCTATGAGCATCCGATCTTCCGTTCTGAGCAAGCGTCTGAACTTCATTATAAATCACGTGTTGGTCACGTAGTTGCTCTTCCTCTCAGAATTTTCTGAAACGGATTTCGAATTTGAACTTATGCACTAAAATTGTTGTACGAGGTATCAAAGGTGACACCTTTAGCTAAAAGACAAAAATCGTACAAGCAATTGTGAAAAGCAAGGTAGTACGAAAACGGTAATGTGTACTACTAAGATATTCTCTGGAAAGGAAGAAAGAGGCAGCTTTTTGAAATCACCTCACTCAATGGAAAGGAGCCATTTTTATCAGAATTCGTAATATCCTTTATAACTCCTATAAATACCCCAAGGTATCCATTGAAGAAATAGCGAAACTCTACAAGAGAATATTGCTTCATTTATCGAGAACAAGCATCGTTGTTATATACACTACAAAGAGTGAATACTCTGAAAACACTGCTTCTGTGAGCAATCAAGTTTCGAGCCAAGTCTCTGGACTACAAGAACTGAACTTAACGTCCGACACTTTCTTTTAGAATGCAATTCTATATTGAGCTTAATTTTTATCCTCTCTGTGAGAGTTATTTATACTTGTATTCAACTTACTTGTAAAAGTTATTTTGGCCTAGTTAAGGCTGTTCCCTCAAAGGCTCGAATGTACTGAGTCGTTTTGAGAAGTTAAGAGTATTGTCAAGGTTGTGACAGTAGAATACTCTTAAGGTTTTGTAATCAGTTGATTATAGTGGAAAATCCTTCAGGAACGAAGGGACTAGACGTAGCTACCAGTTTGGTAGTGAACTAGTATAAATCTCTGTGTCTCTTGCTTTACTGCTTTCTATTTATCTTTATCTTGCTCTGTTAAAAACAAGTTTTCACAAACTGCTTTTCCAGCGTCTGGTTTATTTCCAGCGCCCATTTAACAAACTCTTTTGAAAAATCTGTGTTCTAAGTGTTTTTAAATCAAAGATTGCGAAAAGTTTTCAACACAATTCAACCACCCTTCTTGTGTTCACGTTCAGTTGGTACCAGAGCTCGGCCTCTTGGTTGATCACTTAACAGTGTTAAGAGTAAAGATCCTACTGTGAACATGTCTGCTGAAGGTGGTCATATGAACCGTCCTCCTCTATTCAATGGAGAAAAATTTGATTACTGGAAAGATAAGATGAAAGCATTCCTTGAGGCACAAAATCTTGATTTGTGGGATATAGTTGAAAGTGGATACATTTCTCCCGCTAATGCCCTTAGTGTTGCAATACCTAGGGAAAACTGGACTGATGATCAGAAAAAGAGATATCAAACCAATCAGAAGGCTAGATTTATTCTCATCTGTGCTATGACAGAAAGAGAATATGATAAATGTGGTAAGTTTGATACTGCCAAAGAAATCTGGGATTCTCTTGTTTTGTCTTATGAGGGTTCTGCCCAAGTAAGAGAAACAAAGGCTAGCATGATGGTTCGCCAAAATGAGCTATTCAAAATGGAAGATGGAGAAAACATTGAAACTATGTTTGGAAGGTTCCAAACACTTGTTCATGGGTTGCAGGCCCTTGGAAAAAGTTATACTACACGACCATGTGAGAAAGATCTTGAGAAGTTTGACTAAGCGGTGGAGACCCAAAGTCATCGCTATTCAAGAAGCAAAGATCTAAATGTCCTTCGGCTTGAAGATCTTATGAGTTCTTTGAAAGCTCATGAACTTGAGCTAAATGAAGAAGAACCTACCAAGAAGAGTAAGTCTATTGCTTTAAGAGTTAATCAACATAAACCTAGTACTTCTAAAGCTTTTCAGGCTGAAGAAGAAGAATCAGATGATGAAGCTTCAGAAGGAGATTATGATGGATCAGATGATGAGCTAGCTTTCATGTATAAGAAGATCCAGAGAATGTGGAAGAAGAGAAACTTCAGAAGGAGGTTTCAGAAGAAAGATACAAAGGACAAGAAGGAAAGCAAAGACAAGGACAAAGCCCAAGTCATTTGCTATGAATGTAAGAAGCCTGGACATTTTAAGTCCGAGTGTCCTAATCTTAAGGAAAAGTCCACAAGAAGCTCCTTCAAGAAAAAGAAGAAAGGTCCCATGGCAACATAGGAAGATCTTGACTTATCCTCCTCTGAGGAAGATAAAGAAGAAGAAGCTCACATTGCCCTCATGCAGACACTGATCTTGATTCAGAAGAAGAAGTTGAAGAGGTAATAATATATGACTCTTATTCTGAACTTCAACTTGCATTTGATGATTTGTTAAAGGATTCTGCCACTCTCTCTATTGAGTATAAGAATTTGAAAAAGAAATTTTCAAAACTATCACAAGATTTTCATCCTTTACACAATGAAAACTCTGTACTCAATGAAGAGAACCGTGTTTGAAATCGAAAATCAGCTTACGGTGGATAACCAGCGTTTGGAAGCCAACAAGCAACCGTGGTCGAGAGCTCTCAAGTTAAAAGCTCAGTAGTTACAGTGCAATCCTAATCGCAAATCAAATGACTATGAACATGCATTTCAAAAGTTTCTTGCAGAGTGTAACTCAAGCAAGCAAGCTTCTATGATTTGGGGTGTCGAAAAGCGACATCTCATGGTCTTGGTTATATATCGATGAACCTCTTTTGGAAAATGATTCAAAGATCTGATAAATCCAATAATCATAGTAAATGCTTGCATTGTACTTAATGCAATAAATCTGGTCATTTGAAAAGTGCGTGTCTTTGTGTTTACAACTAAGAAGGACAAGTATCTTTCAAGAACTAACAAAAAGGACCCAAAAGATATGGGTACCTAAAGATAAAATAGTCTATGTTGCGGACTTGCTTAGCAACAAAGTCAACACACCTATCTTGGTACTTAGACAAGGATGCTCGCGTCACATGACGGGAGAAAAGCATATGTTCCAAGAACTAAGACCTAGAGAAGTGGATTCGTTGGTTTTGAGGAAACCAGAAGGTAAAATAG
The DNA here is from genome assembly GCA_037113605.1 of Calophaca sinica. Taxonomy (NCBI): domain Eukaryota; kingdom Viridiplantae; phylum Streptophyta; class Magnoliopsida; order Fabales; family Fabaceae; genus Calophaca; species Calophaca sinica. The sequence goes on from CM073733.1 coordinate 65,053,563, forward strand.
TTGGAATTGGTCGCATAGGTCGACAAAGGAATCTTTTGGGATACTCTAAAAGATCTAAAGCTTTTAGAATATACAACAAAGAAACTTTGTGATTGAAGAGTCCATTCATGTCAAGTTTGATGATAAGAAGCCCGACATTGCTATGTCGAGCTAGATGAGTTATTTTCGTAATTAAATCTCATTGACAAGTCGACGGTGAACATGCATCTTCATCATCCGTGGTGACAAGACGAAGAATTCTACTCAAGCGTATGAAGCAAGAAAAAGTCGAAGTACAAAACCAATCATCCAAAAGATCAAATCATAGGAGAACCTGGTGATAAAGTACGAACCAGATCGTCTTTCAAGGAGCATGCTGATTTTGCACTTCTTTCTGAAATGGAACCTAAGACGAGTGATCAAGCTTTGGAAGATGAAGGGGGGATTCTAGCAATGCAAGATGAGCTAAATCAGCCCAAAGAAATGATGTATGGAAGCTAGTCACTCTACCAGAAGATAAGCAAGCTATTGGTACTAAATGGGTATTTAGAAATAAGCTTGATGAAAATGGTAAAGTTGTGAGAAATAAAGCAAGGTTAGTTTCTCAAGGTTACTCACAAGAAGAAGGTATTGATTTCACTGAAACTGTTGCACCTGTTGCAAGACTAGAAGCTATTCACATTTTACTTTCGTTTGCAGCACATCATGAGATAACACTATATCAAATGGATGTGAAAAGTGCTTTTCTAAATGGTTTTATAACTGAGGAAGTTTATGTTAAACAACCTCCTGGTTTTGAAGATATTGAATTTCGTAACATGTTTTTAAACTTAAAAAGGCTCTATATGGTCTTAAGCAAGCTCCCAGAGCATGGTATGATAGACTAAGTTCCTTTTTAATGGAAAATGGATTTATAAGAGGTTTAGTTGACACTACTCTTTTCAGAAAATCTTCTAACAAGCATTTCATACTTGTTCAAATCTATGTTGATGATATCATTTTTGGAGCCACTAATGAAAGCCTTTGCAAAGAATTTTCTGAGCTTATGCAGGCTGAATTTGAGATGAGCATGATGGGAGAATTAAAGTTTTTTCTTGGAATACAAATCAAGCAATGCAGTGATGGTATCTATATACATCAAAGCAAATATATCAAAGAATTATTAAAGAAATTCAAGATGCTGGATTGTAAGCCTATGTGTACACCTATGCATCCTACCTGCACTCTTAGTAAAGATGAAATTGGTAAGAAGGTAGATCAGAAAATGTACAGAGGTATGATTGGATCTCTACTTTATCTTACGGCTTCAAGACCTGACATTATGTTCGGCCCCTGCTGTGTGCTAGATTTCAATCGGATCCTAAAGAATCACACCTGAAAGTCTTTGTCAAAAAGAATATTCAGATATTTGCAAGGAACTACTAATCTTGGTTTGCTTTATAAGAAATCAAAAGATTACAAATTAGTAGGTTTACGTGATGCTGACTTTCTTTGGAGACCGAATTGAAAGAAAAAGCACAAGTGGTAGCTGCCAATTCCTTGGAGCAAATCTTGTATCTTGGTAAAGCAAAAGGCAAAGCACAATTGCACTCTCAACAAAGCAGGTTTAGTATATTTCAAGAGCAAGTTGCGACTCTCAACTTCGTGGGATGAAATATCAACTTGAAGATTACTTGATAAAAGAGAGTAACATTCCTATCTTTTACTTCTGCAATCTGTCTTACTAAAAATCCCATATTGCATTCACGAGCCAAGCACAATGAGATTAAGCATCAATTTATAAGAGACTATGTTCGTAGGGTATTCTAGAAATAAAATTTGTAGACACTGATCATCAGTGGGCTGACATATTTACAAAACCCTTTGCTGAAGATAGATTCAATTTTATAAGAAGAAATTTAAACTTTCATCTTATAGAAGAATGATTAATCTCAGCGTCTGAAAATAAACAAAATCTCAGCATCTGATATGACATAAGCATGTATGTGTATAAGCATCTTATTTGTCATATGCATCATAACTCATCACCTGGTGAATTGGTTGCGTGCGTCCGAGCACACCCACACGTGTCACATGTGTTAAGGACTTAAGCGTCTCATCATATCTACTGAGTCATAATTGTTTATGTCTTTCGATAAAATCTTTTTCTTGATTTTACTTTTCTTTTGGCGTCTGCATTTAATGAAAAGGCAAATCTTTAGTTTCTTTTTGATTTAATTTTTATGTGGAAATACGAAGCGATATTTTGAAAAAGGACTGTAACATTCTCTATTACCTTTCCCACTACTCCACATTTTTCGCTCCATCACTTCACTCTGCGTTTCCTGCAAAACCGTGCTCTTTCTCTCTATCTCTCTCTCTCTCGTGTGTGTTTTCAACCCTAAAACCTCCATCACCTTCTCTTCAATTGCTACAATGGCCGATGTAAAGGTTGGACAATACATCAGCTTTCGATGTCTTCTCCGAGGAAAAACTTCAATGAGAACCGGTTGATTTCGAGAACTTCAAGCTATACGGTTTTGATTTTGAGGAAGGTCTTGAGAAACTGGTCGAAAAACTACTTCATCCGGGAACCGGTTGACGATCGAGCTACGCTTATTAAGGAGTTATGGGAAGTGCATACTTACTTCCGGAGAAATCATAGAAGGTCACATCGAGGATTCAAACTACGCTTCACTATCAACTCTATTGCTCGCACAATCAAGTGTCCGTGTGAAGGAATCAGTTACCATGCAACCGGGCCGATGCTTATAGAGGACTTGAAAAAGTCAATGAAGCTCGCTTTGAGAACTACCGTGAATCAAGAAGAAGAACATCACTCCCACGGCTAAAGACTTGAAAAGCCACCATCGAGTCTTGCGACAAAATTATCGCCAAGAGCGTGATTCAAGGTCGCTCAAGCGACATAGTGAACTACGAGCAAAAGTACATTATGAGGAACTAGATGGATGGGAAGAAAATCAATCTCACAAGGTTGATTATCATCAATTTGATAAATGGCCTTGTCTTCTCAAGGAAGAATATTGATAAGAAGAATATCGTCAAGATAATCCCATATGGAGTTCTTCTCTCCATTATGATGATCAAAGACGGCATTGTAAGGAAGTCGATCGACTCCATCAACACGCAGGAAAAGGAAAAATACTTTGGTGTTGGTGCCGTTGTTCACGTAAGTTTTTGGAGTCAACAATTTGGTCAGATGCGACTTATTACAGCTCCATGATCAAGAAGGTGAAAATAGAGCAACAGAAGGAGAAGTCAAAAGAAAACCACCGTAAGCTCAATGATCAATGTGAAAAGACTCGCCAGTCTTCTTCAAGGGAGATCGAAGAACAAAGCGTAAGGTGGCACTGCACCTACCGTTGAAGAACCGTAAGATGATGATAGAATTCCCATCGAAAGGTCTTGGAGAAATGTTTAGACCAGAAATGAAAAGGATGCTTCAAATCGGCCAAGGGAAGCAAATCCCTCCTCCTCCTCCTGCTGTTGTGTTGTCACCAGGGTCAAAAAAGAAGGTTGGTCAGTCATCAGAGGTTACCCCAAAGGTACTTGATTTTACTGTTGATGAATCAGTATCTGTGTTTGATGCTCATGATGTTATTCCTGCACCACCTTTGTCTGTTTCACAACCACAAACACAAACCAGGAAAACCAGAATGAGCCTTCAACAAACCTCAACCCTCTCTAAACCTACCCAACCATCATCCACTACACTCAACCTTGACCTACCACAAAATTCTTCAAATACTTCACCTACCACATATATTTCCAAACTTCACTCTCATCCCTTTAATCTATTATTCAAAATACCTCCCATTAATCCCTTCAAACCCTACACACCTAAAACCTACAAAATCACCAAAACCACTCCCACCTTACTCACCATTACCCATAAACCTCTGACGCTGGTGGAAGGAAGAATGTCTCATACAAACCACAGCTTGTTAAGTATGAGATATATCACAAAGATCTACAATCGTCCCTCCACATGGCATTTGAAAACCTTCACCTCTAGAGCTGCCAGATTGGAAATTGCCTCTCCGATAAGTGCTACCTTCAAGGATGGAGAAGACCACTTTCAGATGTCATTTAAAGGAAGATTGAGACCAGATCTGTAGCGAGCAATTCCCTTCTCTCGCTGATCTTCCTAGCTCCCTACCACAACCGAACCGCTCACATTGGAAGAATGCGGAAGGTGGATCACAGATGAAGAAGTCGCCTTCATGGCACACCGTCTTGAGATGAAGAAGATTGAAATGTCAGGCAGTATAGGGATCCTTCTTCGTATCGGTAAAGATTGTACCGCATGCACAAAGGTGGCTACCTTGGTCTATCCCCTGGAAAAGGAAAGAACTCGCTCCGGCAAGCGGCCATTCAAAGAAGATCGGGCTCAAGGAGTGTGAGAAGGCTCCCAAAAAGTACAACCTTAAGGAATTCTCTAAGCTTCCGATGCCAAGATCTCTCGAGGATCATGCCGTAGGTTTTACTCAATTCTCCGAAGGAAGATGAATGGAGAATCGCTCCTCAAACCGCCGCAATGCCGAGAAGGCCACTATTCCAACAGCTGGCACAATCGCCAGATTATCGACATCAATCTTGGAACAGTCTACTTCGATGATATGTTCGGATGCTCGATGTCGTGCCTTTGATCGCATGAAGATATATGTCCATTGGGTCTTGTGACCAAGCACTTCGACATTGGATTTACTTGGAGTCAATGGTCTGAGTCTTGGAAAGACAAAGCCATGTTACCATGCCTTGTCCCCTAGTGCTAGAAGAAGATGACAGGGAAAATCTGCGAAGAATATACCTGGCAGAAAATGAAGCACTCTCTTTCGCTTGTGAAGCATTAAGTGTCTTTATCAGAAGTATATGGGGAGAAGAAGCTGGAAATAGGTTTGATGCTTTCACTGCTGATGTAGTTCTACACAGAGAAATCATCTTCATGGATTTGCTGTATCCAGAAGATGTGAAGTATAAATGGGAAATTCAAACAGAATCTGAGCTCAGAAAACTTGGAAATCTCATCAAATGGTTTATACCAAATGATGCATTTTTTCTAAGAGCTCAACGGAAGAAGGAATTGAGACTGACGCTATCCAACTGGGTGCTAGCAGAGCATCAGAAGATGAAACCTGCACCCGTACCAGAAGCTGGACCTTCTACTTCTACTCCTGCAGTTGAGATGGTCACTATTCCCAAAGCAGAGTTTGAAGAAATGAAGGCCACAAACATGAAAGTCACTCAGCTGGAGACTGCTCTGAAATTACTATATGAACGTCTCAACATCCCTCCACCACCTCTTCCAAACCCTTGAATTTATTTATTTTTGTGTGATATAAACTATTTCTTTATTTCGTTGATACACTTATATATATACACTAATTTTGCTCTGATTATCTGTTAATATATACCTACATCTGACTTATATTCAAATTTTTCTAAGTCTTATTTTGACTATGATGTGTTTTTACACTCTTTTTGTCTGATGACAAAAGGGGGAGTAAAAGAAAGGTATGATGAACACGTGAAAATCTGACTACGTGAAAATCTGACTAACTTACCGTCCGATGTTCACACTCCGATGGATACGCTGGAACTGAAGTATCATGCATAGCATTTCATACATAGCATTTGTGTGGTTATTTATTAATGCGCTAATATTCATTGATCTAGTGCTCTTATAATGATCAATAAATTTGGTACAATTTGATTAAATCAATCTTTTTGATCAGCATCCGATCTTACTCTGATACATCTACGTATTTTTTTTGCGATCACTTAATTGAATTTGTTTATCAACTATCGCCTTAATACTAGAATTATCTTATATATCAAAATTGTTAAATTCAGGGGGAGACCCTTGATGTCATTTTGAAACTAAATTGTTCATCAACATTAGATATTTGTCATCATCAAAAAGGGGGAGATTGTTGGAACCTAAACGATTGAGAAGTTTAGACCCTCATTAATTTTGATGAGAACAAAATATTTACAAGAGAACAATTTATGTTCTAACAATTCTTGAAGTGTGCAGATACTAATATTACATATATTTCTAAGCCACTTAAACAAGAAGGAAGAAGCTCTCAAGAGAAGGATACACTCCATGTGTCAGCATCCGGCTCATCCTAGTATACTGTCCTCGTGAGCGTATGGAATTATCTTCTTGTGACACTAGTCTTATCCATTTGCTATGAGCGTCCAATCTTCCGTTCTGAGCAAGCGTCTGAACTTCAATATAAATCACGTGTTGGTCACGTAGTTGCTCTTCCTCTCAGAAGTTTCTGGAACGGATTTCGAATTTGATCTTATGCGCTAAAATTGTTGTACGAGGTATCAAAGGTGACACCTTTAGCTAAAAGACAAAAATCGGACAAGCAATCAGAAAAGCAAGGTAGTGCAACGGTAATGTGTACTACTGAGATATTCTCTGGAAAGGAAGAAAGAGACAGCTTTTTGAAATCACCTCACTCAATGGAAAGGAGCCATTTTTACTGTAACGGTAATATCCTTTATAACTCCTATAAATACCCCAAGGTATCCATTGAAGAAACAGCCGAAACTCTACAAGAGAATATTGCTTCATTTACTGAGAACAAGCACTGTTGTTATACACTACAAAGAGTGAATACTCTGAAAACACTGCTTCTGTGAGCAATCAAGTTTCGAGCCAAGTCTCTGGACTACAAGAACTGAACTCAACGTCCGACACTTTCTTTTAGAAAGCAATTCTATATTGAGCTTAATTTTTATCCTCTCTGTGAGAGTTATTTATACTTTTTTTTAAAAGCAAAAGAAAGGAAGAGGGCCTCGTTAAAACCTTCTGATGCAAAACCCTCCTTAGGGAAAAAACACCAAGAAGGAAAAAAAGTACCCTCCCCTAAATTTTATTAATAAAAAATAAAAATGAAAACAAGTAAACATGGGGGGACAATACCAAAACCCATGAGGAAAGACAGTTCGACAAAGAATGACTAAAATCCAGCTGGCGTGCAAAAGCATCACAATAATATCTCTCATCCCAACTATGTTGGCACCAAAGATACTAACAATCATCTGCAGCACACCAGTCAAAGAACACAAACAGCCAATAAAAACCACCATAGAGCATAAACTATTTGAATCTAAAGTTGGGGAGCCCAAATTTATTCCTGAAGAAATCCGTCCTGATAAAAGAAGGGATAGAATTCCACCAAGAGAAGCATCTAGAAGTGATACCAAAAGAGGCCAACTTGTCCGCACAATGGTTTCCTTCCCTGAATATATGAGAAATTTTAAAAGACATGGAAGAAGTAGTGAAGATGCAGTTCCTCCATCGGGTGCGAAGATGCCAAGGGGCGAGAACAGGATGCGAGAAAGCTTGGACCACTAAAGAAGAGTCACACTCCAGCCAAAGCCGAGTCCACCCTTTACGGGCCGCTTCTTCAATGGCGAAAATTGCAGCCAAAAGCTCAGCCTCAAAAGAGGAAGTGGTGCCAAAAAAATCAGCAAAGCAACCCAGCACAGCACCACTGCGGTCCCTGAAAATGCCTCCACCTCCAGCAAGACCAGGAGCACCCCGGGCAGCCCCGTCAGTGTTTGCTTTAACCCAACCACAAGGCGGAGGAAACCAATCAAGAACTCTTGCAGAGAGGAAGACATACAAGCAGTGGTCAAATTTCCAGATAAAGAAGTAGAGCCCACAACCATGTTCTTAGCAGCCCACAACCATATTTATACTTGTATTCAACTTACTTGTAAAAGTTGTTTTGGCCTAGTTAAGGTTGTTCCCTCAAAGGCTCGAATGTACTGAGTCGTTTTGAGAAGTTGAGAGTATTGTAAAGGTTGTGACAGTAGAATACTCTTAAGGTTTTGTAATCAGTTGATTATAGTGGAAAATCCTTCAGGAACGAAGGGACTAGACGTAGCTACCAGTTTGGTAGTGAACTAGTATAAATCTCTGTGTCTCTTGCTTTACTGCTTTCTATTTATCTTTATCTTGCTCTGTTAAAAACAAGTTTTCACAAACTGCTTTTCCAGCGTCTGGTTTATTTCCAGCGTCCATTTAACAAACTGTTTTGAAAAACCTGTGTTCTAAGTGTTTTTAAATCAAATATTGCGAAAAGTTTTCAACACAATTCAACCCCCCTTCTTGTGTTCACGTTCACTATAATCTGTTGTGTTCTTTCTTCTGTTTCCGCTTCTTGATTCTGTTTCTAGTTTTTCTGTGTGATCCTAATCGGTTTTGTTGATTAGTGGTGCTTGTTTATCACCATCATTGATTGGCATAATCATAACAAGTAATTTTTATAATTCTAGAGGAATAATATATCAAACTAGTTGTGTTGAGTCACCTCAACAAAATGGAAGAGTTGAGAGAAAGCATCAACATGTTTTGAATATAGGGAGAGCTCTTTTATTCCAATCAAAATTGCCAAAACAGTATTGGTGCTATGCCATTTCTCATGCTACTTATATTATCAATTATGTACCTAGTCCCTTATTGAAGAACAAAGCTCTTTTCACCTTGTTATTTGGCCATACTCCTAATCTTCATGAATTAAAAGTTTTTGGGAGCCTTTGCTATGCATCTATTCTCACGAGTCATAGAATAAAATTGGAACCTAGGGCCAGAGAATATGCCTTTTTAGGATATAGGAATAGTGTTAAAGGAGCTGTCCTTTAGTTAGACCTTCATAATAAAGAAATCTTTGTGTCTAGAAATATTACTCATCATGAACATGTTTTACCTTATAAAAATCTCTTCCTAGAACTACCATACCGCATCCATCCATGACCCAGAAAAAACACCATCCAACACTGTTCCATTTATTATAAAGACCCTGCTATTAACACACCAATTTGTCTACTTTTATAGGGTATTTTTAGTATCTAAATACATCATTTTGCACTATTTAAAGCACAAAGGTGCTTATTTATGTTCTATTTTGTAGAATTATCACAAAGACACCACTCGGAGCAAAAGATGCGAAAAAGGACAAAAAACTGGCAAGTTTTGGTGAGTTTTAGCACTACTGGAAAAGCGGTACAACTTGACTTACCTTCAGTACGGCCGTACCTAGATCAGATCTCAGTAAGGGCGTCCCCCCTTGGTCTGTACCATCTGGCGCCGATAAAAAATTCTAATATGGCCGTGCCAAAGGTAGTACGACCTTATACAAATATTGTCAGGGATGCAGCACGCATGGGTACGAGTCAACGACACAAGAGAAGTGCGGTACGGTCGTACCCCATCTCAGATTGTGCAAGTTTGAAAGCCAGATGACCTAGTTCACATCCAACGTTGTAAATAGGGGCTCTTAACCTTTTCTAAAGACCTTTTGACGAATTTCCAAGTCAAAAGCCCCCTTTTGAGAGTTCATATCAATCCCTTGCCTTTCCTGTTGATTTATGTTTTCTTTGGAGCTTGGTGCCAATCCTGAATTGCTACCGGAGCTTGTGAGGACGCGAAGAACGTGCTTTAGGACCGTCATCATACCGAAAGGGTGTCCCGGTTTAGATTTATTCTCTTTGTTATGGATTATTGTGGATTCATGATTATGTTTATGTTATTATCATTGATAATGAGTAGCTAAACCCATCACTAGGGGTGATGAGGGATCCTTTACAATACTCTTGATGATTTATCTATTTGATTCTATGAGTTTATGTTGAATGTTTGATTGTTTTATGCCTAGTATGCTTAATCCTATAAGGTCTGATCAACCTTTAACTAGTTAACTTAATTGTTGTAACTTGACCATGATTAGTTAATGGATCTATGGGAATAAAAGAACTCACTTTATATGTCGAATAGGTTATTGCTTGTTTCTAATCAGTTATTAGATTAACAAACCCACCCGTGCTTAATGCTCTTTCCTTTAATTACCTTCTAGGACCAAACGGAGTAATTAGTTAGGAGGAAGGCTATTACAAGCTAGGTAGCTCTTAATAATTTAAAGTGGATGATTAGCTCTTTTTCGTAATAGATGACTCATAGTAATTATTTAGTGAACTCAAGAGTAGAGTATTGATGAGCCCGGTTCCCCTATACCTCCCATAACATAGTTAAATCTGTTCTTGCATTTAGTTTGATTATTGCTTTGATACGTGACAACTTTTACTACTTTCTCATTACAACTTTTGTTAGCCTAATAGAATAGAATCGTTTATGTCATTGGTACTCGCTCATTCCCTGTGGGTTTGACATTCGGAGTCCTAATTATACTCCACTATTATTATTAGTTACGATCAGGTGCATTTGCCTGAGCCGCAATACTCTGCCCCTGTCCTTGACACTCCTAACCCCATTTTGGCTCCTCCTACCGTAAGAAAATTAGACAGGTTGAAGCAGAAGCCCTCACATCTACAAGATTATGTATGCAGTCTCTCTCACAACTCATTTGGTTCAGTCACTTGTACACCCCACCCTATTTCACTTTAACATTCATTTTCTAATTTGTCCCTTTCCCAGCATCATTTTTCTCTTCCTGTTCTTACTGATACTGAACCGCATACTTAAGAGGAGTATCGTAAACATGATTTTTGGGTGGATGCTATGAAAAATGAATTGGTTGTTCTAGATAAGAATGGAACTTAGATAACTGAAGATTTACCGGCCAATGTCAAACCTATTGGTAGTAAATGGGTTTACAAGATAAAACAAAAAGCTGATGGTACAATTAAGAGATATAAGACTAGGTTAGTAGCCAAGAGCTACAATCAAGTTGAGGGATTGTGCTTTTTTGACACTTTCTATCCAGTAGCTAAGCTTACCACAGTAAGGACCTTGATTGACGCTGCTTTTATTTCTAATTGGAATTTATACCAAATGGATGTTAATAATGCCTTTTTACATGGAGATTTAAATGATGATGTTTATATGAAGATCCCTCAAGGAATTACACGCAACAAGCCTAACCAGGTTTGCAAGTTACTGAAATCATTGTATAGTCTTCGACAAGCAAGCAGAAAATGGTATGAAAAATTGACCTTGCTTCTTCTAGATCAAGGTTATAAGCAGTCCAGTGCTGATTACTCTCTCTTTATCTTACATGATGGCTGCCATTTCACTGCTTTTTTAGTTTATGTTGATGATGTAATCTTAGCAAGAAATTCCTTGGAAGAATTTACCAGAATTAAGGGCATTCTTGATTCCTCATTTAACATCAAAGACTTAGTTCCCTTGAAATACCTTCTTGGGATTGATGTAGCCCATTCTAACTTTGGTATTTCCTTGTTCCAAAGGAAATATTGTTTGGATCTCTTGCATGAAACAGGTCTTCTTGGTGCTAACCTTGCCAAAACACCTCTAGATCCATTAATCAATTTACATTAAGAAGGTGGTACTACTTATGCTGATGTGCCAGCATACAGGAGACTTGTTGGCAAGTTCTTATACTTAAACACTACTCGCCCTGACATTACTTTTGCCACACAATAGCTTAGTCAGTTTCTCAGCAATCCTAGAGGCACTCATTTCAATGTAGTATGTCGTGTAGTCAGACACTTAAAGAGTAGTCCATGTCGAGGTCTCTTTTTTCTCCAGAACTTTAGAGTTGCAACTGCTTAGTTTTTCTTATGCAGATTGGGCTGGTTGTTTAGACTTTAGAAGATCTATTTCTGGTTACTATTTTTTCCTTGGCAAATCATTGATTTCATGGTGTGCCAAGAAGCAGCATATCGTGTCTAGATCTTCCTTAAAGCTGAATACAGGGCTTTATCTGTGGTAGCCTGCGAACTCCAATGGTTGTTGTATTTTTTTCATGATCTTTAGCTCGTTTGCATGCGTGATCCGGTCCTTTATTGTGATAATTAGATTGCTATGCACATTGCTTCCAATCCCATGTTTTATGAACAGACTAAGCATCTTGAAATAGATTACCATTATGTAAGAGACAAGCTCCAAAGTGGTGTTTTAAGGCTATTTCTTCCAAGGAGCAACTAGCAGATTTTCTTACTAAATCTCTCACACCTGCTACATTTTACCATTTCTCTTCAACCTAGGTATGATAGATATCTACCATACTCCAACTAATTGGGGGGTGTTAAAGATATCTTATCCTACGACTGATAACGCAGGAGATCCAAAGGAGGAGAATGAGTCATGAAGTAGCACACAGATTGCCAGCTTGGCAATAACAGGCTTTCCTCTAAATGTGAATTCCCTCGGATTTCAACAAACTCGGGTAGACTTGGACTCAATGAAACAACTGCATTTTACATCTTCTTGCACACTTTTATATTCTTTAAATAAGACAATGTACTTGATATTCATTAAGCAAAGTGAATGCAGTCTAGCATTTGTTTCACCTATCTTCCTTCTTTCTGAATTTCCATCAAACAATTATGCCTATCTTTCAATTTTCTGTTTCTGTGTTTTCTTAAGACGCCACGCTACTAGAAAAACTAAAAATAGCGATGGGTATGTAAAAGAAAATAATAAAATGACACTGACAGAAGAAATAGAATTAAAATATAATTAATTAAAAAAACATTAGAGGAAATCAATAAAATGTAATTCTATTATTAAAAATTACTAATAAAATAGTAAATTATATTAGATTACAAATTGGACGGAATGAAATAAATAGTATAAGAGATACAATAAATAGTACAAATATTTGTGAAAGTAAGGATATTGATAGGATTAAAGAAATTCAAATTCTGCAGCAACTAGAAAATCTTTTAGAAAATGAAGAAAATAATAAATACATAACATTACAAGATTTAAAAGAATGTTTGAATGAGGATAAAAATAAACAAAAGGAGGATAGTGCATCTTTAGATTACCCACCAGATTATGGAAGAATTAGTTAAAGAATATCAAGAGGATATAAAAAATGCAACAGAAATAGAAGAAATAAGTAGACATATGAATGAATTAAAAATTTTAAAGGATGAAATTCGCAATACAAAAATATACAAAATAAATAATGATCAAGAAAATGATTTAGAAGAAGCCATTTTAGGATATGAGGATGAAGATGAAGAACATATAAGAGTAGAATTGAAAAATGTAGATAATCAAGGAGCCAATAACCAATCAAACCAGGGAACCAGTAATCAACCAAATTACCAATGAAAAAGGACTTGGAGTACCTATTATGATGAACCACATATGGGAAGGCAAGGATATTACATAAAGAGAGGAAAATGGGAAAAATACCTAGTGGATTAGGCTAAATTACAAAATTGGTCCTCTATGTTTATTTTAAGTTTCAATTTGGTCCTCTATGTTTTATTTGTTTCGTTTTGGTCCCTTACGTTCTAAAAGTTACAACAGGTTGGTCCTTTCTGTCACTAAAAGCCAATTATCCGTAGCTAAAAGCCAAATAACATTTTAGAAAATGGATTTCTAGCTACGGACAATTGACTTTTAGTGACGGGAAGGACCAAATTGAAAACTAAAATAAAACGTAGAGGACCAAAACGAAACAAATAAAACGTAGAGGACCAAATTGAAACCTAAAATAAACTTAGAGGACCAATTTTGTAATTTAGCCAGTGGATTATAAACCAAAGGTAGTCCTTTTGGTCCTGTTCCTCCTTTGTATTCTATTTTACAGGAAGTAACACCATCAGCACCTGTGAAGAACAAGACTAGTGAATCTACATTGACTTATTAGAGGAGAGAAAAATCCGACCTAATCCAGAAACAACATCAACCGTCTGAACCGGAGGTAAGTACTGAAAATGATCCCTCCACTTCTGATTCTCTGATTTCTGATACTCTTGACCCTGATCTAGATGACTTACCTATTGCTTTGACAAAAGGGAAAAGGTCTTGTGCCAAATACCTTATTTCTCAGTTTGTTTCCTCTAAACATCTTTCCTTATGGCATCAAAGTTTTATTACAGTTGTTGACTCTGTAAAAATCCCAACATCTGTGCAAGATGTACTAAAGAATGTAAATTGGGTCAAAGCGATAGCTGAGGAGATGAAAACACTTGAAAAAAATAGAACTTGGGAGATTGTTGAGAGGCCTAGAGGCAAGAAACCAATTGGTGCAGGCGGATCTATACGGTCAAACACAAATTAGATGGCATTCTTGATCGATACAAAGTAAGATTAGTGGCAAAGGGATATACTCAGACTTATGATATTGATTATAAGGAGACATTTGCCCCTGTGACAAAGATGAACATTGTGCGTATTTTATAACCGATTTAAAAGGGTCATTTTAACCGATTTAAAATCTCTCTTCTGCACTAGTGTGCTACCCGAAAATGAACATGTTATATCCTTGAAATATTTTGTTTGAATGGTTGTGATGATGAATGTTGAGGTGCCTTGTTTGAATCATGCAACATGATTCTAGTTTGGAATGTTCTAAAACTCTAAATTATCACCCCATGTCAAAACATTAAGCATACAAGTGACATACACCAAGTACCGTTAGAAAAACACTATGATGATACTTTGTATGGTATAGACAATATCACCTTGATTTTTAAATCCCTGACAGTTAATAATTTCTAATATAATGATGATGCATAAGACTTAGATGATGTTTTAACATAAGAATCAAATATTAGAAATAATCCTAAGTGGTAAAATATAAGCATTTACCCTAAGTTACCCAAGTTACGTATGTGACACTATGCAAACGTAACATTTTAGCCCAAGTCTAAGACTTTAGGTAAGCATAAATATTGGAATACTTAATTTATTAATTAAGATACTAATCACATAGATTAAATGGTTTAAGTTAATACTTACTCAACCTTAAAAGTAATGAAGGAAGATTAGGTTGGCTTAATCACTTTTAAGGAAATAACTAAATAAGGAATTAAAATATTGTTTAATTCAAAAGTTAAAATCGTAAAGTGAAAGGTTAACGTTGGAGGTCAAACTCAATTGTTGACCACGAGTTAACCAAAAGTCAACTTGACTTTTGGGTTAATTTTTCAATATAATGTTTTTAATCATTCTAAACTCATAAGATGTTTATAAAGACTTATCTTAATAAGTATTTTTGGGACAACTTGCTGAGTCAAAGAAACTTCCACGCATCTTAAGATAACTTAAGAGCTTTGATCTTGATTAAGGTCTACTTCATAACATACTCAAGATTTCTATTATGAACTTAAGACATCCATAAGACATGAAGATTTGAAATATGGTTAAGGTTATGTACCTTGTTTGGACCTCGAAAGAGGTTGTGAATTGGGGAAGTGTGTCAAGTCTATGTCATTGTTTTATTCCAAACTCATTTATGGTTGGATGATGTTAACTCCTGACTTGTTTGTCACCGGATGATGTTTATGGATATTCCACACTTATTGTTTGGTCGTGGACTATGGAAAAAATCCTATGAGCCTTAAGTGGCGATGTTGAGTTGCATTATAAGATTGGAGATAAGTGATCATGTGAGCCATTTTGATGTCACATTTGATCTGGTATTTCGCACTTGGGATCGCAAAATGTTAAGATTGCAGAAATGTAAAGAAGATCTGTTTGATCACATTGAATGAATCACTATTTCATTGAATTGTATTGTTCTGTTACAATTGTATTTATACAAAGGTATAAGCTATCGCTTCTGGAAGCTTCTAGAGACTTCTTACAAGTAACTAACTGATGCAAGATTAATAACGGCTCATGCATAACTGGCAGTTACTAACTGTAACTGGCAGCTCATCTTACTAACTAATCTATACTTCACACACCCCCCACAAGATCAAGGTGGGTGTGTATCAAGAGAGATTGCAGCCACATTGAGCTTGTCCTTGAGAAATTGAAATCGTGTAGGAGACAAAGGCTTAGTTAGTAAATCAGCCCATTGATTTGATCCAGGAACATGCAACACAAACAGTTTCTTCTGCAGAATCTGATTACGAACAAAGAATATGTCAACCTCCATGTGCTTCGTCCTAGCAAGAAGGACCAGATTATGAGCAAGGGCAACTGCACTTTGATTGTCACAGTGAATTACTGGAGTAGAGTGGGAGACAGCTAGCTTAGATAACAGTGATTCAATCCATATAATTTCTGCTGAAGTATAAGCTAAACTGCGATACTTAGCTTCCGCAGTAGACCAAGCAACCACAGTTTGCTTTCTAGACCACCAGGAAATTAAGTTGGGACCAAGGAATATAGCTGAATCAGAAGTTGATTTGCAATCATCAACATCTGCAGCCCAATCTGCATCACACCAGGCTCTAAGTTGGAGAGGCTGTGAAGTTGTGGCAGGCATGAATCGAATTCCATGATGGATTATCCCCTTGAGATACCTTAGTATCCTTTTGACTGCTGTCCAGTGTGATTCCAATAGAGTTGACATAAATTAACATACTTTGCTAACAGCAAAGCTGAGTTCAAGCCGAGTAATGGTGGCATATTGAAGAGCCCCAACAACTGACCTGTACATGGATGCCTCAGCCAGATAATCAGCACCCTGTTTGGACAATTTACAACCAGAAACCATGGGAGAACCAATCGATTTTGCTTCAAGCATATTAGTTTTGGTAAGCAAGTCTTTGATATACTTGCTTTGGGTCATCAAAACAGAACCATTGTTAAGATATTTTACTTCAATTCCCAAGAAGTAATCAAGGTTACCTAGTTGTTTGAGTGAAAAGACAGAATCCAGCTGAGTTATAAGATGCTTGATTAATTTATTGCTGCTTCCAGTGATGATGATATCATCAACATATACAAGAAGGTAAACCACTGAGTTGTGCTTGGTATAAATGAAGAGTGAGGGATCACATTTGCTAGCTTTGAATCCAAAATGAACCAAAGTAGATTTAAGTCTTTCAAACCATGCTCTAGGTGCCTGCTTCAAACCATAAATGGCTTTATTTAGTTTGCAAACTAAGCTCCTGTCTTGATTCTCAAACCCTTGTGGACTAAGCCTCTGTCTTGATTCTCAAACCCTTGTGGTTGAGTCATGTACACCTCTTCCTCTTGAAAGCCATTGAGAAAGGCATTGTTGACATCTAATTGGTGAAGAGTCCACTGCCTAGTGAGAGCTAAGGTGAGAACTATCCGAATGGTAACTGGTTTTATCACAGGTGAGAAGGTTTCATTGAAGTCATAACCTTGTCTTTGATGGAATCCTTTGGCTACTAACCTAGCCTTGTATTTATTTAATGAGCCATCAACATTTTCTTTTACCCTGAACACCCACTTACAACCAATGGGAATTTGGCCAGGGGGTAAGGGAACAAGGTTCCATGTGTTATTTCTCTGCAAGGCAGCATATTCATCATTCATGGCAGCATACCATTGAGGATTTTGTAGGGAAGATTTAATATTCTTTGGTTCAGAGTGAGCAATTAACAGAGAAAGGGGATATTTTGGTTTGAAAATCCCTGATTTTGACCTTGTTTGCATAGGGTGAACATTGGACTTTGAATTGTTGCTATGATTTGAGGATGAACCTACAGTGTTGCTGCCTGCAGTGTTGCTACCTGCAGTGTTGCTGTCATTTGAAGGTAAATTTGAGAAACTAAGATTAGGGGAAGACACTGATGTGACAGATTGAGAGGAATTATTTGAAGGAATAAGAGAAGGTGTAGATGAAGTTAGATGCTGTGGAGACAAAGAAGGATTGAAGAAATTAGATGTCTGCTATGATGGATTAGAATTGGGAATATTAGAAGTGGAAATAATGGGAATGAATGCTGAAGGATATGATGAGGAAGTTGTTGGATGACAAACAGAAACAGATTCAAACAATTCTTTGTAGGGGAATCTCCCTTCATTGAAAATAACATCTTTGGAAATGTACACTCTACCACTAGGTGACAAAACACTTATAACCTTTCTGAGAAGGTGAATCGCAAAGAAAAACATATTCATGAGATCGAAAGTCCAGTTTGTGAGTTGAATAAGGTCTAAGGAGTGGAAAGTAGGCACAACCAAACACCTTAAGAAACTTGTAATCTGGTTGTTGGTTAAACAAATTAGTATAGGGGACAGCAAAGTTAAGAGACTGAGTAGGCAATTTGTTAATTAAATAGACTGCAGTGGCAAATGCATGATCCCAGAATTTTAGGGGAAGATTAGCATGGCTCAATAAAGTGAGTCCTAGTTCTACAATGTGCCTATGTTTTCTTTCAATGACTCTATTCTGATGATGTGTGTGGACACATTAGCCTATGACTGACTCCTAATTCTTTTAAGTAATTGGTAAAAGGTCGAAATTTCCCTGCCAGTCAGTTTGTAATGCTTTTATGGGAGTATTAAATTGCAACTCAACCATAGCTTTGAATTGTTTGAATACTGAAAATGTTTCTGATTTGGTTTTAAGGAAATAGATCCATGTGAATCTAGAGAAGGCATCAACAAAAGTAAGATAGTACACAAAATCAGTGGAAGAATTCATAGGGGAAGGCCCCACAAGTCATTAAAAACAAGTTCTAAAGGAGAAGAGTATATAGTATTAGAAGAAGAAGAAGAAGAAGGTAATCTGTGAGATTTACCAATGCAACAAGCAGAATAACATGTAGTAGCATCTTTATTAGGCAAAGGAATGTTACAATTCTGAAACACCATTCTCATAGCATTGTGATTTGGGTGACCTAGCCTTAGGTGCCAAGTAAACAAAGAGCTAGATGCTAGGTTTGGTATATTAGAAACAGAAACAGAGTTTGCAACAGGATTACAACCAGAAACAGATGCAGCAACAGAATTCACAGAATTCACAAATGAATTACAAACAGAAGTAGATGCAGGAGCATCAACATAATTTACAATTGAATTACAACCAGAAAAAGATGTAGGAACAGCAACAGAATTCCCAAATGAATTACAAACAGAAGTTGAAGCAGGAACAACAGCAGAATTTGCAAATGAGTTACAAACAGAAGCAGGTGCAGGCACTTTGGGCAAACTTAATGCTTGAGTTTGCTGAAGGAGAGTGGGAAATGAATATAGGCCATCAGGTCCAACATGTCCTCTTAGTAAGACTTCATTTGAACCCTGTGATTTGATGGAACAATGGTCAACATGAAACTCAAAGAATACTTGATTGTCTTTAGCAAATTTGCTAACACTAATCAAGTTCTTGGTAATTGTTGGAACATGCAATAAATGTTTTAACTGAAAAACAATATTAGGATTGAAAGGGGAAGTAAAGTGAGAAGAACCAGAAGAGATTATTGATAAACCTTGCCCGTTGCCAATGAATATCTGATTTGGTCCTTCAAATGGTGCCTGCTGCTGAATGTTTTGAGAGTTACTTGTGACATGATAAGAAGCTCTGGAATCCGGATACCATCAGTTCAACTCAGGAGTTGCATGTGCACTTGTGAGCATAGTAGATGCTTGTTGTTGTGCATTTTGTGAAGGTTGATGTAACACCTGAGGACGAGATCGACATCGTATTAGGACGTCAGATCGAGACCTCGACCAAGACCTTGTGTCGAGATCCCGTGCCAAGATCGTTTGTCGAGGTCATTTGCCGAGCTGAGGAGACCGCGTGCATTAGCTGCTGAGCTGAGGAGGTCGGGTGTCGAGTTGATGAAGTCGCTGCATCGAAATGAGGAGGCCGTGCGGCACGAACTCGTGTTAGAGCCTTGTGCGCTTGCACGAGCACCCCAGTCGACATCGTGTCGAGATGACACTCGTATTCTTTCGAACGTTATTCAGCGTTATTATTATATTGTTTGTAATAATTATATTGTCGGCTTGCCGTTCTCGTCGCGTGTCTAGATCGTTGACCGACAGAGTAGAGGGTAATTATGAGAGGAACGATTAGATGGGTAGAATGATTGATGGGATTGGCATCTTATAGCTGAAGTTACGATTATACCCCTTCTCTCACCAGCTGTATACCACGACCAGTTCCCTCAAACACTCACTTTCTCTTTTCTTCTTTCTTCTTCCTTCCTTCTGCTCTGAGTTCCTTGTTTCTCTCCAGAACTTCCATCGAAGAAACCTTGAGTTCCATCGAGACTCTGCACAAATTTTCTTCATCAATCTTGTTCATCATCATCTTCTCGACCTATATCTCACCATCTCGACCATCAATTGAGGTATGAAGAACAGATTTTTCTTTTCCTTCGTGCTACTGTTTAGCGCTACTTCTTCCTTCCATTTTTAGCTAGTTTTATGCTTCCAAATCATGTCAAATTGATGGGTTTTCTTCTTCATGATATTACCTATCTTTCTAACCGATTATTTGAGCTTGAAAAACAAATTTCTTTCTCTGTTTTTCTGTAATCGGCAGTACCCAAAAACCCTTCCTTTTTGGTTTGTTTCGATTTCTTATTTTAGTTTGTCGATCGTTGCTTCTGGTTGTTGTTGTTGTCGATCTATCTGTTGTAGCATCAGATAACCTTTTTCATGAACTTTTGATCAAAAACCCTAACTTTGTGTTAGAGGAAAAATATATTTAAGTTCTTGAGTTTTTATATTTTCTGGGTTGTGGTTAAGTTTGGGATGAGAGCTAAGTGTATTAGAACCCATAGATCGAACTGAGTTGTGCTTGTTTTAGGAAGTCTGATTCCCGAGATCGTGTGATTTCCGATTCGAGGTGTACGGGAAAGCGAACCCGAGGACGTGGAAGCAGTGGGATCCAGACTGAGAAGTGTACGTGTCGAAGTCGTTGTCGAGCTCGTTGAAGACAGCCGTGTCGAGAAAGAGTAAGAGAAGTCGTTGTCGAGCTCACTTGAAGACAGCCGTGTCGAGGTCGTTGTCGAGCAGCGTTATCTTGGAGTTTGGTAAGGGCGCTTCACATTAATACTTTCATAGTATGCTAGCGTAAGGGCACTTCATATTCTACGTGTTTATGTTATTGTGTATGTGTCGAGCTTAATATGTTGTGATATGATTGGGTTTTTGCATGTATTTAATATGTGATTGAATATATATTGTGAATTGTGTATTGCATGTTGAATTGCATTTCTTCATGTCGAGCTTGCTCTTTTTATTTGACATGCGGTTGAATATCTTGTGTTTAACTCTTTGAATATCGTATCTGGCTTAATTGTTCATCGAGTGAGCGAGCTAGGTGAGTCGTATGACGTTTTGAGCCGTGACCGGATAACTGGCGGTGCTAGGTCCCCTTTTGTTTACGGAGATTGACTAGACGTCGCCACGCTATGGGACCTGAGTTGACCGGTCCTAGGGAGAGCGAGGATCCCAAGGCTTCGGCTGGACTTTCCGACATACTGATGCAGCGTGTGCATTCCGGAAAAATTGTCGAGTCGAGAGAAAATGGATTGCGAGTTGTGTCGAGTTAGAGTGAGATGGTCGAGTCACGTCGGTGAATGTTATACTTTCTTTGTTTGCTTATATCCTTTATGTCGTGCTTATCTTGAATTGTTGAGAAGTTGACCCTTTCCGTGGTACCTTCAATCCATAGCGGTTACCCAGGCGATGTCGAGGGCGCGAGGAACTCGGCGGCCAGATGATGCCGAGGAGGAGCTCGGCGAAGACCCGAGTGACAACCTCTATTTGTCGTGATTGATTATGTTGTTGGATGTTTGTTTTTCGATGGCTGCATTTCGTTTTTCTTTGTGTTACGAGGTCGTGACCAGTTTGGGCGGTTATGTTTGTTGCTACTGAGGGTAGATCGGGCGGTTTACTTTTGGAGCGACCCCTGCGTGGGAGTTCTGGAAAGTACCCCAGGTATGATTGCTCTTTTGAAGTCGTCATACCTTAGGTGTATTTTCTTTGTACATTTACTACTCAGTATTTTGTATACATTATTATTTCGAGTGATATATATATGTATGTTATGCATGTATGTTTTATTAGAATTTATGTCTTGTGTCTTAGTTGCACCATGTTTCAAAAGTCAGTAATTACTACGATGTGCACGAGCTGGTTTTATAAAAAAATAGACCGTACTTTTCAAAAGGCACAAGAGTTTCGTTTTAAAACACATCTCATACTGAGTTTAGTTGAGCTCGGTGTGTTGAGCTCAGAACTCGAGCTTCGGTATATTGAGCTCGGTAGCGGTCCGAAGCAGTGTCGTTACATTGTTGGTATCGAGCGCTTGATTCAGTTGAGGCCGAAGTGTGCATAGAGATTTGGGTAGTCACCGTGTCGGGTTATGTGTGTTGGGTACCTAATTGTAATATGTTGATTCTTTGTTTGATTAAGTGAAGCACTTATTGCTTGGGAAATTGTTTGAACTGTTTCTTGATTGAAGC
This sequence comes from Calophaca sinica, assembly GCA_037113605.1. Classification (NCBI taxonomy): domain Eukaryota; kingdom Viridiplantae; phylum Streptophyta; class Magnoliopsida; order Fabales; family Fabaceae; genus Calophaca; species Calophaca sinica. The sequence continues at coordinate 65,075,634 of CM073733.1, forward strand.
GGTGTGTTTTAACACATCCTTGTTGTGAGATTCGCACAGGTTTTGAGCGTTGTGGAATCTAATGCCACCTCGTCGGGATCACGACTACAACCGAGAACGCCGACATGGAGCGAGCAATTCAAGCTATGACCGAGATGGCGGCAGCCAAGGCCCAGCAATCAGCTGCTGCAACTCAACAGGCTTACGCGATGGCTCAACAGACGGCAAATGTTAACTCAAACAGAACTTGCAAAGAACAACAACGAAAGCAGAGCGAATGTCAAGCGAGAGGATCGCGGCACTTTAGGAAGCATGATCCAGAAGTTTTACGGTGAGCCAAATCCAGGATAAAGTCGATCTTTGGATGCAAGAGATCGAGAAGATCTTCGAGGCACTTCATTGCCCGGACAACGTGAAGGTCGACTATGCTACCTACTTACTGCTAGGAGACGCAGAGTATTGGTGGAGAGGAGTGAAGCAAACATTTATAGCGGAACGTCGCGAGATGACCTGGGAGCTTTTTCGTGAATGGTTCTTGGACAAGTACTTCCCAGATACTGCACGAGCCGAGAAGGAGCAAGAGTTTCTTCAATTGCGGCAAAGAAGCGGTATGATTTGTCCGAGTATGCGCCAAGTTCGAAGTCGTTGGCGAGGTATTTCACCATTTCGTGATCGAGTTGACCAAAGATGGTTAAGTGAGAGATTCCAACGAGGATTGAGATTCGACATTCAAGTCGATGGTGTCGTTGAGGATTGAAACCTCCAAGAGTCGATAGATCGTGTCGAGGTAGAAGGAGTGAGGAGCCACAAGAAGAAGACTGCTAGGCGTACGGTGAGACCCGAGTGCGGGCGTAGATTTGCACGTAAAGGAAACAAGCTGCGGAAGAAGCCTTACGACCGACCTCGTGGAACGACAACAGGGGACAAGATCGTCCGATGACCCAGGAGCGAGGAGTGCAGGTCAGACCGGTGTCGAGGTGACTTGCTATCGAGGTGGAAAGCCGGGACATTACGCGAGTAACTGTACTCAGAAGGAGGAGGTGTGTTTCAACTGTAAGAAGCCAGGGCATTTTGCCAAGGATTGTCCCATACCCAAAGCTGAACCGATGATGCTTGCGGCAAAGGCCAAAGGGAAGCGTCAAGTAGCTAAAGGCAGAGTTTTCTGCATGAGTGGTGAGGAAGCAGATCGAGCTGAAGATCTTATCCAAGGTGAATGTGAGATCGATGGTAAATCCTTATCAGTTCTTTTTGATTCGGGTGCAACCCATTCCTTTATTTCTTCTGATTGTGTGAACCATTTGAACTTGATTGTGGATCGCTACTGCTCAAATTGGTAGTTATAACCCCAAATTTGCTAAAACCTTAGTCACAAACACCGCATGTCTTAATTGTGTAGTGGTTATTCGTGAGTAGAAAGTTTGTGGTCAATTTGGTTTGTTTGCCTCTTAAGGGCTTAGATGTCATTCTCGGGATGGATTGGTTGTCACACCACCATGTCCTTTTGGGTGTGCCCGTAAAGCTGTAATTTTCCTGCACCTTGGATTCTCCAATTATCTTCTTTGAGCATTATAGGAGTTTCTTTGAAATAAGGAACTAGGGAATACATGTATTTGGCTAGTTCGGAAGTTTTCCAACAGATCGACGTGAAGAATGTACCGGTGGTGTGTGACTTTGAGGGCGTTTTCCCGAAGACGCGTGCCAGGTTACCACCAAGACGAGAGGTCGAGTTCTCCATCGACCGATTCCAGGGCAGGACCGATTTCCAAAGCGCCATCTGAGGATGTCTCTGCCGAGATGAAAGAGTGAAGTCCCGGATCGAACACTCGAGTCGAAGCGATTCATACGGCCGAGCGTGTCACCGTGGGGAGCTCCGGTTTTGTTGGTTAAGAAGAAGGATGGGCGATCAAGGTCGTGCGTGGACTACCGCGAGCTCAACAAGGTTCTTTGTGAAGAACCGTTATCCGTTACCACGTATTGACGACTTGATGGATCAACTTCGTGGAGCGGCGATCTTTTCCAAGATAGACTTGAAGTCGGGCTACCATCAGATTCGCGTGAAGGAGGAAGATGTTCCCAAAACAGCTTTCAGGACCAGATACGGTCACTACGAGTACTTGGTGATGCCGTTTGGAGTGACGAATGCGCCAGCTGTGTTTATGGACTACATGAACAGGATTTTCCATTCGTTTTTGGATCAGTTCGTTGTAGTGTTCATCGACGACATACTGATCTACTCGAGGAACCGAGAAGAGCACGCAGAACACTTATGTCGAGTACTGCAGATATTACGAGATAAGCAACTCTATGCCAACCTGTCGAAGTGTGAATTTTGGCTCGAAGAGGTGAATTTTCTTGGTCACGTGATTTCCAAAGAAGGGATAGCTGTGGATCCAACTAAGATTGAAGCTGTGTTAGCGTGGGAACAGCCGAAGACGGTTACCGAGATCAGGAGTTTTGTCGGCTTAGCAGGATATTACCGAAGATTCATTGAAGGTTTCTCGAAGATTGTCGCGCCTCTTACACGGTGGACGAGGAAGGATGAACCCTTTGCGTGGGCCGAGGAGTGCGAAGCCTTGATTTTCAAAAAGCGAAGGAGCTTTTGGACGGCAGCGCTTTGTCTGATTTTGCCTCAACCGAAGAGCCTTTCGAGGTGTATTGTGATGCGTCACACCAGGGGATTGGGATGCGTCTTGATGCAACATCGGAAGGTGGTCGCGTATGCTTCAAGACAACTTAAGATTCACGAGAGGAACTACCCTACTCACGACTTGGGTGGCGTGATAGTTTTTGGCTTGAAGATATGGAGGCACTACCTTTATGGGAGCACTCTTCGCTTTCGGCGATCACAAGAGCTTGAAGTACTGTTCGACCGAAAAGAGCTCAACATGCGTCGGCGTAGATGGACGTAATTTCTCAAGGACTACGACTTTACGTTGGAATACCATCCGGTAAGGCTAACGTAGTAGCGGATGCATTGAGCGGGAAGAGCGTTTAACCTCGGCAATGATGATCAAGGAGTTGGAGATGCTCGAGAAGTTCAGAGACTTGAAGTTGAGTGTCGAAGTTTCACCGGAAGCCGAGATTTGGTATGCTTACCATTTCTAACAGATTGTTGGGCGAGATCCGAGACCAGCCGAAGTTCATGACGAGCTCCCCGCAAGAGAAGGTTCATTGATAAGCGCGCGGAAGGCGATGCATTTCACGTCGGAGCGGACGACATCTTGAGGTGCAATGGCCGAGTATGCGTACCTAATGTAGCCGAGCTGAGAAAGTTGATTCTCGACGAAGCGCATAAGAGCAACTTTAGTATTCATCCAGGAGGTACGAAGATGTATCAAGACTTGAAGAAGCATTTTTGGTGGTCCGAATGAAGAAGCAAGTGGCCGAGCACGTAGCCGTGTTTAACGTGTCGAAAGCAAAGGTGGAGCACCAACGACTGCGGGAATGCTCTGATAATCGCTGACGTACCAGTTTGGAAATGGGATAGTATTTCCATGGATTTTGTTGTAGGTTTGCCGAAGACGCAGAAGAAGAATGATTCGATTTGGGTGATCGTCGACCGATTGACCAAATCTGCTCATTTCTTACCAGTGAGGTCGACATACAACGTGGAAAAGCTAAACGAGATCTACATCGCGGAGATAGTACGACTTCATGGAATACCCTCTTCGATCGTGTCGGACCGAGATCCGAAGTTCACGTCTCATTTTTGGAGGGAATTGCAAGGAGCGATGGGAACCGAGCTCAGGCTTAGCTCGGCATATCATCCCAGCACGGACGGTCGGCGAGAGAACGATCCAATCACTTGAAGATTTGTTGCGGCGTGTACCTTAGATCACCGAGGAAGTTGGGACGACGTCTTACCATTGGTGGAGTTCACCTACAATAACAGCCTTCCATGCGAGTATTGGAATGGCACCTTTTGAAGCCTTGTATGGACGTAAATGTCGACGCCTCTTTGTTGGTACCAGGGCGAGCGGCGTTACGTTGTAGGACCAGATATGATCCAAGAACTACGAGAAGATCCGCTTGATCGAGATCGGATGCGAACGTCTCAAAGTCGACAGAAGAGTTATGCAGACCAACGACGTCGACCACTCGAGTTCGAGGAAGGAGAACATGTATTTCTTAGAGTCACCCCCACTACTGGAGTTGGTCGAGCGATCAAATCCAAGAAACTCACCCCTAAATTTATTGGACCTTACCAGATTCTTCGTCGTGTCGGCCCAGTGGCATATCAGATTGCCCTGCCACCATTCTTGTCGAACATCCACGACGTCTTCCACATCTCACAATTGTGGAAGTATATTTCCGACCCCTCTCATGTCATCGAACCGGATGTGATTCAACTGAAGGACAACTTATCTTTTGAAGCATCACCAGCAAGGATCGTTGATCGGAAAGCCAAACAGTTGCGGAACAAAGAGATTCAACTTGTCAAAGTTGTGTGGGATCAGAAGACGGGAGATGCGACTTGGGAGCTGGAGGAGAAGATGAAGACTCAGTACCCTGAACTTTTCCGAGGTAAGAATCTTATTTGCAATTTCGAGGACGAAATTTTTTAGAGGAGAGATTGTAACACCCGAGGGCGAGATCGACATCGTATTAGGACGTCGGATCGAGACCTCGACCAAGACCTTGTGTCGAGATCCGTGCCAAGATCGTTTGTCGAGGTCATTTACCGAGCCGAGGAGACCGCGCGGCACTAGGCTGAAATTGGTGAGGAGGTCGGGTGTCGAGTTGATGAAGTCGCGTCTGCGGTGAGGAGGCGGCGTGCACGAACTTCGTGTTAGAGCCTTGTGCGCTTGCACGAGCACCCGATCGACATCGTGTCGAGATGACACTCGTATTCTTTCGAGCGTTATTGACGTTATTATTATATTGTTTGTAATAATTATATTGCTCGACTGCCGTTCTCGTCAGCGATGTCTAGATCGTTGGCCGACAGAGTAGAGGTAATTATGAGAGGAACGATTAGATGGGTAGAATGATTGATGGGATTGGCATCTTATAGCTGAAGTTACGATTATACCCCTTCTCTCACCAGCTGTATACCACGACCAGTTCCCTCAAACACTCACTTTCTCTTTTCTTCTTTCTTCTTCCTTCCTTCTGCTCTGAGTTCCTTGTTTCTCTCCAGAACTTCCATCGAAGAAACCTTGAGTTCCATCGAGACTCTGCACAAATTTTCTTCATCAATCTTGTTCATCATCATCTTCTCGACCTATATCTCACCATCTCGACCATCAATTGAGGTATGAAGAACAGATTTTTCTTTTCCTTCGTGCTACTGTTTAGCGCTACTTCTTCCTTCCATTTTTAGCTAGTTTTATGCTTCCAAATCATGTCAAATTGATGGGTTTTCTTCTTCATGATATTACCTATCTTTCTAACCGATTATTTGAGCTTGAAAAACAAATTTCTTTCTCTGCTTTTTCAGATTCGGCAGACTCCAAAAACCCTTCCTTTTTTGTTTGTTTCGATTTCTTATTTTAGTCTGTCGATCGTTGCTTCTGGTTGTTGTTGTTGTCGATCTATCTGTTGTAGCATCAGATAACCTTTTTCATGAACTTTTGATCAAAAACCCTAACTTTGTGTTAGAGGAAAAATATATTTAAGTTCTTGAGTTTTTATATTTTCTGGGTTGTGGTTAAGTTTGGGATGAGAGCTAAGTGTATTAGAACCCATAGATCGAACTGAGTTGTGCTTGTTTTAGGAAGTCTGATTCCCGAGATCGTGTGATTTCCGATTCGAGGTGTACGGGAAAGCGAACCCGAGGACGTGGAAGCAGTGGGATCCAGACTGAGAAGTGTACGTGTCGAAGTCGTTGTCGAGCTCTTTGAAGACAGCCGTGTCGAGAAAGAGTAAGAGAAGTCGTTGTCGAGCTCACTTGAAGACAAATGTCGAGGTCGTTGTCGGCGGCAAATAAGTTATCTTGGAGTTCGGTAAGGGCGCTTCACATTAATACTTTCATAGTATGCTAGCGTAAGGGCACTTCATATTCTACGTGTTTATGTTATTGTGTATGTGTCGAGCTTAATATGTTGTGATATGATTGGGTTTTTGCATGTATTTAATATGTGATTGAATATATATTGTGAATTGTGTATTGCATGTTGAATTGCGTTTCTTTATGTCGAGCTTGCTCTTTTTATTTGACATGCGGTTGAATATCTTGTGTTTAACTCTTTGAATATCGTATGCGGCGAATTGTTCATCGAGTGAGCGAGCTAGGTGAGTCGTATGACGTTTTTGAGCCGTGACCCGGATAACTAAGGGTGCTAGGTCCCCTTTTGTTTACGGGAGATTGACTAGACGTCGCCACGCTATGGGACCTGAGTTATTTATCCTAGGGAGAGCGAGGATCCCAAGGCTTTTGGACTTTCCGACATACCTGATGCAGCGTGTGCATTTCGGAAAAATTGTCGAGTCGAGAGAAAATGGATTGCGAGTTGTGTCGAGTTAGAGTGAGATGGTCGAGTCACGTCGGTGAATTTTATACTTTCTTTGTTTGCTTATATCCTTTATGTCGTGCTTATCTTGAATTGTTGAGAAGTTGACCGCTTTCCCGTGGTACCTTCAATCCATGACGGTTACCCAGGCGATGTCGAGGGCGCAGGAACTCGGCAAACAGATGATGCAGGAGGAGCTCGGCGAAGACCCGAGTGACGACCTCTATTTGTCGTGGATTGATTATGTTGTTGGATGTTTGTTTTTCTCGATGACTGCATTTCGCTTTTTCTTTGTGTTACGAGGTCGTGACCAGTTTGGGCGATTATGTTTGTTGCTCTGAGGTAGGCGGCGGTTTACTTTTGGAGCAAACCTGCGTGGGAGTTCCGGAAGTACCCCCAGGTATGATTGCTCTTTTGAAGTCGTCATACCTTAGGTGTATTTTCTTTGTACATTTACTACTCTGTATTTTGTATACATTATTATTTCGAGTGATATATATATGTATGTTATGCATGTATGTTTTATTAGAATTGATGACTTGTGTCTTAGTTGCACCATGTTTCAAAAGTCAGAATTACTCTGATGTGCACGAGCTGGTTTTATAAAAAAAAAATAGACCGTACTTTTCAAAAGGCACAAGAGTTTCGTTTTAAAACACATCTCATACAGGTTTAGTTGAGCTCGGTGTGTTGAGCTCGGTAACTCGAGCTCGGTATATTGAGCTCGGTAGCGGTCCGGAAACGGGTCGTTACAGTTGAGGTGCAGGAGCATTTGAGGCTTGAACACCGGGAGGCCAAGGTGCACCAGAAGTAGTATATGGAGATTGAGGCCTCACATACTGGTAGGGATTCATGAATGAACACTGCATCAAAGCCTGCTACGGAAAGGTTCCTACAAAACGTTGATATGAAGGATCAAATTGCATATTAGGTTGAAAGAATTGATTGAAGCATTGATAACAAATTGAAGCAGTGTGTCCGAATTTGAAACACACTTGGCACTGAATCATAGACATGCCACTGTATCCACAGCCGCGTCCACAGCGGCGACCACAGCCATTGAAACCACGAAAGCCTTGAGTTTTCTCTGGAAGAGTGGATCCAGAGTGTACCAATAGTTGTTGCGATGGCTTTTCTTGTGTTTCAGATTTAACACCATCAGATTTCGATGCATTAGATTTGTGAGAAGGACCGAGGCAGATGTATCACCTGTTGCTTGTTTACGATGCCTCTGCACAAGCATTTCCTGAGCCAAGAGTAACGCCTCAGCTTCTTCAATCGGAACAGATTCATCAAACCTACTTTCCACAATCGAAATTATCGAATCATAATCCTGAGGTAATCCTTCAAGGATTACATCAAGATGCTCTTGAGCGGACACCGAATCACCAATAGAAGCCAAAGAATCAACAAGAGTTTTGATTCGAGAAAGATAATCGGCAACTGTACGACTTTCTAACCGTGTATTACGAAGTTCCGTGTGAATTTGCCGAGGCTTTGTAGGCATCAATTTCTGAAAGTAGACGTGAATTTTGTCCAATAGTTCAAAAGTGTGCACACAATCGAGAACACGAGACTGAATCGCAGTGGTCAAGGATGTTTGCAACCAAGAAAATAGCATTTGATCTTGTACTTCCCAAGTAGAATACTCTGGATTTTCACAACTGAGTTGGCGATCTTGCTTCGACAGAAACCGCGATGGAATTCACGGACAAACCAGAAAATGATGGAGGTGATGAGCCTTGATGCAAGGTTCAACTTCCTGGCGCCACAAAAGGAAATTACCGTCATGAAGTTTCTCTGTAATCTTGTGTGAGAATTCTTTGATCTCTGAAATCTTGTCAGCGGTGGAAACTATAACTGACTCATGTGCCACCGTGAAAGATGGCAGAGGTGGCGGAGGAGGAGGAGGAGGAACTGAAGCCATGGAAGTGGATCAGAAAGCTCTAGATACCATGTTAAGATTGCAGAAATGTAAAGAAGATATGTTTGATCATATTGAATGAATCACTGTTTCATTGAATTGTATTGTTCTGTTACACTTGTATTTATACAAAGGTATAAGCTATCGCTTCTGGAAGCTTCTAGAGACTTCTTACAAGTAACTAACTGATGCAAGATTAATAACGGCTCATGCATAACTGGCAGTTACTAACTGTAACTGGCAGCTCATCTTACTAACTAATCTATACTTCACACACACAATCATAATACAAATTATTCTAATCACACCTCCAAAATTGATTAAGTCTCTCCATGGAGTAGCATTTTGGTCTCATGTATATGCATTCACATATCAATGAGTCATAGTGTACGTACTTGTCTATCCTTGATATACGCATGCTTTGGATTATACCATGCTTGTCTGTTATTGATTAGTGGCATTAGACTTGCATGAGATTTTTATGTCTATTTTGTCTTATACCAATCTTACTCATGAAATGTCGTACGTTGTATGTTTTATATGCCATTGTTACATTGCCAATCTTAAGTAAAATATTGATTTTCATTACCTTGTTTCACGTTCAATGTTGTCATCTTTGCCCTCCTTTTACAGTCGCGATACTCAGGCCTCCTTTGCCTCCACCACTTCATCGCCCAAGGTGATGCCATCCCGAACATCATCATCCATAACCTCAATTATCGCAAGACCAACACCACCCTAGAGTATTTTAAGCAATTCTTCAATTATGCCTCGGTGAACCCTTCTGCCACCATCTTCCGTATTCTCGTCAAGGGCTTAGTTAACAACAACAGACTCAACTACAATTTGGTGTTTGATCATATGCTAGAATTCTAATGCAGTTGGGAGCTTGTAATGGGATATGTCCTAAGGGTGTGTTTGGGAGTTTGGAGGGGAGGGGAGGGGAGGGGAGGACTTACAACTAATAGTTGTAATTTAGTAATGATGTGAGGAAAATTTATCCCCCCAAACCCCTCTAAACTCCTCCTCTAGTTCAGTTTTTGAGTTCCTCCAAAACCCTCCAAATTTGGGTTGGCTGGAGTGGGAAAACAGAATATGATTGTTGATGCCATGTGGTGAGTCACCTATTTTGATTCTTTATTGTAGCTAACACCAAGTAAAATAAGTGATACAATACTACACTCTTTCTTAATTGGTGCCACTTGTAGTAGACCTAATTCATTCATTCTTCTTTTTTGTGGACGAAAACAAGTGGAGAAGAATCCTCGTCACAAGGAACCATGCCTGGTTTTTCTTTGAATCCTTTGAAGGTATAAATGGAGAAGAAGACTCGTTGTTGAGTTGATTGTAAGCAATTTTAACTTCATTCTCAAAATGGAAAGAAAATAGAACTCAGGTCAACAAAGGAAATTATGTGAATGGAAGTGACAAAGAACCAAAACTACGTTTCAAGAAATAATAATAACTTCTGACATTGAGGCTTCCTGACCAATTTTGCTTTATCTTATTCCCCATTGCCACAACGAAAACTCAAACTTTTCCAATATTTCGCGAAAGTTTCATTGCCACTCTCCCTTCAATCAGAGGCATTTTTTATGCAGCTGTAGCATTAAGGGAAAAGGAAGCAGCTCCAGAAATTTTGAGAAGGAGGAATGGTGATCGAGAATGGCGACCGGAGATTGATAGAAAATGAATAAAATTGTGTAATATTTCTCTTTTTAATTTTAAAATGAGATGCCATATGCCTCTAATCTAAAATAATCTTTTTGCTCCACTTATGGTTCAATTTTCATTTGAAGCACCGTGGGTGGAACCTTCTTAATTGAAGCACCATCAAAGGCATAATTATAGGCCCTCAGATTTGGCGTTCTTTTAATATGGATTTGGTCCAAAGGTGTACCTCTTTTTTCAACCTGCTACAGCGGGTTAAGCAACCAGCTACCCCCAACCCCTCCGCCTTATCCTCCTCCTCTACCTGCATTGTTGGCCCCCTAATAAAACGAACCATCAACATTTGGAAATCAGCAATGCTTCAGTCATCACCCATCTTTTCTTTAGGATAACAAATCTCAATTTCACAGTTGTTGCGGTTGATGCTCAATACACTGGCCCCTTTGTGACTATTATCATCGTCACTTCCCCTAGCTAAACGACTGGTGTTCTATTGACAACAATCAAACCCATCTGTTCATACTACATGGTTGCATCTGCTTACATTTTGCCATGCCTCTCTTCAAAAACACGATAACTCGTGGCATTGTCGTTTACGACTATGCACCACCACCACACGATGCCATTCCTACCACCTTTAAATGACACCCCAACAGCTCACAGTTCTACATCAACATAACTAGCTTGGTGGGGGAACACACTGGGTTCTTATCCCACTTAAGGTGGATAAGCACATATTCATTACAATTGTGTTAAGCTTAGAAATGTGTGATCCTTTGAATGTCACCAATGCCACTCAACCAAAGGTTTTCTTCCAGCATCAACAATTAGTACTTTGTGATTCCCAAGGGGAAAGAGTTCTCTATGTTGGAAGTATTGTGGAGTTTACACTGCATATTTTCCCAACAATCTTCCAATTATGTTTGACTTCACAAATTTGAATGTCAGTTTTGTTCAAAATCTTTTATTTGGCCTCAAAATCTACCAAATGCTAAATTGAGTAACACCTGACGAATTTCATTGTCCAATTTCCCTCAAGCTCGTGACGGACCCCATGACCACTTCCAGTAGCCAGACTTACAACAGAGCCTCCATTTAGAAATGGTTAAAATCAGGAAACATGACGTGTTCAAAAACAAGGGAGAGGCTCACTACCATAGAGATATTCCAAAACACAATGCTCAAAAGGCTTATCCAACAGTTCTGTTCTGATAACGATATTTCAACAGCCAAGTCTCGTAACAGCATAACCACAATTGTTGAGTCCGATTACAGAGGATCCATGATTTTGGAGTGTTCGAAGAAGAATCCATGAATTTGGAGACATATTTTTATTGTTGTCAGAGTGGATGCTAGAGCAACTTTTTTAAACGTTCTTATTTCTTCACGTACGCCTTATGGGCTGTAGCCGGATCAACTTAAAGGTCCACAACAAAGGCAGAGAAGGAGGGTAAGGCGGATAGGTTAGGAAAAAGGAAGAAAAAAAAGAGAGAAAATCCTGACACAAAGAATAAAAAGGGGTAGCCGGTTTCTTAACCTACATAGCAGGTTGGACAAAGAGGTCCACCTTTGGACCATGTCCATGTTAGAAGGACCCTCAAATTTGTTCACTTCAAAAAACATCTCAGATCTTGAAAAAGGATTATCTTAAACGCCATATCCTAGGGTGGGAGACCTTGCCATGTCTCCTACCATGGGCAGGTCCTCATTTGTAAATCTTTCATTTGTTATATAGTCCTTACAATTTTTCAAAACTATAAAAATGACCCCATCCCCTTTCCTCCTCTCTCTCCTCCACCTTCTCCACAACCCATCGCCTCAGCCTCCCCCCACTCTTCCACCATGAACCCAACTAGAAAAACACTGTGGAATAAGCCAACCAATACTCGTGCAAGTCCATCATGTTTTCTCTGCTTTTATAGCACTAAGAAAATTGTCATGAATCACTTAAGCAAGATAGCGTGAGCTACACTCTGCCTTAACACAAATTGTCTCGGGTTGGACCTCGCTTGACACGAAACTCCGTTGTAACCCCAATAACTGATACCACCTCCAAAGCCAAACTATATAGGCCCAAACACATCATCAACCGATCATATATGCAAACCGTCGTGAACAACTGCGAGTCCATTGCCTTAACACAATATACCCAAGCTCACAAGGTCAAACCAAGGCACCTGAACCTCAATCGTCTTCAACCAAACACAACCAAGATAAACCACCACTGCAATTGAAACACCACATCCCTCAACGGAGTCACCAAAAGGATCCTCAAGGTTACTACCAAGTTGCGACAACTCCTTGTTCATCGCAAACTATACTTGTGCCACAAAGTCTAGCAATCCAATAGCATTCACTACATGAGACTTGTAACACCCTAGACTCTAATCAAGGCATTACCTGCTTAATTAACTGGAAATAAGGATTAAAGTACAGTAAAAATTTTTGCAAAACATACCCTATAAACTTAAGTATTACAAGAGTTCGCAACTTGCTAAAACATTTCCACAAAATACAAATTCACTTTCAATAAAATATTACAACCCATTTGCAATGAATTATAAAAGACTCAAAGCTAAGACGACTCGACTCGTGATCTGGTACTCAAGGTCTCGTGTGGTGGCAAGACCGAGCATCCTGACATGCTCTAGGATTCTCCAACCGCTAGGTACCTGAAAACAACGCCCTAACAAAGTGAGTCTATAAAACTCAGTAACATAGGAATAACATAAAACTTTATACCGTTGTTTTCAGCCATACTTGGTGTGCAAAGTATGGAAAACTCCTCTGTACATAGATACAATGATCACAATCACAATAATATTCAATCACAAACATTAAAGAAACATGACCTTTTCATACAACAAGAGTTGCTCATGACAGCCGAGACATATCGTTTGGTAACAATGGTACACCGCTCTGCTACCCTGATGTAACAGCCGGGACATGTCGTTAACTCACAGTGGTATACCGCTCTACACTTATAACTCTACGAGTAACAGCCGGGACATATCGTTTGGTAATAGTAGTACACCACTCTGCTACATTGTCAGGACATGTCGTTACCTCACAATGGTACACCTTTCTGCACTCATGACTCTCCTAGAACAGCCGAGGATTTACCACTGGGTGTAAATTTACCACGGGCTTGACCCCGCACTGAACAATTGTTTGCACAACCAAGGATTTACCACGAGGCTTTGACCACTGGGCTTAACCTTGCATTGTGCAACTCTCTACTACAACCAAGGATTTACCACGGGGTATTGACCACTGGGCTTGACCTTGCATTGTAGAATTACCTTCTAAGAACCATTAGAAATTCAATAGCCCTAATACTTTTCCTCTAAGCTTTTCAAACAACTAATGTTGAAATAACTTCTCTAAGAAATTCAAATGACATTCCTAGAGGTATCTATTGCCTTACTTATTTACAAGCATACAGTTATTTGTTTCCTCTATTCGGAGCACAAGCAACACCTTATCCATCGCATTTAAACAAAGTCTTAACAAATACTATGAACTCACTTTTGGGCTTCCGAGTCTTGTGCTCGAATCCCAATAAATTCAAGGACTTAAAACAATGATCAAACATATACATAATGGTAGAATCGAAGCATATAGCATATGAATTACAGCCAACCACACATTTTCTCATGTTATCAAAACATCAAACTATGAACATAACTTCATGCATCAAGACATGCTTAAACATATCATAACTCTTGCCTCATTCATCATCAAACATATCAAACAATGACTAAATCTCATCTTTTCCCAAACCAACCAAAATGACACAAGGCTTAGGAATCAAAGATCAAACATACATAACATATAAATCTTAAACAATCATATGGTTTAATTTCCACAAAACACCTTCAAAATTCATAGACATATGGACAAGTCAACTATGCCCAAACCCATTTCATGTTTTTTCCTCAAACAACACCTTGTAATTTCAGAAAATACAAACAATCAAGGAGAATGGAAAAAATAAGGGTGGGTCTTATGGGTGCCCAACCCACTAAGTGAGAAAGACTCACAATTGATACATCATAAATCAATCCATTATCATGGTTCACAACTTCTCCCAATTGGAGCTCACTGGAACTTACAATGGGGCGGCAAACATTAAACATATGGTTATGGGGGGTTGGGGACAGCAACCAACCCTTTACCATCCCACTAAAATACTATTTCTAATCATTAAATATTCAAATAAGGAATATAAATGAGAACCTAAGCACACCCTAATCAGAGGTTTTTAAGGGGAATCCTATGTTACCTTTGCTCCCAAATGCTTTGGGATGAAAAGCCCCCAAATTCTAGGGCTTGAGCTTCACTTCCCTCTTTGATTTTAAGCTTTAATCCTTGCTCCTCCTTCTTCCTTAAGCTTCAATGGAGGTAAAACCCCATTCTTCTTCCTTCTTTTCCCTTTAATTCGAGCTCTCTCTCTATTTCCCTCATTGTCTCTCTTTTTCTCTCGTTCGGTCTCTCTCTTTTGTCTCCTGTTCATGTCGCACGATTGTGGGCCACCACGTTTCTCGCCGCCGCCATGCTCGCGGTCGGACCGAAGCACCACTGCTCCTTTTCCCGTCGCGCTCTCTTCTCTCCCTCTTCCTCTTTTTCTTCTTTCCCTTTCTTCTTTCTTTCCTTCTCTTTCTCTGTTTTTTGTTTCCTTTCTTTTTTTTTCTGCACAGATCGTGTGAAGGGAGTAAAAGAGAGAGTGGGGAGGGTGCTAGGATGGAGTGAGGTTGGGTGTGGTGCACGGTGGGGCAAAGCATGGTTTTAATAAAAATTGACCATTAAACCCCATATTTTATTATCATAATTTACTCCTTGGTCCTCACATGAACATCAGGTAAATTAATTAATTAAATACTACTCATAATAAGTAGTCACATTTTTCCTTAATTATTGGGAAGAATTAACATTCTACCCATAAACTCCAACTTTACGATAAAACACCATGTTAAAGGTGATTAACCTCTTTAATCCTTAGGGATTAAATTCCTTTTCACTTAGTAATTTTAATTAGCAAGCATTAGAATTTGGGGTATTACATTACTCCCTACCTTTTTATGAATTTTGTCCCCATAATTCGTCCTACCTTCTAATCTTATCCTTATGTAGGATTTATCCTCTAGCTTCTGCTGCTAACTCTGATTCTATGCCACTCCAAATGAGTAAGCTCTTTCCATTTCCCTTTTGTTTAAAACACTCTAAGTCTGCTCAAAGTTTCCTCCAAAGGTGTAACAGACAAGGTTCCTTCGACTAGAGGCCTCCCTCTGCTCCGTTTCCCGAGGGAGTAACACCATCGTAACGGACAGGGTTCCTTCAACTAGAGGCCTCCCACTGTCCCGTTACACATAGGGCTTACTTCCCTTAAAGGTGTAACGACATTGTAAGATCGTCACTTTGAGTAAACTATAACTTACTCTGAAAAATTTTCATTTACAACACTCATTCATGTGTTAAAAATGGAAATTTCTTCTCAAGTACCTTTTCCTTAAACTTATGGAATCGACACTTACCCCTTATCGTGTTATACTTGGTCTAAGCAAATAGAAATTCTAAAGTTAATTAACTCCTGCAAGGTATCTGTTAGTTAGACCGATCTGATTCACACTAACTGGTTACAGACTAGGCCTCAAGTGATAAATCTCATTCGGTTGAAAACGCAGTTTGTAAATGAATAGATGGAATCACATCGAATATAACTTAACGAATTACTTGCAATAATTAATAACTTGAGGTTTTCCATTGGTTAAATCACGCCATAATCTTGTGTTCTTAGTAGGAGTTTCCTTACTTACTCCCTTCAACTTGATAAATTAATTCCCCTCTTTGGTTCAATTGGAATTAAAATCGGGAATCCAAACAGCCATGACTAATAGCAACATGGATCGAGTGTCTGTCTCCAGGTCTACTAACTAATGGACTAACAAGTATCGAGAAAATAAATTCTTAAAATTCTTGGGAATAATTTATCTCATTGATCTTTAACTACCTTTAATGGTCTTTCTAAATCATTGGAAATCCAAACAGGAATTAATCTCTACAAATGAGCTAATCGTCCAGAGTATTTGGTGATTTTATGAACCGATCACAGACTGGGTCTCATTCCAAATAAGGTTCTTATTTGGTTAAGACAAAGTTTGTAATTGGTCAAGCGAAGCCACTTCATGTACTGGCCGATCGAAACGAGTGCAAACATTAATAACCTTTTGCTTTCTGCTGATTTAGCTCTGCTTAAAATTCTTATAGTCCAAAGACTATAGTCTATTACTCTACCTTAGGTTAGTCATCCCACTAAGGTCACTTTTCTGCCTCTCTAGGGCAAGATCACTTTCGAGATTCTCTACTGCAACATAGGCTTTGAAAAAAAAAATCTGGCCTATCATCATCCCTTTTGATTTCAAGAAACACTTAGGTAATTCAAATCAAAAGTCATATAGGTCCTTTGAAAGGCTTTGAGGTTCCTAGTCAATCTAGGATCCATTCATAATGGTTAGGCCAAACAAACTTGATTAATTAGCAAGTGTTGGAAACCTAATTGATTATAAATGCCTATCCTAATCGACCAAAACCACACCACTAAGAATCCTATTTACTAATCCTTATTGTCATTTGTAACATCCCAAATTTCCTTAAGTTTAGTAATTTAAAGCAAATTTGGATCTTAGGGGTAAAATAATAAATTTATCCTAGGATTAAGGGAATGAGGGACGAATTATTTATGAGTAGTTTAATTTATTAATTTACCTAAGGCTCCTTTGACGACCATAGGATAAACTAATAAGATTAAATATGGGTTTGATGACCAATTTCTATTAAAGCTTGGTCTATGTCCCACCATACACCACAATTACTCTCCTTCCACCCTAGCACCCACTCATTGCCTTATCTTACTCCCTCCATCGTGAATCAGAACATAAGAAAGAAAGAGCAAAGAAGGAAAGGTCATCCATGGAAGAACCACTTCCTATTCTTCCTTGCAAGTCCATTCATCTTCAACCTAGCCTACCACATCTTCTTCCATCTCCATTTCTGATTTAAAAAGAAACACAAACCTCATTAGAGAAAGAGGGTAAGGGCGCATGGAAGGAGAAGAGGAGAAATAGGAAGGAACTCAATTACAAGAGCTAAAAGCTTTGCGTGTGTGGAATCAGTGATAGGAAGGTAGAATGTTAGTTCAGAATCTGATTTAGAGAAAAGAAGAGATGGAATCAAGCCAAGGCTGAAAAAGGGTTTTCATGGAGGAAAGTAGTATGAGTCAAGTATTGAAGGGAACAAACTCAAATTGAGGTCTTCTCATCATCCTACCTAGCAAACACATAAGGTAACATAGATACGCCTTCAAAAACCTCGCTTTTAGGGTGTGCTAGGGCTAGCATTTTTACTTGGTTGGCATGATGTAGTTCTCATAGTTATGAAGCTCACATTGTGGATGAAGTACATTTAAGGTGTTTGATACAAGTTTTAAGAGAAATCTTAACTTCTCCTTCACTACTAAACTTGTATGCATGCATTTGAAATGGTATGTATGTTAAGGCATGGAGTACTTGTTTTGTTTGATCTTATGGATATTGATTGTTAATGAAGTTGTCTAATAACCATTTCAAAGATCTCTGGGTAAGAGTTAGACGAATGAGCTTAAAAACAAAAAGGTATCAAATCTGACCCAGAATTTAATCTGCATGCCCTTTGATTTTTCGAGTATAACTCCCGCTATACACCTTGGATTGAAATTCTTCTTGTTGCTGTGTACACTAGACACAAAGGGCTTCATTTTAGGCGCAAAAATCACCTGAAAATGTTATGAATTTAATTAGATATCGAATTTACAAATCAAGGGACAGTAGCTGCCCTGTTTTCTGACATCAGTAGCTTTTTTGCTAAAACTGCACTAATTGGGTGAATTCCTTCCAAAATAAAAATTCGATTCATAAACTAGACATCATAATCTTTCCAACGAGTGGTCGTTTTCCCAAATCCGACTTCTTTTGGTATTTTAATAAAATTCCCGAAGTTGACGTTCTGCTGCATGAATTCTGCAGAGGCCTGGCACGACCGTGTTATGAGCACGGCCAAGCCGTGTTTCTTGTTGTTTGTTGACATTCCTGGCCCTTTTTGATGAGTTTGGCTTGTGATCTTGCTCCTTTTCTTAAGGGATTCTAACCCTCATTTATTCTCCTCATTATAAGGGTTTCGATGCTTAAAAGTTAGACACATTTATGTGTTTGAATAGTGTGGATGTTGCATGTATTAAATGATGATTGTATCTGTAACACCCCAAATTCTTAAATTTAGTAATTAAAAATATTAAGTGGATTAGGGGATTTAATCCCTATGGATTAAATGGGTTAATAACCTTTAATATGGTGTTTTAACTTAAAGTTAGCACATAGGGGGTAAATTAGTAATTATCTCCAATAATTAAGTAAAGGCGAGACTACTTAATTATGAGTAGTTTTAATTGATTAATTTACCTAAGGTTAATTTAAGGACCTAAGAGTAAATTATGATTTTAAATAGGGGTTCATTGGATAATTTTTAATAAATTACGACAATGACCCACCATACACCACTTTTTCTTATATCTCCACTCTAGTACCCCTCAACCCTCACTTACCCCCTCCCCTGCGTGACTTCTAAGCTAGAAAGAAGAAAGGAAGAAAAACAAAGAAAAGAAAAGAAAGAAAAGAAAGGAAAAAAAGAAAAAAAGGGAGGAGGAGGGGTGCGATGGAGATGGAGGGAGGAGGAAAGGTCGTTGCCATGTGAACTGACGACACTTGTGGCCGCAATCATTTGGAGAGGAAGGAGGGCCGCGAGGAAAAGAGGCGCAGCTAAAGAGAGAGAGACCGTGAGGAAGAGAGACAGACAGACAGACAGACAGACAGACAGAGGAAGGAAACTCGATGGAAAAGGAAGAAGAAGATGGTAGTGAAAAGATTCAAGCCTCCAAGGAGATTCAAGCTTGGAGATGAGCTTCAATGGTGGATTTTGGGGTTCTCAAGCCCTAAAAATTTGGGGGTTTTCATCTCAAAGTATTGGGAACTCTCATCAACAATCTTGAGGAAGCCCTAAGGTAACATAGGATTTCCCTAAAAACCTCTGATTAGGGTGTGCTTAGGTGCTCATTTAAATTCTTTATTTGAATGTTTATTGAGTAGAAATAGATTATAATGATCCTGTATGGGGTTTGACTGAAATAGGGTTTGATTTTGTCCGCAACCCCCCTAAATCAATGTGTGATGTTTACCCTATTGTGAGCTCCACAGAGCTCCAATTAGGAGAAGTTGTGATTCAATTAATTGGTCATGTGTTGAGGCTTGAGTGTGAGCCCTAAGTCTATTGCAAAATGCTTTGGAATGAGAACAAGTTTTAAGTGAAATGTTTATGATTTTGGTTATAATTATATTGTTCCTTGTGAAAATGTGTTGTGACCTTAATCAAGTTCATAGATGTGGTTTGAGGGAAATCAAGTTTGATCCTCACCATACTATGTTAAGTATGTTAATCTTTGATTCTAAGCCTTAGTGTCATATTGATTGGTTTGGAAAATAAGAGAATAGACAGTTAATTGATATATTTGATGATGATTGGAACATAATATTTTTGTGAGATTTACGGCATGAAGTTAGGTGCATAGTTGATGTTTTGATAACATGAGAAAATGTGTGGATGGTTGTTGTCCATGTGATAAATGAGTGGTTCCATTATGTTTCTTGTCTTGATCCTCTTTCTTGAACCTTGATTCGGTTGGATTTGGCTTGGAATGAGATAGAATACCTAGCTTATGTTTAAGATGTCAATCATCCTTATGTGTGGGAATGATTTAGAGTTTATTTTTGCTTATGGATGAACATGATTGCTTGCCATATTCTTGTAATAGGTAAAACCTAACGAATATGTAAAAGTTTGTGAATAAGCAACTTAAAGTTTTGTAACCTAAACGATTGAGAAGTTTAGACCCTCATTAATTTTGATGATAACAAAATATTCACAAGAGAACAATTTATGTTCTAACAATTCTTGAAGTGTGCAGATACTAATATTACATATATTTCTAAGCCACTTAAACAAGAACGAAGAAGCTCTCAAGAGAAGGATACACTCCATGTGTCAGCATCCGGCTCATCTTAGTAAACTGTCTTCGTGAGCGTCTGGAATTAACCTTTTGTGACACTAGTCTTATCCATTTGCTATGAGCGTCCGATCTTCCGTTCTGAGCAAGCGTCTGAACTTCATTATAAATCACGTGTTGGTCACGTAGTTGCTCTTCCTCTCAGAAGTTTCTGGAACGGATTTCGAATTTGATCTTATGCGCCAAAATTGTTGTACGAGGTATCAAAGGTGACACCTTTAGCTAAAAGACAAAAATCGTACAAGCAATTGTGAAAAGCAAGGTAGTACGAAAACGGTAATGTGTACTACTGAGATATTCTCTGGAAAGGAAGAAAGAGACAGCTTTTTGAAATCACCTCACTCAATGGAAAGGAGCCATTTTCTTTATGCTTGGTAATATCTTTTATAACTCCTATAAATACCCCAAGGTATCCATCAAGAAAGCTGTCGAAACTCTACAAGAGAATATTGCTTCATTCTTTGAGAACAAGCACCTTGTTGCTATACACTACAAAGAGTCAATACTCAAAGCACTTTATACGTGAGCAATCAAGTTTCGAGCCAAGTCTCTGGACTACAAGAACTGAACTCAGCGTCCGACACTTTCTTTTAGAAAGCATTTCTATATTGAGCTTAATTTTTATCCTCTCAGTGAGAGTTATTTATACTTGTATTCAACTTACTTGTAAAAGTTGTTTTGGCCTAGTTAAGGCTATTCCCTCAAAGGCTCGAATGTACTGAGTCGTTTTGAGAAGTTGAGAGTATTGTCAAGGTTGTGACAGTAGAATACTCTTAAGGTTTTGTAATTAGTTGATTATAGTGGAAAATTCTTCAGGAACGAAGGGACTAGACGTAGCTACCAGTTTGGTAGTGAACTAGAATAAATCTCTGTGTCTCTTGCTTTACTGCTTTCTATTTATCTTTATCTTGCTCTATTAAAAACAAGTTTTCACAAACTGCTTTTCCAGCGTCCGGTTTATTTCCAGCGTCCGTTTAACAAACTGTTGTGAAAAACCTGTGTTCTAAGTGTTTTTAACTTAAAGTTAAGGAAAAGTTTTCAACACAATTCAACCCCCCTTCTTGTGTTCACGTTCAGTTGGTACCAGAGCTCGGCCTCTTGGTTGAGCACTTAACAGTGTTAAGAGTAAAGATCCCAGTGAACATGTCTCATTAAGGTGGTCATATGAACCATCCTCCTCTATTCAATGGAGAAAAATTTGATTCTTGGAAAGATAAGATGAAAGCATTCCTTGAGGTACAAAATCTTGATTTGTGGGATATAGTTGAAAGTGGATACATTTCTCCGCTAATGCCCTTGGTGTTGCAATACCTAGGAAAAGCTGGGTGATGATCGAGAAAAGAGATATCAAACCAATCGAAGGCTAGATTTATTCTCATCCGTGCTATGACAGAAGAGAATATGATAAATGTGGTAAGTTTGATCTTTGCCCAAAGAAATGCAGGATTCTCTTGTTTTGTCTTATGAGGTTACGCCCAGTAAGAGAAACAAAGGCTAGCATGATGGTTCGCCAAGATGAGCTATTCAAAATGGAAGATGGAGAAAACATTGAAACTATGTTTGGAAGGTTCCAAACACTTGTTCATGGGTTGCGAGCCCTTGGAAAAAGTTATACTACACGACCATGTGAGAAAGATCTTGAGAAGTTTGACTAAGCAGTGGAGACCCAAAGTCACTGCTATTCAAGAAGCAAAAGATCTAAATGTCCTTCGGCTTGAAGATCTTATGAGTTCTTTGAAAGCTCATGAACTTAAGCTAAATGAAGAAGAACCTACCAAGAAGAGTAAGTCTATTGCTTTAAGAGTTAATCAACATAAACCTAGTACTTCTAAAGCTTTTCAGGCTGAAGAAGAAGAATCAGATGATGAAGCTTCAGAAGGAGATTATGATGGATCAGACGATGAGCTAGCTTTCATATCTAAGAAGATCCAGAGAATGTGGAAGAAGAGAAACTTCAGAAGGAGGTTTCAGAAGAAAGATACAAAGGACAAGAAGGAAAGCAAAGACAAGGACAAAGCCCAAGTCATTTGCTATGAATGTAAGAAGCCTGGACATTTCAAGTCCGAGTGTCCTAATCTTAAGGAAAAGTCCACAAGAAGCTCCTTCAAGAAAAAGAAGAAAGGTCTCATGGCAACATGGGAAGATCTTGACTTATCCTCCTCTGAGGAAGATAAAGAAGAAGAAGCTCACATTGCCCTCATGGCAGACACTGATCTTGATTCAGAAGAAGAAGTTGAAGAGGTAATAATATATGACTCTTATTCTGAACTTCAACTTGCATTTGATGATTTGTTAAAGGATTCTGCCACTCTCTCTATTGAGTATAAGAATTTGAAAAAGAAATTTTCAAAACTATCACAAGATTTTCATTCTTTACACAATGAAAACTCTGTACTCAATGAAGAGAACCAGAAGCTAAAAACTGAAAATCAGCGTCTGGTGGATAACCAGCGTCTGGAAGCCAACAAGCAACCAGAAGCTGAGAGCTCTCAAGTTAAAAGCTCTGTAGTTACAGGCAATCCTAACTGCAAATCAAATGACTATGAACATGCATTTCAAAAGTTTCTTGCAGAGTGTAACTCAAGCAAGCAAGCTTCTATGATTTGGGGTGTCGATAAAGCGACAACTCATGGTCTTGGTTATATATCGGATGAACCTCTTTTAGAAAATGATTCAAGATCGATAAATCCAATAATCATAGTAAATGCTTGCATTGTACTTCTTTGCAATAAATCTGGTCATTTGAAAAGTGTGTGTACTGTGTTTACAACTAAGAAGGACAAGTATCCTTCAAGAACTAACAAGAAAGGACCCAAAAAAATATGGGTACCTAAAGATAAAATAGTTTATGTTGCAGACTTGCTTAGCAACAAAGTCAACACACCTATCTTGGTACTTAGACAGTGGATGCTCGCGTCACATGACGGGAGAAAAGCATATGTTCCAAGAACTAAGACCTAGAGAAGCTGGATTCGTTGGTTTCGGAGGAAACCAGAAAGGTAAAATAGTTGGAATTGGTCGCATAGATAAAGGCTCTCTTCCTTCTATTGATAATGTTTTATATGTTGAAGGACTAAAACATAATCTATTGAGCATAAGTCAATTATGTGACAATGGTTATAATGTTGTCTTTACAGAAAATGGATGTTCAGTAAAAAGCAAAAATGATGGATCTATATTCTTTCTGACAAAGAGGAAACAAAACATTTATAAAGTTGATCTTTCTGAACTTGCAAAACAAGATGTCAAGTGTCTTATGTCTGTTGAAGATGAGCAATGAATTTGGCACAAAAGATTGGGTCATGCCAATTTAAGGTTAATCTCAAAATTAAACAAGCACAATCTTGTTAGAGGCTTGCCAAATCTTAAGTTCCAATCTGATGCCCTGTGTGAGGCTTGTCAAAGAGGAAAACAAGTTAAAACTTCCTTTCATTTAAAAAATGTTGTTTCGACCTCTAGACCACTTGAACTTTTACGTCTTGATCTTTTTGGTCCCACAAGGACAACCTCTTTAACTGGAAAGAAATATGGATTAGTCATAGTTGATGATTTTACTACATGGACATGGGTTAAATTCCTTGCCCACAAGGATGAGTCTTTTAAGGTATTTACTGTTTTCTGCAAATCAGTTCAAAATGAAAAAGGCATCTGTATTTCTTCTATTAGAAGTGATCATGGGGGAGAATTTGAAAATGAAAACTTTCAAAAATTTTGTGAAGAAAATGGCATCTCCCACAATTTCTCCTCTCCTAGAACACCTCAACAAAATGGTGTTGTAGAAAGGAAAAATAGGTCCCTCCAGGAAATGACCAGGACCATGATCAATGAAGGCGATATTAAAACATTTTTGAAGCGTATAAACACAGCTTGTTATATTCAAAATAGAATTCTTATAAGACCTATTTTGAATAAGACTCCTTATGAATTGTGGAAAGGTAGAAAACCAAACATTTCTTACTTTCATCCTTTTGGTTGTAGTTGTTATATTTTGAATACTAAAGATCAGCTTGGTAAGTTTGATTCCAAGGCTGACAAAAGAATCTTTTTGGGATACTCTGAAAGATCTAAAGCTTTTAGAATATACAACAAAGAAACTTTGACAGTTGAAGAGTCCATTCATGTCAAGTTTGATATAAGAAGCCTGACACTGCTGTGTCAGAGCTAGATGAGTTATTTTCAGAATTAAACCTCGGTGACAAGTCAGATGGTGAACATGCATCTTCATTATCATGTGGTGACAAGACGAAGAATTCTACTCAAGCAGAAGCTGAAGCAAGAAAAAGCTGGAAGTACAAAACCAATCATCCAAAAGATCAAATCATAGGAGAACCTGGTGATAAAGTACGAACCAGATCCTCTTTCAAGGAGCATGCTGATTTTGCACTTCTCTCTGAAATGGAACCTAAGACGATTGATCAAGCATTGGAAGATGAAGGGTGGATTCTAGCAATGCAAGATGAGCTAAATCAGTTCCAAAGAAATGATGTATGGAAGCTAGTCACTCTACCAGAAGATAAGCAAGCTATTGGTACTAAATGGGTATTTAGAAATGAGCTTGATGAAGATGGTAAAGTTGTGAGAAATAAAGCAAGGTTAGTTGCTCAAGGTTACTCACAAGAAGAAGGTATTGATTTCACTGAAACTTTTTCACCTGTTGCAAGACTAGAAGCTATTCGCATTTTACTTTCATTTGCGGACATCATCAGATAACACTATATCAAATGAATGTGAAAAGTGTTTTTCTAAATGGTTTTATAACTGAGGAAGTTTATGTTAAACAACCTCCTGGTTTTGAAGATATTGAATTTCAAACATGTTTTTAAACTTAAAAAGGCTCTATATGGTCTTAAGCAAGCTCCCGAGCATGGTATGATAGACTAAGTTCATTTTTAATGGAAAATGGATTTACAAGAGGTTTAGTTGACACTACTCTTTTCAGAAAATCCTCTAACAAGCATTTCATAATTGTTCAAATCTATGTTGATGATATCATTTTTGGAGCCACTAATGAAAGCCTTTGCAAAGAATTTTCTAAGCTTATGCAGGCTGAATTTGAGATGAGCATGATGGGAGAATTAAAGTTTTTCCTTGGAATACAAATCAAGCGATGCAGTGATGGTATCTATATACATCAAAGCAAATATATCAAAGAATTATTGAAGAAATTCAAGATGCTGGATTGCAAGCCTATGTGTACACCTATGCATCCTACCTGCACTCTTAGTAAAGATGAAATTGGTAAGAAGGTAGATCAGAAAATGTACAGAGGTATGATTGGATCTCTACTTTATCTTACGGCTTCAAGACCTGACATTATGTTTAGCGTCTACCTGTGTGCTAGATTTCAATCAGATCCTAGAGAATCACACCTGAGTGCTGTTAAAAGAATATTTAGATATTTGCAAGGAACTACTAATCTTGGTTTGCTTTATAAGAAATCAAAAGATTACAAATTAGTAGGTTTCTGTGATGCTGACTTTGCTGGAGACCGAATTGAAAGAAAAAGCACAAGTGGTAGCTGCCAATCCCTTGGAGCAAATCTTGTATCTTGGTCAAGCAAAAGGCAAAGCACAATTGCACTCTCAACGGCAGAAGCTGAGTATATTTCAGCAGCAAGTTGCAGCTCTCAACTTCTGTGGATGAAATATCAACTTGAAGACTACTTGATAAAAGAGAGTAACATTCCTATCTTTTGTGATAATACATCTGCCATATGTCTTACTAAAAATCCCATATTGCATTCACGAGCCAAGCACATTGAGATTAAACATCATTTTATAAGAGACTATGTTCAGAAGCGTATTCTAGAAATAAAATTTGTAGACACTGATCATCAGTGGGCTGACATATTTACAAAACCCCTTGCTGAAGATAGATTCAATTTTATAAGAAGAAATTTAAACTTTCATCTTATAGAAGAATGATTAATCTCAACGTCTGAAAATAAACAAAATCTCAGCATCTGATATGACATAAGCATGTATGTGTATAGGCATCTTATTTGTCATATGCATCATAACGCATCATCTGGTGAATCGGTTGCGTGCGTCCGAGCACACCCACACGTGTCACTCTTGTTAAGGACTTAAGCGTCTCATCATATCTACTGAGTCATAATTGTTTATGTCTTTCGATAAAATCTTTTTCTTGATTTTACTTTTCTTTTGGCGTCTGCATTTAATGAAAAGGCAAATCTTTATTTTCTTTTCTTTTTGATTTAATTTTTATGTGGAAATACGAAGCGATATTTTGAAAAAGGGACTGTACCAATTCTCTATTAACTTTCCCACTACTCCACATTTTTCGCTCCATCACTTCACTCTGCGTTTTCTGCAAAACCGTGCTTTCTCTCTATCTCTCTCTCTCTGTGTTTTCGAACCCAAAAACCTCCATCACCTTCTCTTCATTTGCTACAATGGCCGACAGAATGGTTGGACAATACACTGCTGCCTTCGATGTCTTCTCTGAGGCAAAACTTCAATGAGCAGGGTTGATTTGAGAACTTCAAGCTATATGGTTTTGATTTTGAGGATGGTCTTGAGAAACTGGGCTGGAAAAACTATTTCATCTGGGAACCAATTGATGTAATGAGCTACGCTATTAAGGAATTCTGGGGTAGTGCATACTTACTTCTGGGGGAAATCATAGAAGGTCACATCAGAGGATTCAAACTACGCTTCACTATCAACTCTATTGCTCAGACAATCAAGTGTCCGTGTGAAGGAATCAGTTACCATGCAAACTGGGCTGATGCTTACAGAGGACTTGAAAAAGTCAATGAAGCTCTGTTTGAGAACTACCGTGAACTGAAGAAGAAGAACATCACTCCCACGGCTAAAGACTTGAAAAGCCACTACCGAGTACTGCACAAAATCATCGCCAAGAGCGTGATTCTGAAGGCTGGCTCAAGCGACATAGTGAACTACGAGCAAAAGTTCATTATGAGGAACTACATGGATGGGAAGAAAATCAATCTACCAAGGTTGATTATCAACAATCTGATAAATGCCCTTGTCTTCTCAAAGAAGAATGTTGATAAGAAGAATATTGTCAATATCCAGAAGATGTGAAGTATAAATGGGAAATTCAAACAGAATCTGAGCTCAGAAAACTTGGAAATCTCATCAAATGGTTTATACCAAATGATGCATTTTTTCTAAGAGCTCAACGGAAGAAGGAATTGAGATTGACGCTATCCAACTGGGTGCTAGCAGAGCATCAGAAGATGAAACCTGCACCGTGCGAAGTTGGACCTTCTACTTCTACTCCTGCAGTTGAGATGGTCACTATTCCCAAAGCGTAGTTTGAAGAAATGAAGGCCACAAACATGAAAGTCACTCACCGAGGCTGCTGAAATTACTTAATGAACGTCTCAACATCCCTCCACCACCTCTTCCAAACCTTTGAATTTATTTATTTTTGTGTGATATAAACTATTTCTTTGTTTTGTTGATACACTTATATATACACTAATTTTGCTCTGATTATCTGTTAATATATACCTACATCTGACTTATATTCAAATTTTTCTATGTCTTATTTTGACTATGATGTGTTTTTACACTCTTTTTGTCTGATGACAAAAGGGGGAGTAAAAGAAAGGTATGATGAACACGTGAAAATCTGACTAACTCACCGATGTTCACACTCCAATGGATACGCTGGAACTGAAGTATCATGCATAGCATTTCATACATAGCATTTGTGTGGTTATTTATGCGCTAATATTCATTGATATAGTGCTCTTATAATGATCAATAAATTTGATACAATTTGATTAAATCAATCTTTTTTATCAGCATCCGTTCTTACTCTGATACATCTACGTATTTTTTTGCGATCACTTAATAACTATCATCTTAATACTAGAATTATCTTATATATCAAAATTGTTAAATTCAGGGGGAGACCCTTGATGTCATTTTGAAACTAAATTGTTCATCAACCTTAGATATTTGTCATCATCAAAAAGGGGGAGATTGTTGGAACCTAAACGATTGCGAAGTTTAGACCCTCATTAATTTTGATGATAACAAAATATTTGTAACACCTGAGGACGAGATCGACCTCGTATTAGGACGTCAGATCAAGACCTCGACCAAGACCTTGTGTCGAGATCCCGTGCCAAGATCGTTTGCCGAGGTCATTTGCCGAGCTGAGGAGACCGCGTGCACTAGCTGCTGAGCTGAGGAGGTCGGGTGTCGAGTTGATGAAGTCGCGTACCGAGCTGAGGAGGTCGCATATCGAACTGAGGAGGCCGCGTGCACGAACTCGTGTTAGAGCCTTGTGCGCTTGCACGAGCACCCTAGTCGACATCGTGTCGAGATGATAACTCGTATTCTTTCGAACGTTATTCCGTGTTATTATTATATTGTTTATAATAATTATATTGTCGGCTTGCCGTTCTCGTCGCGTGTCTAGATCGTTGACCGACAGAGTAGAGGGTAATTATGAGAGGAACGATTAGATGGGTAGAATGATTGATGGGATTGGCATCTTATAGCTGAAGTTACGATAATACCCCTTCTCTCACCAGCTATATACCACGATCAGTTTTCTCAAACACTCACTTTCTCTTTTCTTCTTTCTTCTTTCTTCCTTCTGCTCTGAGTTCCTTGATTTTCTCCAAAACTTCCATCGACGAAACCTTGAGTTCCATCGAGATTCTGCACAAATTTTCTTCATCAATCTTGTTCATCATCATCTTCTCGACCTATATCTCACCATCTCGACCACCATCTGAGGTATGAAGAACAGATTTTTCTCTTCCTTCATGCTACTGTTTAGCGCTACTTCTTCCTTCCATTTTAGCTAGTTTTTATGCTTCCAAATCATGTCAAACTGATGGGTTTTCTTCTTCATGATATTACCCACCTTTCTAACCGATTAATTGGGCTTGTAAAACAAATTTTCTTCCTCTGTTTTTCTGCAATCGGCAGTGCCCAAAAACCCTTCCTTTTTGGTTTGTTTCGATTTCTTATTTTAGTTTGTCGATCGTTGCTTCTGGTTGTTGTTGTTGTCGATCTATCTGTTGAAGCATCAGATAACCTTTTTCATGAACTTTTGATCGAAAACCCTAACTTTGTGTTAGAGGAAAAATATATTTAAGTTCTTGAGTTTTTATATTTTCTGGGTTGTGGTTAAGTTTGGGATGAGAGCTAAGTGTATTAGAACCCATAGATCGAATTGAGTTGTGCTTGTTTTAGGAAGTCTGATTCCCGAGATCGTGTGATTTCCGAATCGAGGTGTACGGGAAAGCGAATCCAAGGAAGTGGAAGCAGCAGAATCCAGATCGAGAACTGTACGTGTCGAGGTCGAGTAAGAGAAGTCGTTGTCGAGCTCTTTGAAGACAACCGTGTCGAGGTCGTTGTCGAGCAGCATTAACTTGGAGTTCGGTAAGGGCGCTTCACATTAATACTTTCATAGTATGCTAGCGTAAGGGCAGCTTTTAGACATTTGTGAATGAGTTCCCTGATTTGTGTCGAGCTTGAAATATTGAGATATGATTGGGTTTTTGCATGTATTTAATATGTGATTGAATATATGTTGTGAATTGTGTATTGCATGTTGAATTGCGTTTCTTCATGTCGAGCTTGCTCTTTTTATTTGACATGCGGTTGAATATCTTGTGTTTAACTCTTTGAATATCGTATGCGGCGAATTGTTCATCGAGTGAGCGAGCTAGGTGAGTCGTATGACGTTTTTGAGCCGTGACCCGGATAACTAAGGGTGCTAGGTCCCTTTTGTTTACGGGAGATTGACTAGACGTCGCCACGCTATGGGACCCGAGTTATTGTCCTAGGGAGAGCGAGGATCCCAAGGCTTTACCGGACTTTCCGACATACTGATGCAGCGTGTGCATTCGGAAAAATTGTCGAGTCGAGAGAAAATGGATTGCGAGTTGTGTCGAGTTAGAGTGAGATGGTCGAGTCACGTCGGTGAATGTTATACTTTCTTTGTTTGCTTATATCCGTTATGTCGAGCTTATCTTGAATTGTTGAGAAGTTGACCCTTTCCGTGGTGCCTTCAATCCATGACGGTTACCTAGGCGATGTCGAGGGCGCAGGAACTCGGCGAGCAGATGATGCCGAGGAGGAGCTCGACGAGGACCCGAGTGACGACTCTACTTGTCGTGATTGATTATGTTGTTGGATGTTTGTTTTTCCGATGACTGCATTTTGTTTTTCTTTGTGTTCGAGGTCGTGACCAGTTTGGGCGGTTATGTTTGTTGCTCTGAGGTAGATCAAGGTTTACTTTTGGAGCATCCCCCTGCGTGGGAGTCTGCCGGAAGTACCCCCAGGGTATGATTGCTCTTTTGAAGTCGTCATACCTTAGGTGTATTTTCTTTGCACATTTGCTACTCTGTATTTTGTATACATTATTATTTCGAGTGATATATATATATGTATGTTATGCATGTATGTTTTATTAGAATTTATGTCTTGTGTCTTAGTTGCACCATATTTCGAAAAGCTGTAATTACTCTGATGTGCACGAGTTAGTTTTATAAAAAAAAATATAGACCGTACTTTTTAAAAGGCACAAGAGTTTCGTTTTAAAACACATCTCATACAGGTTTAGTTGAGCTCGGTGTGTTGAGCTCGGTAACTCGAGCTCGGTATATTGAGCTCGATAGCGATCTGAAACGGTCGTTACATTGTTGGTATCGAGCAGCTTCGGTTCCGAAATTTGTGCATAGGAGATTTGGGACCGTCAACGTGTCGGATTTATATATGTGTGTTGGGTACCTAGTTGTATTATGTTGATTGCTTTGTTTGATTAAGTGAAGCACTTATTGCTTGAAAAATTGTTTGAACTGTTTCTTGATTGAAGCGGTGTGTTTTAACACATCCTTGTTGTGAGATTCAGCGGGGTTTTGAACTTTGTGGAATCTAATGCCACCTCGTAGGAATACGATACCGCAACCCGTAACGCCGACATGGAACGAGCAATTCAAGCTATGACCGAGATGGCGGCAGCCATGGCTCAACAATCACCGCTGCAACTCAACAGTTAACGCGATGGCTCAGCAGGCGGCGTTAACTCACAGAACTTACAAAGAACAAAGAACGAGCGTAACGAAATGTCAAGCGAGAGGATTGGCCGACTTTAGGAAGCATGATCCACCGTTCTATGGTGAGCCAAATCCAGATAAAGTCGATCTGTGGATGCAAGAGATCGAGAAGATTTTCGAGGCACTTCATTGCCCGGACAACGTGAAGGTCGACTACGCCACCTACTTACTGCTAGGAGACGCAGAGTATTGGTGGAGAGGAGTGAAGCAAACATTTATAGCAGAACGTCGCGAGATGAACTGGGAGCTTTTCTGTGAAAGGTTCTTGGACAAGTACTTCCCAGATCTTGCAGCCGAGAAGGAAAAAGAGTTTCTTCAATTGCAGCAAGGCAACTCGACAATGTCCGAGTATGCGGCCAAGTTCGAGTCGTTGGCGAGGTATTTCAGTCCATTTCGTGATCGAGTTGACCAAAGATGGTTGAGTGAGAGATTCCAACGGGGATTGAGATTCGACATTCAGAAGTCAGTGGTGTCGTTGAGGATCCGAAACCTCCAAGAGCTGATAGATCGATGTGTCGAGGTAGAAGGAGTAAGAAGCCACAAGAAGAAGATCTGTAGGCGGACCAATGAGACCCAGTGCGGGGCGAGGTTTGCACAGAAGGAAACAACCGCGAAGAAGCGCTACGACCGACCTCGGGGAACAACAACAGGGCGATGATCGTCCGATGACCCAGGAGCGAAGAGTGGAGGTCGACCGGTGTCGAGGTGACTTGCTATCGATGTGGAAAGCGGGACATTACGCGAGTAATCAGACTTTCGAAGGAGGAGGTGTGTTTCAACCGTAAGCCAGGGCATTTTACCAAGGATTGTCCTACACCTAAAGCTGAACCGACTATGCTTGCGGCAAAGGCCAAAGAAGCGTCAAGTGGCTAAAGGCGTAGTCTTTTGCATGAGTGGCGAGGAAGCGAGCGAGTCAAGATCTTATCCAAGGTGAATGTGAGATCGAGGGTAAATCCTTATCCGTTCTTTTTGATTCGGTACAACCCATTCCTTTATTTCTTCAGATTGTGTGAACCATTTGAACTTGATTGTATCGCTACTGCTCAAATTGGTAGTTACAACCCCAATGCTAAAACCTTAGTCACAAACACCGCATGTCTTAATTGTGTAGTGGTTATTCAGTAGAAAGTTTGTGGTCAATTTGGTTTGTTTGCCTCTTAAGGGCTTAGATGTCATCCTCGGGATGGATTGGTTGTCACACCACGATGTCCTCTTGGGTGTGCCGTAAAGCTGTAATTTTTCCAGACCTTGGAGTCTCCAATTATCTTTCTCGAACGTATTGGAGTTTCTTTGAAAGAAGGAACTAGGGAATACATGTATCCTGGCTAGTTCGGAAGTTTTCGGCAGATCGACGTGAAGAATGTTCGGTGGTGTGTGACTTTGAGGACGTTTTCAAGACGTGCCAGGGTTACCACCAAGATGCAGGTCGAAGTTCTCCATCGACCGATTCCAGGGACAGGACCGATCTCCAAAGCGCCATACAGATGTCTCTGCCGAGATGAAAGAGTCAAGTCCCGGATCGAACACTTGGAGTCAAAGCAATTCATACGACCGAGCGTGTCACCGTGGGGAGCTCCAAAGGTCTTGTTGGTTAAGAAGAAGGATGGACGATCAAGGTCAGGCGTGGACTATCGCGAGCTCAACAAGGTTACCGTGAAGAACCGTTATCCGTTACCACGTATTGACGACTTGATGGATCAACTTCGTGGAGCGGCGATCTTTTCAAGATAGACTTGAAGTTGGGCTACCATCGATTCGCGTGAAGGAGGAAGATATCCCCAAAACAGCTTTCAGACCGACACGGTCACTACGAGTACTTGGTGATGCCGTTTGGAGTGACGAATCGCCCGGTGTGTTTATGGACTACATGAACAGGATTTTCCATTCGTTTTTGGATCAGTTCGTTGTAGTGTTCATCGACGACATACTGATTTACTCGAGGAACCGAGAAGAGCACGCAGAACACTTATGTCGAGTACTGCAGATATTACGAGATAAGAAACTCTATGCCAACCTGTCGAAGTGTGAATTTTGGCTTGAAGAGGTGAATTTTCTTGGTCACGTGATTTCCAAAGAAGGGATAGCTGTGGATCCAACTAAGATTGAAGCTGTGTTAGCATGGGAACAGCCGAAGACGGTTACCGAGATCAGAAGTTTTGTCGGCTTAGCAGGCTATTACCGAAGATTCATTGAAGGTTTCTCGAAGATTGTCGCGCCTCTTACACGACTGACGAGGAAGGATCAACCTTTTGCCTGGACCGAGGAGTGCGGCCGCTTTCAAAGATCAAGGAGCTTTTGACGGCAGCGCTTTGTCTGATTTTGCCTCACCCCGAAGAGCCTTTCGAGGTGTATTGTGATGCGTCACACCAGGGATTGGGATGCGTGCTGATGCAACATCGGAAGGTGGTCGCGTATGCTTCAAGACAACTTAAGATTCACGAGAGGAACTACCCTACTCACGACTTGGAGTGGCGGCCCGATAGTTTTTGCGCCAAGATATGGAGGCACTACCTTTATGGGAGCACTCTTCTGTTTTCAGCGATCACAAGAGCTTGAAGTACTGTTCGACCGTAAAGAGCTCAACATGCGTCGGCGTAGATGGACAGTAATTTCTCGGGACTACGACTTTACGTTGGAATACCATCCCTGAAGGCTAACGTAGTAGCGTATGCATTGGAGCAGAAGAGCGTTTTAACCTGGGCGATGATGATCAAGGAGTTGGAGATGCTCGAGAAGTTCCGAGACTTGAAGTTGAGTGTCGAGTTTCACCAGGGAAGCCGAGATTTGGTATGCTTACCATTTCTAACAGATTGTTGGGCGAGATCCGAGACCAGCAAGTTCATGACGAGCTTCGCAAGAGAAGGTTCGATTGATAGCGCAAGGAAGTCGGCGAATTCCAAGTCGAGCGGACGACATCTTAAGATGCAATGGCCGAGTGTGTGTACCTAACGTGATCCGAGCCGAGAAAGTTGATTCTCGACGGCGCATAAGAGCAACTTTAGTATT
Source organism: Calophaca sinica (assembly GCA_037113605.1). Taxonomy (NCBI): domain Eukaryota; kingdom Viridiplantae; phylum Streptophyta; class Magnoliopsida; order Fabales; family Fabaceae; genus Calophaca; species Calophaca sinica. Next base: position 65,109,890 of record CM073733.1, read on the forward strand.
CACCCAGGAGTTACGAAGATGTATCAAGACTTGAAGAAGCATTTTTGGTGGTCCGAATGAAGAAGCAAGTGGCCGAGCACGTAGCCGTGTTTAACGTGTCGGCGAAGGTGGAGCACCAACGACCGCGGGAATGTTACAATCGCTTGGCGTACCAGGATGGAAATGGGATAGTATTTCCATGGATTTCGTTGTAGGTTTGCCGAAGACGCAGAAGAAGAATGATTCGATTTGGGTGATCGTCGAGCGATTGACTAAATCGGCTCGTTTCTTACCAAAGGAGGTCGACATACAACGTGGAAAAGCTGACCGAGATCTACATCGCGGAGATAGTACGACTTCATGGTATACCCTCTTCGATCGTGTCGGACCGAGATCCGAAGTTCACGTCTCATTTTTGGAGGGAATTGCAAGGAGCGATGGGAACCGAGCTCAGGCTTAGCTCGGCATATCATCCACAGACTGACGGTCAGACTGAGAGAACGATCCAATCACTTGAAGATTTGTTGCGAGCGTGTACCTTAGATCACCGAGGAAGTTGGGACGACGTCTTACCATTGGTGGAGTTCACCTACAATAACAGTTTCCATGCGAGCATTGGAATGGCACCTTTTGAAGCGCTGTATGGACGGAAATGTCAGACGCCTCTTTGTTGGTACCAGGACGGCGAGCGTTCTGTTGTAGGACCAGATATGATCCAGCAGACTACTGAGAAGATCCGTTTGATCAGAGATCGGATGCGAACATCTCAAAGTCGACAGAAGAGTTATGCAGACCAACGACGTCGACCACTCGAGTTCGAGGAAGGAGAACATGTATTTCTTAGAGTCACCCCCACTACTGGAGTTGGTCGAGCGATCAAATCCAAGAAACTTACCCCTAAATTTATTGGACCTTATCAGATTCTTCGTCGTATTGGTCCAGTGGCATATCAGATTGCCTTGCCACCATTCTTGTCGAACATTCACGACGTCTTCCACATCTCACAATTTCGGAAGTATATTTCCGACCCCTCTCATGTCATCGAACTTATCTTTTGAAGCATCACCAGCAAGGATCGTTGATCGGAAAGCCAAGCAGTTGCAGAATAAAGAGATTCAACTTGTCAAAGTTGTGTGGGATCAGAAGACGGGAGATGCAACTTGGGAGCTGGAGGAGAAGATGAAGACTCAGTACCCTGAACTTTTCCGAGGTAAGAATCTTATTTGCAATTTCGAGGACGAAATTTTTTTTAGAGGGAGAGATTGTAACACCTGAGGACGAGATCGACCTCGTATTAGGACGTCAGATCGAGACCTCGACCAAGACCTTGTGTCGAGATCCCGTGCCAAGATCGTTTGCCGAGGTCATTTGCCGAGCTGAGGAGACCGCGTGCACTAGCTGCTGAGCTGAGGAGGTCGGGTGTCGAGTTGATGAAGTCGCGTACCGAGCTGAGGAGGTCGCATGTCGAACTGAGGAGGCCGCGTGCATGAACTCGTGTTAGAGCCTTGTGCGCTTGCACGAGCACCCTAGTCGACATCGTGTCGAGATGATAACTCGTATTCTTTCGAACGTTATTCAGCGTTATTATTATATTGTTTGTAATAATTATATTGTCGGCTTGCCGTTCTCGTCGCGTGTCTAGATCGTTGACCGACAGAGTAGAGGGTAATTATGAGAGGAACGATTAGATGGGTAGAATGATTGATGGGATTGGCATCTTATAGCTGAAGTTACGATAATACCCCTTCTCTCACCAGCTGTATACCACGATCAGTTTTCTCAAACACTCACTTTCTCTTTTCTTCTTTCTTCTTTCTTCCTTCTGCTCTGAGTTCCTTGTTTTTCTCCAAAACTTCCATCGACGAAACCTTGAGTTCCATCGAGATTCTGCACAAATTTTCTTCATCAATCTTGTTCATCATCATCTTCTCGACCTATATCTCACCATCTCGACCACCATCTGAGGTATGAAGAACAGATTTTTCTCTTCCTTCGTGCTACTGTTTAGCGCTACTTCTTCCTTCCATTTTAGCTAGTTTTTATGCTTCCAAATCATGTCAAACTGATGGGTTTTCTTCTTCATGATATTACCCACCTTTCTAACCGATTAATTGGGCTTGTAAAACAAATTTTCTTCCTCTGCTTTTCTCTGATCGGCAGTGCCCAAAAACCCTTCCTTTTTGGTTTGTTTCGATTTCTTATTTTAGTTTGTCGATCGTTGCTTCTGGTTGTTGTTGTTGTCGATCTATCTGTTGAAGCATCAGATAACCTTTTTCATGAACTTTTGATCGAAAACCCTAACTTTGTGTTAGAGGAAAAATATATTTAAGTTCTTGAGTTTTTATATTTTCTGGGTTGTGGTTAAGTTTGGGATGAGAGCTAAGTGTATTAGAACCCATAGATCGAACTGAGTTGTGCTTGTTTTAGGAAGTCTGATTCCCGAGATCGTGTGATTTCCGAATCGAGGTGTACGGGAAAGCGAATCCAAGGAAGTGGAAGCAGCGGAATCCAGATCGAGAACTGTACGTGTCGAGGTCGAGTAAGAGAAGTCGTTGTCGAGCTCTTTGAAGACAGCCGTGTCGAGGTCGTTGTCGAGCAGCATTAACTTGGAGTTCGGTAAGGGCGCTTCACATTAATACTTTCATAGTATGCTAGCGTAAGGGCAGCTTTTAGACATTATTAAGACTTTATCTTATATGTTATTGTGAATGAGTTCCCTGATTTGTGTCGAGCTTGAAATATTGAGATATGATTGGGTTTTTGCATGTATTTAATATGTGATTGAATATATGTTGTGAATTGTGTATTGCATGTTGAATTGCGTTTCTTCATGTCGAGCTTGCTCTTTTTATTTGACATGCGGTTGAATATCTTGTGTTTAACTCTTTGAATATCGTATGCGGCGAATTGGTCATCGAGTGAGCGAGCTAGGTGAGTCGTATGACGTTTTTGAGCCGTGACCCGGATAACTAAGGGTGCTAGGTCCCCTTTTGTTTACGGGAGATTGACTAGACGTCGCCACGCTATGGGACCTGAGTTGATTGTCCTAGGGAGAGCGAGGATCCCAAGGCTTCGGCTGGACTTTCCGACATACGGTACGGCGTGTGCATTCCGGAAAAATTGTCGAGTCGAGAGAAAATGGATTGCGAGTTGTGTCGAGTTAGAGTGAGATGGTCGAGTCACGTCGGTGAATGTTATACTTTGATGTTTGCTTATATCCTTTATGTCGAGCTTATCTTGAATTGTTGAGAAGTTGACCCTTTCCCGTGGTGCCTTCAATCCATGACGGTTACCCAGGCGATGTCGAGGGCGCAGGAACTCGGACACAGATGATGCCGAGGAGGAGCTCGACGAGGACCGAGTGACGACCTCTACTTGTCGTGATTGATTATGTTGTTGGATGTTTGTTTTTCGATGACTGCACTTTGTTTTTCTTTGTGTTCGAGGTCGTGACCAGTTTGGGCCAGTTATGTTTGTTGCTCTGTGGTAGATCAAGCGGTTTACTTTTGGAGCAGCCCTGCGTGGGAGTTCGCTTAAGTACCCCCAGGGTATGATTGCTCTTTTGAAGTCGTCATACCTTAGGTGTATTTTCTTTGCACATTTGCTACTCTGTATTTTGTATACATTATTATTTCGAGTGATATATATATATGTATGTTATGCATGTATGTTTTATTAGAATTTATGTCTTGTGTCTTAGTTGCACCATGTTTCGAAAAGCTGTAATTACTCTGATGTGCACGAGTTGGTTTTATAAAAAAAAATATAGACCGTACTTTTTAAAAGGCACAAGAGTTTCGTTTTAAAACACATCTCATACAGGTTTAGTTGAGCTCGGTGTGTTGAGCTCGGTAACTCGAGCTCGGTATATTGAGCTCGGTAGCGGTCCGGAAACGGGTCGTTACAATATTCACAAGAGAACAATTTATGTTCTAACAATTCTTGAAGTGTGCAGATACTAATATTACATATATTTCTAAGCCACTTAAACAAGAAGGAAGAAGCTCTCAAGAGAAGGATACACTCCATGTGTCGAGATCCGCTCATCTTAGTAAACTGTCTTCGTGAGCGTCTGGAATTAACCTTTTGTGACACTAGTCTTATCCATTTGCTATGAGCGTCCGATCTTCCGTTCTGAGCAAGCGTCTGAACTTCATTATAAATCACGTGTTGGTCACGTAGTTGCTCTTTCTCTCAGAAGTTTCTGGAACGGATTTCGAATTTGATCTTATGCGCCAAAATTGTTGTACGAGGTATCAAAGGTGACACCTTTAGCTAAAAGACAAAAATCGTACAAGCAATTGTGAAAAGCAAGGTAGTACGAAAACGGTAATGTGTACTACTGAGATATTCTCTGGAAAGGAAGAAAGAGACAGCTTTTTGAAATCACCTCACTTAATGGAAATGAGCCATTTTTACTGTAACGGTAATATCTTTTATAACTCCTATAAATACCCCAAGGTATCCATTGAAGAAACTGCCGAAACTCTACAAGAGAATATTGCTTCATTTACTGAGAACAAGCACTGTTGCTATACACTACAAAGAGTCAATACTCTGAAAGCACTGCTTCTGTGAGCAATCAAGTTTCGAGCCAAGTCTCTGGACTACAAGAACTGAACTCAGCGTCCGACACTTTCTTTTAGAAAGCATTTCTATATTGAGCTTAATTTTTATCCTCTCAGTGAGAGTTATTTATACTTGTATTCAACTTACTTGTAAAAGTTGTTTTGGCCTAGTTAAGGCTATTCCCTCAAAGGCTCGAATGTACTGAGTCGTTTTGAGAAGTTGAGAGTATTGTCAAGGTTGTGACGGTAGAATACTCTTAAGGTTTTGTAATCAGTTGATTATAGTGGAAAATCCTTCAGGAACGAAGGGACTAGACGTAGCTACCAGTTTGGTAGCGAACTAGAATAAATCTTTGTGTCTCTTGCTTTACTGCTTTCTATTTATCTTTATCTTGCTCTGTTAAAAACAAGTTTTCACAAACTGCTTTTCCAGCGTCCGGTTTATTTCCAGCGTCCGTTTAACAAACTGTTGTGAAAAACCTGTGTTCTAAGTGTTTTTAACTTAAAGTTAAGGAAAAGTTTTCAACACAATTCAACCCCCCCTTCTTGTGTTCACGTTCAACAATACCATGGTTAAGCTCCACGACGGGGCTGAGAAGGATTCCTAGTAATTAGAGAAGTTATTAGAACATATGTTTATTTGAAAGCTTAAAGAAAATATATTAGGGCTATTGTTATATAATGGTTCTAATAAGAGTCGTTCAGTGTGGGGTAAAGCCCCGTGGTTTATTTATACCCAGTGGTAAATCCTCGACTGTTCTAGTAGAGTAATGAGTGCAGAGCGGTTGTACCACTGTGCGGTAATGACAAGTCCTGGTTGTTTACCTTAGAGTAGCTGAGCGGTTGTACCACTGTTACCAAACGATAAGTCTCAGCTGTTACTCAGAGGGTTGTAAGTGCAAAGTGGTTGTACCACTATGAGTTAACGACAAGTCCCGGCTGTTACATAGTGTAGCAGAGCGGTTGTACCACTGTTACCGAACGATAAGTCCCGGCTGTTACGAGCAATCCTAGTTGTATGAAAAGGGTCATGTTGCTTTAATGTTCTTAATGAATTGTTATTGTGAGTGTGACAAGTGTTTGGCTGAATGTTTAGCGTAGTTGCTAATTGTATCTATGTGTTCAGAGGAGTTGTCCATACTTCGCAAATCAAGTATGGCTGGAAACAATGGTATATTGTTTTATGTTAGTCCTATGTTACTGAGTTTTGTAAACTCACTATATTGGGGCGTTGTTTTCAGGTATCTAGCAAATGGAGAAGCTTAGAGCATGTCAGAATGCTCGGTCTTGCCACCACGCGAGACCTCGAGTTCCGGATCATGAGTCTAAGTCTTTTAGAGTCCAAATGTATTCCCTTTTTGTATTAAGTCTTTAAGAGTATTATTTGTTAAATTCTGTAATTTTATTTAAAGTGATATTTGTATTCAGTAGTAATATTTCATAAAGTTGCGAACTCTGGGAGGCGTAAGTCCATAGGGTATAAATTTCGAAAAATTTTATTGTACCTTAAATCCTTATTTCCAGTTAATTAAGCGAGTAATGCCTTGATTAGAGTCGGGGTGTTATAGTACCTCTTTAGAGAGGAGTTTTTCATACATAGCACACCAAGTATGGCTGAAAACAACAGTAAAATATTTATATTTCAATTCTATGTTACTGAGTTTCCATAACTCACATTTTTTTGGAGCGTTGTTTTCAGGTACAATTATCTAAAAGGAGTTTAGAGCATAGAGCATGCTCGGTCTTGTCGCCACGTGAGACTTTTGATGGAGACACTGGATCACGAGTCTAGTTTAGAAGTTCTTTAATATGTATTTAACATAGGATCAGTACCTTATGTTCTCATGTAGAAGTCATTTAATGACTTTGTGAATTTTGTATTTAAAGTATAGATATACTCATTGTGTTATTATTCCGCATTTTCAACGCTTTACTCTGAAAACGTCAGTAAGTTTTTATGAAAATTTTAACTACTTTCTTTTAATTATCTCTTAATTTCCAAGTAATGCTCTGATTAGAGTCAGAATGTTACATCATTGCACGAAGAATCACAATAAAAGAATTGATAATGAGTGCTAGGCCACACTAGACTCAATATATCCAAAGTGACCTTCGCATTTCCTGCTTCAGAAGTACCACGTAACAAAACCTAATAGGATCATAAAGCCTAAACAAGCATGGAATTACTAGGATTTATCACTTTTGTTTCAATCATAACACAACCATCTAGGTTATCAATCATGCAAGTAGAAGTCACTTACTTACACATAAACTTAACATCAAAGAGTCACACATCATAAAGTCAAATATATGTGGACTTAGGCAGGCTAGAGTGGCTTCGAATTCACGACCTGAACTACCATCAAGCGATCATTACGAAATTCTAAAACTATATGTATAAATATATACATGTATGAGAAAGTCTCGCAAAACGAGAACAGACTTAAAACAATGTCTGATAGTCTTCATTTTCTTCATTCCTTAGACAAATCCTTAAGGTGGCATGCCCCAATAATTTGTAAAAAGAACATAGAGAAATCGGATTCACAGGCACAAATGACACTTTCCTAAACCGGATCACTTCTAGACACATAACTCACAGTCCGATAAGATCGAACTGCTCTAATACCATAAATGTAACACCCTAGACTCTAATCAAGGCATTACCTGCGTAATTAACTGGAAATAAGGATTACAGACAAGGTTAACAAGTTCGAGATCCTACTTAGGAATGGTGAGGGGTCATAGGTTCGTAAAGCACGGGCTCGTAGCACGGTTCGTACATTTTAATATAAATATATAATAATATTGATAGGGCCACGACAAGTGTACCGGGTCGTTGCAAGTAATAATTTCGGTAAATACCGGTTATCGTCCTCAATGATCGAAAGCCAAATACCAATAATTGACAACAACTTCTAAGTGAACACCAAATGGTTTTGATTATGGTTGGAAAGTTCAATTGACAGTGAAATTGGTTTAAAGAACAACAGAAACACAATGTAAAGAGTGATGTAAGGCAATGGAAAGATGTTGGAGTTAAGCTTCATTCTACTTCAACTATGACATACTTTAACATAGTGATTAACACAAGTTGGTTCTCTAGTTTGTCTATCAATTTCTCTAAACAAGTTAAATCCCAATTCCTTAGGTAAATAACCCTTTTTATCTAGCTAGAAGTCCAATTCCTTGGATGCATGCAAGAAGATAAAAGCATTAAGAACAAGAAATCGCAAAGATAGCAAGTACCCAAAGGCTATTCCTAGCTTAAAGTGATACAAGGGTCACCTTCCTAGAGCACATAAGCATATTGAACTTCCATTCAAAACACAAACAAGAGTTCATTCCAAGATTGATCAAGTCTTAAAAAGCATTAAGAACAAGGAAGGAGATCACCAAACTAGAAGAAACCCACATGCATTAACATAAACTACATCAAGCATTCATAGTGTTCATAGAAATTCACTCAACCCCAACACAAGGGGATTTAATTCGACATGATAGTGATGGAAAATGAAAACAAAAAGCAGAGAAAGAGAAAGAACCCATCCACAAGCCAAGGATTTGAGCTTCCACTCTCCTCCTCTTGCTTCCTTCAATGGGTGTGCTAAGGCTTCAGTTCCAGAGCTTTTCTCCACCTCTATTTCGGGATCCCACTTGTTCAGACCATTAGTTAGGTATTTATATCAACTGGGCCTGAAAGAAAGCCCAAAACGCGCAAGGACACAAAATAACAAAGAGCGCCTGCGCTCGTGGCGCCTGCGCCCTGGTTCTTCTCGCCGGTGGCACCTGCGCGGGGTGCCCTGCGCCCAGGATCACCGAGATCAGGCGCCAAGCGCTAGCCTGTCTGAGGTGCCCTGCGCCCTGCAGTCTTCTGCTATCATGCTTCCCAGCAGGCGCCCTGCGCCTGGATTGGCTAGGCGCCTGGCATACGACTTCAGGCAGAACTCCACTTCAATTTGCTCTCATGATCTTAGGTACATGTCTCAGATTAACCCTTTTCATACCTACAAAAAGGCAAGACCACAATAAGGATATTTCTTCCGTCAAAACAACAAAAGAGCTAACATGATTGTCAACTAGAATTTCTCCACAACAATGACTCAAACACCTAAGATTAGAGGCCAAACAAGGAATAAAGTCTAAGTTTGCATGAGAATTCCCTTCAATTAAGTGCATGAAATTAAGCATACTAGGGAACAATCAAACACTCCAAACTTAAACCTTGCTTGTCCTCAAGCAAGAACTCAACAGAAAAAAAAAAACAACTACCCAAAATGTCAATCTTGATCTAACCACTGGACTAAACCCCAATTTTTCACCGCTTTCAAAAATTATCACACAACATGTACACCAATCATAGATTATTTTACTGGGCTTTGTCATCATCAGAACCAATATGAGACTATTACAAACTAGAGATTGGAGTCACATAAGCAATGAATTCACCATTATAAACTCAATAAGTAATGGAATGTACAATTGAAACTTTCAATGTGATTGAATGCTTTCTTTTTCTACTCACAAAGATTAGGAAGAATTTTCACTCCAACTCTCAAGTGTTTGGGGTTTGTGTTTCACTCATTCGACACTATTTAAGCCCGTCCCCATGGATTTGATTTTCATCTCTTTCTCACATGAGTACCACTTGCACAATGCTCCAATCAAAAGGTCTTTCAAGGTTGTAACTTGGCCAAGGTTAGGGTGGATGGATTAGACATTTAGGCTATCACCCTTCAAAGGTAGATGAGCATCAACCAACTCTAGAAATTTTCACTATAATTCCTCTTTTCTTCAATTTTCCAAAGGTGGTGTTTTCCAAAGGCTCAATCCTTGAACAACTTGTATCACATAATTATTAATTCCCCCAATAACTCAAAGGGGTACCAATCCAAAAACAAGCCTTTTTTTTTCAGCTCAACCCATTACCAATCACAATGTTGTTCACTTCCTCCCAACTCCAAACTTAGTTCTTTGTCAACCTTAGTCAATTCATGCTCATCCAACCTTCTTAGGTGGGTACAAGATAATAACATGGTTAAAGGCTATTGTTTTGATGGGTTAACAAGAACAAAAAGCTTTAGGCTCAATGGGGCTTTGCAAACAAAGGTCATATTATGTTGGGTTGGCTTTTTAGCTAATTGGCTTCCAATGAAATTTGCCTTTTCTCTATCAAAGCATTGTGCAACCAATAACATGCAACAGAGATTCAATCAAAGTTAGGGGAATATAAACTCAAATGTGTCCTCTCAAAAAGAATTATTGATGAAGGCTCTATAAAAACCACAGGACATGCATATATCAATCACAAAGAAATTGTAACAAACAAAACAGTTGAGCAATGGTTGACTCACTCCAATAAGTTTCTAGTCTCAAGTTGTAACTCTTCAGCAGCCCATTTAACATCACCCCAAGTGATTGGTGCTCAACACAAAATTCAAATCACAAGTGGGTTCAAATCATAGTTCAGCCAACAGTTATTTCAATTTGACATCTTGGACTACAACACAAAGGACTAAAAACATCACACTTTGACACATAATAAAGACAACTCCAAACTTAAGCTTTGACACACAAACTAAGATGAAAATCAAACAAACTAAATTCTAAAATTGCAAGAGAAAGAGATAGGAACTCCCTCGCATGGGTTGCCTCCCATGAAGCGCTTCTTTAACGTCACTAGCTTGACGCTATTAATCCGCTCTCAAGGTGGCATATATGACACAAAGAATACGTCATCCTTCTTCTTTCTTTTCTTAATCAAGGACTCCATGAACTTGAGGTATGGATGACGTTGCTTCCAAGGCTTCTCAAGGTGGAGGATGACGAATAAGGCATCGAGGGCATCTACGAATCGATCAAGCTCTTCATTCCCATCTACCTTTTGTGAATCATTTTTCACTACCACCACGTCTTCATTTTGGTCCTTCCCCCTAACCATATTATGCTCAGATTGAATTTCATGTGGCTCTTGTACTAGCTTACAAATTTCATCAACTTGCATTTTGAAATTTTGCATCACAAACGATCCGATGATAATTGGCTCTTGTTTTGGCCTCCGACTGGATAGCTCTTGTGCATATTGCACCGCAGCTATTTCCCAAGGTTTTGGCTCTTCGGGAATCACTTGAATGCATGGAGGTGGTGGTGGTAAACATGACAAAAATGATTCCCAATCCTCCTTAGAGCATCTATAAACAAGCTTATTCGTCATGCACTCAAATTGTGATTGGGAATCTACTGTGCCATGCATAGACCGGAAAGGAAGCACCTCAAACAAGTGTCAAAGCAATCGAGAACTAAAAAAATGTTAAGGAAAATATGAAAAGAAGTACAAAGTAATTAAACTAACACTAAAATAGAAATTAAAATGGGTTCAAATAGAAGTCGCCTTGAAATTACTAGTAATGGTAAAATCGATCCTAGAATCTGCGCCAAAAACTTGATAGGGCCACGGCAAGTGTACCGGGTCGTTGCAAGTAATAATTTCGGTAAATACCGGTTATCGTCCTCAAGGATCGAAAGCCAAATACCAATAATTGACAACAACTTCTAAGTGAACACCAAATGGTTTTGATTATGGTTGGAAAGTTCAAGTGATAGTGAAATTCGTTTAAAGAACAACAGGAACACAATGTAAAGAGTGATGTAAGGCAATGGAAAGATGTTGGAGTTAAGCTTCATTCTACTTCAACTATGACATACTTTAACATAGTGATTAACACAAGTTGGTTCTCTAGTTTGTCTATCAATTTCTCTAAACAAGTTAAATCCCAATTGCTTAAGTAAATAACCGCTATTATCTAGCTAGAAGTCGATTCCTTGGATGCATGCAAGAAGATAAAAGCATTAAGAACAAGAAATCGCAAAGATAGCAAGTACCCAAAGGCTATTCCTAGCTTAAAGTGATACAAGGGTCACCTTCCTAGAGCACATAAGCATATTGAACTTCCATTCAAAACACAAACAAGAGTTCATTCCAAGATTGATCAAGTCTCAAAAAGCATTAAGAACAAGGAAGGAGATCACCAAACTAGAAGAAACCCACATGCATTAACATAAACTACATCAAGCATTCATAGTGTTCATAGAAATTCACTCAACCCCAACACAAGGGGATTTAATTCAATATGATAGTGATGGAAAATGAAAACAAAAACAGAGAAAAGAGAAAAGAACCCATCCACAAGCCAAGGATTTGAGCTTCCACTCTCCTCCTCTTGCTTCCTTCAATGGGTGTGCTAGGGCTTCAGTTCCAGAGCTTTTCTCCACCTCTATTTCGTGATCCCACTTGTTCAGACCATTAGTTAGGTATTTATATCAACTGGGCCTGAAAGAAAGCCCAAAACGCGCAAGGACACAAAATAACAGCAGGCGCCCTGCGCCCTGTGGGCGCCCTGCGCCCTGGTTCTTCTGCTTCAGCTGGCGCCTTGCGCCCGTGGGCGCCCTGCGCCCAGGATCACCGAGATCAGGCGCCAGGTGCTAGCCTGTCTGAGGCACCCTGCGCCCTGCAGTCTTCTGCTACCATGCTTCCCGGCCGCCTGCGCTGGATTGGCTGGCGCCTGGCATGACTTGTGCAGCAACTCCACTTCAATTTGCTCTCATGATCTTAGGTACATGTCTCAAATTAACCCTTTTCATACCTACAAAAAGGCAAGACCACAATAAGGACATTTCTTCCGTCAAAATAACAAAAGAGCTAACATGATTGTCAACTAGAATTTCTCCACAACAATGACTCAAACACCTAAGATTAGAGGCCAAACAAGGAATAAAGTCTAAGTTTGCATGAGAATTCCCTTCAATTAAGTGCATGAAATTAAGCATACTAGGGAACAATCAAATATACATAAATAATTTCTATTATAAAAACAATATATGTTTATGTTTACTATTATTTATGTTTTTTAAATTTTAATATAATAAATTAAGCAATATTAAATGAATTTTATACTAGTTTAAACAAATAAATTAAATGAATTTTATATAGTTTAAACAAATATATTGTTATATTGTGTGGTCTTGTAAAAACAAAATAATAAAAAAGAGTAGGTGTGACTAGTTTTTTTACTGTTGGGCTTATTTGAAGGCCCATAACCCATTACCAAACCCTAAGCCTCTTTCTGCTCAAAAAAAACCCTAAGCTATTACTTCATCCCTTCTTCATCCGCGGCGCCACATCCCTTCTTCTTCTTCTTCTCAGAAACGTAGAAACAGAGGCACCGTCATAGGGAGAGAACCAGAGCACCACCGTCGCACCCAGAAACCCACACACAACCATCGTCAACTGCCTCCTTCCTCATTTTTTCCCTCCTCTTCCTCATTTCTTCCCCATTCTTCTTCTTCTTCTTCTTCTTCTTCTTCTTCTTCTTCTTCTGCATTTCAGGCCTAAAACCACCAAGAAGTTGCCGAAAAACACCAAACAGTCGTCGGAAACTTCCATATCGTGGCCGAAAAACGGATTTTTTAGCAATCGGGTCATGAACCTGACCCGGTAACAAACCAAAACCCGGCAATTCTGGGAGCACTCCAAGAGCACGATCCGTCTGCTCTTGGCCATTCCCACCGCTCCCACCGCACCGATGCAATTTGCGATCCTACACAGGCACGGGTTCGCTGGGGGTCAGTAAGAGCATAGGATCGTCCGAACCTACAAGCCGGCATGATCCTGTCCACCATGATTACAGATACAGTAAAAATTTTCGCAAAGCATACCGCTAAAACATTTCCACAAAAGACAAATTCACTTTCAATAAATATTATAACCCATTTGCAATGAATTATAAAAGACTCAAAGCTAAGACAACTCGACTCGTGATCCGGTACTCAAGGTCTCGCGTAGCGACAAGACCGAGCATCCTGACATGCTTTAGGCTTCTCCAACCACTTGGTACCTGAAAATAACGCCCCAACATAGTGAGTTTATAAAACTCAGTAACATAGGACTAACATAAAACTTTATACTGTTATTTCCAGCCATACTTGGTGTGCGAAATATGGAAAACTCCTCTGTACATAGATACAATGATCAACTGTGTTTAAAACATTCAAACAAACACTTGCCACAATCATAATAATATTCAATCAAAAACATTAAAGCAACATGACCTTTTCATACAATAAGAGTTGCTCATGATAGCCGGGACATATCGTTTGGTAACAGTGGTACACCGCTCTGCTACCCTGATGTAACCAGCCGGGACATGTCGTTACCTCATAGTGGTACACTGCTCTACACTTACAACCCTACGAGTAATAGCCGGGATATATCGTTTGGTAACAATGGTACACTACTCTACTACACTGACATAACAGCCGGGACATGTCGTTACCTCACAATGATACACCGCTCTACACTCATGACTCTCCTAGAATAGCCGAGGATTTACCGCTGGGTGTAAATTTACCAAGGGACTTGACCCCGCACTGAACAACTGTTTGCACAACCAAGGATTTACCATGGGGCTTTGACCACTGGGCTTGACCCCGCATTGTGCAACTCTCTACTACAACCAAGGATTTACCACGGGGTCTTGACCACTGGGCTTAACCACGCATTGTAGAACTACCTTCTTAGAACCATTAGAAATTGAATAGCCCTAATACTTTTCCTCTAAGCTTTTCAAACAACTAATGTTGAAATAACTTCTCTAAGGAATTCAAATGACATTCCTATAGGTATCTATTGCCTTACTTATTTACAAGCATACTGTTATTTGTTTCCTCTATTCGGAGCACAAGCAACACCTTATCCATCGTGCATTTTTAAACAATGTCTTAACAAATACTATGAACTCGCTTTAGGGCTCCCGAGTCTTGTGCTCAAATCCCAATAAATTCAAGGACTTAAAACAATGATCAAAACATATAGCATATGAATTACAACCAACCACACTTTTTCTCATGTTATCAAAACATCAAACTATGAACATAACTTCATGCATCAAGACATGCTTAAACATATCACAACTCTTGCCACATTCATCATCAAACATATCAAACAATGACTAAGTCTCATCTTTTCCCAAACCAACCAAAATGACACATGTAACATCTGTATTTTTGTGATGCGTTATGTAACGTTATTTTAGTATATATTGTCGTAATTATGCTATAATAAATTGTTTCTTGTTCGCTAAGCAAGTGATTGAATAAAATCAAGAACGAATTAAATTTGAGGATTAATATTTTATATTAATTCATGGTTCGAATATCGTCGAAAAATTCTAACGAAATTTCGTCACCTTTTGAATCACCGGATAATTTTTATCCGCGAATAAAATTTTAAACGAACTCCGATTTCGGTAAAAACTGAATTGCAACTTGTTGTGATTATTTTTGAGTGTTTTCTATTGTTTTTATTATTTATGATAAAATATTGTCACGCGGTTAATTAATTTCTCGGTAAATTAATTTTCGCAAATTAATTGGCGAGAGAATAAATCGGTAACGCGATTACTCGACGCCGTATTTTTTTTAGTACTCTTAAGACTTTAGGATTAGAGGGTAATCATGAGAGATTAGATGTTTTAGACCTTGATGGGATTAGTATCTTACTTTTAGATCGGAGGTGTCACTTTTTGGGTGATTAACATTTTATTACTTTTCCTAATTGATTCCTAACCATGTGTTTTATTCTTAGTAAAATAAAATTAATCCCACCCCTTATTTTGGGCAGCCTAGCTGTAACACCCGTATTTTTCGCGATGTGTTATTTAGCGTTATTATAGTACATTTTGCCATATTTATGCTATAATAAGCAGTTTCTTGTCTGCTAAGCAAGTGATTGAATTAAATAAAGATCAAATTAAAATTGAGAATTAATATTTTATATTAATTCATGGTTCGAATATCGTCAAAAAATTCTAACGAAGTTTCGTCACGTTTTGAATTATCGGGCAGTTTGGCCACAAATAAAATTTTAAACGAATTCCGATTTCGATGAAAATTGAATTGTGACTTGTTGTGATTATTTGTGAGTGTTTGAGATTGTTTTTATTATTTATGATAATTTATTATCACGCGGTGAATTAATTTCTCGGTAAAATTAATTTTTGCGAATTCATCGATAACGCGGTTACTCGACACCGTGTTTTATTTTAGTACTCTTAAGACTCTAGAATTAGAGGGTGATCATGAGAGATTAGATGGGTTAGACTAATTGATGGGATTAGAGAGGTGTCACACTTTGTGTGATTAGTTTTTTTTTTTACTACACTTTATTAGATTAGTTTTAACCATGTGTTATTTTAAGTAATTAAAATTAATCCTCCCCTCCTATAATCAGCCCCAGCAGCGACCCCCCACTCTCTAACTCTCATTTTATTTCATCTTCTTCATTCTAGTGTGAGAAATTTCAAGAGCTTCCATGGCTACTTCCATTTCTCTTCACCTTTTGCTTGTTCCATCATCAAACCACAACCCTTCTTGCTACTAAGTTATATCCTCTACTTGATCATCACTTCATACCTTGCAAGTAAGCTTGAAAAACAGATTTTTTCTCCCCATTTTTATTGCTCAAAACCGTGGCCTTTAATTAGGTGATAGGTTGAGTTTTTTTTCTTCCTTTCTTGTATTTTATGCATTGTATTTTGGTTGGTTAGGATCATGAATGAGATGAACCAAAATTTTCCCAATTTCTTGGAACCCTAGGCGCACAACCTATGGGATTTGGGGCTAAGGTGATCTTCATGAGAACCACTTGAATTAACTAGTGATTCTTGTTTCTTACATGTTGTTTATGCTATTGTGATCATCAATTTTGTCTTGAAACAAATTTTGGGAAGGTTTTATGAAAACTCATGCATTCTTGAATGAAGCTTAAAGTGATGATTGAATTTGAATTAGGCATGTGTGTTGTAGGAAATGGTTGATTTGTGAAAGGAAGAAATTATGGAATGATGTTGTGTAATTAGTTGGAAGATTTGCAAATTTTTTTGGGAAGAAAAGGTTGAGACCGCCAGCCCATAGGGGTTTGGGAGTAAAGTATTTTGTGTTTCTTGGTTCATATTGGTGGTATTTAAATGTATTTAAGTTTTTGGAAAATTTAGGAAAAGGTTTGATTGAATTTGGATTTATTTTGGAGACTTTAAGGCTATGAAACACATTAGGTAAGTTGGGTTTCTTGAGACCCAAGGAACCAAGTGGAGCCTTGATTCTAATATTTGAGAAAAGAGTTAAAAAAATAGAATAATGATGATGTTTTATGTTCTAAGTTTTCAACAAAAAGATTTCTTAGTCCTTATGGGTTTGATTTCCTTAGTTAGTTAATGAATTTTCAATGTGTTTATAATTTATTAAAAACTAGTATTTTAATTAAGTTTCTATGTGTAAGTGTTTTGGTTAGGAAAAGGGTTTAAGTTGTGAGGGCCTTAAGTATTATAACTAAGTCTTTAGATTTATGCTAAGTTTGTTCCGTGGTGTTAGGGCTTGAGAATCGGAATTCGTACGACGTGAATTCGGGACGTGCGTTGACACGTGACTTGGCAACTTTCAGTAAGGGCAACTTTTAGATATGTACAGGATTTAATTTTATTTTGTATATCGAAGAAGTCTAAGAACCTCAGGGTTCGAAGTGATGGTCTCGTACCCCTTCGATTTTATTGTTTTAAGCTTTATATATAAATATTTAGTGGGTTTGTTCTGCAAGAGGTTGGCGACTGCCCCCAACCCCCCACACTTGTTTGATTTCCTCTTTGCTAACTCCATCGAGTTGCAAAGGGACGAACTTGATTGATGTTGTTGTTTGTTGTGTTGTTGGTTTGTCACGTATTGGTGGATTGTTGTGCATGGATGAATTGAAAAGCATTGTGGTGTGTGTATGCTTAAAACATGATTAAGATATATGTTATGGATTTTATGGGATAATTGATGTTACTGATTATGCCATGATTGAAATATCAAATGTGGTGAAATGTTCATTAGGGGTGGTCAAAGGCATTGTTGCGTCGTGTCTTGTGGTAACGTCGACCCGTCTATCCTGGGTAGTGGAAATGCCCATGGCCAAAGGAATTCAGGAACGTCGTTAAAATTTTACCATCGTAGGGAAAAGTGTCAGTCTGGTACGTACAGCCCGATATGCCTCTGGCGTATGGATTCCGGAATTAAAACTGCACTATCATGTAGTGAGTCAATAGGAACGGGTGCATCCTTATTGATTGTGTTGAATATTATTGTTATGTGTGTTATACTTGTTATGGTATATGCAATTTTTGTGTTACCTTTTATTTCGAGAAGTTGACCCTTTCCCGTGGTTCCTTCAACCAATGATGGCAACCCAGGCGATGGCGAAGACCTTGGTGATCCCGGCGATGGTGACGTCGTCGGACATAGTGTTTGACTTTCTAGACTTGGAGACACCCTCGAAGATGGAGTTTAACCCCATCTCCCATCGAGTTGTATTTACTGGGGATGTAGTGCAGGCCTTCAGGGTGGACAAACTTGTGTTGAGGCAGGTGACTTCCAGGAGGACAATGAGTTTCCCGATCAGGATGACGCAGATCGTGGACGCGTGGCATCGCACTCAGGGTGATCAGGCGTTACCAGCTTCTTCTTCGTCACCAGAGGATTCATCTGATATTCCTAGGGGGATTACGACTCGTTACGCACCCTTGCCTAGAGGTGCCAAGACCAGAAGGACCGCTCGCAAGAGCATTGGCGTCAGACATTGGACCGCTCGTGGCAGCTGCTACCCCGAGCCCTGTGGCAAAGCCTGTGGGAGATCCTGATGCAGATCCTACTTCCCCTTTGGTTGTCAGGACCCCTACTCCTCCAGTGGATCCCTCCCCTATTTGTGGAGTATGTGGTGAGGTTGGTTGCAGCAGAGCGGTTTTCATCGAGGAAGTCTTAGTAGAAGAGGACGAGCCCGAGGGAGTACCGGCACCTGTACCTTTTATTGACCTGATTGGCAAGGATGATGATGACCCGATGGATGATGATGATGAGGAGGACCCATCTGTGGGTCTGGGTAGTGACTTCTAGCTGATGTGGTTTATCTGATTGTATAGATGTTTTGGGTGTCTAAGAGGTCTGTCTGTGGTATAGATGTGGAGTGGTGACCAGTTAGTCTTTTGGGATAGACTTTTTGTTGTACAGTTGGATAGACTGGCGGTATACTTTTGGAGCAGCCCCCTGCATGGGTAACTACCGAGAGTACCCCAGGAGTATGATCACTCTCGTGAGGGTCCTCATACTTTAGGTGTATTCTCTTTCAGACATGTTCATTACTCTTGTATTATATTTCATTACTCATATATATATATATATATATATATGTATGTATTCTAGTGCATGCGTCTTGTATCTTTAGATTGCATCATGTTTATAAACGATGTGGCTACTCTGCGTGTGTTTTACGAAAGAAGTTGTTTTAAAAACAAATTGTACCGTAGTTTCCAAAGGACACAAGAGTAGTATTTTAAAAGTGAGTCGCATTTAGAGTTATGTTCTTGTCTGTGGCGCTTCAGAAATGGGGCGTTACAATAGTGGTATCAGAGCAGTTTGGTTCTAACCGGACTGTGTGTATAGGGAACACTAAGCTGGTCACCATGTCGAGTTATTGGTTGTTAAGTGCTTGGTTATGACGTATGGATATTGTTTATTGAGTGAAGCAATTGTGCTTATAATTGTTTGAATTGTTTCTTAATTGAAGCAATGTCTGTTAGCACATCACTTGATTGTAGGGTTCTGACAGTTTTTGGACCTTGTAGGAATCTAATGCCACCTCGCAGAGATACTACAGCCGGACCTGATAACCCCAACATGGAGAGAGCAATTCAAGCGATGACTGAGATGGCAGCGGCAATGGTTCAACAATCGGCTGTTGCGACCTAACAAACTGCTGCTATGGCTCAACAGAATGCCGCCATGAACCAACATAATCTACAACAACAGCAGAGGGCAGAGAGGAATGAAGGGGCTAAAGGGTTAGCTGATTTCCGCAAGCACGACCCACCAAAGTTCTATAGTGGACCGGATCCGGACAAGGCGGATCTGTGGCTTCAGGAGTTAGAAAAGATATTTGAAGCACTTCACTGTCCTGAAAATGTCAAGGTAGACTATCACTTCACTATCCTGAGAATATCAAGGTAAACTATGCGTCTTATTTACTACTGGGAGATGCCGAGTACTGGTGGAAGGGCATCAAACAGATGCTGGCGACTAAGCGCCGGGAGATTAGTTAGGAGACCTTCCACAGGAGGTTCTTGGAGAAGTATTTTCTAGAGACTGCACGGATGGAGAAGGAGCAAGAATTCCCTCGTCTGTACCAGGGCAACATGACGGTATCGGAGTATGCCGCTAAGTTCGAGTCACTTGCAAGGTATTTCAGTCCCTTTCGTGATCGGGCGGATCAGAGTTGGCTGAGCGAGAGATTTCAGAGGGGATTGAGATTCGATGTCCAGAAGTCGGTGGCGTCTCTGAGAATTCAGAACTTGCAAGAGCTGATTGATAGATGTGTTGAGGTGGAGGGTATGAGGAACCACAAGAGAAGGATTG
This sequence comes from Calophaca sinica, assembly GCA_037113605.1. Taxonomy (NCBI): domain Eukaryota; kingdom Viridiplantae; phylum Streptophyta; class Magnoliopsida; order Fabales; family Fabaceae; genus Calophaca; species Calophaca sinica. Next base: position 65,129,932 of record CM073733.1, read on the forward strand.
GTACTGGTGGACCCATTCGGCCTCAGAATCAGGGTCAGAGACATGATCAGAAAGGAAAGTAGCAGAAGAAGCCTTACAACCTACCTCGTGGAAACAACAAGGATGATGATTATCGCATGGCTCGTAACTCCGGTGGTAAAGAGTCGACTAGGATCGGATCGGTTTGCTACCGCTGTGGAAAATCGGGACATTATGCCAATGATTGCCCGGAAGAGAAAGTCTATGCTTCAATTGCAAACAATCAGGGCATTTCGCGAAGGACTGCACGGGTTCGAAAGTTGAATCAAGCGTGAATACAAATAAGGCTAAAGGAAAACGTCCCACCACCAAGGGAAGAGTTTTCGTGATGAGTGGTGAAGAAAGCGAGCAGATCGATGATCTTATTCAGTGAGATTGTGAGATCGAGGGTAAATCCTTATTCTGTTTTTTTATTCTGGCGCAACCCACTCATTTATTTCTTTGGATTGTGTGGACCGTTTAAAATTATCTGTGACTGCTTTACCTTTCAAATTAGTAGTTACTACTCCAGCTACTAAAACTTTGGCTGCCAACACTACATGCCTTAATTGTGTGGTGGTTATTCAGGATAGAAAATTTGTTGTTACTTTGATCTGTTTATCTCTAAAGGGTCTAGATGTTATCCTCTGATGGATTGGTTGTCTTACCACCATGTCCTCTTGGGTCAGGCCCAAGAAGACAAGAGTTTTTCCCCGATCTTGGAGTTTCCAATTACCTTTCTGCTAACCCCATTAGGGTTTCCTTCAAAGAGGGAACTCGAGACTACATGTATCTTGCTTGTCTAGAAGCTTTCCAAGAGACCATGTTGAAGGATGTTCTAGTAGTGTGCGACTTCCTGGACGTTTTTCCTGAAGATGTGCCAGGTTTACCACCCGCAAGAGAAATCGAATTCTCCATCGATTTGCTTCCCAGAACAGGCCCGATTTCGATTGCGCCTTATGGAATGTCTCCAGTAGAGATGAAGGAGCTAAAGTCTCAGATTGAGCACTTAGAGTCGAAGCAGTTCATATAACTGAGCGTGTCACCGTGGGGAGCTCCAGTGTTGCTGGTAAAGAAGAAAGACGGATGATCAAGGTTATGTGAGGATTACCGTCAGCTCAACAAGGTTACTGTCAAGAATAGGTATCCATTGTCGCGCATCGATGACTTAATGGATCAACTACGAGGAGCTGCGATATTTTCCAAGATAGACTTGAAGTCAGGCTACCATCAAATTCGTGTGAAGGAAGAAGATATTCCTAAGACTGCTTTCAAAACCAGATATGGCCATTATGAGTATCTAGTGATGCCTTTTGGAGTGACAAATGCACCAGCAGTATTCATGGATTACATGAACAGGATTTTCCACTCATTCTTGGATCAGTTCGTGGTGGTGTTTATAGACGATATCCTGATCTATTCGCGAAGCAGAGAAGAGCATGAAGAGCATCTACGCCAAGTATTGCAGATTCTTCGATAGAAGCAACTCTACGCCAATCTTTCCAAGTGTGATTTCTGGCTTGAAGAGGTGAATTTTCTTGGGCATGTGATCATGAAGGACGTGATAGCTGTGGATCCAGCTAAGATTAAAGCCGTGATAGCATGGGAACAACCGAAGACTGTGTCTGATATCCGAAGCTTTGTTGGATTAGTACGTTACTATCGGAGATTTATCAAAGGATTCTCGAAGATCGTAGCACCACTTACACGACTCATGAGGAAGGATCAACCTTTTGCTTGGACCGAAGAATGCGAATCCAGTTTCCAGAGGTTGAAAGAGCTTTTGACAACAGCACCTGTGTTAGTTTTGCCTCAATCGGAAGAACCTTACGAGGTGTACTGCGATGCTTCACACCAGGGACTTGGATCCGTGCTGATGCAACATAGGAAGCTTGTGGCTTATGCTTCGAGACAGCTTAAGATTCATGAATGGAACTATCCTACACATGATTTGGAACTTGCTGCAGTGGTGTTCGCGCTGAAGATTTGGAGACACTATTTGTACGGGAGCACGTTCACTGTTTTCAGCGACCACAAAAGCTTGAGGTACTCGTTCGACCAGAAAGAACTCAACATGCAACAGCGGAGATGGACGGAATTTCTGAAGGACTACGACTTCACTTTGGAATATCATGTAGGGAAGGCGAACGTTGTAGCAGATGTATTGAGCAGGAAGAGTGTGTTAGCCTCAGCAATGATGATTAAGGAGTTAGAGATGCTGGAGAAGTTTCGAGACTTGAAGCTGAGCGTGGAATTGTCACCAGGAAAGCTGAAGTTCAAGATGCTCGCTATTTCTAGTGGACTTTTAGACGAGATCAGAGATCAGCAGGTTGGTGATAAGCTACTGCAAGAGAAAAGACAGCTAGTAGCGCGAGGGAAAGCGACAGAATTTGGGGTTGGAGCAGACAACATCCTGAGATGCAACGGACGTGTTTGTGTACCTAATGTAGCTGAGCTGAGAAAGTTGATTCTCGACGAAGCGCACAAGAGCAGACTGAGTATTTATCTGGGAGTTACTAAGATGTACCAGGATCTGAAGAAGCATTTTTGGTGGCCCAGAATGAAGAAAAAAATGGCAGACTACGTGGCTTCTTGTTTGACATGGCAGAAAGGCAGGGTGGAACATCAGCGACCAGCCTAATGCTACAAATACTCTGATCACTGTAATGGAAATGGGATAGTATTTCCATGGACTTCGTTATGGGTTTGCCTAGGACGCAGAAGAAGCATGACTCGATTTGGGTAATCGCCGACCGATTGACCAAATCTGCTCATTTTCTACCGGTTAGATTGACTTTCAATGTGGAGAAACTGACAAAGATCTACTTAGCGGAGATTGTTTGGCTGCATGGCGTGCCTTCTGCCATCGTTTCTGATAGAGATCTGAAGTTCACATCTCATTTCTGGGGAGCACTACAAGAAGCCTTGGGGACTAAGCTCAAGCTTAGTTCAGCGTATCATCCTCAGACCGGCGGTCAGACTGAGAGGACGATCCAGATGCTCGAAGATTTGCCGAGGGCATGTACGTTAGATCATAGCGGGAGTTGGGATGACGTTTTGCCACTAGTGAAATTCACTTACAACAACAGTTATCATACGAGTATTGGTATGGCACCTTACGAAGCGCTGTATGGACGCAAGTGTCAGATGCCTCTTTGTTGGTATCAAGATGGTAAAAGCTCTATCGTGGGACCAGATCTGATACAACAGACTATTGAGAAGATACGGCAGATCAAAGAGAGAATGAAAGTGTCCCAGAGTTGACAAAAGAGTTATGCAGATCAAGGTCATCAACCGCTAGAGTTTGCAGAAGGAGAGCATGTATTCGTCCGAGTCACACCTATGACTGGAGTTGGTCGAGCAATCAAATCCAAAAAGCTTACCCCTAAGTTCATTAGACCCTATCAAATACTTTGTCGTATAGGGCCAGTTGCATATCAGATAGCATTACCCCCATTCCTATCTAATATTCATGACATCTTTCACGTCTCGCAGTTGCAGAAATATGTTTTCGACCCTTCTCACATTATTGAGCCTGATGTGATTCAACTGAAGGACGATTTGTCTTTTGAAGTACCTCCTGCAAGGATTGTCGACAGGAAGGTCAAGCAACTGAGGAATAAAGAGATTCAACTACTCAAGGTGGTTTGGAACCAGAAGACCGGAGACGCGACTTGGGAACTAGAAGAAAAGATGAAGGATCAGTATCCAGACTTATTTCTCGGTACGTTTCTAACTCGTAGTTTCGAGGACGAAACTATTTTTAGTGGGGGAGTATTGTAACACCCGTATTTTTCGCGATGTGTTATTTAGCGTTATTATAGTACATTTTGCCATATTTATGCTATAATAAGCAGTTTCTTGTTCGCTAAGCAAGTGATTGAATTAAATCAAGATCAAATTAAAATTGAGAATTAATATTTTATATTAATTCATGATTCGAATATCGTCGAAAAATTCTAACGAAGTTTCGTCGCTTTTGAATCATCGGGCAGTTTGGCTGCAGATAAACTTTTAAACGAACTCCGATTTCGATGAAAATCGAATCGTGACTTGTTGTGATTATTTATGAGTGTTTGAGATTGTTTTTATTATTTATGATAATTTATTATCATGTGGTGAATTAATTTCTCGGTAAAATTAATTTTCGCGAATTTATCGATAACGCGGTTACTCGACACCGTGATTTTTTTAGTACTCTTAAGACTCTAGAATTAGAGGGTGATCATGAGAGATGAGAGATTAGATAGGTTTGACTAATTGATGGGATTAAAATCTTGCTTTATTGAGAGATGTCACACTTTGTGTGATTAGTTTTTTTTTTACTACACTTTATTAGATTAGTTTTAACCATGTGTTATTTTAAGTAATTAAAATTAATCCTCCCCTCCTATAATCAGCCCCAGCTGCGAACACCCACTCTCTAACTCTCATTTTATTTCATCTTCTTCATTCTAGTGTGAGAACGTTCAAGAGCTTCCATGGCTACTTCCATTTCTCTTCACCTTTTGCTTGTTCCATCATCAAACCTCATCCATCCTTGCTACTAAGTTCTATCCTCTACTTGATCATCACTTCATACCTTGCATGTAAGCTTGAAAAACAGATTTTTTTCCCCCCATTTTTACTGCTCAAAACTGTGGCCTTTAATTAGGTGATAGGTTGAGTTTTTTTGCTTCCTTTCCTGTATTTATGCATTGTATTTTGGTTGGCTAGGATCATGAATGAGATGAACCAAATTTTCCCCAATTTCTTGGAACCTAAGGCGCACAACCTCTGGGATTTGGGGCTAAGGTGATCTTCATTAGAACCACTTGAATTAACTAGTGATTCTTGTTCCTTACATGTTGTTTATGCTATTGTGATCATCAATTTTGTCTTGAAACAAAGTTTGGGAAGGTTTTATGAAAACTCATGCATTCTTGAATGAAGCTTAAAGTGATGATTGAATTTGAATTAGGCATGTGTGTTGTAGGAAATGGTTGATTTGTGAAAGGAAGGAATTATGGAATGATGTTGTGTAATTAGTTGGAAGATTTGCAAACTTTTTTGTGAAGAAAAGGTTGAGGCCGCCAGCCCTTAGGGGTTTGGTAGTAAAGTATTTTGTGTTTCTTGGTTCATATTGGTGGTGTTTAAATGTATGTAAGTTTTTGGAAAATTTAGGAAAAGGTTTGATTGAATTTGGATTTATTTTGGAGACTTTAAAGCTATGAAACACATTAGGTAAGTTGGGTTTCTTGAGACCCAAGGAACCAAGTGGAGCCTTGATTCAAAGATTTGAGAAAAGAGTTAAAAAAAATAGAATAATGATGATGTTTTATGTTCTAAGTTTTCAAGAAAAAGATTTCTTAGTCCTTATGGGTTTGATTTCCTTAGTTAGTTAATGAATTTTCAATGTGTTTGTAATTTATTAAAAACTAGTATTTTAATTAAGTTTCTAAGTGTAAGTGTTTTGGTTAGGAAAAGGGTTTAATTTGTGAGGGCCTTAAGTATTATAACTAAGTCTTTAAATTTATGCTAAGTTTGTTCCGTGGTGTTAGGGCTTGAGAATCGGAATTCGTACGACGTGAATTCGGGACGTGCGTTGACACGTGACTTGGCAACTTTCAGTAAGGGCAACTTTTAGATATGTACAGGATTTAATTTTATTTTGTATATCGAAGAAGTCTAAGAACCTCAGGGTTCGAAGCGAGGGTCTCGTACCCCTTCGATTTTATTGTTTTAAGCTTTATATATAAATATTTAGTGGGTTTGTCTGTAAGAGGTTGGCGACTGCCCCCAACCCCCCACACTTGTTTGATTTCCTCTTTGCAAACTCCACCGAGTTGCAAAGGGACGAACTTGATTGATGTTGTTGTTTGCTGTGTTGTTGGTTTGTCACGTATTGGTGGATTGTTGTGTGTGGATGAATTGAAAAGCATTGTGGAGTGTGTATGCTTAAAACATGATTAAGATATATGTTATGGATTTTATTAGATAATTGATGTTATTGATTATGTCATGATTGAAATATCAAATGTGGTGATATGTTCATTGGGGGTGGTCAAAGGCATTGTTGTGTCATGTCTTGTGGTAACGTCGACCCGTCTATCCGGGGTAATGGAAATGCCCATGGCCAAAGGAATTTGGTAACGTCGTTAAAATTTTACCATCACAGGGAAAAGTGTTGGTCTGGTACGTACAGCCCGATATGCATCTGGTGTATGGATTCCGGAATTTAAACTGCATTATCATGTAGTGAGTCAATAGGAACGGGTGCATCCTTATTGATTGTGTTGAATATTATTGTTAAGTGTGTTATACTTGTTGTGGTATATGCTATTTTTGTGTTACCTTTTATTTCGAGAAGTTGACCATTTCCCGTGGTTCCTTCAACCAATGATGGCAACCCAGACGATGGCGATGACCTTGGTGATCCCGGTGATGGTGACGTTGCCGGACATAGTGTTTGACTTTCTAGACTTGGAGACACCCTCGGCGATGGAGTTTGACCCCATCTCCCGTCGAGTTGTATATCTTTGAGGATGTAGTCACGGACCTTCATGGTGGACGAACTTGTGTTGAGGCGTGCGGACTTCCAGAGAGGGCGAGTTTCCGATCAGGATGACGCAGATCGTGGATGCGTGGCGTTGCGCTCAGGGTGATAAGGTGTTACCAGCTTTTTCTTCGTCACCAGAGGAGTCATCTGATATTCCTAGGAGGATTACGACTCGTTACGCACCCTTGCCTAGAGGTGCCAAGATCGGCGACCGCCGCAAGAGCGTTGGCGTCAGACGTGGGACAATCGGGGCTTTGACTTCACGTGCGGCAGCTGATGCCCCGAGCCCTTTGGCAAAGCCTATCGCAGAGCCTGATGTAGAGCCTACTTCCCCTTTGATTGTCAAGACCCCTACTCCTCCAGTGGATCCCCCCCCTGTTTGTGGAGTATGTGGTGAGGTTGGTTGCAGCGGAGCGATTTTCATTGAGGAGGTCTTAGTTGAGGAGGACGAGCCCGAGGGAGTACCGGCACCTGTACCTTTTATTGACCTGACTGGCGAGGATGATGATGACCCGATGGATGATGATGAGGAGGAGGACCCATCTGTGGGTCTAGGTAGTGACTTCTAGCTGATGTGGTTTATCTGATTGTATAGATGTTTTGGGTGTCTGAGAGGTCTGTCTGTGGTATAGATGTGGAGTGGTGACCAGTTAGTCTTTTGGGATAGACTTTTTGATGTACAGTTGGATAGATTAGCGGTATACTTTTGGAGCAGCCCCCTGCATAGGTAACTACCGAGAGTACCCCAGGAGTATGATCACTCTCGTGAGGGTCCTCATACTTTAGGTGTATTCTCTTTTGGACATGTTCATTACTCTTGTATTATATTTCGTAATGGTTATGACCCACTTTGGTGATGTGTATATATATATATATATATATATTCCAATGCATGCGTCTTGTATCTTTAGATTGCATCATGTTTCTAAACGCTGTGGCTACTCTGCGTGTGTTTTGCGAAAGAAGTTTTTAAAAAAAAAAAATGTACCGTAGTTTCCAAAGGACACAAGAGTAGTATTTTAAAAGTGTGTCGCATTTAGAGTTAAGTTCTTGTTTGTGGCGCTTCAGAAATGGGGCGTTATGTAATACTCGTATTTTTTTTCGATGCGTTAATTGGCGTTATTTATTGTATTTTGTTGTATTTATGCTATAATAAGTAATTTCTTGTTCTCTAAGTAAGTGAATTAATTAAATCAAGATCAAATTATATTTGAGAGTTAATATTTTATATTAATTCACGGTTCGAATATCGCCGGGTAGTTTCGCCGCAGATAAAATTCTAAACGAACTCCGATTTCGATGAGAATCGAAACGTAACTTGTTGAGACTATTTTTGAGTGTTTGACATATTTTTTATTATTTATAATTAAATATTATCACGTGATGAATTAATTTCTCGTTAAATTAATTCAACGTCGTGTTTTCGCAACCCTTAGACTCTAGAATTAGAGGGTAATCATGAGAGATGTGAGATTAAAGGGGATGGATTAGTTGATGAGATTAGCATCTTTATTTTATTGATAGGTGTCATTATTTGTGTGATTGGTTGGTTTTACCTTTTCCTTAATTTACTCTTAACCAAGTGTTTTTAAGTGAGAAAAAAATTAAAAAGACCCTCCCCTATATGCAGCCCAAGCCGCGCCCCTCTCTCTAAAAACACCATTTCATCTTCTTCTTCATCTTTTAGAAAGAGAAGCTCTCAAAGAGAACTCCATGGAAGCAACCTCCACCCACCTTGAGTTACTTCACTTCCTACCTCCATTTTCTTGCTAGTTCTTCTCCTACTACCTCATCTCTACCTAGCTCATCATCAAGCTTTTGGAGAAGCATTTTCCTCCCCCAAAACAGCCCCCTTGGCCGCGAGCTTGAGGAGGAAGAGGTGGTGGCTCATTTCATTTCCTTTCCTTGTTCTAATGCTTGTTTTAAGTGTTGTTTTGTGTTGTTGATGATTGAATGAAAGAGATGAGCATGTAAGTCCCCATTCTTGGAAGCCCTAGGCGTTAGTCAAGGGGAAAAAGAGGGGCAAAGTGATCTTGAGGTTCAATCTTGTAATTAGTTGTTTAATTGAGTTAAATTTGTGTTGTTGTTGTTGAATGGAGTGGTAGTTTTAGAACTAGCATGTTGTTGAGTTGTTTTTGAGATGGAAACCTATTCTTGACAAAGAGGATTTGTGGGATTTAATTGGTGAAGCATGTAATAAATTGATAATTCTAGCATAATTAATGTAGTTGTTGTTGTCTTAGTTAAAGTTTTGGAACTAAAACTTTGTTTGGGTAAATTTTAATGAGAAACCTATTCTTGGATTGAGTTTGATTCTTATTTGAGACTCTTGAATGTTGAAGAACATGATTAGATTTGATGATGATTTGTTTGAGTGTTTTAAATGTGGTTTGGTGAATTAAAAGAATGGATGAAGATGGTGTTATCAATTTTGGGAGAAGTTTACAAATTTTTGAAGAAAAGGAGGTTAGGGCCGTGAGCCCTAGGAGTGTGGGAGAGAAGAAAAATTGTTGCTTTACATCTTTATTTTAATTGACATTGGCATTTGGTTTTGCATTGAAAATTAGTTTGGTGGAAGGATTTGAATTTTAGTGTAGTAAGGAAGTTGTTTGAAAAATCTTTTGGTTAGAAGTATTGTAAAAAAAAAAAAAATTATTGATGAATGATTTGAATTTGGCTATGTGTACTAGTGGATATATGTGGTTGTTGAGTTTTTTGAACATGCAAGGTAGTAGTTAATTATGCAAAAGAGGTTTTGGCAATTTTTTTTTATGAAAAAAGGGGGTGTGGCCGAGAGGCCTAAGAGGTGTAAAAAGGGAGGATTTTGTTGGTAATCTTGGTTAAAATGCTTGAATGAGTAAGCTTTTAAAACTTGTAAGATTTATGAAAAGTGTTTAATGAGTTGTGTCTACTTTAAAAGTTTTCAAGAACAATAGAAAATGTATTATGTTTGGTTTTCTTAAGAAATGATTTTGATTACAAAACCTTATTCCTTTGAAGTAGTTGGTGACTAAGTGGTTAAGTGAATTGTTGGTTAGAAACGGGTTAAGCATAAGAGCTTAAGTTTAGTTTAGAATTTACAGAATTGTGCTAAGTTACTTGTGGTGATAGGTGTAACACCCTAACTCTAATTAGGGGATTACTTACTGATTAAAGTTTGAAACTTCACCTGGAAAATTTTCTCAAATATAACAACATTAAGAACATAAATAAACCTCGTTCAAAAGACCTGTTGACTTGGAAGGAAATATTTCAAAGTCCCAAACATGACACATATATCTATCAGAGTTTTAAAAGCGGAATAACTTTATCATTTACATCACTTTTTAGAAAATGACCACAAAATTAAACAAATTTAAACTATACATTATTTTCTAATTACAAAGGACTCATCCTAGAGATAAGGACTCTGACTCGTGATCCGGTGACTCAATGTCTTGCCGAGGGCGAGGACCGAACACGCTCGTGCTCTAAACCTCCTCCATCAAGTATACCCGAAAACAACGCCTAACGGTGAGTTTATAAAACTTCAAGAACATAGACTTAGAAGAAAAATGCTTTTACCGTTGTTTCCGACCATACGCGTGTGCTACGTATGGAAAATCCTCCCGACAACATATACTTAACATATACTAATACTATGGCCAAATCTTAACATCATCTTCATTCATTCACCAAACTCAAACATAACTTGCTTCAAGAGCATTCGGTTGCAAAGTAACATAATTCATACACATAACATACAATCACATAATTCAAATCAAACATAATGGGCCTCTATAAGTCTTTTATCGCAACACCCGGTTCTTGGACTTTATTGTCCGGCCAGTGGCTTACCCCACTGGTGAGCCCGCAATGCCACATCACGTAAGTCGTAATACATGATATTAAACTTTATTCGTCATACATCATAGCATAGGCATCCTCAATCTTTTAAGAAAACTCACTAGGTTGTTAGCGTGAGAAACTTAACCACACTAGTTTAAAAATTTTGATACGGCAATCGAGGCTCGGTGACCACGGTTAGACGTCTCTTTAAACCGCTAATATCAGATCCTAGCCTTTCAATAGAAAGGACTTACTAAAAGCAGTTTGGGTCTCATCCACATATATGTGGCCCATGATAGCTAGCCTTTAACGGAAAACATGGTATTTCTCCGACATAGACTATCCTAAGATTTGGATGCTATGTTATAATGTAGCGATTACTTCATCCTTCACAAATGGATAGGAGAATCAAATCATAATTCCAAGACTATAGAAAAATCAAAGTCAAACCAAGAAATCCAAAAATCATAGTTGCCAAACAATTGCATTTCATACAGATTAACTAAATCTCAAGGCAAAAGCAAAACTTCACATTAAAGATGCGTATTCATAAGTGAATTTATTTCCCTTCTAATGTTAATATCCATAGTAAAAATATACACAAGGTTGAGGATTATTATTTCCATTCTGCTAGGTTGCATTTCAATGGAAACTTTAGTATTTCCTTTTCCTATTTTTGTTACGACATTTATTCATAGATCAGCCAAACTTTAGTTTGCCCAATATCAACATCATTACCATCAACAACTGCAACCAAGCCTTAGTGCACTAGGTGAAGTCAACTACATGGGTCATCGACGCCATTTTCTAATCTATCAAAAGTCATACCCAACCATGTTTTCAATAACAACCATTTAGAACAAAATCTTCATTAACAAGTCCTCTATAAGTTTTCTTAGGTCATTCACTAACCTTTTTAATTGAACTATCAACCATGCAAATGACCAAACCAGTTATCACAACCAAATTAACACTATTCTATCATCAATCAACCATAAATACGTTACAAACATTATTTTAGGTAATGCAACACGAAATACCAGAATTAAGTAACATTTAGCACAGTTTTATAGAAATTTTCTAAACACCAACACATTCAACTTACATTTCAGCAAACATCACAATCACATAAATAATCTGAGTGAGGCTCGATGGAGCTCACAATGTATAAACATCAAACAGCTTGGTTTAGGGGTTGGGAGCAGCAATTGCAACCCTATTTCAGTCAAACCCCATACAAGACCATTCAGTATGACTAATAAGCTAATTATTGAACTAATAAAATTAATAATAAAACCTAGCACACTCTAAGGGAGGTTTTGGGGGAAGTCTATGTTACCTGAGTAATCCCAAGTTAGGGATTTCAGTTCCAAAAATCCTCATTCTTCTTCTTTCAAAGTTCTAAGCTCAGAATCATCTTCTCCTTCGCTTAGAATCCACATGCACGTCATTTTCCTTGTTGTTCAGAAACCCAACCTCCATTGGAGCATTTCTTGAAGCTTCAAGCTTCCATCTTCTTCCTTCAAGCTTCAATCTTCACCTTCTTCTTCATTCTGAACCATCATTTTCGAGCTATCCTTTCTTTGAATCTCTCTCTCTTTCTCTCGATTTCTCTCTCTAATTCTCGGCCTCTCTCTGCTCGTCCTCCCTCTCTCGGTCATGAACAGTGGTGCGGCCACCTCCACACACCGCCGCGCCACCACCAGCAGCCACCAACCACCACCCTTCATCCTTCTCCCCCATCGATCGCCCTCTTCCTCTCTCGGTTCTCTCTCTCTCGTTTGGCCGCGATCTGCTTCTTCTTTCCTCTTTTCCGGCGCACCGCCGCGCCGCAGCTCCTCTTGGGCTGGCGCGGCCCCTTCTTCCTCCTTCTCATTCACGATCGCACCACCTTCTCTCTTTTTCTCTTCCTCTTCTTCCTTTCTTTCTTTCCCTTTCTTCTTCTTTCCCTTTTCTGATTTTCTGTTTTTCCTGCTTCTGCAAATCCATGTGCGCAGTGAGAGGAGAGTAAAAGGGTGAGATGAGGGGTGGACTATAGTGGATTTAAGTGGAATGTGGTGCACGGTGATCCTTAGGTCTAATTTTAATTAAAAACTTGCAAACAAGTCACTATCAACCTCTTATTCTAATCTTTGATTTCTAATACCCTCTTGAGTAATTTTAATCAATTAAAACTACTCCTAATTAATTAGTCCCATAATTCCTAAATCATTGGGCACAATTACTATTTTACCCCTTAGTTCCTAATTGGTTTTAAATTACGAAATTAGGGCTTCGAACTATTTTTAATCCTTAGAGATTAAATTCATTTTCACTTAGGACTCCTAATAATTAGGCTTAGGGATTTTGGGATATTACAATAGGCGTTACGATTCCGGAGACCGAGCGACGTGGACTTGAGGATTGCGGTGCCCCGTTAGCAAACATCTGTGGTAAGGGCAACTTTAGAGATCGGAGGAATTTAATTTGAAGTATTTGTGTGAAGAAGTCTGAGAACCTTAAGGTTCGAAGTGAGAGTCTTGTACCCCTTCGTTTTACTGCTTTTGATATACTGACTATTTAGTGGGCTTGTCTGCAAGTGGTTGGTAGCTGTCCCCAACCTCCCACACTTGTTTGCTTGCCTCTCTGCCAACTCCATTGAGTTGCAGAGGGATGAACTAAGTTGTTTGATAGTTGTTGTTTACTGAGTTATGATTGTTGAGGTGAATTGCTTATACTGTTGAACTGTTCGCACTGTTTTGAGCTTATCGTATGCGGCGATTTATTCTTTGAAGTGCGAGTTTAGTCGAGTCATCGAGTGCCGTGACGTTTTTTAGCTGTGATCCAATTAACCTAGGGTGCTAGGATCCCCTAAACGGCCCTACCGGTTTTTCTGCATTAGCTAGGCGTCAGAAGGCCAAGAAACCCGAGTCAATGTTATAGGGTGGCGGAGAGCCCAAGGCTACTACCGACGCTCGATGGATGGATCGGCGTTACATTCGTAAAAATTGTTAAGTGTCGAGAGAATATGAGAATCGAGTCGAGTCTTGTGAGAGGTTGAGTCAGTCTCGAATATTGTGCATATGTTGTGTTGCTCATTGTTATGTATTGGTATTTCATGATTTATTGAGAAGTTGACTTTTCCCGTGGTACCTTCGATTCATGATGGTTACCCAGGTGATGGCGAAGAGTGTACCGATACCAGCGATGAGGACGTCGCTGGAGATCTTCTTTGATTTCCCAGACTTGGAGGTACCCGCGGCAATGGAGTTCGACCCCATCTCCCGTCGCGTTGTATATACCGGGGATGTTGTTCAGAGTTTCAGAGAGGATGGTGTTGTGGTGAGACAACGATGCATGGTGAGCTTTCTGATCCGAATGTTGCAGATAGTGGACGCCTGGCGTACTATGGAGAGAGAGGGGACTGCACCATCTTCGTCTTCCTCATCTGAGGGACCTCCCGATGTTCCGAGGCATACTACTCCCTATTTTGCTTCCCGAGGACGAGGACGAGGACCGAGGATCAGAGTGACCGCTCGCAAGAGCGTGATTCGATGCGGGACTGCAGGAGCGTCTACCTCCAGAGCTGCGACCATCCTGACTCCTCCAGTGGAGCCGGTTTCCCCTCATGTTGTTAGGACCTCCACTCCACCAGTGGATCCACCTCCTGTCTGTGCTGTGTGCGGCGAGGCTGATTGTCTTGGGGCGAGATCTGATGAGGATGATATGGTCGGAGAGTATGTGCCTAGTGATGTACCCGAGGATGTGCATGCTACGGCACCTTTTATCGACTTGACTGGAGAGGACTCGATGGATGAGGGGGAGGATCCATCTGAGGATCCGGGTAGTTATCTGTAGTTGTTGTGTTGTCTGACTGTTGTTATGTTATTCTGGATGACTGTAGTATTTACTTTTATTATACAGTTAGTTGGTGACCAGTCGGGCTCGGGATTTTTTTTTGTACTATAGGGTAGACTGGCGGTTTACTTTTGGAGCAGCCCCCTGCGTGGGTGTCTACCGGTCCCGAGGTATGACTACTCTTATGAGGGTCTTCATACCATAGGTGTATTCTCTGTACATTTCTGCACTGTTTTCTTTTGCACGTACTGTATACGATTACTTGTCTATATATGCATGTATGTATTCCCAGTGCATATGTCTTGTATCCTAGATTGCACCATGTTTCGAAACGCTGTAGTTACTCTGTACGTACTTGTGGATGATGTTGCTTTTGAAAAAAAAAAGTATCGCATTTTCGGAAGGACACAAAAGTACCGTTTTTAAAATGCATTGCACACAGGTTTAGTTCTAGTTTAGTAGTGGTCCGAAAATGGGTCGTTACACGTTACACTAGCCGCGACCCCCTCCCACTCTCTACCCTTCATTTGTTCTTCTTCTTCTTCAATTAGAGAGAGAGGCTCAAGAGCTACTTCCATGGCTTCCATGCTTCATCATTTTTGGCTTATTTCATCTCCAATCTTCACCCTTCCTTGCTTCTAAGTTTCATCTTCTACTTGATTCATCTCTTCCCAACCTTGCAGGTAAGAAGAAAAGCAAACTTTTCCTCCCCATTTTTTAGCCCTAGGCCGTGGAGGGTGTGTGTGTGTGTGTAGTCTTGATTTTTCTTGCTTTGTTCTTGTTTTAATGCTTTGATTGATGCTTGATCATGATCAATGGAAGAGATGAGCACTTCATCCCCAAATTCTTGGAACCCTAGGCGCCAAACCTAAGGGGAAAGAGGGGTTTGTGTGATCTTCATGTGAATCACTTCAATTAGCTTGTGTTTCTTGCTTGTTAGATGCTATTATTGCCATTGTAGTTGTTAGTTTTGATTTGAATCAAAGATTGAAAGGATTTTATGAAACCCTTGACTCTTGAAGAGACTTGAAATTTGGATTGGGTCTTGATTAGGCTTATGCTTTGGAAACTATTTATTGTTTTGTGAAAGAATTAAAATATAGAATGATGTTGTTAAGTAGTTTGGAAACTTGCAAAATTTTTGGGAAAAAGGGGGGCATGGCCGCAAGCTCTTCAAGGCTTGGGAGGCAAAAATTTTGTGTTCCTAGCATTTAAATTAGTTGTATTTAGTATGTTTAAGAATTGTGTGAGCTTTGGAAAAATTTTAGAAAGGATTGGATTGAATTGATAGTTGTTTTGATTTTAAGGCTATGAAACACATAAGGTAAATTGGGTTCTTTGAGATCCTAAACACCAAGTGGAGCCTTGATTGAATATTTTGAGAAAAGGTACAAAATTTACTATTGAGTTATGTCTCAAATTTTGGAGAAGGTAAGCCTAGTATTTGAAAACCTTGTTTCTTTCCAACTTAGTGTATTCTTTCAAAATGAGTCTTATGTTTTAAAAACTTTGTTCTTTTAATTATTGCTAATTTTCAAGTATATGTAATGCTTTAAAAATATATGTATGTATTTCCAAATGGGCATTCAAGTGTAATTGATTTGGTTAGTTAAGAGGTTTTGGCTTTTGAGAGCCTAAGGTATTAGAATTAGTTTATGCCTAGGTTTGCACTAAGTTTGTTCTGTGGTGTTAGGACTTGTAATATCTGAGTTCGATGGTGTGAGATCGGGACGTGCTCTGACACATGACTTGTGACCTTTGGTAAGGGCTACTTCTAGATACGCTTAGGATTTAAGAATTTTTTTCCGATCAAAGAAGTCTCGAGAACTTCAGTGGTTCAAAGTGAGGGTCTCGTACTTCTTTGATTTTATTGTTTTAAGCTTTATACTTAATTATCTCGTGGGCTTGGCTAAAAGTGGTTGGTATTCTGACTCGGACCCCCACACTTGTTTGTTATCTCTTTGTGAGTTCCATCAAGCTTCAAAGGGATGAAATGTGTTTATTATTCAAGCGACGAATTATTATGGTGTGTGATGATTGAACTGTCAAATTTGTTACACTAGTGCAAAAAACAGTTTTAATAACTGAAATTTACATCGGTTATTTTAGAACCGTTATGAAAGAAGAGGCGGTGGCATTTTTGAGATTAAGTGGAAAACTTTTAATATCGGGTTTAGATTTACACGTTGTAAAAAAAAATTAACGTCGGTTTTTTATAAAACCGATATAAACGGAAATGTATTTTTCGAGCCCGCGTACACGATCCCCGCTTCTTTCTTTCTCAGAATCGCTCCTCTTCCCTCTCTTTTTCACAAAACCCTTCTCCTCTCAAACGGGTTCCCTTCTCCTCGTGGCAACCTTCCCTTCTTCCTCCTTCTCCCCAAATCTTCAAAGAAGTAGAAACTGACGAAGCACCAGAACGAAGACACGGGCCTCCCTGACTAGCCTCCTCTTCCCTCCGCGTATACGAACCAACTGACGAAGCACCAGAACGAAGGAAGTGAGATTGTTTGGAGGAGAAAGTTTTCTGTGATTTGGGGGCGCAGATGAGGGATTTCTGGTGTGTCACATTCGCGAGCACCAAGCCCTCTGCGAGCATCAACCACTGACGAACACCAAGCCCTCCGCGTGCATCAACCACTGACGAAGCTGTCCTCTGCGTGCATCAACCATGAAGCCGTCCATTTTCACTGCGTGCGTCCCCTCTTCTGCCTCCATTTTCACTGCGTTCCTTCTTTCTTCCTGGTAATTTCTCAAATCCCTGTTTCTCTCTATTTTTCTTCAGGAAAATCCCTAGCTAAAATCTCCTCATGTGTTCTATCCTTTTTCCTCTTAAGTAAATGTTAAGTAAATCTTGGATAAATTGGGGCGAATTGAGGTGAATTAGGGTTTGGGCCAAGAGGTTGCAGGTGAAGTGTGAGCCGTTGTGGATAAATTGGGAAGGAAAATTGGAAGTGAATGTATTTAGATTTTGTAATGTTCAGTTTTCGTGGGTGAGTGTATGTTTTCTGCTTGTTTGTTATTTTTTTTTTTTGTGTAGCAGATTGGGAATGTGCTTGTGGCTTGTGTTTTAGTGGAAGGTTAAACACTTAAACTGAGATTTTCCTTCTCTGTCTCTCTGTCTGCATGTGTGTTTCAAAGGTGACAGAGTTTGTGTGATGAAACGCAAGTCTGTACCCAAAAGATTTAATCACAAGTTGAATTAAGTACTAACAATCTAAAAAAATCTAAAAAAAAAAGGAAACCTTCATGATCTTTCATAATAAGAAATGAATAATAAACCGTACCCTCAATGACATACTATGAACTCCATGTGGAGCACCAATAATTTCCTCATACTCAGAAGCATCTAGTTCCTGAAGATGGTTTGGCTTGAATAGCCTTGGAAGCAAGTGTTCTCTTAGAGTAATGAGAAGGAAGAATGGTAGCAGAAACAATATTCCACCTATAGGTATCCATGTGACCTCAAAGCAGCAGAAAATAAGCCAATCAGAGGGTCAGAATGCAGCTATGGTCTTGAATGGTACTGTCTCCACGAATGAGGCATGAGAACCTAAATTCTGCTCAATATATCAATCACTATGTGATACAAACATCAAGTTCTAAATATTTGAATAGGAATTGAAGGTCGCAACAAGATTTCATGCACTTAACAGAAGAAAAACTAAAGGAGCTAGAGATTTATATTCAATAGGTTGCTTCTAAGTTGCATGCTTAAATCTCAAGCTCCCTATATCTACACATGGATCGAGAAAAATGCATTAAATTCTGTTTAATGTCTTAGCTATACAATAGTTTCCTTGCTAACCAAATTCAAACAGAAACTAACAAGAGAATTAATATTACTTAAAATTTGATCATTCTTGACTTTTGCTAGATTGTGGATTTTAAGAGAAACGTAATTGATTGTCTCACATAGATGAATTCGTACATATGTATGTATCTATAGTATTAAGATTGAAGTCTTAATAATTGTGTCTTAAGATTGAAGCTTCTAACTAGTAATTCCTTTAATTTAACCTCTTGGCCAGACCATAATCTGCTAATTTTATTTACTTAATTTGAAGCACCAGTTTATGAACCAAGTTGCATTGCGATGGTGTTGCAGCCAAAATTAGGTGATCTATGCATAACTGAATAAGTTCAGATTTTTAGCTTCCATCAATCACAAAAATCATCTTCAGATCTCTAATATAGGAAGGGATATCAAATGTTCCGAGTATGTGCCGAATATGAAGCATATTTCA
Source organism: Calophaca sinica (assembly GCA_037113605.1). NCBI lineage: Eukaryota > Viridiplantae > Streptophyta > Magnoliopsida > Fabales > Fabaceae > Calophaca > Calophaca sinica. The sequence continues at coordinate 65,148,379 of CM073733.1, forward strand.
GACACATCTCATCATATTTCCAATTTCGCGGATGCAATGATATGAATGAATCCTTGGATTTACAACCCCAATAGCTCAAATAAATGTAAGGCTTTCTCCTTTTGCGTATATAGCAACTTACATGAAACTTTAAGAACTCGGCAATGACTTAATTGAGATGCATTACTTCTTAGTCTTTAAAAATTTATTCTTTCAGAAACTTAGTTTTCTTAATATGGACATGGTTTAAAATCTGGGTGTATTCAATCTCTAAAATTTATTCTTTCAGATTCTTTGAAAACAAAAACCATTTCTAACTTGGAGTGTCTTAAGATTGAAGTCTTCATAATTGTGTCTACCGAGGCCTGTGTCATTGTCCCTAGCTTGCAAATCTGATAGGAATTTCTAGCTTCATCCTGAATTCTTGATTTGTCAATATCAGCTAGGGTTCCTGTATTATCCCTCCAAATACTTTTACCAGATTCTTCTGATATATAAAGAAAAAATCATGGGCTTCACATGCATGCATGTCCCATCTGTCCCAACTCCATTGTTCATTGCTTTGTCACTTACATAACTGATTGGATTCATGTGTTTGGAATATCTTTCTGTCTACAGTATATGCTTTATTTCAATGGAGAAGAATTTGTGTCTGAGTGAATCTAGTTAGCAAACTTTGCTAGCAGCTACAAGCCATATCAATATATAGTATCTGCTAGATACTTATATCATGTAGTAGGAACAATGAAGTTGATTCTGGAAGTGATGAAGTATGATTAGAGTATGTGGAGGTGGAAACTTGGAAGAGTTCCCTGTAACTGATTCTATACTAGATATTAATATATCTATTTATATAAAAAAATGATACTAAATTAATAAAATACGGTTTGAGTTAATATTAAATTTGATTCCCAAAAGCTGCACTTTTTTTTTTGGTTCTTGAAAGTGTGCATATATTATATAAATACTTTGATTCAACATTGGTTTTTTTTCAAGATATAATAATTAGTGTTGAAGACAATGATCTCAAATTGCTTCTGGGTAAAGTAAATAAAATAATGTGTTTTCAATAGTAGCCATAAATATTAGGTAATGTTCAACGTTGATGATTTTTTACCCACTTTTTAGCTTGGCTTCTTCTAGTCAATTTCTTTGATGGTTAGTTTGCCAAAATCTAAAATGCCATAATTAATTGATTTCCTAGTGGTTACATCTATTGGTTCATGTAAGCATCATAGGGTGGTAAAGCTATCTCTTTACTTTACCATAGTTTCCAAATGAAATGATGTTGTTAATGACATATAACAGGCAGCGTGCACTTTTAGAACATGGGGTCCCCATTACCTTATACAAGTTAGTGGTGGTGGTTGAATTTCATACCCAAATTTTATTCCCAAACTTAGGAAAAGTGGATTTTATTTTGTTCTTTGAAAACAAAAACCATTTCTAACTTGGAGAGTCTTAAGATTGAAGTCTTCATAATTGTGTCTACCGAGGCCTGTGTCATTGTCCCTAGCTCGCAAATCTGATAGGAATTTCTAGCTTCATCCTGAATTCTTGATTTGTCAATATCAGCTAGGGTTCCTGTATTATCCCTCCAAATACTTTTACCAGATTCTTCTGATATATAAAGAAAAAATCATGGGCTTCACATGCATGCATGTCCCATCTGTCCCAACTCCATTGTTCATTACTTTGTCACTTACATAACTGATTGGATTCATGTGTTTGGAATATCTTTCTGTCTACAGTATATGCTTTATTTCAATGGAGAAGAATTTGTGTCTGAGTGAATCTAGTTAGCAAACTTTGCTAGCAATCTTGTACTGATGATGGAGAAAGCATCTTGACAGCTACTTGAGTGTCATCAACAAGGCCATGATAAACTATTCCAAATCCACCTTTACCAAGAATTCTATCAAAGTTGTTGGTGATCTTGACAAGTTCATTATAATTATATTGTCTTTGCTTGGATTCCAATTGTGACACATTTGGGGTATTGGACTCCACATGACTGTTCACAGCTGCTAATTTTGTGGAAAAATATTTTAGTTTTTTACAGATTATAATGAATTCAGAATGTGTGTGTGTGATTTAACCAAAGATTTGAATGGTAGTTAGCAGCAGCTTTACCTTGCTGTTTTCTTTTTTTAAGGCCACAGATGATAGCTGCTGCTGCAATTACCAGAAGCACAAAAATCCCAGCAACTGATGCTACTACTAGAATAACTATATTATTTTTCTCCTTTTTCTGATTACTTTTCTGTTGGTTGCATGAAGCAGATTCACATAGATTTGGATTTTCCTCCCAGCTAGCAGAAATAAGATGTAATAAGATTTAGAACAATAATTACATTTCACTGGCATATTGCTTTTGCTGATACTATAAGTTTCTAAGAAAATAATTTTGGAAAGAAAAGAAATTATGAAGAAAAATGTAATATTTCTAATATGAATTGAAGTTCCATGCTGCATGCATATAAGATCAGGAAAAAAAAATAACACTATGATCAACAATTGTCACTATATTAAATTCTATAGTAAAGAAATTAAGATAAAATCATCTTCAACATTAAATATAATGCGGATTGATAGCTTTAACAATGGGGCATACCTCAATGATAGTGAACCTTTTTTTGATCTGTCAAGGAGGCCACTTGGAACTAAACCTGTAAGGTTGTTCTTCCCCAAGTTTCTGCTTACAAGGACAAATATGACTCCTTTTTTATCTTTTATAACCAATGAAATTAAATTGATACATCGACATAGGATTAACTTACAAGACTTTTAGTGACTGTAGTTGTGTCAGAAAACCAGACCTCATTACACTTGTATCCTTACACTGGTAAATTATGTTACTGCAAGTATTTAGAGTTTGCATTCGTGAAGTAACTAAGTCTAAATGCCACTGAGATTAAATTCACGTCACCAATTTATTGAGTATGCAATTTTTTAGTTATTTGGCTTCTATTATTCTGAATATATTCCTTCAAAACCATACCATATACACTGAAAACCCAAGATTGCATGTCTTTTTACTCAAATAACCACCACCGACAATAATAAACAATAAGGATCACTTCCACTTCAAAAAAATTGCATAGGATTACAGTTGTACGTACTAACAATTGTATATTATTGCTTATTGTTTATGCAGTACTATAAATTTGAATCCATATCTGAAGAAAGGAAGAGCAAATGGCAAACAGAGATGGATTGGTTACTCTCTCCTACTAACTTTATGCTTGTCAGCTTCTTTGTCTTTTCTTGATTAACAACTTTAGATTCACCTTTGATTCATTTCTTGGTCTTTTCTTTCTTAAAGAATCTTAAAGAACTCTAAAGCATTTTGATTGATATTTGGCTGCAGTCTTTAAAGGGAGCATTGCTTTCTCTTATCTACTTCTCCAATGCTCTTGTCTGCATCGACTTCGTGGGGCTTGTTTTACTTGGCATACAACTCAAATCAAAGAAAAATTGAGCTTTAGGTATGCTTCCCTTCCCTTAGTTTTGGTTGTAAATGGTGTAGTGGCTGCACAGTTCTTATGTATGGAGTGTTGTGTGTACTTAATGAGTTATGTATGTATGTATGTAGTTTATTATAGGGAAGAAAAACAGAATAGCATTTGTTACGTTGTCATATTCTTTTTTTGCCTAATTAAGAAATATTTGTACTGATATTGATGAAAGAGCTTCAACCTGCTGAGTTCTTTGCTAATTAATTAAAGAGAAATGAAAGCTTACTTTTGCGTGAGTTCTCCTGTTTTGTTTTATGTTTTGGTTTGTTCTAGCTTCCTTATCTTAGTGTGTGTGCCTTTTCAGAACATACTTATGAATCGTAGTTGGATCAATGCTAGCCGCCTAAGTGATGAGTATGCAAATGGGGTGGAAGATTTTCTAAAATTTGCTAACAGAAATGTTGCTGATAATAATGGGTGCTTTTATTGTCCTTGTGTTAATTGTTTGAACGACACAAAACAAGTAGTTAAGGACATACGGAATCATCTTCATTGTGGGGTTTTGCAAGAGTTATGCAAAATGGATATGGCATGGAGAACAGTTAGGAATGCCAAGTGCGTCCCAAAGAGAGGAAGTTGATGTAGATATGGACGATCGACTAGAGGACATGATCCGTGATATTGGACCAGAGTTTTTTCAGCGAGCACACGTGTATGATACTTTGAATAGTGACAAGGAAGAGCCTTTGTATCAGGGGTGTATCGATTTCACACGATTGTCAGCCGTGTTAAGATTGGTCAATCTGAAGGCGAGAAATGGGTGGACCGATAAAAGCTTCACTGAATTGCTTGAATTGTTGAAAGATATGCTTCCCGAAGGTAACACATTGTCGAACCGTAACTATGAGGCGAAGAAAATATTGTGTCCGATGGGTATGGAGTATAAGAAAATACATGCTTGTCCTAATGATTGCATATTATACTAGAAAGAGTTTAAAGATGATCATGTTTGCCCCAAGTGCAATGTCTCACGCTACAAAGTGAAGGACGATGATTTTAGTTGTGATGTGAGCACAAAAGGTTCTCCTGCAAAGGTGTTATGATATCTTCCAATAATTCCAAGATTCAAGCGATTATTCGCTAATGCAAATGATGCAAAGAACATTAGATGGCACTCAGATGAAAGAAAATGTGATGGACAATTTCGCCATCCGGCTGATTCTTTACAATGGAAGAAAATTGATCGTTTGTTTCCGGATTTCGGCAATGAGCCAAGAAACCTTAGGCTTGGACTTGCTACGGATGGAATGAATCCGTATGGTAACTTAAGTAGTAACCATAGTTCATGGCCTGTTCTTCTTGTAATTTACAAAATCCAATTGTTCAACCTTCTGATTCTCCTAAAGGTGTTGTAGGTGTGAACATAAGGCGGCGCTTGTTTCACGAACACGCTTCGCAGGAGAATCTGCTTGATCATATGTCAAATTGGTATGAGCTATATGTTGATAATCCTTATCGCTTAGTGGCAATTGGAAAAGTTGTCAATTTGGGCCCAACCATACACAACAGGAGATTAGAGAATGATATGGTGAGGGTGGTGGTTGAAGAGGTTCGAGATGCAAGTGCTGAAGTACCTATGCTCACTGATGAGGTTCAAACGGTGGGACAAGCCCTCAAAAATTTCATTCAATGGCCGAGAAGACTTCGCAACCTATTTCGCATAAGGTATTCTATACTTAGTTCTTTGTCTGTTTATAATTGAAATTACTCAACTTTTTAATAGCCAAGAAGAGTTACTAATGCTTTATCATTGGTGTTTAGGATATCGTGATCTAGCAAAGATGTTCCACCTATAAGGTCGGAACCTCAACTTGATTCAATTCAAGAATTGATTGTATTGGTTGTGTCTATTCAACTGCCTGTACGACTAAAGTTGGAACATGAACCCAACCTTGATCGTTTTTATATCACACCGAGGGAAATTATGGATCTGTGTACGGGTAACCAAATGCTTTCCATAAGTGTTGTACAATTCTAGTTCACGTAAGTAAATTTTATTTGTAAATTAGTTAATTACTTAAGTATCATACTGTTATAATTAACATTTATTTTAACACCGTAGGTATCTACACCGCCAATGTGTCTTGAGAGGCAATCGTCATTTGTATGGATTCATTGACCCTCAGGACATCCTGACTTCTTCTGACACCCACGTAAAATGTTATCGCATTCTTCAAAATAGGCTACACAAGGGCAGAGAAGTGTGTTACCTAGCACCTTACTTGGATTCGTAAGTACATGTTTATAAGTTATTTAACATCATGTGTGACGTATCACTAATTGTCTCCCCAATGCAGGCAACATTTTCAGTTGTTGATCATTTGTCCTAGAACTAATGATGTCGTCTTCCTTTGTTCACTGCAAAGAAAGCCAAATACATCTATCAAGAATATAGTTAATGTGTAAGTTTTTATTTGTTATACATTGACTTTATGATATTACTCTAAAATATATAACATACTTTACATGAATTTTTTTGGCTAAATAAGGAAGAATTCAGTGTAGTATAAGTGGTCTTTACCAAGGTCAGATCATATTTTAGTTGAAACATCAGCAATACTTGAATGCTAAAAAGAAAGTCCAATTTGTATGGCATAAAAAGCCTCTGAGTAACCTAGATATTCTAAACTTGGTCTTGACATAATTTGACCAAAAAATAGAAAGAATATCCACAACAACAACAATAAAAGCTTTTACACACTTGTTGGGATTGGCTACATGGATTAAACAAAGGCCATGAATTCCTATCGTGAAATTGGTTCGTAAATTAGTTTCAAAGGCCTACCAGGAGGAGGGTTCAAAGGAGGCATTCCAGCTTCCTACCTCCCAGGAGGAGGTTTAAGTTCAAATGATGGTCTTGCAGCAAAGACTTGCCGCTTCCCGCTACTTGATTTTCCAAAGACTGAAGTTTTTCTTGTCATCAACCAAAGCATTACTAGTTAGTGACTGAAAACCATGTTTCTCCTCATTTAGTGAGTTTTTAAAGGGGTTATTGTTGGAAGAAGAACCTGTAACATTAAATTGCATCATGTCAAGACTAGTATATAGTATATCACATTAACAAGGTGTGAGTGAGAGGATGAATTTTTTATTTTTATTTTTTATATGTACCAACAGAATAGTCACTCATGCTCATGCTGAGGAGAGGTCTTTCATCATTTTGTCTGACTTTGCCACTCCCACAACACCTACAACAACATAGAAAGAGCAGTGTTGCACCTAGAAATGTCACCAATGCAGTTTTAGCTATGGCATCATAAACTGCTTTTTTGTGCTTAGAGTCAGAAGACTTGGGGGACTTCTTTTTTGATTTTTTATCACTAGCTTTTGTAGCTGATCCATCATCTTTGAGGCAAAACATGACCCAAATATCTTCTGGAAGAAAGTGATCCCATATTCTGGTGCTACTAGGTGATTCCTGTGGGAGGCATAAGCCAAGATTAAATCATAACATTTGCATGATTTTTGCATGATTGAGATAGATAGAAACAAATCATAACACTTGCATTCCCGCTTGATAGATAGAAACAAGAGGGTGAAGTCCTAATTTACAGATACCATTTTGATTTTTGCATGATTGAGACTAAATCATAACACTTGCATCGAGAGAGAGAATTATTTTAAAACAAATCTTTAGAGGACTAAATTGATGACACTTTGGATTGTTGAGGGACTTCATTAATGATAAGAATCTTTTTTATCATAGTGCTATGTCGGGGTGTCAAATTTTGAAGGGTTCTAGAAAGAAGCCTACATGGCTTTTCCCCGATGTAAGTAGCTTAAACACTTGAGATTCAATTACAATTTATGATATAAATTACTATATAAAAGTAGTTTACTTGGATTATTCATTTGTAGTCGCCAACGCAAGATGGAGCCACTGAGTGTGGGTTTTATGTCATGAGACATATGCTCAACATTGTCACCGCAAGTATTACTGGTTCATGGATTGAGGTAATAGAACTTTTAACACAGTTATTTTACATTTTACTTAGTTGATGAACAAATATTTTTTTATGTCATTTCAACTTGTAGAGATTCTGCACTACGGAACCATTCCCTCGAGAGGATCTTTACGACATCCAGAATCGTTGGGCAAGACTATTTCTTGATCTTTACCCAAGTCGTATTGTTGAGTGAAAATTTGCTGGATAGGTAAAACTATTTTTTGATCTGATCTGTCTGATTGTTATTGGATTGTTGATGAAATTTCAATTCTTGGTTTGAAGTTCACATTAAGTGTAGAAATTAGAGTAGCTTTTGATGTAGGCAATGAATGGTGTTTTGCTATGCACGTAACAATGTTTTGCTATGCACGTAACAGCTGATGGAACGGTCATTAAAATGCTTACCAATATGCCAACTACTCCCATGATGTGTAAATTACTCCAATCTTTGAGAAAAACAAGCATCCTATTGGCTGCAAATTCTAATACCTGTCCTTATCCAAACAACAAGGGGTAAACTGAGGATGGACATTGGATAGAATAGAAAGGTGTTGTTGTACTAGGAACAAAATTTGTATTTTTCACACTAGGGGTAAGTAAGCATGATTGAACAAACAATGAAGCAAAATCAACTAGCTAGCAGTTGCTTACCCGTGGAATGTTTGTGGAAGAGGGAGAAGAATCTCCTCCTTTCCCTTTGTGGTGGTGTTTCCATCCCAAACTGCAAGAGTGGTGATGAGGTCTTAACAAGTGCAAGCGTGTAGGCTGCTTTCTGGTGGTGGACAATACTTTGAGCATTGCCACACTAGGAGGATAATGAAACCTTGTTGTTCTTCTGTGATACCTTACATCACTTCTAACTGTGAGGCCTACTTTTATACATACATTGGAAGTGCTTGTGACTTCCTGATGGGATAACAACATTGAGTTTGAAACCAACGTTGCCATATACATACATACAATATTTGTATACCACTATACCTATGTGACTATGTCCTCACATCCAAATGTGAACTGGCACTGCAAAAAATTGGGGAAAAAAGGCAGCACAAATCAGCAAGATCAATAGCATATCTAGTTATAGGTAATTGTCTCTTTAAGCACTAAGGAGGGGTGATCATGATGTTATGCTCAAAACTATAACACAAAAAGAAGAACATAATTGGCCTAAGAAATTGCATACCCAGTTGTTGTCATGAGTAAAGTTCCAGAATTTAGTTTATATATATGTAAATATGTAACAATTGAAATAAGAGATATAATTTAGAATGGGGAATGGGCAGAGTGGTAAACGTGCCTTGAGGCGTGGGTGAGAGCCAAGTGCAGCTGCAATGGAATAATAAGAAAAACTAAAAAGAAGCAAAAGAACAAAAAAGGGATGAACAACCATGTCTTTGTTGCCTATGCTTATGCTGTTGCTACTACTGTACTACTTCCTGTCACTCTTTTCAGCAGAAGGTTCACAATTGTTTATTGCAAATCACACACACACATAAAGCGAGAGCACTCACCAGTTGATTGATTTCTTCATGTTTTGTTTTTCATGTCTCTTTGCAGATCAAGAGTGGTTCCTCCTCTCGCTTTCTATTATATCCAAAATTGTGCTTCTTGGGGCAATAGGGTAAGTATGTAAAGGCCTTCTTCCACTTGAATTTACAACAATGGTGAATGCTTGAACTTAAATGAGAAAATGTCAAGTGCACAAAACAAAATGATACACTGTATGGAAATGGAAAGATTAATGTATAATCATTGAAGGAGTACCTAATTTAATGATATGGAAAGAATAATAAATCCTCATTAAATATTTTTCCAGGAGCTGAGTCTATGACTAATGAAAGAGAGATCAACCTGATGGCATGGATGAAGACTACATTGGCAAGTTGGCTTAGGCATCTAGTTTTCAAGACTTGCAAATTTTGAATTTTGATTTTCCGTTGTAAAGAGACGTGATATGTAAATCTAATGTTAGTTATCTTTTGAGAATGTTGGTGTTGTTTTGGTTCACAAAGTTTTTATGTATGACATTAGTCCAGAGTTTTTATGTATGACAAGTGATTTCTAATCCTTAGTTGTTTATGTTCTTCAGGCTGACTATTTTGGTATTGTATTTTTTTGTTATCCTAATATTGAAATGGTTAGAGGTATATATACAGAGAAAGAAAGGAAAAAAAGAAAATTTGTATCGGTTCCTTAAAAACCGATGTAAAAGTATACAATTAACAACGGTACTCTGAAAACCGATATGAAACGTAAGATTTTAACATCGGTTATTAAAAAACCGATATGAAAAGTGAAGTTTTAACATCGGTTATTTAAAAAACCGATATTAAAAGTCACTTTTTAACATCGGTTATTAAAAACCCGATATGAAAAGTCACTTTTTAACATCGGTTCTTTTCCCGATGTAAATAGCCCCCACTTTTAATATCGCTTGAATCCATAACGAATTAAAAACCGATATTAAAAGTTGTTTTTAACCGATGTTAAAAGACCAAACTGCAGTAGTGTTATGTGAAGTGTTGTCAAATTTGAATTGCCGTGATCTTGAATGTGATAATGTCATGTGGTGCATGTATGCTTAAGTTGCGTTAAGATATATGCTGTGGATTGTTATTGGATAATTGATATTTATTGATTATGCCATGAGTGAAAATATCAAATGTGGTGATATGTTCATTGGGGGTGGTGGAAGGCATCGTTATGTCGTGTCTTGTGTAACTTCGACCTGTCTATCCTGGATAGTAGAAATGCCCATATCCAAAGAAATTCAGGAACGTCGTTAAAATTTTACCATCACATGGAAAAGGGTCGTCTTTGGTACGTACAGAGCGGCCTGACCGTAGCGTATGGATTCCGGAATTAAAACTGCACTGGCATATAGTTGAGTCAATAGGATTTGGGTGCATCCTTATTGATTGTTCTGAATGCTATTGACATGATTATTGTATACGTTGTTGTATCTGTTATATTTTGTGATGTTTGTTATTTCAAGAAGTTAACCCTTTTCCCGTGGTTCCTTCAATTGATGATGGTAACCCAGACGATGGTAAAGACGGCGGTGATCCCAGCGATGACGACATCGCTGGAGATAGTGTTTGACTTTCCGGATTTGAGACCCCCTCGGCGATGGAGTTTGACCCCATCTCCCGCCGAGTTGTGTATACTGGGGATGTAGTACAGACTTTTCGAGTGGACAGGCTGGCACTACGATAGGAGATTTCTAGACGGACCGTGAGCTTTCCAGTGCGGATGATGCAGATCGTGGACGGATGGCGTAGCACTCAGCAGGGCCAGGTGCTACAGGCTTGATCTTCTCCTCCGCAGGAATCTTTGAGATTTCGAGACTGACCACTACTCGTTATGCAGCCTTTTCCTGCAGGTGCCAGGTTCAGAGGTCCGCCGAAAGAGCGTGGGAGTTAGTCATTGGACAGCCGAGCTTCGACCACGCAAAGAGCAGCTACCCCGAACCTCGTGGAGGAGCTAGAGGCAGCGCCGACTCTTCTTTGATTGTCAGACCCTACTTCACCGTGGATCCTTCTCCTATTTGTGGAGTGTGTGGTGAGGTTGGTTGTAGCGGCGGGTTTCATCGAGGATGTTTTAGCTGAGGAGGACATCCCCAGTATGCACTGCAAGATCCGCAGACCTTTCATTGATTTGATCAAGCGAGGACGAGGACGACTGATGGAGGAGGACGAGGAGGACCCATCCGAGGACCTGGATAGCGATGTATAGTTGATGCGGTTTATCCGCTTTGTATATAGGTTTTGGTCCGTGGTCGCTTGGCCGATTGTGTATAGTTCCTGGTAGTGACCACTCTTTGTCAGTAGTCTTTGGTGTGTAGTTGGTTAGTCCGAGGTAAACTTTAGAGCAAAATGAGTGGGTAATCACGAGAGTACCCCAAGAGTATGATCACTCTCGTGAGGGTCCTCATACTTTAAGTGTATTCTCTTTGTGGATATTTTCTCTACTTGATATTTGTATGTACTGTTTATGACTATCTTGGAAGTATATGCAAGTATGTATTTCAGTGTATCTGTGTTTTATACTTTAGAATTTCGCCATGTTTCTAAAATGTTGTGGATACTCTGCTTGTGCTTTGCGAAGATGTTTGTTTAAAAAAAATGTACCGCATTTTCCAAAGGGCAAAAGAGTATTATTTTAAAAAGCTCGTTGTTTTCGTTTTGAGTTCTAGTTTAGTAGCGCTCCGGAAACGGGGTGTTACAACACAAGGCTTAGGAATCAAAGATCAATCATACTTGATATATAAATCTTAAACAATTATGTGGTTTAATTTCCACAAAACTCCTTCAAAATTCATAGACATATGAACAAGTCAACTATGCCCAAACCCATATCTTGCTTTTTCCCCAAACAATACCTTGTAATTTTAGAGAATACAAACAATCAAGGAGAATGGAAAACATAAGGGTGGATCTTATGGGTGCCCAACCCACTAAGTGAGAAAGACTCACAATTGATACATTATAAATCAATCCATTATCATGGTTCATAACTTCTCCCAATCGAGCTCAAGGAACTTTCAAAGGGGCAACCATCAAACATATGGTTGTGGGGGGTTGAGGCCAGCAGCCAGCCCTTTACCATCTCACTAAAATACTATTTTTAATCATCAAATATTCAAATAAGGAATTTAAATGAGAACCTAAGCATACCCTAATCAAGTGGTTTTTAAGGGAATCTTATGTTACCTTTGCTTCCAAATGCTTTGGGATGAAAAACCCCCAAATTCTAGGGCTTGAGCTCCACTTCGCTCTTTGATTTTAAGCTTTAATCCTTGCTCTTCCTTCTTCCTTAAGCTTCAATGGAGGTAGAACTCCTTCTGCCTTCCTTCCTTTCCCTCTAATTCGAGCCTCTCTCCCCTCACCGCCTCTCTTCTCTCTCGCTCTGCCTCTCTCTTTGTTTCCTCGCTCATGGCGCACTTGGTGTGCCACCACGCTTTCGCCATCGCCATGCCCGCTACGACCGAGCACCATTGCTCCTCTCCCGCCGCGCTTCTCTTCTCTCCCTCTCCTCTTTTTCTTCTTTCCCTTTCTTCTTTCTTTTCCTTCTCTTTCTCTCGCTTTCATTTCTTTCTTTTTTTTTTTTTTGCACAGATCACGTGGAAGGAGTAAAAGCAATGTTTTAAAACCGGATCTGAGATCGAATCGACGCACCTCCAGGTCATGGTTCAATTGGTTCATCCGCTGAACCGCTTGCTGAATCGGCTGATAAATAAATAGAAAGCTAACCCATTTTTCTCTCTAACCCTATAAATTTTAACCAACTCATTAAAATATTAACACCCGGCCATAAATTTTGGGTAGTCAAACAATTCAACTTTAGTCTAGCTAGTCTTCGAGAATTTTCCAGAGACATTTTAGATCTAGAGTTATGATAAATGGACACCACATTTCCAGCCATCAGACGCCGACATCGTGATATCCATACGGCATTTTATTACATGTACGGAATCGTATGGACATCCGTGCATTTTGATACTTTTTTTTTTTGCGAATTTTTGTAAGTGGTTAACGCAGCTCATGTAAGTGATTAACATAGTTCAGATAAGTGGTTAACGCAGCTCCATCGATCGTTAATACGTACATTTTTAACCAGTTAACGCAGCTCATGTAAGTGGTTAACGCAGCTCATGTGAACCGTTAACGACATCGTGTCTATTAACCGTATAGTGGACTACGTTAACCACTTACATCAATCGCGTAACTACTTACATGAATCACAAGTAACCGCTAAAAAAATTTGTATCTCAGATAACTGGCTAGTGGACTACGTTAACCACTTACATGAACCGCATTAACTAGTTAAAAATATGTGTCTATTAACCGTTAGTGAATCAAGTAACCACTTACATGAAATGCTAACCACTTACATAAACAAATAAGTAACTGGCTTAAAAAAATCTGTTTCTATAAAAAAAAGTACGTATTCCGTATGGATCCATACAAGTCCGTACCGTACGGACCGTACGGAAATATGGTGTCCACCATATGTGTCGCAAAAGTGGTGTTGGTTTATCATTTTTCTAGATCTAAACTCTGTGGTCTCTCTCTCCACAATGTTGTACGAAGAGCCACACCACTTTCACAACAACTAAAACCACGTGGTTTCAACAAAACCACACAACCCTTAATAATGACTACAATATATCAAATGGGAAAAAAAATTGAAAAAAATTGAAAAATCTACTTCAGCCAAGAAATCTTCAATATCTTGGAAGCAGTTACACGAATAGCACAAGCAGCACCACATTTCTTAAGTGCGCACACTTTTATCAGACGAGTCTAAAATCGCTTTGTTTCAGTTTCGGTCTCTTTTTCTTGTGCCTGTCTTGCTGCCCAGCGAAGCATTCTCTGTTGGAATATTTTATTCCAATATCATAAATGTGGACAAATATCATATTTAATTATATTAGCTATTTATCAATTAGGAGCCTTAATTGATACGTGATCAAAAAAAAGTGTAAGGCTAATTAGATTTCTGGTTGGATAATTAATTAATTAATTGATTGATATGGGCTCAATATGAGTGGATGTCAGTAATAGCCCATTAGAGGGATAATGGGAACCCTAATAGACTATCACACTATAAGTAGGCTATGGTCCCCAATATACCGGACTAATCGCATTACGCACATGTTTGCTCTCATCTCCCCATCTGAAGAGAGCCTAAGGCATAAAGAGTCCCGGTTGAGGAAGAACCATAAAGCCGACGAGTAGCTATTGCTCGTTATTGCTCACGAAGTCTCTTTTCAGGATCCGTTCTGTGCTCCTTTGCTATGGATCCAAGTATTCCTATAATCCTTAATAGATCAACATGTCGTAGATCCTAAGGTTATCAAGATTGTAGTTTGGTTCTTGATTATATCAAAGCATGCTTATATGTTTTTGATTTCCGCAATAAAGTATTCATGATTAAAAGCATGTTTTATGGGTAATTACAAGATTAATTCCAACAAGTGGTATCAGAGCACTCTTCATCGTTGGTTTATTAGGATAAAGGTTTCTAATTTATGCCTGAGTTTTTCTTGAATCCTTTTTTCCCCAATTTTTTTTCGAACCCTTATTTTGAATTTCGGGATTTTGATTTTTCATTGCGACGGGATCGTGCTGTTTTGTTGAAATTGATATACGCGTACTGGGTCGAAAACTTATTGTTATGTTTGTGACGGATATTTTTTTTTCCCTTCACGCATCAATATTTTTTTCGAATTGATACTTCGCTTTTCTTGTTCAACGAGATGTATGCCGAAAAGTTTTAGGGGTAAATCAAATGCATATTTTTATATGATATAAATTGGCAAATCAGATTCGAAACGTGATGAATTGTCATTCATGTTTTATTTCAATATTATAATATTGAATTCTTTTGATGGACTTGCTATTTATATTTTGTTATATCGTCTGTAACATAAATCTTTGGTTTTGAAATTTATGGCTAAATATTAAATAGTTTTGTCTTATTTGTATTAACTCGTGAAGATATGTATCTGATATCCCATGAAGATTTCGGTGATACTTTTTTAAGTTTTGGATTTGGATTTTAATATCGTGCGATATTTTTTTTTATAATTCAAATCTATGGTGTATGGTTATGGCCCTAGTGCTTTGGTGTTGTTTATTTTTATTTTTTTTAAATGCGACCTGTGTGTCGTGATTTTAATTTATTTTAAATACGGTCTACATGTCGTGACTTTCTTTATTTATTTTATTTTAAAATATTATAATTGATTGAGAAAGGCAAAGGAGGACAACACCATATAAGGACGCCACTCGGAGAGGCTAGCTTTTGTGCTAAAGAATTGTAATAGTTTAGTTATTTGATTCTTTTGCGTTTAGGAGGCCATAACCGTACATATAGTTTTTTGGTTTTCTGCGCTTATATGTGGAAAATATGTGAATTAAGACCCTCTCCCATTTTATTTTATTTTTAAATAAAATTGTCTAGTATTTTTGATTGAGTTGATTGAAACAACATGTTGTCAAAGTAATCTCTGTTGCGTAGATTAATTCAATTAAATTTACGAAAGATGTAGCGTGGAGTTATTCATGCGAGTTGTTGTCGGCCCAAAGGAAGGCGCAACTTGGCCGAATAATGACATGCCTGTGATGGTAAATGTGTGGTGATTATAAGGTTATTTATCCTTGTGAGCAATTGGGATGCCCAAAGGCAACCATTGTTTGACAGGACTTAACGCCAATGTTTGATCATTGCGTTGAGAGTATCGCTATGCGCTAGTCTTTACAATCCAAAGATTGGGGACTAATGGTGCACTTGGTATCTTGTTTGGGTCTTTTAATTTACAATTAAAGTTGTTTGTGCATGTCTAATAATTATTTATAATTTGACGTGCCTACTAATGTTGATTGTATGTTTATTTGTTCTCTTATTTTAGTTGTCAGCTGTTACCGCCCCAATTTTTCTACTCAAATTAACCAAATCCCTATGTCGAATGGGATGAACTTCAAGTCCTGGAAGGAACTGCTGAGATCGTTTCTGATGCATGGACTTGGACCAGCATCGAGGGAGGAACGACCCATTCCCACTCCGGAGAACTCTCATGAGCTAAAAATTGAGAAATGGGATCGGTCCAACCGAATGTGCCTAATGATCATCAAGAAATCAATTCCAGAAGTTTTTCGGGGCTCAATTGCTGAGAATGAGAATGCCAAGAAGTTCCTGGGATCAATAGAGCAATCCTTTGCTAAAAGTGATAAGGCTGAGATAAGTAGCCATTTGGCTAAACTCACCTCTATGAAGTATAACAGTAAAGCAAACATAAGGGAGTACATTATGGAGATGTCCAACCTTGCATCAAAACTTAAGGCACTAAAGATGCAAATCCCTGATGATGTGCTTGTGCATTTGGTTTTGATCTCTCTCCCTGCACAATTTGGACAATTGCAGACATATAACACTCGTATGACAAATGGTCCCTCAACGAGCTTATGTCTCACTTGTGTGCAAGAGGAAGAGAGATTATGAGGGGTAGGACTGAAAGTGCTCATTTGGCTTCAACTTCTCAGACAAGAAGAGGAAGAAAATAAAGATATCGCAGAAGGTTCTTCTCATAGAAGAAGCGTAAAAAGCATGATAAGTGGCTCAGCTTTGTTTTTTCTCGCAAAAAGGCGTGACACATGAAGAAGGATTGTCCTAAGTACACCGCATGGCATGCAAAGAAGGGTAAACTTCTCACTTTGTTTGTTCTGGTTAATTTAGTTTCAGCATCTAAGGATACTTGGTGGGTAGATTCTCGTGCTACTACTCACATTAGTATGTCCATGCAAGGTTGCCTCGTGGAGCCGATCACGAAAGTGATACCGGAAGATTCATCTATGTGGGCGATGGCACTAAAGTTGCAAAGAGAGGCTATAGGAACTTTTAGATTATTTTTAAAGACTGGTTTTCATTTGGATTTAATTGAGACATATGTTGTTCACTAATTAGGCGGAATTTAATTTCTATTTCTATTTTGGACAAATCAAGTTATTCTTGTTCATTTAGAGATACTAAAGTTAGTCTCTCTTATGGTCCAAATATTATTGGTTACTGGTCTTTAATTGATAATCTTTATATGCTTGATGTCGAGCTGCCTTATAACCAAATATTGCAAATAAGTTCACACGGCATTTAAACGAAAATTAAATGAGAATTTCGCCACTTTATGGCATAAGCGCTAGGCCATATCTCTAAACAGAGAATTCAAAGGCTTGTGTCGGAGGATATTCTTGGACCCTTAGATTTGTCTCTGACTTTCAAGTCTCATGAGAGTGTATTAAGGGTAAACAAACAAACAAAAGGAATTTAGGTGCCGAAAGAGCTAAGGATGTCTTGGAACTAATACATACAGATATTTGTGGTCCTTTCCTACGGATTCTTGGAATGGGCAAAGGTACTTTATTACGCTCATAGACAATTACCGAGGTAAGGTTACCTATATTTACTCCATGAGAAGTCTCACTCTAGATGTTTTCAAGTCTTTCAAAGTCAAGTTGAACTTCAACTAGGAAAGAAAATTAAAGTCAAGTAAATCAGACTGTGGTGGTGAATACTATGGTAGATATGACGGATCGTGTGAGCAACGCCCAGGGTCCTTCGCTTTTCCTCAATGAGTGTGGAATCGCTCAAGAATACACAATGCCAGGCAAACCCAAAGATAAACTGACTGAGTTGCGTAATCCATCTAAACCTGACTCTTAAGGATACGGTGAGGAGTATGATTAGTCATTCTTCATTACCAGAGTCACTTTGGGAGAAGCATTAAAAACTACAGCTTATATCCTCAACAGAGCACCCAAAGAAAGTAGTCACTAAGACCCTTATGAGCTATGGATCGGAAAAGCCCAAAGATTAGGCACATGCACATTTGGGGGTGTCCAATAAGCAAGGCCTTATAGGCCGCATGAAGGTAAGTTGGACTCTAAGACAATTACTTGTTATTTTGTTGGATACGCAGAACGCCTCGCGTATAAGTGTTACAACCCCACTACAAGAACATTTTTGAAACTGAAATGCAAGATTTCTTGAGGAAGTTGAGTTTGAGGGAAGGAAACATAAGGAGTGTTACTTTTGATGAAGAAACTGTTATCGACAATGGTCAAGTCTTAATACTGGCCATTGTTCAAGCAACAGTATCCAGTAAATAAATGAGGATGTTATTCCTAACATTGCTCAAGAAGAAGACAACACTGAATTTCCTCCTCAAGCACCACCAGAAGTTCAAACTCAACAACCTCAAGAGGTGCCATTAAGGAGATCCACTAGAGAGAGGAGAAGTGCAATTTCAAATGATTATGTTGTATTTCTTCAAGAACATGAGGAAGGTATCGGTTTGACTGAGGAAGATCTAGTCAACTTTAGTCAAAGCTATGAAAAGTTCTAACTCTCTTAAGTGGATCGATGCCATGAAGGATGAGATGAAATCAATGGTCGATAATGATGTTCGGGATCTTGTCAAGTTGTCAAGGCACGAAACCCATTGGTTGCAAATGGATATTTAAAACCAAGAGGGATTCGTTGGGTAACATTGAAAGATATAAGGCTCGTCTTGTCGCCAAAGGCTTCACTCAAAAGGAAGGCATTGATTATAAAGAGACTTTCTCTCCAGTTTCTTCGAAAGACTCTCTCAGGATTGTTATGGCATTGGTCGCTCATTTTGACTTAGAGTTGCATCAGATGGATGTAAAGACTGCGTTTCTAAATGGCAACATTGACGAAACAATTTATATGATGCAACCAGAAAACTTTGTTTCGGGCAATCCAAAATCAATGGTATGCAAACTTAAGAAATCCATTTATGGCCTTAAACAGGCTTCCCGTCAATGGTATTACAAATTTCATCAAGTTATTACCTCTTATGGTTTTGAGACTAATGCAGTTGATGATTGCGTATACCAAAAGTTCAAGTGGGAGTAAATTTATCTTTCCTGTGTTATATGTCGATGATATCCTATTGGCAAGCAATGATATAGGCTTATTGCACTAAACCAAGAGATTTCTCGCTAAGAATTTCGAGATGAAAGATCTGGGACTCCTCCTTTGTCTTAGGAATCCAAATACTTAGAGATCGCCTCTCAAGGTATCTTGGGATTGTCACAAAGGAGCTATATCGATACGCTTTGGATAGATTCTTCATGAAAGATAGTAAACCAGAGATACACCCATGGCTAAAGGAGACAAGTTCAGCCTCAAACAAAGGCCCCATTACAAATCTTGATAAGGTAGCGATGCAAAAGGTTCCTTATGCTTCTACTGTGGGAAGTTTTATGTATGCTCAAGTTTGTACTGCCCCGACATAGCATTTATAGTGGGAGTCCTGGTAGATATTTGAGTAATCCCGTATGCAAAGATCGAGAGCTGTAAAGCGCGTGATGCGCCACCTCAAGAGAACGAAACTACATGCTTACCTATCTAAGTCGACAACTTAGAGATCATTGGGTATTCTCGACCGATTTTATGATGCCCAGATAGCGCACGCTCCACATCCGGGTTACATCTTCCTTTTGGGTGGAGGAGCTATTTCCTGGAAGTCTGCCAAATAGACTTTAGTGGCTCCTTCAACCATGGCAGCGGAGTTTGTGGTCTGCTTTGAGGCATCAAATCATGCATTGTTGACGGTTCCCTATAATGCTCAATTTCATGCACTTAATTGAAGGGAATTTTCATGCAAACCTGGACTTATTTCCTTGTTTGGCCTCTAATCCTAAGAGTTGAGTCTTTATTGTTGGGATAATCTAATTAATAATCATGTTGGTTCTTTTGCTATTTTGATTAGAGAAATATCTTCATTATGGTCATGTTTTAATGTAGGTAAGAAAAGGATTGAGTGAATACATGTACCTGAAGTTCTTAGGAGCATTTTGAAGTGTAGAAGGTACCGCCAGCAGGGCGCACCACCGTGAGAGGCGCAGGCGCAGTCGTTCTTAGTGAAGCCCCAGCGCAGGCGCCTGGCATTGTGGCGCCCGGGCGCCTTCCTTGCCTCTCCAAATACAGAGCGCCCTGTAGCGCAGGCGCCGCCGCACTTTCATCCCTTTATGCCGGGCGCAGGCGCCTCGAGTATGCCGGGCGCCGCGCCTTCTGCCTTCTCCAAATAGGCGCCACCAGCGCAGGCGCCGCTGGCTTGTGTCTCTCATTCGCCCCAGCGCAGCCCAGCGCCAGATCGTGCCCAATCACTATAAATACTGCTTGTTTAGCCGCCTTAAGGGCTATCACGACTGGAGGCTGAAAAACGCCTCGAGTTCAAACCCTAGGGTGGAAACCGATTGAAGGTGGAAGGTGAAGACATTCATCAACATTTCTCCATGGATTCCACTTGTTCTTTCTTCTTAACTCTTATTTTTACTTACTTCTCTATGTCTAGCTAAACCCCTTGTATTAGTGGATGAGTGGATATTGATGGAACACTGCTGTATTTGGTCTGGGCTACCATAATGTTATATTCCTCTTGCTTTGTGCATGCAATCTGCTTTTAATGCTTTTCATGATTCGATCACCCATGGAATGATTTCCAGGGTTCATATGTTGAATGGAAATTTTATGTGTGAATGCTTAAGAGTGCATGGATGCAATCCTTAGCCTAGAATAGTCTTGGGATTATAGTATTATTATGAACTCTTGGTCTTATTGCTTGTTCTTCAATTACATTCATCTAAGGAATTAGGGTTTTTCTCTGAGACAAAGATTTAAGTACTTAAGGAATTAGGTTTTGATTACCATAGTGAGTTCGATAACATAGCTAGAGAGGGGATTACTTGTTCATACCAAATCAATATGCACAGTGGGAAATTAATTCAAGTCATTCCTAATGCCTTTACTATCAAGTACATTTTTGAATAACCCATAAAATATAAAACCAATTTATCGCTTCTTTTAACTTCACTACCACTTGATATCTCCAACCTTATTAAAAATCTTTGGTGTTCACCTAGTAGTCGCTAACGCATATTGGTATTTGGCCTTCGATCCTCGAGAACGATAACCTTAATTACCGACTTTATTACTTGCAACGACTCCTAAGACACTTGCCGTGGCCCTATCAAGTTTTTGGCGCCGCTGTTTGGGGATCGATTTTACCATTACCAGTACTTCAAGGCGACTTCTATTTCGAACCCGCTTAGTGTTAGTGTAATTACTTCCTTTTCATATTTTCATTAACAATACTTTTTATTTCTCGCTGCTTTGACACTTGTTTGAGGTGCTTGCTTTTCAAAGGCATGCGTGGAACAAGAGATCCTCAAGAGCTATTGTTTGACCTGCAGATAGAAAGAACAATTTCTGACGTGAATCGAAAGTGGAGCGAAGGCTAGAAAAAGAGAAGCAAGGCTACGACAAAGAGAGGCACAACAAACAATTCCGGAACCCATTGTTGAAACACCAGAAGAGGTGATGGGTGACGCGAACAATGAAAGGAGAACTCTCCGAGACTACTCCAAGGCCACTCCCAGGGGGTATTATGGGAGCATTGTCGTGCCCTCGTGGTCGAAGGCCATAGTATCACTATTCCATCAAAGCTTACTACAAGTTATTCAACAGAATCAATTGCCACGGCTACTCTCATGAGGATCCGAACCAACACTTGGAAGTCTTTGTCCAATTGTGTGATACTGCAAATTGATGGTGTTTCGATGATGCCATTTACTTGAGGCTATTTACCTTCTCCTTCAAGGATCGAGCTAGAAATTGGCTTAGCGCCTACCCGGGCGGAGTATTACTACATGGGATGATTTGGCTAACAAGTTTGTGAGCAAGTTCTTCCCAACTTCTAAGTCCGCTAAGCCGAGAAGTGAAATCACTGCCTTTGTTCAACAAGAAGGGGAAACACTCTATGATGCTTGGGAGAGGTTCAAAGAATTGCTTAGAAAATGCCCTCAACATTCATTACCAGATTGGCTTCAAGCTCAAACATTCTACAATGGGCTCATTCCTAATACTAAGGTGATGATTGATGCGGCATGTGGGGGGTCATTTGATTTGAAAACTCCTGAAGAAAGCCTCGAGATTATGGAAGCCATGGCGTAAAAACACCATGAATGCGCCATTTGATAGACAACAAAGGAAAGGAGGAATGCTCGACGCTGGTACATTGGATGCTCTTCTAGCCCAAAATAAAGCCATGAGTCAACAATTAGCCTCTATAACTAAACAACTCGAGGGATCAAGGTAAATTCAATGATTCCATAACCCCAAAATGTGGTTTCTTTGCAGAGAACATGCTAGCATTAATTGTGCCGCTCGTGGAGATTATCAACGATTCGTAACAAGTCAACTTTGTTAACAATTCTCAAAGGCAACACAATAATCCTTATTCCAATACATACAATCCGGCCGAGAAATCACCCGAATTTTTCCTGGAAGGATTAAGGGCGCAAGCTTCACAAAGATCGCAAGGAAGTTCTTCATCTCAACCCCAAGCCCCCGAAGAAAGTCGATCGGGAAATAGCTATTGAGAAACTAGCAGACAAACCTCATCATTTATGACTCAAACAAGAGCTGCCTTCAAAATCAAGAGGCCTCCTTCAAAAATCAAGAGGCATCCATAAGGAACCTTGAAACTCAAGTCAGCAATTAGCTAGACAAATGACGGAAAGATCTCCGGGTTCTCTACCAAGCAACACAGTCCCAAATCCCAAGGGAAATAAGAATGTTAGTGCTATCACTACCCGGAGTGGAAGGGTAATTGAACCCACGCCAAGAACAGAAGTAGAGAAGACAAGTGAGCCTAAGGAGAAAGAGCAGGAAGACTCAAACGAAGCACCTAATCCACCTCTTGTGCAAGGGGAAGTAGTCCAACAAAAGCCTATCATCAAATTGCCATATCCTCAAAGGTTAAGGAAGAAGAAGGATGAGAAACAATTTGGCAAGTTTCTAGATGTATTCAAAAAATTGCAAATCAACATTCCCTTTGCCGAAGCTCTAGAACAAATGCCTACCTATGCAAAATTCATGAAAAAGATCTTGTCAAAGAAGAGAAGGATAGGTGATGGAGAGACCATTATGCTCACCGAGGAATGTAGTGCACTCAAGCAACGTAAGCTCCCACAAAAGCTTAAGGACCCTAAGTTTCTCCATCCCTTGCACAATAGGATAGAACTTTGGGAAAGCCTTATGTGACCTTGGGGCAAGTGTAAGTCTCATGCCTCTTTCTATTTTCCTAAGCTAGGATTGGCCAAATAAAAACACCATGGCGACCTTGACATTGGCGATAGATCTATGAGACATCCTTATGGCGTAGTTGAAGATGTTCTTGTGAAAATTGATAAATTCATCTTTCCGGTGGACTTTGTTGTTCTTGACATGGAGGAAGACAATGACATCTCACTCATTCTAGGGAGACCTTTCCTAGCTACTGGTAGAGCTATCATTGATGTGGCTGACTAACCTTGACATTGAAGGTCCAGATGAATCCATCACTTTGAATGTTCTTAAAGCAATGGAGCATCCAAGAGTGAATGAGGACTGCTGCATTGAAGTGCTTCGATTCTCTTTTCTAGGAGTTTGAAGAACATATTCCTTCCTTACCTCTTGAGAAAGCTCTCATTATGTCAAAAGAGGAGATTGAAGGAGGGATGGATTCTAAGGTGAAAGAAGTTCTCAGTGTGCTGGATGCATCTCCATCTTATTCCCCCTATGCACCACCTAATCGGGAGGAGCTTAAAAGGAAGAAAGAACACCTCCGAAAAATTTGAAAAAGCACAAAAGTCGAGCTCAAGCAATTGCCATCCCATTTGAAATATGCTTTTCTTGGTGAGGGAAATGTATATCCCGTCATCATTAGTTCTAGCTCGAGCCAACCTGAAGAAGAAAAGTTGATGAGGATCTTGAGGGAGCATAAGTGGAGCTATTGGTTGACCATTGACGACTTAAAGGATAAGCCCTTCTTTTTGTATGCACAAGATTCTTATGGAGGATGACTATAAGCCTTGTTCACCCACAAAGAAGACTCAATCCGCCATGAAGGAAGTGGTTAAAAAGGAGGTAGTCAAGCTTTTAGAAGCTTGGCCTTATTTACCCCATTTCGCATGACAGCCCATGGGTGAGTCCTGCTCAAGTTGTGCCTAAAAAGGGCGGGACAACAAAGGGTGATGAATGAAAACAATGAATTGATTCCTACCTGACCGCCACCGGTTGAGGGTATGCATAGACTATCTGAGGCTGAATTCCGCTACAAGAAAAGACCATTTTCCTTGCCTTTCATCGATCGGGACGTCGGAGAGATTGGCGACATGAGTACTATTGCTTCCTAGATGGATACTCAGTTACAATCAGATTGTTGTGGCCCCTAAGATCAAGAGAAGACAGCTTTTTACATGTCCTTTACGGATATTTGCTTACAGTGAGGATGCCTTTCGTTATGCAATGCCCCACCACATTTCAAATGTGTATGATGTCCATTTTCTCCGATATGATTGAAAACATATCGGCGTTTATGGACGACTTCTCTGCCTTTGGCTCTTCATATGATAATTGCTTGCATAGTCTCTCTCAGGTTGGAAAGATGTGAAAATCCAACTTGGTCCTGAATTGGGAAAATGCCATTTCATGGTTAAAGAGGGATTGTTTTGGGACACCGTGATTCTCCCACAAGGATAGAGGTGGACCGCAAAAGTGGAAATTATTGAAAACTTCCTCCCACGAATGAAAAGTGGCATTAGAAGCTTCTTAGGCTATGCCGATTTTATAGGAGGTTCATTAAAGATTTTTCAAAATTGCTAAACCTCTTACAAATTTGCTTGTGAAAGATACTCCTTTGTGTTTCGATGATGAGTGCTTACATGCTTTTAATACTTTGAAGCATTTATTGGTAATCGCACCTATTGTCACCGCACTGATTGGTCTTTACCTTTTTGAAATTATGTGCGATGCAAGTGACAATGTCATGGAGCAGTTTTAGGACAAAGGAAGAATAAGTTGTTGCATGTGATTTATTATGCCAGTCATGTTTTGAACCCTGCACAACTTAATTATGCCACCATGGAAAAAGAACTCTTAGTTGTAGTTTATGCATTTGACAAGTTTCGTCCTTACTTGTTAGGGGCGAAAGTAATTGTTTACACTGACCATGCTGCTTTGAGATATCTTTTTGCAAAACAGGAATCAAAGCCAAGGCTAATCCGGTGGATCTTGTTGCTCCAAGAATTTGACTTAGAGATCCGGGATAAAAAGGGGTCAGAGAATTCAGTGGCGGATCACCTTTCTAGGTTGGAGAATATCGAGGAAACTGAAGAAAAAAGCCCCATTCAAGACCAATTTGTTGATGAGCATCTTTTTGCTGTGTCAAACTTACCTTGGTTTGCAGACTTTGCAAATTTCAAGGTGGGTAAGACCATTCCAGCTGATTTCAACTCCCAACAGAGGAAGAAGTTCATTCATGATGCAAAGTTCTATGTTTGGGATGAGCCCTTTCTCTACAAAAGGGGTGTTGATGGCTTGTTGCGCAAATGTGTGCCAGAAGAGGAGCAAGAGAAAATTTTGTGGCATTGTCATGATTCTGGGTATGGAGGCCATTTTAGTGGAGATAGGACAGCTGCCAAGATCCTTCAATCAGGCTTCTTTTGGCCCACACTCTTCAAAGATGCATTTTCATATGTTAAGAGGTGTGACCGATGCCAAAGGACCGGAAATATCTCAAAGAGGAATGAAATGCCCCAAAACCCTGTGCTTGAAATGGAAGTCTTTGATGTGTGGGGAATAGACTTCATGGGACCCTTCCCATCCTCATACTCAAAGGTCTACATATTAGTTGTTGTGGATTATGTCTCCAAATGGGTTGAAGCAGTAGCCACTCAAACCAATGATTCCAAGGTTGCGATGAGTTTCTTGAAGAAAAACATATTTTCAAGGTTTGGAGTGCCTAGAGCCTTGATTAGTGATGAAGGAACCCATTTTTGCAACAAGAGGATGGAGACTTTGCTTAAGAAATATGGTGTGCATCATAAAATTGCCACTCCCTACCACCCACAAACTAGTGGGCAAGTGGAGGTGTCTAATAGGAAGTCAAGCAAATACTTGAAAAACAAATAATTCCACGAGGAAGGATTGGGTCAGGAAGCTAGATGATGCACTTTGGGCATATAGAACGGCCTTTAAGACTCCGATTGGTATGTCGCCGTATCAATTGGTGTATGGCAAGGCTTGTCACTTACCTCTTGAACTAGAACACAGAGCACTATGGGCTACTAAATACTTGAATTTTGACTGTGAGAAAGCGGGTGAAGCTCGAATTCTTCAACTCCATGAGCTTGAGGAATTCAGAAATTTTGCCTATGAAAATGCCAAAATCTATAAAGAAAAGACCAAGAAGTGGCATGACAGAAGAATTCAAGCTAAAGAGTTTCGGGAAGGACAACTAGTTTTGTTGTTCAATTCAAGGCTGAGGTTATTTCCTGGGAAACTAAAGTCAAGATGGTCAGGCCCCTTTGAGGTCAAAAAGGTTTTCACTTATGGTGTAGTGGAATTAAAAGATCAAAACTCTGACAGAAGCTTCAAAGTGAATGGTCAAAGACTTAAGGTGTATTTTGGTGGAGAACTCGAGCGGTCGAGGGAATCTATCAATCTGATCACCGCATAAAGGAGTGCACCGTCTAGCTAAGGACGTTAAGCGAGCGCTTCATGGGAGGCAACCCATGCGAGGGAGTTCCTATTTCTTCTTCTTACAATTTTAGAGTTTTTTTTTTCCCTCAAAGTTTAAGTTTAAGTTTATGCAAAAAAAAAAAAGAGAAAAAAAAATAATGTGTAATTTAGTGCAAAGAGCGCAGGCACCCACAAGAGGACAGCCGCTAGCGCCGCTTCATCAGACGGCCAAGGCAGACGCACCATAGCGCTCGCGACCGGATCGCGCTACTTTATATAAAAAAATTAAATCAGTCACGGCCGCTAGAGCAGCCCTTTTCCCCTTTTGTTCTCTTTTCTCACTCACTAACCCTCACAACTTCACTCCCTCACAAACCCTCACTGACCCTCACAACTTCACTCTCACACTGACCACTCACAACCACCAAACCGGAGCTCCGGCGGCACAGCACCACCACCGCACACCACCTTCTTCCCTCTTTTGATTTTGCATCATCTTCTCCTCTCATCCTCAAGAGGTAATTTTTATCCATTATGTTTTGTGTGTGAAAAATGAGAAATGGATCTTGAGTTGTTGATTTGATCTCTAGTTTTTGGCCCATTCTTGTTGAACAAATGAATAGGAAGGAGAAGAACCACCATTGATGGGTTGTGGTGGAGCTTGAAATTTTTTTAAAGAAGGGGGAGAATTCGAATTTAAAAAAAAAAAGGGGGGGGGGCATTGATTTGTTCTTGAATTGGTGTGTAACATTAGCTTTTAATTGAGTGGTGTTTTGTGATGTGTTGTGTATGAAAAATGATGAATCACCTTTGTGGTTGGGAAAGCTTGGATTTGGGGTTGTTATTACCTTGTGATGAAAGAGCATGCATGTTAGGTGTTTGTGTAAATGTCACAATGAGTTTTGTGCATAATTTTTCCTGAAAAAAAGGGGTAATAATAATATACTGCTTTCTCAACTGATTCACTTTGTTGACTAAGTTTACAAGCTAAAACCTTTAGTCCCAATTTGAGTTGAATTTTGCGCTCAAAAATATGGCTTCAAGGGCGCATAAAGTGGAAAGCAATAGCCCCAAAGAATGAGCAAGAGTGGTCCCTACAAATACAAGGTCTTAACTAAAGAGCATGAGTTCAAGCTCATCTCAGGAGCAATAGGGACATAATCCAGAGAGAAAGTTGTTGCTTCCTCCGATGTGAATGAGGTGGTCAAGTAGAAAACAAATTGCTAAAAGAGGTCGGAGGAAGTTAGTTACATACCTTATCACGCTTATACAGAGATGGTCCTGAATTCTATGCAAATGCTTTTTGTGCTAAACTATGATCACCTTTATAAGCTATGTAAGGGGAACTATGTGAGGTTTGATGCAGCCACCATCAATGATGTTTTGAAACCAAGTTGCCGGGCGGCAAGGATGAGTTGGGAGGCCATAAAACAGAAAGGTTAAATCCGCACCTTTGATTAAGGAAATCAGATGGAAGGAACCTCGTGGACTCGGGTAGAAGTAGGCACCAAAGAAAGTTCCATCTTGCACCTTGCTTCCAATACCTAAGATTTGGGCAAACTTCATCATCTACAACCTCACACCATGCTCAAACAAATCTGATGTCCGGTGGAGAGAGTTTTGTTAATCCATGCGATAATGACAAAGTGTGAGAATCGATGTGGGGAAGATTATTCAAAATCAAATCCGCCATAGCTAATTCTCGCAAAAATGCCCTTGGCTTCCCACACCTCATTACTCTCCTTTGTCAAGGCCCATGCCGACTTGATGTGTTTTCGCCATGAAACCCACTTCTATCATTGATCCGACTATGTAGAAAAACACTGTGGAGCGCTGTCGTCATAACCTTAATACCAAGATTCGATACTCCTGCCTTCCAAAAAGAAAATGTCAAGGTGGAGAATCTAGTTCACTGTAAGGTTTCCACCCCAAGTCAGGAGCAAAGTGAACCAACAAGTGGAATTAGATAGAAAACATGCAAGCGTTATACGTAATTTGGGGGTCCCGAGAGAGGATATTTTAAGGTCCGAGGATATTAACCTTCAAATGGCCAGAGCACAAAACATAGAGGTGCATCCAAAAGTGGTCCAGAACGGCCGAGGAAGTTGCCCAATATGTGGGCCGACCCTTTACCCAAAGACCAACCCTCCACAAGAAGAAGAAGAAGAAGAGGAAGAGGAAGAGGAAGAAGAAGAGAAGAGGAAGAAGATGAAGAAGGGGAAGATGGAAGCGAGAGTGGAAGCGAAGGCTATGGAGAGCTCTGAGAAGACTAGGAGTCCTCTCGTGGGAGAGACCGTGCAAGGAGAAAATGGGTTCTTAACGTAACCCACCAGATACATACTTTCTCTCCCTACCACTCGTGTTTTAGTTCTGCTTATTGTTGTTTTATTGTTGTAGCTTTTGTTGATTTTTTTTCAAAAAAATATTTATCTTAGAATGTCATTACCCTTGGTTTGCAAGTCCTAGTTGTTAAGTTGAAATAATCACTGGCCGAACTATGATTTAAAACTCATTTGTGATTTGAATCCTCGTGTTAAGCACCAATCACATGGTGCGATGTTAAGTGGGCTATCAAGAGTTACAACTTGAGATTAGAAACTTATTGGAGCGAGTCAACCATTGCTCAACTGCTTTGATTTGCTATAGTGTCTTTGTGATTGATATGTGCATGTCCTAGGGTGTTTGTAGAGCCTTCATCAATAATTCCTTCCGAGAGGACACGCTTGAGATTACATTCCCTAACTTTGATTGAATCTCGCTGCATGTTATTGGTTGCACAATGTTTTGATATAAAAAGGCAAATTTTGTTGAAGCCAATTAGCCAAAAAGCCAACCCGACATGATATGACTTTTGTTTGCAAAGCCCCGCTGAGCCTAAAACCTTTGTTCTTGTTAACCCATCAAAACAATAGCTTTTAACCTCGTGATTAATTCGCTACTCCACCTAAGAAGGTTAGATGAGCATGAATTGACTAAGGTCGACAAAGAACTAAGTTTGGAGTCAGGAGGTGAACAACATTATGATTGGTCAGTGGTTTGAGCTGTGAAAAAAAAAAACAAAAAAAACCAGAAAAAAATTGCTTATTTTTGGATTGTTACCCCTTTTGAGACCAAAATGTTATTGGGGGAATCAATAATTGTGTGATACAAAATTGTTTAAGGATTAAGTTTTTGGAAAACACCACCTTTGGAAAATTGAAGAAAAGAGGAATTGTAGTGAAAATTTCTAGAGTTGGTTGATGCTCATCTATCTTTCAAGGGTGATAGCCTAAATGTCTAATCCATCCACCCTAGCCTTGGCCAAGTTACAACCTTGAAAGACCTTTTGGTTGGAGCATTGTGCAAGTGGTATTCATGTGAGAAAGAGATGAAAATCAAATCCATGGGGAATGGGCTCAAATAGTGTTGACTGAGAGAAACACAAACCCCAAACACTTGAGAGTCGGAGTGAAAATTCTTCCCACTCTTTGTGAGCAGAAAAGAAAGCATTCAATCACACTGAAAGCTTCAATCGTACATTTCATTACGTGTTGAGTTCATATTGGTGAATGCATTGCTTATGTGACTCCAACTTCTAATTTGTGATAATCTCTTGTTGGCTCTGATGATGATAAAGCCCAGAAATTAATCGATGATTGGCGTCCTTTTTGTGTGATAACATTTGAAAGTGGTAAAAAAAAAATTGTGGTTCAGTCCAGTGGTTAGATCAATTTTGACATTTTGTGTAGTTGTTTTTGTTTTTGTTGAGTTCTTGCTTGAGGACAAGCAAGGTTTAAGTTTGGAGTGTTTGACGGTTCCCTATAATGCTCAATTTCATGCACTTAATTGAAGGGAATTTTCATGCAAACCTGGACTTATTTCCTTGTTTGGCCTCTAATCCTAAGAGTTGAGTCTTTATTGTTGGGATAATCTAATTAATAATCATGTTGGTTCTTTTGCTATTTTGATTAGAGAAATATCTTCATTATGGTCATGTTTTAATGTAGGTAAGAAAAGGATTGAGTGAAGACATGTACCTGAAGTTCTTAGGAGCATTTTGAAGTGTAGAAGGTAAATGCCAGCGCAGGCGCACCACCGTGAGAGGCGCAGGCGCAGCTGGTTCTTAGTGAAGCCCTGCGCAGGCGCTCGGGCATTGCAGGGCGCTGGGCGCCTTCCTGCCTCTCCAACAGAGCGCCCCAGCACAGGCGCCACGCACTTTCATCCCTTTATGGCCGGGCGCAGGCGCCCGAGTATGCCGGGCGCCCGCGCCCCTTCTCGTTTTCTCCAAATAGAGCGCCACCAGCGCAAGGCGCGCCAAGGCTTGTGTCTCTATTCGCCCCAGCGCAGGCGCCCAGCGCAGCCCAGCGCCAGACGTGCCCAATCACTATAAATACTCGCTGTTTAGCCGCCTTAAGGGCTATCACGACTGGAGGCTGAAAACGCCTCGAGTTCAAACCCTAGGTGGAAACCGATTGGAAGGTGGAAGGTGAAGACATTCATCAACATTTCTCCATGGATTCCACTTGTTCTTTCTTCTTAACTCTTATTTTTACTTACTTCTATGTCTAGCTAAACCCCTTGTATTAGGGATGAGTGGATATTGATGGAACACTGCTGTATTTGGTTTGGGCTACCATAATGTTATATTCCTCTTGCTTTGTGCATGCAATCTCTGCTTTTAATGCTTTTCATGATTTGATCACCCATGGAATGATTTGTGGTTCATATGTTGAATGGAAATTTTATGTGTGAATGCTTAAGAGTGTATGGATGCAATCCTTAGCCTAGGAATAGTCTTGGGATTGTAGTATTATTATGAACTCTTGGTCTTATTGCTTGTTCTTCAATTACATTCATCTAAGGAATTAGGTTTTTTCTGAGACAAAGAATTAAGTACCTAAGGAATTAAGATTTGATTACCATAGTGAGTTCGATAACATAGCTAGAGAGGAATTACTTGTTCATACCAAATCAATATGCAATAGTGGGAAATTAATTGAAGCTTGTCCCTAATGCCTTTACTATCAAGTACATTTTTGAATAACCCATAAAATATAAAACCAATTTATCGCTTCTCTTTAACTTCACTACCACTTGATATCTCCAACCTTATTAAAAATCTTTTGGTGTTCACCTAGTAGTCGCTAACGCATATTGGTATTTGGCCTTCGATCCTTGAGAGAACGATAACCGGTTAATTACCGACTTTATTACTTGCAACGACTCCTAAGACACTTGCCGTGGGTCTCTATCAATTGTGGTCATAAACATTGTCACAGGCCTACACATCATTGGGAGTATCCAGAGGCCATTGAAGATTTATTGTGACAATAGTGCAGCTGTCCTATACTCTAACAACAATATGAGTTCTACAAAGTCAAAGTTCATCGACATTAAATATCTTGTTGTGAAGGAAATAGTTCAGAGAAATGTATTTCTATAGAATATATAGGGATCTAACTTTATGCTAAAGGCACTCCACTAACCAAAGGTTTAACACCTAAGGTTTACCATGAGCACGCTGCTCACATGGGTGTTGGTTTTGAGATTGCCTTAGATTAGTGGGAGTCCTTCCTTGTTTCCCTTTATATTCTATGCTTTTGGTATTGATATAGACTTTATATTATTTTGACTTTCTGCAGAAATAAAGTTGAGTTTATTATTAAAACTATTTGTATCATATTTTGTGCAAAGCTAATTTTGTACTTAAGGAACTTCAGTTTGATCTCACTAAGGACTTAAGTTGGACCAGTTGGAAATAGGCATGACTTGAGATCACATTGCATGAAATTTCCATGCCACTCATCCATATTGATCTATGTCATCGAGTATATTGATGTGATGGTCATCGGGGTATAGTCACAATAGGCGTTAGTGACAACAGCCGCGGTAGTCTCATTATCAATATATGAGGTGGACCAGATTGTAAAGGGGAAGTCTAAAGATAAATAGCATTCGAATGCCGGCCTAAAGAATTCTGATATAATTATCGTGATATATTGCCCAAGTGGGAGATTGTTGGAATATTTTATTCCAATATTATAAATGTGGGCAAATAGCATATTTAATTATATTATCTATTTATCATTTAGGAGCCTTAATTGATACGTGATCAAAAAAAGTGTAAGGCTAATTAGATTTCTGGTTGGATAATTAATTAATTAATTAATTGATATGGGCTCAATATGAGTGGATGTCAGTGATAGCCCATTAGAGGGATAATGGGAACCCTAATAGACTATCACACTATAAGTAGGCTATGGTCTCCAATATACCGGACTAATCGCATTACGCACACGTTTGCTCTCCTCTCCCCATCTGAAGAGAGCCTAAGGCATAAAGAGTCCCGGTTGAGGAAGAACCATAAAGCCGACGAGTAGCTGTTGCTCGTTATTGCTCACGAAGTCTCTTTTTCAGATCCGCTCGTGCTCCTTTGCTATGGATCCAGGTATTCCTATAATCCTTAATAGATCAACATGTCGTAGATCCTAAGGTTATCAAGATTGTAGTTTGGTTCTTGATTATATGAAAGCATGCTTATATGTTTTTGATTTCCGCAATAAAGTATTCATGATTAAAAGCATGTTTTATGGGTAATTACAAGATTAATTCCAACATTCTCTCTGCATTTGTTTTTCTCTTCTCCACTCTCTGAGTCTAAAATATTTTATGCTTCTGTCGTAGCTTTTTATTCTTCTGAATCCATTTTTCTGAAATGATTTTTTCTACTAGATCGTTGTTTCAGGGAACCATTTTTTGGATTAATTTTCACGCTTCTTCTCCATTAGTGTTTTTCCTCTCTTCTTCACTGATTCAGATCATTACCTTCGCCATCTCTTAGGTCGTTTGCTATGTGAAACCGCCCTGCCTTTGGTTATTCTCGTTCCCGCTACCGAGGCGCCAACCTGCTTTTTTCCTCGCTTTTTCGCACTCACTAGTTTCATTGTCGACCAACCGCTTAACACCGCCGGTGACTGCACGGTCAGGTTTTTAAACCATGGAGTAAAAGAGAGAGTGGGGAGGGTGCTAGGATGGAGTGAGGGTATGTGTGGTGCACGGTGGGGCAAATCATGGTTTTGATAAAAATTGACCATTAAACCCCATATTTAATTATCATAATTTACTCCTTGGTCCTCACAAGAACCTCAGGTAAATTAATTAATTAAATACTACTCATATATCAGTAGTCCTATATTTCCTTAATTATTGGGAAGAATTACCAATCTACCCCTAAACTCCAACTTTACGTTAAAACACCAGATTAAAGCTAATTAACCTATTTAATCCTTAGGGATTAAATCATCTCTTTCACTTAGTATTTTTAATTACCAAGCATTAGAATTTGGGGTGTTACAAGACTCCTACAAGTAGTCAGTTGTGTAATCATCTCTTTCTTTCCTTCAGATCTTCAAAGCAAAAGGAATGGGTAGAGGGTGTTGCGATATAGAAGGAGATGAGAGAGAAGAAATGAGTTGGGGTCTTATAAAAGATTAAGTGGGGAGAAGGTGGTGACTGCACTTCGCAATAAAAGGCAACATGATCGTGCTTGTGTGCATGCACAATGGTGGCGGTGACGGTGCGGTCTTCAGGATGGATTTGGTAGGGTTTTGGGAGCAGAAATGTTGGGATAATATTTGCCATTTTTAAAAAGTTTTGAGATTTTTGAAATTAATTATAACTTGTTTAGAGATGCTTGTTTACGGTGGGAGACCTGCCAGAGCTCCCATCCTAGAATCCACACATCTTTAAAATGGTTCTTACTCCCAATGTAAGGACTCGATGGGAGCCATGTTGAGACATAAAAGGGAAAAAAAACCATGTCAACATATGGTCTATTTGGGTTGACTTATGATTTATGAACAACTTATTTGATTTTGTTTATTGGCATTAGCTTATAACAAGTTCATAAACTATTTTCAACTTATTTCGATAAGCTTTCTAAGATAACTTATGAAAAACAACTTATAGTCTATATTAAAATAATTTAATTATTTTTTTTAACTATAAAAATAGCTTAGACATAAACACCTATATAATAAATGTTTATTCTATAAACATTTAATTAAGTTGTTTATCCGCATTGCATACATGTAAAGAAAATAAAAGAAAAGGCATAAAAAGGAGTGTCATTGGAAGCCAAAACAAACCACACATACTTGTTGAAAATAGTATCACAGAATTTCTCCCATCCAAGGAACAAGAATCAAGCGAGTGTTGAATTTCAATCATAGCTTTTTTTGGATCTTTAGTACATATGGTTGGGAGCGGTGGATGTGAAAGGGAGAAGTAGAGCGTTGAGGGGGAAGAGCAATGGGAAAGCAATGCTCCATCTTTTTTTTTTTATGCAAAATTGGCATGTAAAAACATCACTGTAGTGAAGAAACTAATTATAGCAAGCAATGCTCCATCAAGGATCTTGAATTCCTTAATAAGAACATGTAAACAAATGTGTCGTGCTCACGTAACAACAATGGATTACTTTATTTATTTATTTATATACTATACAAAAGTAACAATACAGTATAAAATCTTTGAACTAGAATGCGCATAATTATGTTTTATATATACTGCTCAAGAAAATTCTCTTATCTGCTTTCTTCTATCGAGGCAATGGAAATCCTCCGATCCCGAAGCATGTTCAAATTGGGAGCCAACAACCGTGTGTACCAGTCAGTACAAGAGCCGCTCAGGAGAAGCGCAAATTCTCGATTTAAACTTCAATCCATAAGATTCACTGACCCGAACCTGTGGAGAACATAGTTCATCAAACAGCCAACATAAGAAAATCCTCAGTGACTTAGGATAGGAGGATCACTGTAGAAATGGAAATAGGATGCTTTTTATTCCCATTTGTACGACTGTGGAATGTTGCAATGTTGTTTAGCCTACAATAATCTGAAAATTCTCATGCTTATCCAAAATCATATTTCATTACAAAGATTTTTAGCTTAAAGATTCAAATATCAACTAGTAGCATATGCTGTAGCAAATGATGTTGCAGACATGCAGTAAGGAAGCATAAATCATTTTGTTGCTTAATAAGTAGTAATACTCTATATATCTATCAATTCAAATACTGGTAGTTGACAATGGGACTTTGGACCTTTAATGCTGACATACAAGTTGTGTTAGCATTCCAATGAATATAATCTTAAAATAGCTTACCACATCAAGAAAGAGTGCATTCATCTGCCTCTCATCAGCAATTATATTAGCAGAGACAGCAGTTGCCTTTGTGGCTGTTCCACTTGTAGTTGCTACAACTATTTCAGTGTCCAACTCCTGCACTTGCATTGAAATGTACAATGTAAGCAATAACTCCAACTGGGTTTGGGCCAAGTTATTGAAAATTCAATTACTCAATAATGGGAATACTTAACTACAACACAAAAAAAGTCCCTCTAAAATAAGTAATATAATAACACCACTTTATATTAACCCAACCTAAACCTAGTATTTAAAAAGGCATGAATATAGACCACACAATAAATTAGAGATCTAAATTTTTCTATACTAAATTATGATGAACAATGTTTACAAACAAGAGGAGTGCTATCAATACTCTCGTTAACACTCTCTTCCCAACACTCTCTCTTATTGGTTGAAATGCAAATGGGTCCCAATAAATCATGCGGGTCCCACATAAATTTGGAGAGACCCATTTACATTTTAACCAATAAGAGAAAATATGTTGAAAAAAGTGTTAGAGAGTGTGTTCCTAACATTTCTCTTACAAACAATTCTGCAATGAGTTCACACACACAGAAACGCGCGCACGTGCACACGGTGCACTTACATAAACACACACACACACACACACACATATATATATATATATATATTTATATATATACATACTCATGAATTTTCTCATGACCATGTTATGCTAGAGAGAAATAGATATACATGTACTCTCAGATAGGCTCTCTACAAATTTGACTTTATGTATGGTCTAAGCCTCTCTCTCCACATGACCCTATCATGGGAAACACTCACAGAGAGGATCCAAAACCAAAGGGGTGAATCAAGGGAGCACCGTGGCTCTACAAATTTTATCTTGTAAATGGTGTCAAGTCTCTCTCTCCACATGACCCTGTCATTTGAAACACTCACATGAGAGGATCCAAAACCAAACGGGGATGCACCAAGGGAGCACTGGTATCTATGAAGCACCTGACCGACACCTGACACCGACACGACACCGACACGGACACCCGGACACCGCTCATGTCAAAAACATACGACACCGACACCGCTATATATATATATATATAAATTGAGCACTTTGTTCTTAACCAAAAAAAATCTAAAACAAAATGATAAATTGTTGAACTATGTCTTCCACCTTCGTTCATTCATCCACTACAAAAACGATAAAAAAATATAATTAAATTGAAATCTTTCACCCCCCTAGTTGATCATTGTAACGACCCGTTTCCGGACCGCTACCGAGCTCAACATACCGAGCTCGAGTTACCGAGCTCGACACACCGAGCTCAAGATACCCTGTATGCGATGTGTTTTAAAATCATACTCTTGTGCTCTTTAGAAAAGTACGGTATATATATATATATATTTTTATAAAACTATCTCGTGCACATCAGAGTAATTACAGCTTTTCGAAACATGGTGCAACTAAGACACAAGACTTAAGTCCTAAATACAACACGCAGGTAACAAGTACATACTCATATATATACAAGATATAAAAAGTGCATACAAAAGACAGAGTAATAATGTACAAAGAAAATACACCTAAGGTATGACGACTTCAAAAGAGCAATCATACCCTGGGGGTACTTCCGGCAGACACCCACGCAGAGGTCGCCCAAAAGTAAAACCACCACCTACCCTGCGGCTCAAAATGACAAAACATCACCCGCCCCAAATCGTCACAAATGATCAGACACAAAAGTCATATAACAATACCCCAACAAACATAACATAAACAAAGCTAATCACGACAACAGAGGTCGCCGCTCGATCCTCGCCGAGCTCCTCCTCGCCATCATCTGCCGCCGAAGTTCCTCGCACTCGACATCGCTGGGTAACCGCTATGGATTGAAGGTACCACGGAAAGTGGTCAACTTCTCAACAAATCAAGATAATCCAGACATAAAGAAATAAGTAATCAACAAAGTATAACATTCACCAAACGTGAACTCGACCATCTCACTCTAGACTCGACTTTATTCCTAATATCGCCAAAGAGTCCATCCCCAAACCGACGCA
Organism: Calophaca sinica; assembly: GCA_037113605.1. Lineage (NCBI taxonomy): Eukaryota > Viridiplantae > Streptophyta > Magnoliopsida > Fabales > Fabaceae > Calophaca > Calophaca sinica. The sequence goes on from CM073733.1 coordinate 65,186,123, forward strand.
ATAGGTAAGCGCCGTCCAACCCCAAACCGATACCATGCATTAATCACAGGTCCAACCCCAAACCGATAATGCGACGCTTAGTCAATCTCCCGTAAACAAAAGGGGACCTAGCACCCTTAGTCATCCGGTCACGGCCAAAACGCCATACGACTCGCCAGCTCTCTCACTCGATGATTAGCTCGCCGCAGCCAAGGAGTTGGCACATAAAATTACTTGATCACATATCAAATAAAGAGAGCATGCTTAACATGAAGAAAACGCAATTCAATCATTTAAGCAATGAAACAATTTGCATGAAGACAACGAAATTCAACAGCAATACACATTTCACAACATATAAAATAAAGCCTTAATAATGTCTAAGAGTTGCCCTTATCAACTCCAAGCTAACGCCGCCGACAACGACCTCAACACTACTGCCTTCAAACGAGCTTGACAACGACTTCTCTTACTCGATCTCGACATCGCATACTCTTAGTCGACTCTCCTTCGTGATCTCAGACACCCCGATTTCCTTGCCGCACGATCTCTGAATCACACTGCCTAATACGAGTACAACTTAGTTCGATCTATGGGTTCTAATAACACTTAGCTCTCATTATCCCAATCTTAACCACAACCCAAGTAAACATTAAAACTTAAGAACTTAAACAAAATCTAAGTTTATATTTCTTAAAAATATTTTTGTCATGGTCCAGAAATTAAAATAAGACCATAACCAATTTTGTTAAAATTTAAAACTCAAAAAGAAATCGATTTCATAATCCCTCAAAAATCCATTTTTGCACAAAAACTAATCTAACACCAAACTAAAACAAGAAATCAAACAAACCAAATAGGGAGGGTTTTTGGGCGCTACTTACTTGCAGAAAACAGAGAAAGCAATTTGTTTTTCACGCTCAAATAAATGGTTAGAAAGGTAGGAAATGTCATGAAGAAGAAAACCTATCAATATGACATGAGTTGAAAGCATAAAAACTTAGCTAAAATAGAGAGAAGAAGTGGCGCTAACAGTAACATGAAAGGAAATAAAATCATGTTTTTCATACCTCCACAGATGGTCGAGATGGTGATATAGGTCGAGGAGATGATAAGAAACAAGGTTGCTGAAGAAAGTTTATGCAGAAGCTCAACGAACTCAAGGTTCTTCAATGGAGGTTTGGAGAAGAGGAAGAAACTGGGAGAAGAAGAAAGAAAGAAATAGAAAGTGAGGATTTGAGGCGGCTGATCGTGATATTTAAGTAGGTGGAGGAAACTAATCATAATACTTATCTACAGCTGGTGGAAAAAAGAAAAAGTTTGGGCTTATCTCACTTAAATATCTCTTAAACAAAAGTTAATTACAAGAAAACCATTTTAAAAGAATTTATCTTTTATAAAACCATAATTTAAGCGACACCTGGATTTTAAAGTAAGATATTAATCCAACAACAAGTCTAACCCATCTAATCTGTTCTCTCTCATAATCACAACAAAATATACTAACGCTAAGTAATATTCGTAAAAAAATACGAGTGTTATCATCTCGACACGATGTCGACCAGGATGCTCGTGCAAGCACACAAGGCTCTAACACGAAGTTCGCACGCCGCCTCCTCGCTCGACACGCGACCTCCTCACCTGCAGACGTGACCTCATCAGCTCGATACATGACCTTGGCACACGATCTTGGCACGGGATCTCGTCACGAGGTCTTGGTACGATGTCCTAGTACGATGTCCTAATACGATGTCCTAATACGATGTCGATCTCGTCCTCAGGTGTTACAATCATCATTATTGAAAAAGACACGCTTTAACTCTGGTTCATCTAAAGACAAATTAGCAACTTCAACAATTTCGCAATCATCAAGTGATCCAAATTCATCTCCAGCAACATCCCACATTTTAGTTTCCTCTTGATGATATTGTGGACTATTCCTTGAAAGAAGTCGAAGGCTGCTATGAACAAATACCAAGTCTTCTGCTCTGTGTGGTGCCATCTTGTTTCTCTTTAAAGAATAGATAAATGAATATGTACTCCAATTCCTTTCACAACAAGAAGATGAACAAGGTTGTGCCAGCAGTTTAAGGGCTACATTTTGAAGTATTGGAGCATGAGCACCATGAACTAGCCACCACGCTTTTGGTTCAATCTTACCTCTATCATTTAGAGCATCAAGATCATCAAAACCGTCTCTTCCATCCGAGAAGTTGGCAAACTCTATATTCACTTTCCTCCTTACATCCGCATCAGGAAAGAACCTTTTGAAGCATTTTACTCTTTCAGCAGTGAGTTCCATATCTTGATGTGGAAGAACTTGATTAGCATCTTCACTTAGCCATTCATGACTATAAAACCTACGATTAAAAAGAAATATATACATTATTATAAATTTATGTAATCCTAAAGGAGATGTAAGTAAAAAAGTATCCAGTAAAAATTTAATAACCTTGGATTTAAAGAATGAGCTAGGAAATGGAGAGGTGTGCTACTCTTAGTCCAACGGTCAATTAATATAGAGTGCACTACTTCATAAAAGGATGACTCTTCAATCTCTGTTTTTCTTTCATATTGATATATGGCCTTCCTCACATTTTCAATCATTGAATCCCACATTTCATACACTAGATGGAGACATGAAGCTTCGGTATCGGTTCTTCTAAGAACATCATAGATAGGGCTAGTGAAAGAAAGTATATATTCAACCTTATTCCACCAACTATCATCCAACAAAGTATCCTTCACAAATTTTGCCTTATCGGCTGGGCCATCCTTGTAAGAAGACCATTGTTCACTAATCACCATCTCTAGGAGTCCTTGCTTCATTTCCTAAATCTCCCGAGCATCACAATAGTGGAGGCAAATCTTGTTGAAGCAACAGAAAGCAACCTTAATGTGTTGAATGAATTAAAAATTGATAACCTCATAGAGTGACCCATGATAAAGTTTTTGATAAATAAGGCATCCTCTCGCAATTTGGGTGATCCAAAAACATTCTTGGTAAGCAACACTATTTTTTTCTCAGATTCTTCGCTGCACATATATTCTTCAAAGCAAGATTTAATGTATGCATAACACATGGAGTCCAAGAAATAGAAGGAAACTCACCTCAATAATTAAACTCACGCTTTACAAACAAATGCATTATCTGTCACTATTTGAACAACATTTGAGGGCCCAACCTCCATAATTACCTCCCTCATGTATTTTGCAATGAATTCTTTGTCTTTTACCTCATTTGAACAATTTATGGCCTTCAAAAACATAGGCCCACTCTCTGTGATGTACCATGAAATTAATAAGAGGTCTTCTTTGTGGATCACTCCATCCATCACTAACAATGGTCACACCTTTTGGCTCCATGTATTTTTAATTGGCTGCAACAAGTTCTCCACATGATTTCTCTCATTTTGAAGTAATGTTGTCCTCAATTTATTATAACCTGGAGGTTGATAACCACTAATAGAATTGTTAGCAAAGAAAGGCAAATGCCTTCCTAAAGTGGGGATTTCTTGCTAAATGAAATGGCAATCCTCCGCAGAAAAACATCCTAGCAATTTCTCCATCGAGTGTCTCTCTAGCTTGTATATTAAAAGTACCTTCTAATGTCGATGTCTTTCTCTTTTTGGATCAACACCAACATTGGTTTCTATTAGTGAGGCTGAGGAATCTTGGTGTGCACTAGAAACCGGAGGCAAAGAGACTGATTTTGTTTTTGATTTCTCCATCTTCAATGTAGCTTCATGGTCTATTTTCTTCAAATCTATAAACTTGGCATTTGTTACTTTTTTACAAGCCCTAACTCCCTTTCCCCAAATCTTCAAGAAGTGTGCTCTCACTCTAGTATAAGATCCATTAAAAGTTACCTCACAAAGATTGCATTTAATTTCATAATTTCCACCTCCACCGCCCATACTTTTTATCTTTGTAACATAGGTCCATAAAGGTCTCATGTCATCTTCTTGTTCTTTGGCTTGACTAGAACTAGGAGCACTCATCTCTACAAATATATAGAAATAAATAAATAACCAATTAAAAACTACTACACCCATATATATTATATTATATTAACAACTACTACACCCATATATATTATATTAAAAACTATTATATGAACAAAAGCCAGCCTTACACTAGCTACTGCAGTTTGCAGTTATAGACACAGAGCTTTTTGGTTTTCTCGATGCTGCTTTTTGATTTTTGGTTTTCACAAAATTAAATAAAATAAATTAAAAACCATCAACTGTGAAATTTAAAGCCAAGTCTTCAGCTGGTAGTTTCGTCTACTATTCATGCCAAAAAGTGGTATGCTTTTATGTTTAATTTAATTTAATTGATGACTTTTTTATGCTAATAGTACTATTCTTTAGTTGGCTTAAAACTCATTCATCTTTTTTGGAAAATATTAATCAATTCTGTAATAAGGATTAAATTTATTTTTGTCTCTTCTAAATTATGGCTTTGAACTTCTCATTTCTTCTCTCTCCCCATTCTTCTTCATTCTTCTTCTCCCTAAAGTCATTATAGATAGAATTTTACTGCTTCTCCCGGTTCTCCTCCTCCTCCCGATTCTCCCCTAAGTTGTTGTTTTGTCAGTGCTCTACCCGAAGAGAGAGGAAGCTCTAGCAAGAGAGCAAAAATGTGTTGTTCAACCCTCCTTCTCTATCACGCTTAATCATATTCTCTCGCCAAAGTTCCCACTTCCCAGCCTCCCACAGATCATTTCAAAGTTTTCAACAAAGAAGAAAGGAAAATAGTGCAAATTTTACGTAAACACAAACAAAAAAAACAAATTGAATAATGTGTATGAAAGGCAGAAAACAAGAATCAGAAAAGCAGTGGCATAAGCGATATGCACCTGACTGACCTGAGTTCGTGCGCGAAGATGAAAGACGAACAGAGCAAGACATTGATGGCGAACGAAGATGAAAGATGAACAGAGCAAGACGAACGATTACGAACTGAGCAAGACGTCGATGCCGAACGAAGATGAAAGGTGAACAGAGCAAGACGTCAAACAGAGCAAGACGAACGATTACGAACTGCGAAGGTGAACAATTGACCTATTTTTTTCTTTTTAAAATTTTTTTTGGACTATTTTTGAGTTGGGCCGTGTCTCGTATTTCTCCGAACGGTGTCTTCCGCCTGGCCCAAATTTCGGTCTTTCTTTTTTTTTTTTTTTTTTTTTTGCACCAGACACCGCGGTGGTTCCGACACGCATCGTGACGCTGCTCGCATCGGAAGCGCTTCGATGCGGACACGCCGCTGATCTACAAGAACCGTGCTTCACAGATCGTATACCGCCGCAGTTAGGGGATCAGAAATTAACAGCAGACAAGAAGGCTTTATTGATCCATGCCCCCTCATACTCCTCTCCACTACTTGAACCCACCCTAGCCAGACTCACAAAACTAACTCCTGCCTATTCTGCTAACAGTGTTGCCATCAGATGGAACACCCTTCTGCCTCCTTGTGTAAGCTTTCCATTCTGTCACTCTCTTCTGATCAGGTCCAGAACCTGATCCACTTGCGCCAGTTCCTACTTATCAAGTTTAGGCCCAGTTCTATCAGTCAGTGAGCGGAGCAAATCCTAAACATTGCATTTTGCATGAATGATCAGGATTAAAAGAGTGTGTATATGTGTCTAGACAAGTAGAAACACACATTCCCTAGTAGTTTGGGTCCCACTAGTGTACAAAACTGAAATGCGTCCCCAAATTAGCAAAGCACATACACATCCACCTATGTAGTCACACATATAACTGACAAGTGAATTTGTGTGTGTTACAGTACTTGCCTTAATTGATGAGAACACTTTTTCCAAATCTCTGGCAAAGGCCATAGCGTTAACATCCTTGTTTGTAGCACCCATCTGAATTAAGGCAGATGCCATTGAGTCATAATCTTCAATGGAAATTGATCCTAAGAAGACATCCATAGCAGCCCACGTTTTGGGAGATATACGACCAACAATTCCTGTGGATTGAATTTTGTTTTATAGAATATAGATTTAAACTCATAACACACCATATCCCATACAAATATGTATGTAAATACAACAGAATACTGTAGAATGTTTAGCCGTCTAGACGAGAAAAGACAAAGTTTGTCAAAGAGCAAAGCAAAGAATAGTGGTTGGAGTTTGCAAGAAGATGCCCTATAATAAGCATAGCAAAAAAATATGCTAATTGATGGAAGCATGTAAAAAATGCTTAAATTCAAAATAAAATGTAAAGAATATTTTGAAACATTCAAAAGTTAGTGGATGGCAAATGCACTACAAAAAGTTACAGCTTAAGTAGAACCATCTGTAAACTGTGCACGAGGAAGAGAAAGCATACCAAAGTCAAGAAATCCAATACGGCCATCACGTAGAAGCCACAGATTTCCTGCATGTACGTCTGCATGAAAAGATTCGCATGCAAGCAAACTTCCAAACCTGCAGCAATATTTTATACCAAGATACATGTTCATGTTAAAAGGGGAAAGCACATGGACATTTAATTGCAAATAGAGTTTTAGAGGCATACCACACATTGAGAGCGGTTATAAGGGTGGTTTCTGGGTTAGAAACCAATGAACTTATGGAGTCTAGGTCAGTAAGAGGCACTCCATATAGTCTTTGCATGGTTAAAACTTGCCGTGTACTGCAATATTGATACACTTTTGGAGCTGTTGCTTCCCCACTGAGTTCCATTGCTTCTAAATATCTCCTGAAAGCCTCAATATTTGAAGCCTCCTTGTAAAAGTCAACTTCTTCAAGCATAGGCTCTCGTATATCTTTGACAATACCAACCTACTAATAGGAAGCTCATGTTACAAGACAGCTCTGTCCATTACCATTTATTTACAATGATGAAACTAATAGCAAAGTGGGGAATATAAACCATAGGATCTATGCAAGGTGGATAAAATGAAGGGACATTTCGGGTGTGATATGTGGTAGAAAAATACCACTAATACTAGAAGGAAAATTTTATCGCATAGCTATAAGACCTGTAATGTTAAATTATATTAAATGTTGGGTGGTAAAAAGCTTAGCGTCACAAAGATGAGAATGTTACAACAGATGAGTGATTACACGAGATAAGATAGGATTAGACATACAATAATTAGAGAGAAAATTGGAGTGGCCCTCATCATCTTAAGTGGTTTAGGCGTGTATGGAGACCCATTGAAGCACCCGTAAGGAGAGCAAACCAAATGGAGGATAGTCCAATAGTTAGAGATGAAGGGAGAGAGATTTATAGGTAAATGGTCTATCTTTGAACCTAATAAATGAAAAAAATTTATGGTGTCAATCTATCCATGTAGTTGTTCCCACCTAGTGAGAAAAGATTTGGTTTGTGTTGTTGTTGTTGTTGTTGACGACGAAACTCATAACAAAAGGATATGAACAAAGAAATTTTAAGTTTCCTTTTCTATAGAAGAAGAAAAAGAATATATTTAGTAAAAGGGACAAGAACATAGGATCATGAATGTAACATTTTAGAATTTTACTCTTCGTGCACAGATGCCAAAAAAGAAGCATTATTTTCATATTGTAGCAAAAATATTCACGTAGCAGTAGAAGTGCCCATATTGCTTATACCAGTGATGTTCGGCTTATTTCAGGATTCAAGAACTCCAATATGCGAGCAACAACATGAACAAAATTAAGATCTGCCACTAATATGTCCTCTATTCCTGGTTTTAAGACCTTTATAACTACATCTTCCTGCGAGCCTTTTAGCCTTGCACCATGAACCTGATGCAGAATTTAACAATTGCATTAGCAGCCACACAGTTATCTGAATAAAATGTTATTGAAAGAGAAAGACAGGCATACAAGATATACCTGTGCTATAGAGGCAGAAGCAGTGGGTATTGGGTCCACATATTCTTAAACACTTTCTATTGGTCTTCCTAGTTCCTTACGCAATATAGATTGAATTTCCTCAAAAGGAACTGGAGGAGCTCTATCAAAACAACTCTGGAATTCTTGTACATACGCGAGTGGAAACAGAGTCGGTGCAGATGCTATGAACTACCAAACAGAAACCAAATATAACTATTGGTACAAAGGTGCATGGCGTAAAGAAGATCAACTATGAAAGTGGGAATAATTTTTGTATCGGGGAAATGATCATATCACGAAGTTAGCAAATTTTATAGCAATATGCATTAATCTTCTATGTAGAAAAGAGTACTGAATAATAATGCTGAATAATATTTCAATTGTATATCATTTACAAATACTAATACACTTAAATAGACTAGAAGAAACCTAATGGGCCTGACTAATAAGCCTTATAGAAAAACACTACTAATTACAAATTATATGCTATATTTACAACACTCCCCCTCAAGTTAGTGAATAGATATCTATCATTCCCAGCTTGCAAGTAAGTTGGCCGAATCGTTCTCTTGGCAAGTCCTTTGTTAACACATCCGCTAGCTGGTTCCCAGAGGGAATGTAGGTTGTTATTATCACACCACTATCTAACTTCTCCTTGATAAAGTGTCGATCTATCTCAATATGTTTTATCCTGTCATGCTGAACAGGATTATGAGCAATGTTGATAGCTGATTTGTTGTCAAAAAACAACTTCATAGGACCCTCATACTTTATCTTCAAGTCATCAAGAACAATCTTCATCCATAGTATCTCACAAATTCCATGTGCCATAGCTCAACTCGCCAAAGACTTGATCGAGCCACTACATTTTGCTTCTTACTTCTCCAAGTAACAAGGTTCCCACATAGGAATGTGCAACAACCTATAGTGGACCTTTCTATCACTCATTGAACCTGCATAGTCCGTGATCGGTATAAGCCTCCAAAGTCAATCTTTCATCTCTTTTGAACAAGAGACCTCTCCCTGGAGTGGCCTTGCGATATTGCAGAATACGGTCCACAGCCTGTAAGTGTCTCACCCTTGGATCATGTATAAATTGGCTAACCACACTGACTGTATATGCTAAGTCTGATCTAGTGTGTGCCAAGTAAATCAACTTCCTCACTAGTCTCTGATATTGGACCTTGTCAACTTTAGCACCCTCTTCTTCAATGCCCATTTTTTTGATTTTGCTCGATGGGAACACCTGCAGATTTACATCCAAGTTTGGCTGTCTCTTATAAAAGATCAATCACATACTTCCTTTGAGAAATGAAAATGCCTTGCTTAGAGTAGGCCACTTCAATTCCTAAGAAGTACTTGAGTTTTCCAAGGTCCTTCATCTCAAATTCAGCAGATAATTTCTCTTTGAGTAGTTGTCTCTCAACTGGATCATCTCCTGTAACAATAATATCATCAACATAAACAAGAAGTACAATCAGCTTTCCTCTCGTGAATGTTTCAAGAATAAGGTGTGATCGCTTTGACTTTGCTTGTAGCCTAAGCACACCATAGCCTTCATGGATCTTCCAAACCAGGCTCTGGGAGACTGCTTTCAAATTTCATACAAAGGTTTTCTCAGTCTGCACACTTTGTTTGTTCCACTAGTGGGTTCAAATCCAGGAGGAGTCTCCATATACACTTCCTCTTCTAAGTTTCCATGCAAGAATGCATTTTTAATATCAAATTGTTGTAGTTCCCACCCAAAGTGGGCGACAAGAGAGAGTAAAATTCGGACAGTGTTCATCTTTGCCACAGGAGCAAATGTCTCCTCATAATCGATGCCATAAGTCTGAGTATATCCCTTTGCCACTAATCTTGTCTTGTACCGATCAAGAGTACCATCTGATTTATGCTTGACTGTATAGATCCACCTGCAACCAACAGGCTTCTTGCCTCAAGGTCTGTTAACAATCTCCCAAGTTCCATTCTTCTCAAGTGCTTTCATCTCCTCATCCATAGCTTGGACCCAATTTTTATCCTTTAGTGCCTCTAGCATAGATGCTGGGATTCTCACAGAGTTAACAGTTGCAATAAAACTTTGATGCTGTAGGAAAAGATGTTTAGAAGAAACAAATTGAGAAATAGGGTACTTGGCACAAGACCTTTTCCCTTTTCTCAAAGCAATAGGTAAGTCATCTGAATCATGGTCAAGGGTATCAGAAATCTGAGAATCAGAAGTAGAGGGATCATTTTCAGTACTTACCTCCGGTTCAGACGGTTGGAGTTGTTTCTGGACAAGGTTGGGCTTTCCTTTCCTATGATAAGTCAACATAGGCTCACTAGCCTTGTTCCTCACTAGTGCCAAAGGTGTTGTTTCTTGCAAAATAGAAGACATAGGGGACAAAAGAGGAACAGAATGACTAGGAACAGGACCACCAAGAGGATCAGAAGGATCAGGACCTGGAGACAAAGAGTCTCAAACAGAGGATCAGAGGAGCAGGACTCGGAGACAAAGAGTCTCAACCAGAGGTGAGTCACCTAGCCAAGGAACAAGGAAGAGAAACCCTAGCTCAGACTCAGATTCCAAATTAGAATTAGAATCACTACTCTCTCCTTGAAGCTGAGGACGAGTGAAATAGGAGACATACTTGTGGAATGTGACATCCATAGAAACAAAGAACTTATGACTTGGTGGATGATAGCACTTGTATCCCCTTTTGTTAGGGGCATAACCCAAGAAGACACATCGGATGGCACGAGAATCCAACTTATTTCGGTGTTGTGGATGAACATGGACAAAAGCCACACAACCAAATATCCAAGACTCAAGACTCTGCATGATAGGAAAGAAGGAAACTGTGAGATCATATATTGAACAGGACTAACATTACCTAAAACACGAGATGGCACACGATTAATCAGATAGGCAGCAGTCAATACTACTTCACCCAAATATGACTTTGGGACGTACATTTGGAAGAGATGGGCTCGAGCAACATCAAATAAGTGACGATTTTTCCTTTCGCAACCCTATTTTGTCATGGTATCGACACAAGTAAGTTCATGAATGATGCCCTGCTTAACAAGAAAATTGGAAAGGTTAAGATTAATATATTCTTTGCCATTGTCGTAACGAATTCTTTTAATGCGCCTTCCAAATTGAGTCTCAGATCATATTATAAAATTGAATAAACAATTGAGATACCTCGATTTATCTTTCATCAAGAATATCCAGGTTACTCAAGTACAAGTACCAATAAATGACACAAACCATCATGCACCGTAAATATTAGTAACTGGGTAGGACCCCAAACATCGAGTGAATAAGATCAAACGGTTCAAAGACTTTTAGTAAGACTAAAAGGAAAAGTAGCATGGTTGTAACACCTGAGGACGAGATCGACCTCGTATTAGGACATCGTGATCGAGACATCGCATCAAGACCTCGTGGTCGAGATCCCGTGCCAAGATCGCGCGTCGAGGTCATATGTCGAAATGATGAGGTCGCTGCATCGAGCCGAGGAGGTCGCATGTCGAATCGAGGAGGCCGCGTGCACGAACTCGTGTTAGAGCCTTGTGCGCTTGCACAAGCACTGATCGACTCGTGTCGAGACCGTAACACTCGTGATTTTTACGAACGTTATCTAGCGCATGATTATATTATTTGTAATATTTATAAATTTATGTTATCGGCTGCAGCCTCGTCATTGTGTTTTTAGATCTCAGAACCTATAGATTAGAGGGTAATCATGAGAAAGGAGAGATTAGATGGGTAGAATGATTGATGAGATTAGCATCTCATAACAAAGTAGTTACACGCCACTTAATTGTGTTTTTTTAAAAAAGAAAAATTCATTTAAATGATTCTTTACTACCAGATATCACGATCACTCTCACAACCCTCACTTTCTTTTCTTCTTTCTTCTTCTAAGTTTCCTCTTCCTCTCCAAAACTTCCATCAAGAACCTCGAAGTTTCATTGAGCTTCTGCATAAATTTTCTTCATCAACCTTGTTTCTCATCATCTCCTCGACATATATCACCATCTCGACCATCATCTGAGGTATGGAAAAACAGATTTTCTCTTCCTTCATGCTACTGTTTAGCGCCACTTCTTCCTTCCATTTTAGCTAGTTTTTATGCTTCCAAATCATGTCGTATTGATAGGCTTTCTTCTTCATGACATTACCTACTTTTCTAACCATTTATTTGAGCTTGAAAAACAAATTGTTTCCTCTGTTTTCTACAGAAGGTAGCGCCCAAACCCTAACCACTTGGCTTGCTTTGATTTCTTGTTCTATGTTGTTGTATGTTGCTTCTGGTTGTTGTTTGTTGTTGATTTATCTGTTGTAGCATCATATAACCTTTTTCATGAACTTTTGATCGAAAACCCTAACTTTGTGTTAGAGGAAAAATGGTTTTGTCTGGTGATGTATGAAAGAAGTTTTTAATAAAATTTTAGAGAAAAGGAGTTATTTTATAATGTTTGAATTCTGGTTGTATTTGTTTAAGTTTTTGAGTTTTAATGTTTACTTGGGTTGTGGTTAAGATTGGGATAATGAGAGCTAAGTGTTATTAGAACCCATAGATAGAACTAAGTTGTGCTCGTATTCGGCAGTGTGGTTTCCGAGATCGTGCTGCAAGGAGATCAGGGTGTACGAGAACACGAAACCGAGGGTGACTGAGAGCCGTACGTGTCGAGATCGAGTGAGAGAAGTCGTTGTTGAGCCCGTTGGAAGACAAATGTCGGGTCGTTGTCGAGCTCGCTTGAAGACAAATTGTTGAGGTCGCTTAGCTTGGAGTTCTGGTAGCACTTCTAAACATTCTAGGATTTTTATTGTTATATTCCTATGTATGGATTCCTTGATTTGTGTCGAGCTTGAAGTGTTGTGATATGATTGAATATATGCCACGAATTGTGTATTGCCGTTGAATTGCGTTTCTTCATGTCGAGCCCGCTTTTTATTTGACATGCGGTTGAATATCTTGCGTAACTCTTTGAATATCGTGATGCGCTTAATTGTTCATTGAGTGAGATAGCTTAGCGAGTCGCTGGCATTTGAAGTTGCGACCCGGATAGCGGAGAGGTGCTAGGTCCCCTTTTCCGCTTATGGGGACTTCTAAGCGCCGCCACGCTTATGGGACCCGAAGTTGACCGTCTAGGGAGAGCGAAGATCCCAAGGCTACGGCTGGACTTTCCAAAGATACGGCACGGGCGTGGTGCATTCCTAATAATTGTCGAGTTGAGAGAAAATGGATAGCGAGTTGAGTCGAGTTTAGAGTGAGATGGTGGAGTCACGTTGGTGAATGTTATACTTTGCTGTTTACTTATTTCTTTATGCCGTGTTTATCTCGAATTGTTGAGAAGTTGACCCTTTCCCGTGGTGCCTTCAATCCATGACGGTTACCCAGGCGAGGTCGAGGGCGCAGGGAACTCGACAGCAGATGATGGCGAGGAGGAGCTCGACGAGGATCAGGGCGACGACCTATATTTGTCGTGATTGTTTATGTTTGTTGGATGTTTTTTGGATGACTGTACTTTGTTTTTTTTTGTGTTCAGAGGTTGTGACCTGTTTGGGCTAGATGTCATTTTGAGCACAGGGTAGACTGGTGGTTTTACTTTTGGAGCACTGTGTGGGTGTTCGCTAAGTACCCAGGGGTATGATTGCTCTCTTGAAGTCGCCATACCTTAGGTGTATTTTCTTTGTACATTATTACCGCTTTTTGTATGCACTTTTTATATCTTGTATATATAAGTATGTACTTGTTATACTGCGTGTTGTTATTTAGGACTTAAGTCTTGTATCTTAGTTGCACCATGTTTCAAAAGTCAGAATTACTCCGATGTGCACGAGCTTGTTTTATAAATAATAATAGACCGCACTTTTCTAAAGGGCACAAGAGTATCGCTTTAAAAACATCGATACAGGTAACTTGAGCTCTGGTGTGTTGAGCTCAGTGAACTCGAGCTCTAACGCTGAGCTCTGTGAGCGGTCCTAAGCCGGTCGTTACAAAGTTGGTATCGAGCAGCTTGATTCTCGACCGGCCGTATAGGAATTTGACCGTCACCGTGGTCGATATATATATGTGTTGGGTACCTAATTGTACTATGTTGATTGTCGCTTGATTAAGTGAAGCACTTATTGCTTGAAAAATTGTTTGAACTGCTTTCTTGATTGAAGCAAAGGTGTTTTAACACATCCTTGTTGTGAGATTCGACAGGTTTTGAACTTTGGGAATCTAATGCCACCTCGTAGGATACGACAAATTGCACCCGAGAACGCCGACATGGAACGAGCAATTCAAGCTTATGACCGAGATGGCGGCAGCCATGGCTCAAAGAATCACCGGCCGCAACTCAACAGTTAACGCGATGGCTCAACAGACGGCAATGTTAACCCAAAGAAACTTACAAAGAACAACAATGAGCAGAGCTGAGGCCGAGGCGAGAGGATTAGCAGACTTTATGAAGCATGATCCAATCAAGTTTTACGGTGAGCCAAACCCAGATAAAGCTGATCTTTGGATGCAAGAGATCGAGAAGATCTTTGAGGCACTCCATTGCCCAAACAACGGAAGGTAGACCACGCCACCTACTTGTCGCTAGAGACGCAGATTATTGGTGGAAGGGAGTGAAGCAAGCACCGATAATGAACGTCACGAGATAACTGGGAACTTTTTCGTGGAAGGTTCTTGGACAAATACTTCCCAGACATCGCACGAGCCGAGAAGGAGCAAGAGTTTCTTCAACTACAACAAGGCAAGATGACAAAGGTTCGAGTATGCACCAAGTTTGAGTCATCAAGCAGGTATTTCAGTCCATTTTGTGATCGAGTTGACCAAGGATGGTTAAGTGAGAGGTTCCAACGGGGATTAAGATTTGACATTCAGAAGTCGGTGGTGTCATTGAGGATCAGGAATCTACAAGAGCTGATAGATCGTTGTGTCAAGGTAGAGGGTGTAAGAAGCCACAAGAAGAAAACTGTTGTAGGCGGGCCGGTGAGACCCCAGAGTGCGGGGCAGAGGTTTACACAGAAGGGGAAACAACTGCAGAAGAAGCCTTACAACCGACCTCAGGGGAACAACAACAGGGGACAGTATCGTCCGATGACCCAGGGAGCGAGAAGTGGAGGTCAGACCGGTGTCGAGGTGATTTGCTATCGTTGTGGAAGGCCAGGACATTATGCGAGCGATCAGACTCGGAAGGAGGATGTGTGCTACAACCGTAAGAAGCCAGGGCATTTTGCCAAGGATTGTCCCACACCTAAAGTCAACCGGCAATGCTTGCAAAGCGCCAAAGGCGGAAGCGTCAGTAGCTAAAGGCGTAGTCTTCGCATGAGCGGTGAGGAAGTAGAGCGAGCTGATGATCTTATTCAAGGTGAATGTGAGATTGAGGGTAAATCCTTATCCGTTCTCTTTGATTCGGGTGCAACTCATTCCTTTATTTCCTCTGACTGTGTGAACCATTTGAACTTGACTGTAACTGCTTTACCTTTCAAATTGGTAGTTACAACCCCAGCTGCTAAAACCTTAGTCACAAACACTGCATGTCTTAATTGTGCAGTGGTTATTCAGAGTAGAAAGTTTGTGGTCAATTTGGTTTGTTTGCCTCTTAAGGGCTTAGATGTCATCCTTGGGATGGATTGGTTGTCACACCACCATGTCCTCTTGGACTGTGCCCGTAAAACTGTAATTTTTCCTGACCTTGGAGTCTCCAATTATCTTTCTGCTGAACGTATTTGAGTTGCTTTGAAAGAAGGAACTAGGGAATACATGTATCTGGCTAGTTCAGAAGTTTTCCAGCAGATCGAAGTGAAGAATGTATCAGTGGTGTGTGACTTTGTGGACGTTTTCCCCGAAGACGTGCCAGGGTTACCACCAGTGCGAGAGGTCGAGTTCTCCATCGAGTTGATTCCAGAAACAGGACCGACTTCCAAAGCGCCATACAGGATGTCTCCTGCCGAGATGAAAGAGCTGAAGTCCCAGATCGAACACTTGGAGTCAAAGCAATTCATACGACCGAGCGTGTCACCGTGGGGAGCTCCAGTATTGTTGGTTAAGAAGAAGGATGGACGATCAAGGCTGTGCGTGGACTACCGCGAGCTCAACAAGGTTACTGTGAAGAACCAGTATCCGCTACTCCGTATTGACGACTTGATGGATCAACTTCGTGGAGCGCGATCTTTCCAAGATAGATTTGAAGTCCGCTATCATCAGATTCGCGTGAAGGAGGAAGATGTCCCCAAAACAACTTTCAGGACTAGGTATGGTCACTACGAGTATTTGGTGATGCCGTTTGGAGTGACAAATGCGCCAGCTATGTTTATGGACTATATGAATAGGATTTTCCATTTGTTTTTGGATCAGTTCGTTGTAGCGTTCATCGACGACATATTGATCTATTCGAAGAACCGAGAAGAGCACGAAGAACACTTACGTCGAGTACTACAGATATTGCGTGAGAAGCAACTTTATGCGAACTCATCCAAGTGTGAATTTTGGCTTGAAGAGGTGAATTTTCTTGGACATGTGATTTCCAAAGAAGGGATAGCTGTGGATCCAACTAAGATTGAAGCTGTGCTAGCGTGGGAACAGTCGAGGACAGTCACTGATATCAGGAGTTTTGTTGGCTTAGCAGGCTATTATCGAAGATTCATTGAAGGTTTCTCGAAGATTGTCGCGCCTCTTACACGACTTACGAGAAAGGATCAACCTTTTGCCTGGACCGAGGAGTGCGAATCCAGCTTTCAAAGACTGAAGGAGCTTTTGACGACAGTGCCTGTGTTGATTTTGCCTCAACCCGAAGAGCCTTACGAGGTGTATTGTGATGCGTCACACCAGGGATTGGGATGCGTGCTGATGCAACATCGGAAGGTGGTCGCGTATGCTTCAAGACAACTTAAGATTCACGAGAGGAACTACCCTACTCACGATTTGGAGTTGGCAAGCAGTGGTTTTTGGCGTCAAGATATGGAGACACTACCTTTATGGGAGCACTCTTATCGCTTTCAGCGATCACAAGAGCTTGAAGTACTGCTCGATCGTAAAGAGCTCAACATGCATCGGCCAGATGGACAGAATTTCTCAAGGACTACGACTTTACGCTGGAATATCATCCCTAAGGCTAACGTAGTAGCGTATGCATTGAGCGTAAAGAGCGCTTTTAGCCTCAAAGAATGATGATCAAGGAGTTGGAGATGCTCGAGAAGTTCCGAGACTTGAAGTTGAGTGTGGAAGTTTCACCAGGGAAGCTGAGATTTGGTATGCTTACCATTTCTAACAGATTGTTGGACGAGATCCGAGACCAGCAGGTTCATGACGAGCTCCTGCAAGAGAAGATACAGTTGATAGCGCAAGGGAAAGCGATAGAATTCAAAGTCGGAGCGGACAACATTTTAAGATGTAATGGCCGAGTATGTGTACCTAACGTCGTGGAGCTGAGAAAGTTAATACTTGACGAAGCACATAAGAGCAACTTTAGTATTCATCCAGGAGTTACGAAGATGTATCAAGACTTGAAGAAGCATTTTTGGTGGTCCGGAATGAAGAAGCAAGTGGCTGAGTACGTATCTTCGTGTTTAACGTGTCAGAAAGCGAAGGTGGAGCACCAACGACCTGCGGGAATGCTACAATCGCTGACGCATCAAAGATGGAAATGGGATAGTATTTCCATGGATTTCGTTGTAGGTTTACCGAAGACGCAGAAGAAGAATGATTCGATTTGGGTGATCGTCGACCGATTGACCAAATCTGCTCATTTCTTACCAGTGAGGTCGACATACAACGTGGAAAAGCTGACCGAGATCTACATCGCGGAGATAGTGCGACTTCATGGTATACCCTCTTCAATCGTGTCGGACCGAGATCCGAAGTTCACGTCTCATTTTTGGAGGGAATTGCAAGAAGCGATGGGAACCGAGCTCAGGCTTAGCTCGGCATATCATCCCCAAACTGACGGTCAGACTGAGAGAACGATCCAATCGCTTGAAGATTTGTTGCGAGCATGTACGTTAGATCACCGAGGAAGTTGGGACGACGTCTTACCATTGGTGGAGTTCACCTACAATAACAGTTTCCATGCAAGTATTGGAATGGCACCTTTTGAAGCACTGTATGGACGGAAGTGTCAGACGCCTCTTTGTTGGTACCAGGATGGCGAGAGTTCTGTTGTAGGACCAGATATGATCCAGCAGACTACGGAGAAGATCCGTTTGATCAGAGATAGGATGCGAACGTCGCAGAGCCGACAGAAGAGTTATGCCGACCAAAGACGTCGACCGCTAGAGTTCGAAGAAGGAGAACATGTATTTCTTAGAGTTACCCCACCATCGAGTTGGTCGAGCGATCAAGTCCAAGAAACTAACCCCTAAATTTATTGGACCTTATCAGATTCTTCGTCGTATTGGTCCAGTGGCATATCAGATTGCCTTGCCACCCTCCTTGTCGAACATACATGATGTCTTCCACGTCTCACGCCAAGTGAAAGTATATTTCCGACCTTCTCATGTTATCGAACCGGATATGATTCAATCAAGGACGACCTATCTTTCAAGCATCACCGAAGGATTGTTGACCTGAAAGCCAAACAAATGGAACAAAGAGATCCAACTTGTCAAAGTTGTGTGGGATCAAGACCTGAGATGCGACTTGGGAGCTGGAAGAGAAGATGAAGACTCGAGACTGAACTCTTTCATGGTAAGTAACTTATTTGCAATTTCGAGGATGAAATTTTTTTTAGAGGGAGACATTGTAACACCTGAGGACGAGATCGACCTCGTATTAGGACATCGTATCGAGACATTGTACCAAGACCTCGTGCCAAGATCGCGTGCCGAGGTCATATGTCGAGCTGATGAGGTCGCGTACCGAGCTGAGGAGGTCGCATGTCGAACTGAGGAGGCCGCGTGCACGAACTCGTGTTAGAGCCTTGTGCGCTTGCACAAGCACCCTGATCGACCTCGTGTCGAGACTGTAACACTCGTATTTTTACGAACGTTATCTAGCGTTAATGATTATATTGTTTGTAATATTTATAAATTTATGTTATCGGTTGCAGTTCTCGTCGCTGTGTTTTTAGATCTGTAACCTATAGATTAGAGGGTAATCATGAGAAATGAGAGATTAGATGGGTAGAATGATTGATGAGATTAGCATCTCATAACAGTAGTTACACGTCACTTAATTGTGTTTTTTTTTAAAAAAGAAAAATTCATTTAAATGATTCTTTACCAGTTGTATATCACGATCAGCCCTCACAACCCTCACTTTCTCTTTTCTTCTTTCTTCTTCTCTAAGTTTCCTCTTCCTCTCCAAAACTTCCATCGAAGAACCTCGAGTTTCATTGAGCTTCTGCATAAATTTTCTTCATCAACCTTGTTTCTCATCATCTCCTCGACATATATCACCATCTCGACCATCATCTGAGGTATGGAAAAACAGATTTTCTCTTCCTTCATGCTACTGTTTAGCGCCACTTCTTCCTTCCATTTTAGCTAGTTTTTATGCTTCCAAATCATGTCGTATTGATAGGCTTTCTTCTTCATGACATTACCTACTTTTCTAACCATTTATTTGAGCTTGAAAAACAAATTGTTTCCTCTGTTTTCTACAGAAGGTAGCGCCCAAACCCTAACCACTTGGCTTGCTTTGATTTCTTGTTCTATGTTGTTGTATGTTGCTTCTGGTTGTTGTTTGTTGTTGATTTATCTGTTGTAGCATCATATAACCTTTTTCATGAACTTTTGATCGAAAACCCTAACTTTGTGTTAGAGGAAAAATGGTTTTGTCTGGTGATGTATGAAAGAAGTTTTTAATAAAATTTTAGAGAAAAGGAGTTATTTTGTAATGTTTGAATTCTGGTTGTATTTGTTTAAGTTTTTGAGTTTTAATGTTTACTTGGGTTGTGGTTAAGATTAGGATAATGAGAGCTAAGTGTTATTAGAACCCATAGATAGAACTAAGTTGTGCTCGTATTAGGCAAGTGTGGTTTTAGATCG
The DNA here is from genome assembly GCA_037113605.1 of Calophaca sinica. NCBI lineage: Eukaryota > Viridiplantae > Streptophyta > Magnoliopsida > Fabales > Fabaceae > Calophaca > Calophaca sinica. The sequence continues at coordinate 65,205,919 of CM073733.1, forward strand.
TGCCGCAAGGAGATCGTGGTGTACGAGAACACGAAACCGAGGGTGACCGAGAGCCGACGTGTCGAGATCGAGTGAGAGAAGTCGTTGTCGAGCCCGTTGGAAGACAAAGTGTCGAAGTCGTTGTCGAGCCTGCTTGAAGACAAATGTGTTGAGGTCGTTGTCGGCGTAGCTTGGAGTTCTGGTAAGGGCACTTCTAAACATTCTAGGATTTTTATTGTTATATTCCTATGTATGGATTCCTTGATTTGTGTCGAGCTTGAAGTGTTGTGATATGATTGAATATATGCCACGAATTGTGTATTCTTTGTTGAATTGCGTTTCTTCATGTTGAGCTGCTCTTTTTATTTGACATGCGGTTGAATATCTTGCGTAACTCTTTGAATATCGTATGCGTAATTGTTCATTGAGTGAGAGAGCTTAGCGAGTCGTTGGCGTTTGAAGTTGCGACCGGATAAGCGGAGAGGGTGCTAGGTCCCCTTTTTCGCTTATGGGGACTTCTAAGCCGTCGCCACGCTATGGGACCTGAGTTATTATCCTAGGGAGAGCGAAGATCCCAAGGCTACGGCTGGACTTTCCAGCATACGGTACGGCGTGTGCATTCCGGAATAATTGTCGAGTTGAGAGAAAATGGATAGCGAGTTGAGTCGAGTTTAGAGTGAGATGGTGGAGTCACGTTGGTGAATGTTATACTTTGCTGTTTACTTATTTCTTTATGCCGTGTTTATCTTGAATTGTTGAGAAGTTGACCCTTTCCTGTGGTGCCTTCAATCCATGACGGTTACCCAGGCGAGGTCGAGGGCGCAGGGAACTCGACAGCAGATGATGGCGAGGAGGAGCTCGACGAGGATCAGGGCGACGACCTATATTTGTCGTGATTGTTTATGTTTGTTGGATGTTTTTTGGATGACTGTACTTTGTTTTTTTTTTTGTGTTCAGAGGTTGTGACCAGTTTGGGCTAGATGTCATTTTGAGCACAGGGTAGACTGGTGGTTTTACTTTTGGAGCAGCCCCCTGCGTGGGTGTCTGCCGGAAGTACCCCCAGGGTATGATTGCTCTCTTGAAGTCGTCATACCTTAGGTGTATTTTCTTTGTACATTATTACTGTCTTTTTGTATGCACTTTTTATATCTTGTATATATAAGTATGTACTTGTTATACCTGCGTGTTGTTATTTAGGACTTAAGTCTTGTATCTTAGTTGCACCATGTTTCGAAAAGCTGTAATTACTCTGATGTGCACGAGCTGGTTTTATAAATAATAATAGACCGTACTTTTCTAAAGGGCACAAGAGTATCGTTTTAAAAAACATCGCATACAGGGTAACTTGAGCTCGGTGTGTTGAGCTCGGTAACTCGAGCTCGGTACGTTGAGCTCGGTAGCGGTCCGGAAACGGGTCGTTACAACGGTGGTGCTTAGAAAACTGACAGGCGTCACACTTAAAAGACTCAACAGATTGTTTTAAAAACAAAGATGGAAACATAGACCTCATTAAAGAAAATGGAGGATGACCAAGACGCTTGTGTTGAAGCAAGATTTGTGAGGCAGCAGAATGAGACTCTGATTGAGACCGGAGTGCAGAAGACAACGCCTTCTAACCAGCTCGCTCATCAGATAGATAGTACAACCCTCCCTGTTCCTTGGCAACTCCAATCGTCTTCTCCATTGTAAGATCCTGAAAAACACAATGAGAATGAAAAAAATATCACTGTACAATTATTGTCCTGGGTAAGCTTACGAATAGAGATAAGGTTATTCGAAAGACCAGGAACATGAAGCACATTTTTCAATTTAAAAAATTGAAGGTCAATGTCCTCATAACCATCAACACGAGTATGAGAACCATCTGCAACAATAATATATGGAATGTTGGAAGGAGAATTATAAGTCAGAAACAGTTCGGAATGAAAGGTCATGTGATGAGTGGCACCGGAGTCAAGAATCCATGCACTCTGAGTGATAGTATCATCAACATGAAGAGAATTCAAGGCTGAAGCAGCCATATATCTATTGTCTGACATATTAATTGATGTCGTGCAACTGTACCTTGCTCAAGAGAACAAAAATAGCCTATAAACGGCAATAAAAAGGGCCTCTGAACAAACAGCAAGCCTGAAACGCAGTAACAGAGACAAACGAGCCAAACAACCGCAAGAAAGCGAAGGAACGACCGTAAAAAATGGGACCCACACACTGAAAATGGTCCCAAACGAACCAGTAGGGGCAGAGCAGTTGTCGTGAGACCAGAAACGATAACCAGATCAAATGCAAGAACACAGAAATGGTGTCTTCAAAGTGACCCACGAACCAAAGTGCTCAAAACCAAAAAAGAGCTGAACAGCAAGCGTATGAGCGTGATGAACAGCGTCGTACGGTCGTACGGACGCGATGAAGAGTGTCGTATGGTCGTACGGACGGCGTGAATAGTGACTGTACGGACTCGTACAGACGGCGTGAATAGTGACTTTACAGACAGCGTGAATAGTGGCAGTACCGTGTCGGTGAACAACATTGGTGCCAACCAATAAGAGATCTGAGCACAATGAAGGTGCCAAATGCTGCAATGAAGGCAGTCAAGAAGGCCACAATGAAGGCGACAAAGAGAACCGTAAAGAAGACGGCTAGGGTTTTATGCGGAAGCGAGACCCTCAAGGTCGAGAGCTCGTGATACCATGTAGAAAAGAGCACTGAATAATAATATTGAATAATATTTCAATTGGATATCATTTACAAACACTAATACACATAAATAGATTAGAAGAAACCTAATGGGCCTGACTAATGGGCCTTATAGAAAAACACTACTAATTACAAATTATATGCTATATTTACAACATTCTCCAACTACAAAATAATCGATATCGGCTATTCAGTCATTTTAAACTAAAACAGAGAAGGCACCACCTTTTTTTACCAGCGAAATAACATTTCTGTTAGAATAAATGAAAAATATATCTAATATTTGGGATGTATCTTAGAGAAAAATATATCTAACATTTTTATTTATTTTTTGGGGACCCTAAATTTAATTGTAGTTTAAAGCATGTTGTTTTTGGAGAATTTGGAGAAGTGTTAGTTCTTTTATGAATAATTTCTTGCCACGAAATTTTCACTTATGTTCACTTTGGTGAGTCTCTTATTCCTTAGTTATACAACCATCCAACCAAAGCTTCATGTTGACGACGATCATCCCAGCCATCTTGCGACGTTGTCTTTCCAGCAATGCCCACCCCTCCAATGTCTCCAACATCATTGAGTTGCCTTTCTATCATGTTTTGTGGACACCATATTAACTCTTTTTATTATTTTTAAGCATTTATTTATAACAAGCTTAAAGCTTAGTAAGCTTCAACTTGAGGGAAAGTGTTAGAATATTGAAAAATATCTCATGATATTTGGGTTGTATCTTAAAGTAATTCAGAATATTTTAGGTTATCTCTTAGGATTTATTTCCATATTTCTTTTATATTTCAAGATTTATTTCATTATTTAATTTGGATTAGGATTCTAGTATTAATATAAATAAGGGTTAGTGCTTAGCCTTTTGTGTGAGAAACCTGTTCACACTCCAGATGTTTATTCCTAGACGTGAGGAGGTATGTTGAAGTCCCACATTGGATAGTAATATAACTTCAATAGTGGTTATAAGTAGAGGGAAACTTTCACCCCATGATCTAGCTTTTGGAGTTGAGTTAGACCCAAACCCAAATTCTAAGATATCAAAGCCTATCCTTGATCCACTAGGCCACCCACTACATTATATACACGCACCAAGCTCAATAGTGCTGGACGTGAGGGGGTGTATTGGGAAAAACCTAAGTCTGTAAGGATGAGTTAGACCCAAAATCCTAATAAAACCCATAATCACAATTCAAAGTCTTTATTCTTTCTCTTCCTTCCTTGCTTATCTAAAACTCTATAATTTCAACAATCAAACTCAGAGGAGGTAGGAGGTGGAAGTAATGGAATCAACTTATACCTGACGTAATTTGATGTAGGTTGCCCCCATGCGTTCAAACAACCTCCTCAAATAAAAGGGGGACAGTAAACCAAGGTACATTTCTGTTGGTAACCCAGCAGATGAATTTGGTGACTGCAAAATTATAAAAGTGCTAAATAATTCGTCCATTTTTCTATATATAAAAACCAAAAAATCTGTTAAGAAAGAAAAAGAAAACACAAACTACTATTTGAAAGGAAGCAAGGACATATGCAAATGTATTTATTTTTGACAAAAAGCAAAAGTCGCCATGTATACACCAGTAAGATACCTCAGACCTCACACATACATTGTAAAATTATCCTTCCATACCATACCAACCAGTACTTCACAAATGGCCACGGGAAAATTTATAAGTGAAACTATTTTCTCCCACTGAGAAGATAGGTATGCATCTAATCTGTGGCTTGGCTACAAACTTCAAACAAGGTGAAAAAACAAAACACAGGAAAAATTATGGCTAGAAAATAAACATATAGCTTGTTAGTTCACCTTTGATACATCAGTCAACCACTCTTGACCAGCCCCAATGAAGGCTTGAACACCTTGAGCCAACCTAAGGACACCCCTAGGACCCGTGTCCACAGATGTCTGGACAATGTCCTCCACAAGCTTGGGAAGCTTTTCAATGCTATCTGAGATAAGCATGCAATTTACAGCCATTTCAGCACAAAAAAATAAAAGCATTCCACAGCCACATATGGTTTGAGAAAACATCATTTTGATTTTTTTTTAATTTTGTCAACAAATATGAAAATATTGTCTTATTTTTACTCTGTAATAGTGTTATTTTTATAATTTTTTAAAAAAAATAAACAATTTGATAACAAGGTGAAATATTCAGGGCACTGGTTAATGTTTCGAAAAGAGAAGTATTCAATGGAAAGTAATGCTTTTTCAGTAACCAGTGATTACAGTATTTATTGCAAAGTAACATTTTTTAGCTACTGATATATTCAGTGTTGTGTTTTTCAAAACTAATTTCTATTTATCAATTTCTTAAAACTGTTTAGCGGCAGCATTTTATAGTTATCAATAACAGTACGGCAACATCTTTTCCAATGGATAGTGTCGACAACATGGATGAAATTATTCTAGGCTTAAATACCAATTTCATCCCTTAATTTATTTTTGAGGTTTAATTTGGTCCTTTAACTCTTTTTTGGGCTAATTTAGTCCTTTAAGTTACCAAACTGGACGTTCGTTCTTACCGTCATCTCCGTCAATCCAACTCGATTACGTGGCCCTTACCTGGTTAAATGTCATTTACGTTGCGCTTATGCGGATGATATATGGCATTGATGTGGCAAGGTTGTCATATTATAACTTTGTTTGAAAAAAGGAGCGATCAGAACGAAGAAGAAACACAAAGCACTAGGGCTCTGGCGAAGAAGCGAGACGAGAATGGTGAGGCAAATCGTCAGCCAGTTAGATGTTATTAGAGCAAGAGGAGAGATGCATTTAGGTCGTCGTCCATTGAGGTATGTTTTACAACTATGTTTAAGGGTTTAGGTGAAGTTTTTTGTTTTCTGTATGTTAGTTGTCAGAAAACATAGCATGTTTTACTTGGGGTTAATGTATCGTTTTAAGGTCTTTGTTGTGATTCGTGACTTCATGGTAGATGAATTTCGTATATTTCAAGTTTGGGTTTAGGGTTTGTTTCCCTTTTCTGATTGTGCGTTTATTGTTCTGGAGTCAGGTTATGAAATGGAAGGTTATTTTAATGTAGTATTTCATCATGAGGGCCAATTTGTTAACAAGGATACCTTAGATTATATAGGACATACTTCAGAATGGAAATGTGACCCGGATAAACGGAGTTACTGGGAAGTCTTAGACATTTTGAAAGAAATTGGGTATGAGGAGGTGTTAAGCATGTTGTTTTAATGATCCAACTTGTCCAGTGGGAGAGGGACTGTGTTTATTGAAAGATGGCAGGGGTGCAATGGAAATTGCTAATTTGGCAAAGGTTCATGGGCAAGTGCACCTCTATATCATACATCCAGTGTCACAACCTGATGTTGTTATTGATGCTAATGAAGGAGTGCATGGTGATAAACCAAATGTGGATGCAAATGAAGAGTCAGGAAGGAAGTGATGATGAATCAGATGATAGTGCACTTGACATAAATTTTGAGGACTCTGATGATGAATCAGATGATGATGGTTTTGAAGTAACAAGCCCCATACAATGTGATAAGTTGAAAAGGGCAGAACAAATTGGTGAATCAGGTGCTGATAATAGGGCAACCTCTGAAAATGTAAAGAAAAAGAGGGGGAGACCAGCAAAAAAGGCAAAAGCAGCACAAACTAGTGTTGATGAAACAGAGGTTGTTGAAATCAGTGTTTATGATGAAGATGAATTTGATGAATTGCATGAAGGGGCTATTTTGAAAGATAAAGAAAAGATTGTCATAGACAGAGGCCTAAGTAGCGGTGATTATGAAAGTGAGGAGTTGTTGACCGACTGTGACAGTGATGATGATACTGGAAGTGTGACTAAATACCCAGTATTTAAGCTGCTTAAGGGTATGACAGAATACAAGTGGGAACTAGGTACTTTCTTTCTTTCAAGAGAAGACTTCAAAGAAGCAATTACTACCTATGTAGTGCATTCAGGTAGAGATTTGAAGTTTATAAAGAATGACAACATAAGGGTTAGGGTGAGGTGTAAAGAGGGATGTGATTGGATGGCATATTGTGTGAAGTTACCAAATGAAGATACATGGCAATTGAGGAAAGTGGTGGACAAGCACAACTGTAGTAGGGAGTACAGGGTGAATTTTTTAACTACTAAATGGTTAAGTAAAAATCTGAAAACTAGCATCAAGGAAAATCCAAATCTAAAGGTGAATTATATAAAGGACAAAGCACAAAAAAAATGGAATGCTGGAATATCAACTTCCAAAGCAAAGAGGGAAGGATGCAGAGCAATGGATATGGTGGATGGGTCTTTTAGAGAGCAATATACTAGGATTTATGATTACTTCCATGAGCTGTTAAGGACAAATCCTGGTTCCATTGTGAAGCTCACGGTTCAAGAATATCAAGGTGATGAAGCGGATTTGGAGCATCCAGATGTTTGTTTAAGTCCTCATTTTCAGAGTCTATATATTTGTTTTGCAGCTTGTAGAGAAAGTTTCATGAGGTGTAGACCCATCATTGGCTTGGATGGTTGTTTCCTTAAAGGTTACTTTGGTGGACAAATATTGGCTGCTGTAGGGAGAGACTCGAATGATCAAATGTTGCCCATAGCATTTGCTATAGTTGAAGGGGGAAAAAAGGACAGTTGGTTATGGTTTCTGCAGCTGCTAATTGATGACATTGGAGGACGGAATCGATGTCTTAATTATACCTTTATCTATGATCTGCAAAAGGTACTGTGTGATGTCTTAATTATACCCTTAATTATACCCTTAATTGTTTTGTTACTGCCTTAATTAGTTGTTATACCCTTCATTGTTTTTCAGGGCCTGCTTCCTGCACTAGAGGAATTATTGCCAGGTGTTGACCAAAGATTTTGTGTAAGGCATTTATGCAACAATTTTAGGAAGAAGCATCCGGGAAAGAAACTAAAGGACATATTGTGGAGGGCAGCAAAGGCATCATATCCACAAGCTTAGGAGAAACTCATGAGGGAAATGAGATCTATCAAAGAAGAGGCCTTCAAGCACATGTGGCAAATCCCACCACGGTATTGGAGTAAATCAAGATTCAAACCCGGCCCAAAATGTGATACACTGCTGAACAACATGTCAGAAGCCTTCAACAGTGTCATTGTTGGTGCTAGAGGAAAGCCAATAGTCTCAATGTTGGAGGAAATTAGGACTTACTTTATGGAGAGGTAGGCTAGAAACAGGCAGAAGATTGCCTCACATGAAGGTACTATTCTGCCTAAGATTAAAAAGAGGCTAGACCACATCAGTGACGACACCAACATGTGGTTACCAAGGTACTTTTCTCTTTTGTTTTAGCAGCTGACTTTGTACTATTTACCTACTGCATTGTACTAAGTTAACATGTATGCTGTTTTTTGTTGTTGTGCAGGTGGCAGGAGAGTATTTATATGAGGTTAGGCACATAAATCTGCTTGGTGACAAGTTCACTGTCAACCTGGAAACAAGAGAATGCTCATGCAGGAGGTTGATGTTGACTGGTCTACCTTACTGCCATGCAATGGCTGCCATGCAATGACTGGTCTACCCTGTCAATGGAGAGTCATTATGGATTACTACCCAATATCCTGATGTGCAGGCACCACCTGTTAAGAAGATGCTAGGAAGGCCCAAGAAGAAAAGGATCAGGGAACAAGGGGAGCTTGAAGGAGATGGCATCCTGATGAGGAAGGGAGGTTTCAATATTAAATGCAGTAGGTGCAAGGAAATTGGGCATAACAAGTCCACTTGCAAGTTGCCACCACCAGAGCAACCTGCACAACCTGAGCAACCTGCAAATCCTACTACAGTACCTGCAAGTGTTGTAGCAGAGCCTACTTCAAATCCTGCAGTAGAGCCTACTGCAAATGCTACTACAGTACCTACAAGTAGATTGAGGACTAAACTGCCCACAAGAAGAGCACAGCCTCAGCAAGCACAGCCTCAGCAACATCAAGCACAGCCTCAGCCTCAGCAAGCACAACAATCACACACTCATGCAGCACATGAAGCACAGCCTCAGCAACAACCACACTCACAGCCAGCACAACAAAATGCCAAGGGCAAGGCAGCAACATCCACTGCCAAGTCAAGGCAGCAGCAACACCTGTCAAGACCAAGGCTGCAGTAGCACTTGTCAAGACCAGAGCAGCAACACAACCTGTCAAAACAAGGGCAACATCACAACCTGTCAAAACAAAGGCAGCAACACAACCTGTGAAAACAAGGAAAGCAACACAACATGCCAAACCCAAACCATGGCAACTTTAAGATCATTTGGATGTAATTAGGATTATGATGATGTCTTAAGTTTTTTTGATGTAATTAGGATTATGGTGATGTCTTAAGTTTTTTGGATGTAATTACAAATCTGTGTTGATAATGTGACATGGTATTTTGGATGTAATGATGTTACTCTATTAATCTTTAGATGTATTTTGGATGTAGTGCAAAGATTTGGATGTAACTTTGGTATTTTTGATCTAATGAAATCAGATTTGCACAGATATTGCTTACATTGAAAGCATATTACTAATTGGAATTGTCATCACATATATTGGTTATAAATATTGAAACTGATATATTAATGTTGGGCAAATACTGCAACTGTCATAGCACTGCTTACATTGCACACACGCTTACAATCACAAATACTGGAATACATTGGATACATTGCTTACAATGCACCTAAAACAGAAAGTTCAAACTAAACTAAAACAAAATCTACTGCCTAATATTTCCAACATCACTGAAGCTGCAACATCAATGAAGCTGCAACCTAGCACTTGGTACAACATTGCCTTTGTCTCCCAACGCACAAAACCAAGCCATAAGTAGAATTGCAAAAGAAAACCCCCAAATTTTGGTCCATTTTTTGCTCTTGGTTAATGATATCTCAAGTGAAGCATTTTTTCTATTTTGGGCCTCCACTGTATGATTCTGGGCATTCATTGATGATGTAGCTTCGTCTAACTTTTGCCTCAGTTCATTCACACTATTCTTCAGCTCAGTGACTGTGTTCCTCAACTCATTGGCACTGTTATTCAACTCCTCTATTTTTGACCTTTGCCTCATAATAGTCTGTTCTTTTTCATTTGTAACTCCTTCATAATACCAATCAAAGTAGTTGCATCCAGGATCATTTGGCTAGAAAAAAAAAATCAATCAAACCAAGAACATAAACATCAAAAAATCGTGGTGGCTATGTGAACATTCAATATTTCGTCCTTACCCTGAAATTCCTGCATCCCCAGAATCTCCTCCCGTAGTTGATAATGGTGGTGGCTGTGCAAACTACAGTCCTGTCGCCGCAACCACACAATGGTGCCCAGACTTGAGATTGAGATCTAGAATGAGAACCAACAGAGCCATGACTTCGCAACGATTGTGGACTGCATGAGCATGAGGATGCATGGTGGCTTGACATTTTTAGAAATTAAAGCTTTGTGAAGAGAAATTGGAGAAGAAGAAGTTTTGGGGAAGAAGAGAAATTGGGGAAGAAGAAGTCGAAATCCCTAACCCTAAAATAGAGATGAGGAATTGGGGAAGAAGAAGATGCATGGAGCATGATTTCTGTGTTCCCAGTAGTCTTACCATGTCAGATAAATGTAACGCCGTTTAAGTCATATGTGACGGTAAGGACGAACATGATCCCGTTTAGTAACTTAAAGGACCAAATTGGCCAAAAAAAAAGTTAAAGGCCTAAATTGAACCTCAAAAATAAGTTAAGGGACGAAATTGGTATTTAAGCCATTATTCTATAAAGCCTAAATGAATCATGTATAATCAATGAAGCATGGTTACTCCAAAATCAACAGTCGTACCCGTACCCCGTACCACGTGTAAAATTATTGTAAAAATATTGTATCCCTGCTCGTGTACCCGTACCCGTGCAACATAGTGTATAATATAAGCGAAATTAAATTCAAAACATTCTTAATAAATTAGCCTGTCATTTTTCTAAATTTCATTTCCTAATTTGTTAAAACTGATGAGTGAGTGAGTAGAGGGAGGGAAAGAAAGAACCTTGGAATCAAGGAGAGGAGAAAAGGTCCTGAGCTTGAGCATTGACTTGGAGTGAATGTTGAGCTTCACAAAGGAAGGAGGTGCTACTGCTAGTGGGAATCGAAGATGATGATGGTGAAACAAAGGTAAACCTCCACTTCTCAACCCCAAAACCGCCATGGAAGATGAAGGTTGAGAGAAGAGTAGAGGAATGAAAACGTGGAGCGAGTTTTTAACTTAGTTTATGGCTTTGTGTTTTCTTCTTCATCAATTTTGGATTTCTCGTTGGAGAAAGTCTTATATGGACACATGCACAACACGTCACTCATGGGCACATAAAGTTAAAATGTTACCCGTCATTAAAAAAGATTTTATTTTTTTAAAGATTTTTCAGTTCTTTTAAAGATTATATGGTGAAAAATATGGGGACAACGCTAAGTCATGGGTGACTGGTTAGTTTGCCTCCCAACAAACCCGTTTCTAGTCGAGATGATGCAAAAGAATCTTAGTGGAACAAATATCTGTTGTCCCAAAAAATTATGTCTTCATGTCTCTCACTAATCAAAGGCAAGAAATATGCATATGTGTTAATAAGTTATAATTTTATTTTATTACGTGGCAAATTATCATTGGTGGGAGACAGAGAATGTGACAGGAAAGTGAAACATGAGATTTTCATCCATCTTAGTGTAGTTAGTAACAAGTGCTCTAAGCTCAGACTCATCATCCATCGATGAGGTGATTTAGTCTATACTTCTTTGTTGTGTGATTCGAAGTCGACGTTGTCCAAACCCAACTTCGCTACCTAAGTTAAAGTTGTAAGCATACCAGGACAAGTACTAAACCTCAAGATACGAGCCAACACAAATGTATCATGATCGTCCTTTATACATACTCCTACGTTTGTCTCCATCGATGGTTACCGGATTTTTTTTAGGGTTAAATATGTTTTAAGTCCCTATATGTAACACCCTAACTCTTATTAGGGTCTTACTAAGACTAAGAACGAAGACGATAATAAAAGACATGTATAATTTTTCGAGAATCACTTAATATAATACAATGATATACCCTTTTAAAAATACCTTTTAAATCATAAATTGAAACGAATTGTGACGCTTATTTCAATAGATCAATTGAACCTAAATAAAGACTCATAAACGAAAAGGAAGTAAGAAGCTCTGATTTAGTTAAAATAATACAAAGCCATTTACAACTTTGAATATTACATAAATTAAACTAAATTCAACCACATTAATAAAGTAAGACTCTAGACACGAGATCCAGTGTGACTTCAGAGTCTCGCATAGCAGGCAAGACCAAGCATACATCTGTGCTCTAACCATTCTTCAAGGGTGGATACCTGTGAACTAAAAAAATATAAAAGGAAATGGGTGAGATTTAAAAATCTCAGTGAGTTCCCTTAACCCTGTCCCATTACATACCGTTCATGAATGCTTGCATACAACACAATCAAACATTATTAAGGATCCAACACACTTATCAAAACAACTCCAAATCAAACATATAGTTCATTTAACAAGCTTTATCAAATTCAAACCCAAAGGGGTCTTACCAACTCACCCCAATTTCAAATCAATCATGATTCCAATAAGCATTAACATGTACATTTGGAAAATCAAGGCATACATCAGACAATCCACAAAGTACTATTCATGAGATTCATCCCAATCCTTATTTAAGCCAAAACCCAATGAACACTAATTCTTGATTTCTCTCACAGTTTGGAGGTGATATTCATACCTATAGTACAAGGACGAAATCACAACCATCACACATTTAAATCTAGACATTTATGACCATCCAAACTATATCCATAAGCATTTGAATTAAGTCATGATTCCTAACATCAAATATGCATGATGACTCTTAGAGGACATAACACAAACATCTTATGGGCACCCAAAATAAGCTCAAAGCAACATATATAGGAGTTCCTTTAACCATCCCCAAATCATCAAAATCATTAAAGATAATACATGCAACCAATCAAAATATTTAACAACATATTTTTGCTCAAGAATCCTAAAAATAAAAGAGAACCCCTAGGCTTAGACATAAGGTTACCATGCTCTATCACACAAGAATATTATTCAACACATGCAATTAGAGATGAACATCCTAATAATGGGTTTTTCAGGGTTCCCAACCTCTATATGACAATAACCCCTAAAAAGAACTCACATTGGTTGTTTGAAGGATGAAGCCCTAACTTGGAGGTTGAAGAAGATGAAGAAATTGGTTGAGGTCTCTTGACTCTACTCCTCCTTTTCCTTCTAAGATGAAGTCCTAATCTTCTATTCTTCTTCTCTCCTTGAATCTCTCTCTCGATCGGCCTCTATCTCTTTCTCTGTTTCGAAATCTCTCCCTCTGTTTCGTGAACAGTGGCGCTACCACCTCCTCCAGGCTACTGCGTCCCAAATGCCACGAGTTGCAAGTTGGTCGCCGCAGCTCACTCCATCTCCTCCATCGTGCCCTTCCTTCCTTCTCCCTTCTTTCTCTTCTTATTTCTTCTTCTTTTCTTTTGTTTTTTTTTCCTTCCTTCTTTTTCTACTTCTAAATCACATTGGAGGGAGTAAAAAGGAGAGGATGAGAGGGTGCTAGGGTATAGTTAAGTGAAATGAGGTGTATGGTGGGTCAAGGTCCAATGTTTAATGTAAAAAGTTTGACTTATAAGTCCTCCTAAATTGCCAAAATTAATCCTTTGGTCCCCAATTAAATTCTTGAGTAATTTAATCAATCAAAACTACACCTGAATAATTAGCTCCACATTTCCTAATCCTTGGGTAAAATTACTATTTTACCCCTACTAAGCTCCAAATTTGTTTAAACTTACTAAATTAAAAGCTATAAATTCTATTCAATCCTTAGAGATTAAGTCCCTCTTTCAATTAAGGTCCCTAATAATTAGGCATAGGAAAATTGAGATGTTACATTACTCCCCACCTTTTTAGGAATTTTGTCCCCAAATTTCGACCTATCATCTGATCTTAGCCTTCTGTAGGATCCGTCCCCCATGCTTCCGCTGTGAACTACAGTCCTAATTCACTTTGAAAGAGTAAACTCTTTTCTTCAACTTAAACGTATATAAGGTTACTTCCATCAATTCGAGGATTAGTAGGCCTATTGCAAGAGGTTCTAGCTATTATAAAGTACCTTTTAGGACTTTTGTCCCCAAATTTCGACCTATCATCTGATCTTAGCCTTCTGTAGGATCCGTCCCCCATGCTTCCGCTGCGAACTACAGTCCTAATTCACTTTGAAAGAGTAAACTCTTTTCTTCAACTTAAACGTATATAAGGTTACTTCCATCAATTCGAGGATTAGTAGGCCTATTGCAAGAGGTTCTAGCTATTATAGAGTATTCTCTTATGGTTCGATTATAATTGAACCGGAAACCATCTCATTCTTCCCGTAACTTAGGTTAAACCTTAACGGTCATATCAATAACTAGGGTTGACCATGAATGACACTAGACTAGTTTAAACAGATTGGCATCTAAGTTAATCCGAATAACGTAATGCATCCTTTTCTTAATTTTTCTAAATTATTGGAAATTCGAAAAGGAACTAATTGCGACACTAGATCTATTATCCAGAGAGTTCGGTGATTTTGTTAACCGGTTACAAACTATATCTTATTCCCAATAAGATTGTTATCCAGTCAAGATACAGTTTGTAATTAGTCAAACAAGATCACTTCATACATTGGTTAATAAATCTAGTGTAGGCAGTAATAACTTTGAATTCCTAATAATTTAGTTATGAATAAGACCTTTATAATTCAAAGACTATGATCTAATCCCACATATTAATGACGCGTGCCAATAGTGTAGGTCCCAACTTCCTAACTACCGCCTTTCAAAGATTAGTAGCGGCAATGCTATTAGCTAAACATCAAAATTACACCTAGGATGTAAGCCTTTTATTGCGACATCCGGCCCAGGCAAGACCTTTGGTCAACACCCTTATTTTGGCAAAGGATGTACTCACGGGACTTGTAATACTAACCTAAGGTTCATAATTCAATCATTAAACATTAAGTTAAATGCAACATGATGCACAAAGAAGTTCAATACAAAGAAGTTCATTCCAACATGATGCACAAAGGAGTCCAATACAAAGGAGTCCAATACAACATGATGCACAAAAGTTCGTGAATGTACCCCCTTGGCTCAATCGTCATTGAGTCCCATATTAATTGATGGGCAACTACCAAGAGAATCCCCGCTAATAAAAAGTGGCAATTCAAAGTACAATCAGCTAACGCAACGTAAACATTCCATACACAGCATAATCATTAAGCAATAATTACAATCACAAAGAATTTCAGGAATGTACCCCCTTTTTAGGCAACGCTCAAACGCAAATGAGTAAATCCTTCTTATTTGCTACAGCCAAGGGCCTCCTCTCGATAAGAATCAAAATCGACATGTTTGAATCCGAATCAAAAATCGGACAAACAAACATTCCAAACACAATCAAACTTCAAGCATCACAATTGCATAAAGCATAATGCAAGTCAAACTCATTTTCTTTATCAATAAATTCACATAATGAGATGAATATACAAGTAAAATTCACTATCTAAGTCTTAACGGACTCACAAAACACATCATAAAATTCTCAAGCACTGAACTTGGCTTTTTGAAAAGGTGTCAATACCTTAGACCTTGACACATCTTTAAGGATTTCAAAAACAAAGATCAAAACATCTTATAGTGAGGCACAATTCGTACATTCTAACGTCATACAAGTACAAGGCTAGAAGCCTAAGTATCTAAGTATGGTATGTAAAAAGACTCTATCTTGAGCCACCTTAGTTCTAAGCCATTCATACAACCTTCTATATGGTCCTAGAATGACACAAGGCTACATCAAGAAAGGATGAGATTTCAGACAATTCGGTAATAGCTGACCAAAGTTTGCTTAGGGAATCTAACAGAATTTTGACATTAAATTCTGATTCTCTCGGATTTAGAACACAAAAAAACAAATATTTTTAACCTTAAAAGTCTTTAAAAATGAGGAGAGTCACAAATTTGCATGAAATCTGCTTAGCTCAAAAAATTCGCTTAAGGTAATGTATACTGCAGAATATTTTGCATAGTTTGCTGTCAAACTCGCTCAGCTCAGCTCAGCTCAAAAAATTCGCTTGAGCGAATTTTAGCCAGAATCAAGGAACATTTTCTGCAGATTTACAACAATTTGCGCGATTTTATTAAAATATCAAACGATGTCGGATTTAGGCAAACGAACACTCGTTGGAAAGCTTAATCTAATTTTTTACTTTAGAATATAATCATTCAATTAGTGCAGTTTTGAGCCACAACACGCTAGGTTCTGAAAATCGGACAGCAACTATTCTCCAATTTGTAACATACATTTCTCTTTCAATACTAAAAGCAAAACAGGGAATTGGAGAGAATTGTGTCTAGTTTCCAATGGCACAAAAATTAACTCAAGATTATCTCTATGGAGAAGGTTATGAGCAAAACACCAACATGGTGTCAACTCGGGTTGAGGGATAGCTCCTCACCCTTATTCCTATCCATTTTTATGCACTTTAACATATTCAACCATAACTTAAACTCATCTAACACAATCCACAATCAACGATTCCAACTGAATACCCAAAGGATAATCCCTAAATGAGTGAATCACATGACAACTCAAACACATTCTATGTTGCTTATGAATTCAATACCAAATCCAAAAGAATAAGACTCAACATCCATGATCAAACAGGTCTAAGTGTTGAATCAAAGAATTTGGCATCAAAATCATAATCACATACAAAGCTCACATGTTACCCAAAACATTAAACTTTGGACAAATCAAATAAAACGAAACCCATATCATAGTTTCTCAACATTCAAAACTTAGAGATAAAAAAGATACTCAAGTGACAAGAAGAAAGAAATCCAAAAGATGGTTCTTAAAATTCCCAAACACTAAGTGAGAAGAAACTCACTTACGTATATTCGCTAATCAAAATGAACATAACTTCAAAATCCCATCTGTGGAGAGAACATGAAAGAAACCTGAAGTGTATGTCGGTGTAGGGGTCAACGGTCAACCCTTTTCCACCCAATAAGAACCGACATTTCGACTTCAAGGCAAAACATGATATTAAAGCATTCAAGTATGCAGTTGTTAAACAAATTCACCCTGAATATAAATACAACATCACATATGACGAGTTGTTAAACAAACTCACGTGTAAGTATATACATATATTTAGAAATCTCGTATGACGAGAAAAAAAACTACACAAATTCCTGCTCACCTTCATTCTCCGAATTCTTTAGACAAATCTTTTGTTGGAATCAAGTGGATTCAGAAACAATAACCCTTAATTGTTTTGATGATAACAAATTATTAAGAGAACAATTTATCCTCTAATGTGTTTGCTAGTATGCAAAAATCACTATTCATTAGAAGTCGTCATCTCAGAAGACTTGGTGGAATCTTGAAGTTAACATGACTAAGTCTGGGAGTGATCCTCTGTTTTTATGCTGACGTCACCTTGTGAAGCCTTGCTCTGAAGTTGGTCAACTCCGTTTATTCACCAACGCCTGGTGACTCCTAAGACTAGATTTTGACTTAGTCAACTCTGTTGAACAACCAACTCTGTTGGTGAACCAAGCTCCGAAAACTAGCTCTGGTCATTGGTCAACACTTTCAACAGACCGTGGTTAATCTACCTATAGAAGCCTTCATGCATGACCACAAGACTCTGTTGTGAAAGTCCATTGAATTCTACGCCGAAGAACTCAACTTTGTTTCAAGCTCACTCTGTAGTGCAATACTTAACTCTGGTGAACAGTATAGCTCTGTTAGGAAACAGACTGAAGAATATTTGAGGCTACATCAAGTATTTAAGAGACCTCATTGATTAAGCTTTTAATGTACGAGGTATCAAAGGTCAAAAGAATGTCAACGATTCTAATCATCAAGGAAACTTGCTCTCGAAGGGTCTCATATTCAAAAAGCCCACAAGAGACAAAGATTCTGAATTTGTGTGCAGTGCCTAGAATGCTTTATACAGTCTGGAAAGCGACGTGATCTGCAAAAGCCACAAAAATAGGATCTGAGATTTTGACCTAGGGTAAAAAGAGACGTTGTGTAACAACGACACTATTCTCAACCCTAGCTATATATATCTTACTTCAGTCACTGAAGTACAACAACTATTAAAAAGAAAGTGAATGCAACAAAGTACGAAGTGATCATACAGTGAGCGCCTACAATCTTACCAAACTTGAAAATCACTATTTTTTGAGATAGTGAGCAACCAAGAAATCTTCCAAGTCTCTAGGATCACATTGAACAAAACACTTAACTGTTTTATTCTTTCTGTTTGAAAGTTATTATTTGTGCTGAATTTCTTTAGTGTAAATCTTCTTTGTGAGAGTTATTTGTGTATTGTTTCAAAACTCCTTTGAACTTGTATTTAGCCCAGTAGTGGCTGTATTCCTTAGAGGCTTGACTGTACTAAGTCATTCTAAGAAGTTGTGAGTATAGCCAGTTTGGCAGTATTATACTCTCAAGTGTAATCAGGTTGATTATAGTTGAAAAATCCTTCAAGTGTGTGAAGGGACTAGACGTAGCTATCAGGTGATAGTGAACTAGTATAAATCTCTGTGTTACTCTCTTCTTTCGACTTTTTACTTACTGCATTGTTTTATTAAAAAGTTGTTTAGAAGAAGTTTTTCATAAACACTTATATTTGCAAAAAGTTTTTAAAACCCAATTCAACCCCCCCTTTATTGTGTTTTTGCCGCATTCAATTGGTATCAAAGCTCGGCCTCTTAGTTGAGCACTTAACAGTGTAAGAGGAAAAGATCTTATTCTCTATTCATGGCAAGCAACGAAGCTGGTGGTCACGTTAACCGTCCTCCTTTGTTCACTGGAACAAACTTCGACTACTGGAAAGATAAAGTTAAATCCTTCTTCGAGTCTCAACAACTCGAACTCTGGGATATGGTTCAAAAACAATACACCAAACCAGTTGATTCCAAAGAAAATCCCATTCCTCGGGATAAATGGACAGAAGAGCATAAGAAAGCTTATCAACTACATCAGAAAGCAAGATATTTTCTTATCTGTGCTATCTCCGAGAAGGAATACGAGAAATGCGGAAAAAATGATACCGCCAAGGAAATTTGGGACACATTGGCCTTGGCTTATGGAGGCACTTCCCTAGTGCAAGAAACCAAAGCTAATATCTTGGTGAGACAATATGAACTCTTCAAGATGGAAGAGGGTGAAAACATTGAAACTATGTTTGGAAGATTCCAAACACTAGTTCATGGTTTAAAGGTTCTTAAGAAAAGTTATACCACTACTGATCACGTTAAGAAAATCTTAAGAAGTCTGCCAAAGAAGTGGAGACCTAAGGTCACTGCAATTCAGGAAGCAAAGGACCTAAATGTCTTGCGACTTGAAGATCTTCTGAGTTCATTGAGAGCTCATGAGCTTGAGCTAGATGAAGAAGAACCTCCCAAGAAATCAAAGTCTATTGCTTTGAAGTATACAAACAAAGCATCTTCCTCCAAAGCTCTACAAGCTGAACTTGAAATAGACGAAGCATCGTCTGATGAGAGCGATGGAGACACAGACGAAGAAATTTACTTAATATCAAGGAAAATTCAACGCATGTGGAAAAACAAAGGAAGGTTCAGAAAGCAGTTCCACAAAAAGGACTCAAGTGAAAATCAAGACTCAAGGGATAAGAAGGACTACAAGGACAAGAGCCAAGTTACTTGCTACGAGTGCAAAAAGCCAGGACATTTCAAGTCTGAATGTCCATAGCTTGAGAAATCAAGGAAAGCTGGTTTTAAAAGAAAGAAGAAGAAAGGTCTCATGGCAACATGGGATGATTCTGAGTCATCTTCATCTGATGATGATGAGGAACACGCAAATATGGCTCTAATGGCTACCATAGGGTCAGACAGTGAAGAAGAAGATGAAGAGGTAGATTCTAATCCATCTTCTGATATTGAAATAGCTTTTGATGAACTATTAGATGAGTCTTCCAAACTCAACACTAAGTATAAAGCTTTGAAAAAGAAATTCTCAAAACTTTTAAAAGAATTTCAAATACTCAATGAGGAGAATGAGAAGCTTAAAGCTGAAAATCACCGCTTGGTGAATGACAAACTAAGACTGAGGAAAAGATTGAATGCAACTCTTCAAAATATGAAGAGGATGTCAAAAATTCCTTCTTTGAATGTGTTATGCGAAGCAAACAAGCATATATGATTTGGGGTGTAAGCCAAAATGGCAAAAAAGGTCTTGGTTACAAACCAGAGGAACCCACTTTTCAAAACACAAATTTGAAAACCAAAGATACCAACAATTATAGTGAATGTCTGCTTTGTACCTTTTGCAATAAGAAAAGACACATTAGAAGTACTTGTTATGAATTAAAAATAATAAGGACAAGTCTCCTTCTAGAACTAACAAAAAGGACCCAAAAGATTTGGGTACCTAAGGACAAAATTATATATGTTGCAGATCCGCTAGCAACAGAGTTACAACACCACCCTGGTACTTGGGCAAGGATGCTCACGCCACATGACGGAGAAAGGCGTATGTTCCAAGAACTCCAACTTAAAGAAAGTGGAACAAGAGGTTTTGGAGGAAACCAAAAAGGTAAAATCATTGGAAGTGGAAAAATTGGTGAGAAACTCCTACCTTCTATTGATAATGTCTTATTGGTTGATGGCCTGAAGCATAACCTACTAAGTATAAGTCAATTATGCGATAGTGGTTATGATGTTGGCTTTAGTGATAATGTCTGTACAGTCAAAAGCAAAAGGGATGGATCCATTTTCTTTAAGGCAAAGAGAAAGAACAACATTTATAAAATAAAACTTTCTGAGTTGGGAAATCAAAATGTAAAATGCCTTTTGTCAGTAGATGAAGAGCAATGGATTTGGCACAAAAGATTGGGTCATGCCAGCTTGAGGTTAATCTCAAAGCTTAACAAGAAAGAACTTGTTAGAAGGCTACCAAATCTTAGGTATCAATCTGATGCTCTTTGTGAAGCATGTCAAAAGGGAAAACAGATAAAATCTTCTTTTGAATCTAAAAACACTGTTTCCACTTCAAGGCTACTTGAGCTTTTGCATTTATACTTATTTGGACTAACTAGGATAGCATCTTTGTCTGGAAAGAAATATGGTCTTGTTATTGTTGATGACTATACTAGATGGACATGGGTAAAATTCTTAGCTCACAAGGATGAGTCATTTGAAATATTTTCTGTGTTCTGCAAACAAGTGCAAAATGAAAAAGGTTTTTGTATTACAACTATTAGAAGTGATCATGGTGGAGAATTTGAAAATGAATCTTTTCAAGACTTCTGTGAAGAGCATGGCATCTCTCAAAAATTTTCATCTCCTAGAACACCACAACAAAATGGTGTTGTAGAAAGGAAAAATAGATCTTTACAAGAAATGGCCAGAACCATGATTCACGAACTAACATTGCAAAACACTTTTGGGTAGAAGCAGTAAACACTGCATGTTATATTCAAAATAGAATCTATATCAGACCTATCTTGAATAAGACTCCTTATGAATTGTGGAAATGAAGAAAACCCAACATTTCATACTTTCACCAATTTGGATGTGACTGCTTTGTTCTTAATACAAAGGATAGTCTTGGAAAATTTGATTCAAAATCGCACAAAGCTATCTTTTAAGGATACTCTGAACGCTTTAAAGCTTACAGAGTATTCAATAAAGAAACATTAATTGTTGATGAGTCTGTGCATGTGAGATTTGATGACAAGAAGCCTGACAATGAAACGTCAGAGCTAGATGAAGTCCTTTCAGATCTGCAGATTAGCAAAGAAACAGATGAATGTGTCACAGGTGCTGACTCTGATTCTGTGTCTGGTGATAAGACCCAAGAAAAACCAATAACAGACTGGAAGTTTAAACCTCATCACCCAAAGGACCAGATTATAGGCGAACCAAGTGATAGAGTTAGAACAAGATCATCTCTCAGAGAACACTCTGACTTTGCTTTGCTGTCGGAAATAGATCCTAAAACAATTGATGAAGCACTAACAAACGATGGATGGATACTGGCTATGTAAGAAGAGCTCAATCAATTTCAGAGGAATGATGTTTGGACGCTCGTGCCTCCTCCAGAGGATAAGCAAGCCATTGGAACCAAGTGGGTCTTCAGAAACAAACTTGATGAGGATGGTAAAGTGGTAAGAAAAAGGCAAGGCTTGTTGCTCAAGAGTATTCACAAGAGGAAGGTATTGACTATACTGAAACCTTTGCTCCAGTAGCTAGACTTGAAGCTATAAGAATATTATTATCATTTGCTGCACATCATGGCATTACTTTATATCAAATGGATGTGAAAAGTGCATTTTTAAATGGTTTTATAAGTGAGGAAGTATTTGTGAAACAACCACCTGCATTTGAAGATAGTGCTTATCCAGAACATGTCTTCAAACTTAAAAAGGCTCTTTATGGTCTTAAACAAGCTCCAAGAGCTTGGTACGACAGATTGAGTTCCTTTTTAATGTCAAATGGTTTTGAAAGAGGACAGGTGGATACTAACCTCTTTAGAAAATCATCTAAGAAGCATTTCATTATAGTTCAAATATATGTAGATGATATTATCTTTGGTGCTACTAATGAATCTCTGTGTGAGGAATTTTCTAAGCTTATGCAGAATGAGTTTGAAATGAGTATGATTGGAGAATTAAAATTCTTCCTTGGTATTCAAATCAAGCAATGTCAAGATGGAACCTACATCCATCAAACTAAATATGTGAGAGAACTCCTAAAGAAGTTCAAGCTTGAGGAAACCAAACCTATGAGCACACCAATGCATCCAACATGTGCTCTCGGCAAAGATGAATCGAGTAAAAAGGTAGATCAAAAGGTGTATAGAGGCATAATTGGCTCATGTAACACCTGAGGACGAGATCGACATCGTATTAGGACGACGTATCGAGACCTCGACCAAGACCTTGTGTCGAGATCCCGTGACTAGATCGTTTGCCGAGATCATTTGTCGAGCTGATGAGACCACGCGGCACTAGGCTGAAATTTGAGGAGGTCGCGTGTCGAGTTGATGAAGTCGCGTCTGAGCGATGAGGGCGCGCAAGTCGAGCCGAGGAGACCGTTCACGAACTCGTGTTAGAACTTTGCACGCTTGCACGAGCACTCTTGTCGACATCGTGTCGAGATGACACCTCGTATTCTTTCGAACGTTATTCAGCATATTATTATATTGTTTGTAATTATTACATTGTCGGCTTGCCGCTGACCGAAGCAGTAGAGGTAATTATGAGAGGAACGATTAAGGTGGTAGATGATTGATGGGATTGGCATCTTATAGCTGGAGTTACGTTTATACCCCTGTCTCGCCAGCTGTATACCACGACCGATTCCCTCACACTCATTCTTTCTCTTTTCTTCTTTCTTCTTCCTTCCTTCTGCTGTGTTTCGTTATTTTCTTCAAAAACTTCCATCGACGAAACCGTGAGTTCCATCGAGATTCTCGCATGCTTTCTTCATCAATTTTGTTCATCATCCTCTTCTCGACATATCTCGCCTGATCGACCATCACCATTGAGGTATGAAGAATGATTTTTCTTTTCATCCGTACTCTTGTTTAGCGCTAATTCTTCTTCCATTTTTAACCGCTTTATGCTTCCAAATCATGTCAAATTGATGGGTTTTCTTCTTCATAATATTACCTATCTTTTTAACCGATTAATTGGGCTTGTAAAACAAATTTCTTTCTCTGATTTACGCAATCGGCGTTCAAAACCTCCATTTTTGGTTCTTTCGATTTCTGGTTTTTCGTTTGTTGCTTCTGGTTATTGTTGTTGTCGATCTATCTGTTGAAGCATCAGATAACTTTTTCATGAAATTTTGATCGAAATCCCTAACTTTGTGTTAGAGGAAAAATATATTTCAGTTCTTGAGTTTTATATTTTTCTGGGTTGTGGTTGAGTTTGGGGAAGAGAGAGCTAGATGAATTGGAAACCATAGATCGATCTAAGTTGTGTTTGTTTTAGGAAGTCTGATTCTCGAGATCGAGTGATTTCCGAATCAAGGTGTACGGGAAAGCGAATCCAAGGACGCGGAAGCAGCAGAATCCAGACTGAGAACTGTACGTGTCGAGGTCGTTGTCGAGCAGCATTAACTTGGAGTTCGGTAAGGGCAACTCCTAGATATCTCTAAGGCTTTATTTTATAAGTCCTTAAGTAAGGGCGCTTCACATTAATATTTTCGTAGTATGCTAGCGTAAGGGCATTTCATATTCTACGTGGTTATGTTATTGTGTATGGATTTCCTGATTTGTGTCGAGCTGAAATGTTGTGATATGATTGAGTTTTTGCATGTACTTAATATGTGATTGAATATATGTCGTGAATTGTGTATTGCATGTTGAATTGCGTTTCTTCATGTCGAGCTTGCTCTTTTATTTGACATGCGGTTGAATATCTTGTGTTTAACTCTTTGAATATCGTATGCGACGAATTGTTCATCGAGTGAGCGAGTTAGGTGAGTCGTATGACGTTTTTGAGCCGTGACCCGGATAACTGAGGGTGCTAGGTCCCCTTTTTGTTTACGGGAGATTGACTAGACGTCGCCACGCTATGGGACCGAAGTTGGTATCGCCCTAGGGAGAGCGAGGATCCCAAGGCTTGGCTGGACTTTCCGACATACTGACGGCGTGTGCATTCCGGAAAATTATCGAGTCGAGAGAAAATGGATTTGCGAGTTGTGTCGAGTTTAGAGTGAGATGGTCGAGTCACGTCGGTGAATGTTATACTTTCTTTGTTTGCTTATATTTTTATGTCGAGCTTATCTTGAATTGTTGAGAAGTTGACCCTTTCCCGTGGTGCCTTCAATCCATGACGGTTACCCAGGCGATGTCGAGGCGCAGGAACTTCGGCGGTAGATGATGCCGAGGAGGAGCTCGGCGAGGACCCGAGTGACGCGACCTCTATCCGTCGTGATTGTTTGTTTGTTGGATGTTTGTTTTTCCGAGGACTGCATTTGTTTTTCTTTGTGTTCGAGGTCGTGACCAGTTTAGGCGGTGTTGTTTTGTTGCTCTGAGGGTAGGCTGGGTGGTCTTACTTTTGAGCAGCGACCTGCGTGGAGTCTCACAATTACCCCAGTATGATTGCTCTTTTGAAGTCATTGCACCTTAGGTGTATTTTCTTTGCACATTTGCTACTCTGTATTTTGTATACATTATTATTTCGAGTGATATATATATATATGTGTATGTTATGCATGTATGTTTTATTAGAATTTAAGTCTTGTGTCTTAGTTGCACCATGTTTCGAAAAGCTGTAATTACTCTGATGTGCACGAGTTGGTTTTTAAAAAAAAAAAATATATATCGTATTTTTAAAAGGCACAAGAGTTTTGTTTTTAAAACACATCTCATATAGGTTTATGTTGAGCTTGGTGTGTTGAGCTCGGTAACTCGAGTTCGGTATATTGAGCTCGGTAGCGGTCCGGAAACGGGTCGTTACAGCTCACTCCTTTATCTAACTGCCTCAAGGCCTGATATTATGTTTAGTATCTGCTTATATGCAAGATTCCAATCTGATCCTAGAGAATCTCACTTAACTGCCGTTAAGAGAATCTTTAGGTATCTCAAAGGAACTACTAACCTTGCTTTGCTTTATAAGAACTCAGAAAATTACAAGCTAGTAGGTTTCTGTGATGCTGACTTTGCTGGAGATAGAATTGAAAGAAAGAGCACAAGTGGTGGCTGCCAATTTCTTGGAGCAAACCTTATCTCTTGGTCCAGCAAGTGGCAAAGCACAATTGCACTATCAACTGCAGAAGCTGAGTATATATCTGCTGCAAGTAGTAGCTCACAACTACTATGGATGAAGTATCAACTTGAAGACTACCAGATTAAAGAGAGTAACATTCCTATATACTGTGATAATACTTCTGCTATATGTTTAACTAAAAATCCTATTTTGCATTCACGAGCTAAACATATTGAAATTAAACATCATTTCATTAGAGACTATGTTCAGAAAGGGATAGTTGAAATCAAATTTATTGATACTGACCATCAATGGGCAGATATATTTACAAAACCCCTTGCTGAAGATAGATTCAACTTTATAAGAAAGAATTTAAACCTTCATCTTATAAAGGAATGAGTGTTTAATCTGAATATGGTTGACTCTGTTTGACTATTTGACTCTGGTTGACTATATGACTTTGTCCTGGCACATACACTCTGTTGTCACACACGCACCTCTGATGGGATACATGTTGACTCTGCTTGTGTGTTGACTCTGTTCACATATTGACTCTGGTTGCATGTTAGCTCTGTTTATTAATTTATTAATTGCTATTCTTTATTATTTTGTATTAACTGTTCATATTCATGAATCTGTTGCTCTTTAAAACAAAGTTGCCTCTAGGAATCTTTGTGTACACGTGTCTCTCTGATACTGGTTGTTGCGTTAGTGGACAGTATTTACTCTTACTGAGTCATTATTGCTTTTACTGCACGAGGACAGTTTTACTGTGCCTCTTTAATTCTGAGTGTGGCACACTTCATTTTTGGAATGACAAAGTTTTTAATTCATTTAGTTTGGTAACTGGTAAAGGCGGTTTGCCTTCTCAAATACGTTTAATACCCACTCACTCACTCACTTCACCCACTACCCATACTATCTCTAAGAGAAGTCCACATGTTTTCTGAACCTTAAATCCATTTATCTTTTATTCGCTCTCAGCAACTCTCTCTGCTTTTACAATGGGCGCACAACAACAACAAGAGCAAGTTCAAGGTCCTGAGGAGGAACCTCAAGTTACTCTACAGAACTTATAACCACATGAGCTGAAGGTGTTAGTGGAACACCAAGTGAACTTTGGAGATTTAGCTCATGAAGGGTATACTTTCAGAGATGATTTCGTTGAAATGGAAATAATGGACTTCTTTCTCATGGACAACTACCTGGTATATGAAAATCTAGTCAAAGAATTCTGGATGTATGCATGGAGTAAAGACAGAACCATCCACAGTTATGTTCAAGGAAGGCGCATCTTGGTAACCCAGGATTTAATTGCTGATATCACTAAATGCCCTAATAAGGGAGCTATTGCCGACTTAAGGTCGGGAAAAAGATGTTGGTGGCTGGAGTGTTGTCAATGACACAATCTTTGAGAAATCTGGTGGAACCAAGGCCGTGGATATGAAGAATCGGTTCAGGGTGCTCTTCAGGATTATCATGCACTGCTTGGTACCCAAGTCTGGGTCTGTGGATACTGTTAGCAGTACCCACAAGTTCATAATGTGGTATTATGAACTAAAGGCTAAGATCAATCTTCCGAAACTCATTTTTGACCACCTGAGACGAGATTTGATATACTCCAGAAAATGGAAGAATGTAAATATTCCCTATGGAAGGTTGCTTTCTGCGATTATGGAAAATCAAGGCTTGATTAGGCAGCTTCAAGGGCTTAACACTGAGGAAGCTGGACTTGCCCTGAAGACAATGGTGGTACCCATATTCTCAAGTGAAAATCTGAGAAGAATGAAACTTCTTTCAACAGAAGTAGTTACTGAGATTTTACGGGAAGAAGAAGGTGGAACGAAAACAGTAAGAAAAGGAAAGAAGAAAGTGGTTGATGTTGGAAGTACTGTATCTACCAGGAGAGTCACTCGAAGCACTGGAATTCACGTTGCCTCAGAACCCTCTCAGTATGTACATCCAGTCAGACCTGCCTTCATGGACTTTGATATATCTGAAGAGGTAGAGGAGAAGAAGAATGTTCTTGATGAAATGATAGCCAAAAGTCAGGAAGAGTGCTACATTTTTCATCAAAAACTCAGAGAGGAAAGGCTACAGAGAGAAGCTGCTGCATTGCAAGCCCTCCTCTCTTTGTTGCCCCCAGAACCTCCATTACTACTGCACCTGCTCAGAAACCGAAAAGAATCATCAAGACTGCTAACCTCCCAGCAGCAAAGAGAACCAAGGTACTAGATAAAGTTTGTGATTTGTATGATGCTACTTACCAAACTGGTTCTGCTCCCACTGGTTCTACTGTCTTAGAATCTGTTCCGTCAAACCCTATACCTCCTAACCAGATACCTCCACTTACTCCACAGTTGCCTAAATTGTTTCCCCAATCTTCCAAACCTGTCCCTAAACCAATTCCTTCACCAAAACCTTCACAACCCAAATTATCCACACCTCCTGAACTCTCTGATACCTCTGACTCTTCTTCAAACGACAGTGAAGAAAGTCATGAACCTTTGAGACCTAGACAGAGACCACAACCCCGAGTTCAATTTCCTTACATTGAACCACTTGCGGTTAAGCTACCTAATACCTCCACTTCTATTCCTCAATCCCATTCACAACCCTCCAAAATACCTTCACCTCAACCTCCATCACCACCTAGACCTGCCTCGCCTCCCTCTGCTCAACCTGACCTTAACCTACCCCTCCAAACTGAACCCACACTTGAATCTGAAACAGAACCTGAACCTTATTTGCAGGAATGTTCGTGTTCTGAACCTGAGTCTGTTTTGGCCATTGAGGCACAACCCCTCTCAATGTTGCAACCTGTATCTGATCCCTCCTTCAGACTCCCTATACTTGTACCTTTTCTGCCTCAATCTTTTACACCACCTCACTCACCTCTGTTGGCACAACCTGTTACTTCTGATGTTGCCATCATTGATCCTCCAACTCTGCTTCTACAAGCACCCCCTGGACCAGCTATTCAGATTGGGTGTGAACCGCCACCAGATCACAGGGAAGCAACTGTAGTGCCTGAAAGGTATCCGCACCTGATTGCTAATTTTGAGTGCATTAAAGCTCAAATATACCGTGAGGATGAGGATTGCAAAATTATGGAAGCTGCAAGAATTGATGAAGTCAACTCTGTCTTTGGCGGAGAAACAGAACTTGCAAGTTGGCAAAGTGTGCACTATTGGTTTGAAGTTAACCAAAGGGATCAACTTGAAAGGAATGTAAGGTGGCTTACAATATTCAATGGAAACAACAAGTACCTCAACAGAAACCACTCTGTAGTGTGGGAACTGAACTCGCTTCGCAGCCCCTCCTACTCCCTGCACTGAGCCTGAATCGAACCTATCACTCCACTCCGCCAAGCATCGCACTAGTGGTTCAACAGTCCACTGGTCCGCCTCTCTCCGCTCGCAAGCCATTCAGTTGTGATTCCTCAGGCAGTCTATGAGAGGCTCGTTGATGACAGCAATAAATTTTCAAGGTTTATGGAAGCCACTAAAAGGCACTTTGAAGAGTCTGACAGAAGGCATGATATGTTGGCTACTCTTTTGCAAGAGATTTTGGCCAAGATGGACAAGCCATATAAAACCTTAGGCTTTTTCTTTTTTTTAGCCCCTTATGTTCTTGTGTTCTCAGTATTTTTCTTTTGTACACTGATACTTTTAGTTTAATGAAACTGTTTTGGCACTTTCTGTCTGGTTTGACTTTATCGTCCTTATAATGTTTTGACTGTGATGTTCTTTATTTCAGTCTTAATCTTTTTGTCTGATGACAAAAGGGGGAGAAGAATATAGAGATATAGAGTAATTGATGAAACTGATGTATCAACCAAGTATCACCATGCATTGCAATTCCTGCATCATTAACTCTGATATATTAACGTTGCTATTTATCTATGTATGCTCTGATACTGTATTGAATATAGTATGATATTTACACTTAGAAAATATTTATATGTGTTTAATTCAGGGGGAGCCTCTGAAATTATCTTAAACAAATATTTTTTAAAAAACAAATTGTTCATCAATATATGTATTTGTCATCATCAAAAAGGGGGAGATTGTTGGAATCAAGTGGATTCAGAAACAATAACCCTTAATTGTTTTGATGATAACAAATGATTAAGAGAACAATTTATCCTCTAATGTGTTTGCTAGTATGCAAAAATCACTATTTATTAGAAGTCGTTATCTCAAAAGACTTGGTGGAATCTTGAAGTTAACATGACTAAGTCTGGGAGTGATCCTCTGTTTTTATGCTGACATCACCTTGTGAAGCCTTGCTCTGAAGTTGGTCAACTCTGTTTGTTCAGTCAACGCTCTGGTGACTCCTAAGACTAGATTTTGACTTAGTCAACTCTGTTGAACAATCAACTTGTTGGTGAACCAAGCTCCAAAAACTAGCTCTGGTCATTGGTCAACACTTTGAACTGACCGTGGTTAATCTACCTATAAAAGCCTTCATGCATGACCACAAGACTCTATTGTGAAAGTCCATTGAATTCTACGTCGAAGAACTCAACTCTGTTTCAAGCTCACTCTGTAGTGCAGTACTTAACTCTAGTGAACAGTATAGCTCTGTTAGGAAACAGACTGAAGAATATTTGAGGCTACATCAAGTATTTAAGAGACCTCATTGATTAAGCATTTTAATGTACGAGGTATCAAAGGTCAAAAGAATGTCAACGATTCTAATCATCAAGGAAACTTGCTCTCGAAGGGTCTCATATTCAAAAAGCCCACAAGAGACAAAGATTCTGAATTTGTGTGCAGTGCCTAGAATGCTTTATACAGTCTGGAAAGCGACGTGACCTGCAAAAGCCACAAAAACAGGATCTGAGGTTTTGACCTCGGGTAAAAAGAGATGTTGTGTAACAACGGCACTATTCTCAACTCTAGCTATATATATCTTACTTCAGTCACTGAAGTACAACAACTATTAAAAAGAAAGTGAACGTAACAAAGTACGAAGTGATCATACAGTGAGCGCCTACAATCTTATCAAACTTGAAAATCACTATTTTCTGAGATAGTGAGCAACCAAGAAACCTTCCAAGTCTCTGGGATCACATTGAACAAAGCACTTAACTGTTTTATTCTTTCTGTTTGAAAGTTATTATTTGTGCTAAATTTCTTTAGTGTAAATCCTCTCTGTGAGAGTTATTTGTGTATTGTTTCTAAACTCCTTTGAACTTGTATTAAGCCCAGTAGTGGCTGTATTCCTTAGAGGCTTGACTGTACTAAGTCATTCTAAGAAGTTGTGAGTATAGCCAGTTTGGCAGTATTATACTCTCAAGTGTAATCAGGTTGATTATAGTTGAAAAATCCTTCAAGTGTGTGAAGGGACTAGACGTAGCTATCAGGTGATAGTGAACTAGTATAAATCTCTGTGTTACTCTCTTCTCTCGACTCTTTACTTAATACACTGTTTTATTAAAAAGTTGTTTAGAAGAAGTTTTTCATAAACACTTATATTTGCAAAAAGTTTTAAAACCCAATTCAAACCCCCCTTTCTTGTGTTTTTGCCACGTTCATCTTTAAGGTGGCCTTCCTCAATAATTTACCAAAAGAACTTAGAAAATTCTGATTTACAGTCACAATTGACACTTTCCTAAACCGAATCACTTCTAGACACACTTGACTCACAGTTTAAGAAGGTCAAACTGCTCTGATACCATAATGTAACACCCTAACTCTTATTAGGGTCTTACTAAGACTAAGAACGAAGACGGTAATAAAAGACGCGTATAATTTTTCGAGAATCACTTATTATAATACAATGATATACCCTTTTAAAAATACCTTTTAATCATAAACTGAAACGAATCATGACGCTTGTTTCGATAGATCAATTGAACCTAAATAAAGACTCATAAACGAAAAGGAAGTAAGAAGCTCTGATTTAGTTAAAATAATACAAAGCCATCTACAACTTTGACTATTACATAAATTAAACAAAATTCAACCACATTAATAAAGTAAGACTCTAGACACGTGATCCGGTGTGACTTCAGAGTCTCGCATAGCAGGCAAGACCAAGCATACATCTGTGCTCTAACCATTCTTCAAGGGTGGATACCTGTGAACTAAAAAAATATAAAAGGAAAAGGGTGAGATTTAAAAATCTCAGTGAATTCCCTTAACCCCGTCCCATTACATACCGGTCATGAATGCTTGCATACAGCTCAATCAAACATTATTAAGGATCCAACACACTTATCAAAACAACCCCAAATCAAACATATAGTTCATTTAACAAGCTTTGTCAAATTCAAACCCAAAGGGGTCTTACCAACTCACCCCAATTTCAAATCAATCATGATTCCAATAAGCATTAACATGTACATTTGGGAAATCAAGGCATACATCATGACAATCCACAAACTATTCATGAGATTCATCCCAATCCTTATTTAAGCCAAAACCCAATGAATACTAATTCTTGATTTCTCTCATAGTTTGGAGGTGATATTCATACCTATAGTACAAGGACAAAATCACAACCATCACACATTTAAATCTAGACATTTATGACCACCCAAACTATATCCATAAGCATTCGAATTAACTCATGATTCCTAACATCAAATATGCAAGATGACTCTTAGAGGACATAACACAAACATCTTATGGGCACCCAAAATAAGCTCAAAGCAACATATATGGGAGTTCCTTTAACCATCCCCAAATCATCAAAATCATCAAAGATAATACATGCAACCCATCAAAATATTTAACAACATATTTTTGCTCAAGAATCCTAAAAATAAAAGAGAACCCCTAGGCTTAGACATAAGGTTACCAAGCTCTATCATGCAAGAATATTATTCAACACATGCAATTAGCGGCAAACATCCTAATAATGGGTTTTTCAAGGTTCCCAACCTCTATATGACAATAACCCCTAAAGAGAACTCACATTGGTTGTTTGAAGGATGAAGCCCTAACTTGGAGGTTGAAGAAGAAGAAGAAATTGGTTGAGGTCTCTTGACTCTACTCCTCCTTTTCCTTCTAAGATGAAGTCCTAATCTTGTATTCTTCTTCTCTCCCTGAATCTCTCTCTCGATCGGCCTCCATCTCTTTCTCTATCTCAAAATCTCTCCCTCTATTTCGTGAACAGTGACGCTGCCACCTCCTCCAGGCCGCCACGTCCCAGCCGCGCTGGAGCTGCAATGGCTATCGCAGCCACTCCCTCCATCTCCTCCATCGTGCCCTTCCTTCCCCCTTCTTTCTCTTCTTCTTTCTTCTTCTTTTATTTTGTTTTTTTTTCCTTCCTTTTTTTCTGCTTCTAAATCACGCTGGAGGGAGTAAAAAGGAGAGGATGAGAGGGTGCTCGGGTAGAGTTAAGTGAAATGAGGTGTATGGTGGGTCAAGGTCAAATGTTTAATGTAAAAAGTTTGACTTATAAGTCCTCCTAAATTGCCAAAATTAATCCTTTGGTCCCCAATTAAATTTTTGAGTAATTTAATCAATGAAAACTACACCTGAATAGTTAGTTCCACATTTCCTAATCTTTGGGTAAAATTACTATTTTACCCCTACTAAGCTCCAAATTTGTTTAAACTTATTAAATTAAAAGCTATAAATTCTATTTAATCCTTAGGGATTAAATCCCTCTTTCAATTAAGGTCCCTAATAATTAGGCTTAGGAAAATTAGGATGTTACACTATAATTGTCCCAAATTTTGTTTTTAATCGCTGTACGCACTTTTTAGTCCTTACAAATTACAAAACTGCATGATTTTAATATCTGAAGAGAAGTAGAGATCTTCTTCATTTCTCAAAAGAAATGGAGATCTTCATTATTATAGTTTTGAGTGTATAATTTCGCATAAATACATAATTAATGTTACTATTTTAAAAATATACGAATTTATACAATCATAACTATAGTAATGGAGATCTCCATTTCTTTTGAGAAATGGAGATGATCTCTACTCCCTGAAGAGGGACTAAAAGCATGCAATTTTGTAATTTTTACTGACTAAAAACATTCATTATCAAAAAATGTCTCAACTCTCAACCAAGATTTAATATATATGATTTAATGCAAGACAAACTATTTTGTAAATATTAATTTAAAATTTTAAAATTTTAAATTTTTGTTAAAGAATACAATTTTTAAATGACTAAACCATAAAGTTGCTTCTTGCTTGTTGTTGTTGTTTTCTGTTTCCTTTTTTTCTCGATTGTAACCCAAGAAAATAAAGCTGGTCCCTTAAAATGTATAGGTTGGGCAATTTGGTCCTACAACTATTAAAATTTAATAATCCTTGAAATTTAATAAAAGCAGTCAGTCTTGACTTAATCAACTAATAGTAATAGATTTCATTAAAAGAAAACTAATAGTAATGATAGGTTGAGGTTTCGCCACGAAGACCTATATGAGCTCCCTCCTCAAAGGGACTAAATTGATTGGAAGGATCTCCACGTTTCCCCTTTCTCCCCTCCACCCTTCACCCTTTACCCCTCTCCCCTTTACGTCTCTCCTCCCCCTTCACTCTCAGACATCTGCTCATCCTCCTCGTCACCCCTCTTTACTCCCTTGTTCACCCTCTCCCTTTACCTCTTTCACGTCTCCCCTTTCTTAAGGCATATATTCATGTCATCTGGGAGATTATATCTAATGTGTTTCAGCACAATTATCTTGTGCATGGTTGTGCCTTCACATAGGATGTCAATAAAAAATTCAGGGGACTTTTGACGCAATCTTTAAATATTTGTAAGCATCCAACACACTTGTGATTGGTGGGAATTATGGAGCAAATCTTCGAAACTTTGATCTTTCCATCTAGGTGACTGGTGAAGACTTTGTCGCCAGAGATGACTATGGTTTTGACCAAGCTATTGCTGGATTTGAAATATATGTAGTTCTTGATATCCTTCCACATCGACATGTTCTTGCTATCGGAACCCATGTACAACAAGTACCCAAAAATAGCCGAGGAGTATATGTGACCTTCTTCGTGAACGAGTGACCCGATCACATCTTTTTGGAGGAAATGGTTGTTTTGACATTTTAGTGGACAAGGTTGATTTTCTATGAGGGTAATAGCCACTGACATCTTTTTGTAGGGGAGAAGTGTAACACCTGAGGACGAGATCGACATCGTATTAGGACGACGTATCGAGACCTCGACCAAGACCTTGTGTCGAGATCCCGTGACTAGATCGTTTGCCGAGATCATTTGTCGAGCTGATGAGACCACGTGCACTAGCTGCTGAGCTGAGGAGGTCGCGTGTCGAGTTGATGAAGTCGCGTACCGAGCTGATGAGGACGCAAGTCGAGCTGAGGAGACCGCGTTCACGAACTCGTGTTAGAACCTTGTACGCTTGCACGAGCACTCTTGTCGACATCGTGTCGAGATGACACCTCGTATTCTTTCGAACGTTATTCAGCGTTATTATTATATTGTTTGTAATTATTACATTGTCGGCTTGCCGGTGGCCAAGCAGTAGAGGGTAATTATGAGAGGAACGATTAAACGGGTAGATGATTGATGGGATTGGCATCTTATAGCTGGAGTTACGTTTATACCCCTTTCTCGCCAGCTGTATACCACGACCGATTCCCTCACACTCATTCTTTCTCTTTTCTTCTTTCTTCTTCTGCTCTGTGTTTCGTTATTTTCTTCAAAAACTTCCATCGACGAAACCGTGAGTTCCATCGAGATTCTGCACAAGCTTTCTTCATCAATTTTGTTCATCATCCTCTTCTCGACATATCTCGTCTGATCGACCATCACCATTGAGGTATGAAGAACAGATTTTTCTTTTCATCTGTGCTACTGTTTAGCGCTAATTCTTCTTCCATTTTTAACCAGTTTTATGCTTCCAAATCATGTCAAATTGATGGGTTTTCTTCTTCATAATATTACCTATCTTTTTAACCGATTAATTGGGCTTGTAAAACAAATTTCTTTCTCTGATTTCTGCAATCGGCAGTGCTCAGAAACCTCCATTTTTGGTTCGTTTCGATTTCTGGTTTTTCGTTTGTTGCTTCTGGTTATTGTTGTTGTCGATCTATCTGTTGAAGCATCAGATAACTTTTTCATGAAATTTTGATCGAAATCCCTAACTTTGTGTTAGAGGAAAAATATATTTCAGTTCTTGAGTTTTATATTTTTCTGGGTTGTGGTTGAGTTTGGGGAAGAGAGAGCTAGATGAATTGGAAACCATAGATCGATCTAAGTTGTGTTTGTTTTAGGAAGTCTGATTCTCGAGATCGAGTGATTTCCGAATCAAGGTGTACGGGAAATCGAATCCAAGGACGCGGAAGCAGCAGAATCCAGATCGAGGACTGTACGTGTCGAGGTCGACTGAGAAGCGTACGTGTCGAAGTCGTTGTCGAGCTCGTTGAAGACAGCTGTGTCGAGGTCGTTGTCGAGCAGCATTAACTTGGAGTTCGGTAAGGGCAACTCCTAGATATCTCTAAGGCTTTATTTTATAAGTCCTTAAGTAAGGGCGCTTCACATTAATATTTTCGTAGTATGCTAGCGTAAGGGCATTTCATATTCTACGTGGTTATGTTATTGTGTATGGATTTCCTGATTTGTGTCGAGCTGAAATGTTGTGATATGATTGAGTTTTGCATGTATTTAATATGTGATTGAATATATGTCGTGAATTGTGTATTGCATGTTGAATTGCGTTTCTTCATGTCGAGCTTGCTCTTTTATTTGACATGCGGTTGAATATCTTGTGTTTAACTCTTTGAATATCGTATGCGGCGAATTGTTCATCGAGTGAGCGAGCTAGGTGAGTCGTATGACGTTTTTGAGCCGTGACCCGGATAACTGAGGGTGCTAGGTCCCCTTTTTGTTTACGGGAGATTGACTAGACGTCGCCACGCTACGGGACCTGAGTTGACTATCCTAGGGAGAGCGAGGATCCCAAGGCTTCGGCTGGACTTTCCGACATACCTGATGCAGCGTGTGCATTCCGGAAAATTATCGAGTCGAGAGAAAATGGATTTGCGAGTTGTGTCGAGTTTAGAGTGAGATGGTCGAGTCACGTCGGTGAATGTTATACTTTCTTTGTTTGCTTATATTTTTATGTCGAGCTTATCTTGAATTGTTGAGAAGTTGACCACTTTCCGTGGTGCCTTCAATCCATGACTGTTACCCAGCGATGTCGAGGGCGAGGGAACTTCGGCGATAGATGATGCCGAGGAGGAGCTCGACGAGGACCCGAGTGACGACCTCTATCTGTCGGGATTGTTTGTTTGTTGGAGGTTTGTTTTTCGAGGGATACTTGTTTTTCTTTTGTGTTCGAGGTCGTGACCAGTTTAGGCGATGTTGTTTTGTTGCTCTGAGGTAGACTGATGGTCTTACTTTTGGAGCAGCCCCCTGCGTGGGAGTCTGCCGGAAGTACCCCCAGGGTATGATTGCTCTTTTGAAGTTGTCGTACCTTAGGTGTATTTTCTTTGCACATTTGCTACTCTGTATTTTGTATACATTATTATTTCGAGTGATATATATATATGTGTATGTTATGCATGTATGTTTTATTAGAATTTAAGTCTTGTGTCTTAGTTGCACCATGTTTCGAAAAGCTGTAATTACTCTGATGTGCACGAGTTGGTTTTTAAAAAAAAAAATATATATCGTATTTTTAAAAGGCACAAGAGTTTTGTTTTTAAAACACATCTCATATAGGTTTATGTTGAGCTTGGTGTGTTGAGCTCGGTAACTCGAGTTCGGTATATTGAGCTCGGTAGCGGTCCGGAAACGGGTCGTTACAAGAAGCTTGGCTCCATGGTGACATCATGTAAGGGGAGGCATTGTTGCTACTGGTGGTGGGGGTGTTGTTGTCGTGTACGCAGTGGTTTTGGGGGTTGGTAGTAGAGGCATTGTTGAGGTGGCCTACGTTCAAATTTATGGTTAATAAAGTTATGGTTAATGAGTTTCGATACCTGGTATATCTATTAACCATTTACTGAATATAATTAACCGCGTATTTAAACTGCGCTAACCATCCATTTTGTTGTCAATTTTGTGTGACAAAAAATCATTTCTCTTTTTTAATTTATTAACTTCATGGTTGTCACTTTGATGGGAAAGTTTGAGCTTCTATGTAGCCCTCTACCTTACACTATTTATGCCACCCTCTATGTAACACCTTACTTTCATTAGCTTGAAAATAGGATAATTAACATTAGGAACAGTAATCCCGAATATAAAATTTAAACTTAAAATCCAACATTAAGTTCAAATGTCATAAAACTAAAAACCCAAGTGCATACGTTTAGGACGTTACAACACCAATACATAAATTCTAAGAATTACAACTCCAAGGTGCTACTACAACTAATACAGTGAACAAAATGCCAAGAGCACGCAGCTGTCAATCACCTTTTGGTACCTGTACATCTGTAAAATAATTAAACAAGGAGTGGGGTGAGATAATAATCTCAGTGAATCCTCCCCTCAACTCCTCACCATTCACTCGTACAATTTATCATTAGTCAAGAATTTATATGACACATTTATGCAATGCACATTCTTACTATAAATTTCTAATTCATCTTTGGCTCGTATTCATGGGTAGTGTTGTATGCTTACGTCCATACAACCCCATAAATACGCTTTCGATATGGTGGTTAGACGTCTTAACCGTCCGAGGGCGTCCCACACGGCTAACCATATCGATCACCCCTTTTTAGAGGCATCTTAGTATCTTTTAGGAAATTAATTCACCAACTATGTCCTTGAATGCATGCTTTATTCCAAAAATACAATTAGAAGCTATTTTAACTCAACATGCAACTAAACATAATCATGTAAAAAGATACATTTCAGGTTCACAATAGATCATATATCATAATAAGTTCAGGAAAATACATCAAGACAAAAAGTACTTCCATTAGAGCTCCATGGAGCTCTCAATGGTCAAACATTCATTTCATCATCTATAGGGGTACAACATTACCCCCTTAACCAGTCCCAATAATACATGCATAGCTATTAACACTACAATCATACATCAAGTGGGGATTTTGGAGAACTTCCTGATATAGGGTTCATGGTTTTTCTTCAAAGGGGACCCTAATGTGGAACTTATGGGTGCCCAACACCTAAGAGAAGGAAGAACTCACCAAAACTCCCAAGATTCAAGTTCAAAAGTTGATGCTCAGCTCCTTCTTCACGTTCTTCCCCTTCTCCTTCAAGCTGGCCTTCTAGGGATTGTCTCCAACCTTCCAATCCAAGCATAAACACTCCCCAACTTGGATTCAAGCTAAGATTGAGGATGAATCTAGCATGAATCCTTGTTTTTCCCCTCTAATTTGTGAACCCTAAGTGTTTTCACTCTCTCTCTAACCCTCTCTCTAACAATCGCGTTCTGTTCTTTTTCTGCTGAGTTTTTTCTGATATACTGCAATTGTGAATCGATTCACAGCATAGGTGAATCGATTCACTCAGTGTAAAAATGACAGGAATCGCAGTTTTAAGTGCAGGAATCGATTCCTGCTGTTCCCAGATTCGATTCACAGAGAACTGTCTTTTGTGAATCGATTCACGCTGCGATTCACAGAGGACCAACCTTTGTGAATCGATTCACTCTGCGATTCACTGCAAACTTAATCGAGTCCCAGCAAACCCACAGCCCTGAATCGATTCACAGGGCCTGGGAATCGATTCACACTGGGCAAAATTTCACCAAACACAATTTTTCACATATTCAACTATGACAATCAATGAAAATATCACTTAGAGTTCAGCTTTAAGCCATACTAAGCTTGTGCACACACAACAAACCAAGCTTAAGGAAATTTGGGGTGTTACACTACTACCCACCTTTAAAAAAAATTTGTCCTCAAAATAGGATAAACTTACATACCTATTGAAAAAGTTGCGGATATTTGCTTCGCATCTGATCTTCGAGTTCCCAGATAGCTTCTTCGGGAGTGGATCCGTCCCAGATCACCTTGACCAAAGGGATAGTCTTATTCCTGAGTGCCTTGGAAGCTCGGTCCACTATTTGGGCCGGTTCGGGCTGGTACGTACAATCTGATCTATGTTGTATAGACTCATGATCTATGGAGTGGAATGGATCCGGAATGTATTTCTTAAGCTGAGACACATGAAAAACATTGTGGAGATTTGACAAAGAAGGAGGTAAGGCAATTTGGTATGCGACCGGACCAACTCGACTGAGGATTTGGAAAGGACCTACATACCGAGGGGTCAACTTTTTGGCCCGAAGAGCTCTACCAACGCCTATAGTGGGAGTGACTTTTAGGAATACATGTTCCCCTTCATCAAATTCAAGGGGTTTAAGCCTACGATCTGCATAACTCTTACGCCTACTCGAGCAGTCTTTATCTTCTCCCTAATCATACGAATCTTATCGGTGGTTTCTGAACAAGGTCGGGGCCTAACAATTGTTTCTCCCACTTGAACCAACATAGAGGAGTCCTACACTTGCGGCCAGTAGAGGCCTCGCAAATGCGGTGCCATTCCTATGCTAGAGTGATAGTTGTTGTTGTATGAAAATTCAATTAATGACAAGTACTTGCTCCAACTACCGCCATCCTCTAAAACACAGGCTCTGAGCATATCCTCCAAGGTTTGAATGGTTCTCTCAGATTGACCATCTGTCTGGGAATGGTAGGCTGTGCTAAGACTTAACCTCGTCCCTAAGGCTTGATGAAGTGCCTTCCAAAACCGAGAGGTGAACTTTGGATCCCTATCAGAGACAATGTTAGCTGGAACTCCGTGGAGTCTAACAATCTCTCTGATATAGATCTCAGCTAACCGGGCGGTTTTGTAAGTAGACTTTATGGGAAGAAAATGAGCAGATTTGGTTAATCTGTCCACTATGACCCATATAGAGTCATATCCTAACTGAGTGTAGGGTAACCCTCCCACGAAGTCCATTACTATACTATCCCACTTCCACTCGGGAATTTCTAAGGGTTGGAGAAGACCTGAAGGCTTTTGGTGTTCTATCTTGGTTTTCTGACAAACCAAGCATTGAGCTACAAATTCTGCCACATCATTCCTCATGCCTGGCCACCAATACCTCTGTCTAAGGTCTTGATACATCTTGGTGGAACCAGGGTGTATCGAGAATCCACTCTTGTGGGCTTCTCCTAGAACCTGCTGTTTAATGGAATTATCCTTTGGTATGCAGA
Organism: Calophaca sinica; assembly: GCA_037113605.1. Classification (NCBI taxonomy): domain Eukaryota; kingdom Viridiplantae; phylum Streptophyta; class Magnoliopsida; order Fabales; family Fabaceae; genus Calophaca; species Calophaca sinica. Next base: position 65,246,524 of record CM073733.1, read on the forward strand.
TTCTCTGATGGAACAATAAAGTGCCATCCTCGGCTTCAGAAAAACCGGGGCGGTGCTTGCTAGACTGTAGCTCTACATCTAAGCTCTGGGCAAGTCTAATCTGTTCCCTAAAATTACAGGAAATTTCTAAATGGTAAAGCATGAGACTGTTCACTGATGGGAAAATTCCAAGGTTAAGGTCCCTAAAGGACTCCAGCAACTCCATTTCTTTAATCATCAGTGAAGACACATGCAAGGACTTCCTACTCAAGGCATCCGCGACCACATTCGCTTTGCCCGGATGGTACTTCAACTCAAAGTTATAATCCTTTAGGAACTCAACCCATCTTCTCTGCCTCATGTTAAGTTCCTTCTGATCAAAAAGGTATTTCAAGCTCTTATGATCACTAAACACTTCAAATTGGGCACCATACAGATAGTGTCGCCAAATCTTTAGAGCAAAGACAATGGCTGCTAGCTCTAAGTCATGAGTAGGATAGTTCTCCTCATGGGGCCTTAACTGCCTAGATGCGTAGGCTACGACTTGTCGATTCTGCATGAGAACACATCCTAACCCTTTCTTAGAGGCATCACTATAAACTTCAAATCCCAATGCTAGGTCAGGGATAATCAAGACCGGGAAGTCAACCTGATTTTAAGCTCTAGGAAACTATTCTCACAGCTCTTAGTCCACACAAATGGCTCCCCTTTTCGGGTTAACCTTGTCAGGGGAAGTACCATCTGCGAAAATCCCTTAATAAACCTTCGGTAGTAACCGGCTAATCCTAGAAAGCTCCTAACTTCTGTGACTGTGGTTGGTCATTCCCAACTAAGGACTGCTTCTACTTTACTAGGATCAACCGACACCCCCTCTTTAGAAATCACACGACCCAGAAACTTAACTTCACTGAGCCAAAACTCACATTTCTCAGGTTTAGCAAAGAGGATCTTTTCCCTAAGGGTACTTAAAACAATCCTAAGGTGTTCATCATGCTCTCGAGGATCCTTAGAATAAACTAGGATATCGTCTATGAAGACCACTACAAACTTGTCAAGGAAGGGCCTAAAAATTCGGTTCATGTAGTCCATAAATACGGCTGGAGCATTGGTCAGACCAAAAAGCATAACCAAATACTCATAGTGCCTGTATCTAGTCCTAAATGCCGTCTTTGGGACATCCTCTACCTTAACTCTAATCTGGTGATAACCAGATCTTAGGTCAATCTTAGAGAAAACCGAAGCTCCCCTAAGTTGATCTAACAAGTCATCTATTCGGGCAAGGGTACTTATTCTTCACTTTGTGATCTTATTGATTTTCCTAATCAATACATAACCTCATACTCCGTCTTTCTTCTTCACCAAAAGGACAAAGGTGCTCAAGGTGACACACTAGGTCTAATAAACCCTTAGCAATCAAATCTTCCAACTGTGTCTTTAATTCCCTTAACTCCAAGGGTGACATCCTATAAGGAGCTATGGAGATTGGTCCTGTTCCGGGTACCAGTTCTATGGAGAACTCAACTTCTCTCTCAGGTGGTAAGGTTGCTACCTCGCTAGGAAACACATCTAAGAATTCGTTCACTATAGGGATAGTATCCAGGTCGGGGCTAACCTCTACAGTTGAAGAAAGTAAGATCATATATCCTGCAAGACCTTCCACTAGACAGTGACTCAATAGAAGATCATTACTCTGTGTAACATGACTTGACTCTTCAATAATAGAGTGCATATTTGGAAACTCAATCGTTTTACAGAAACAATTTAAAACAACTTAATGGGCGGAAAGCCAATCCATACCCAAGATAATGTCCATCCCTACCAGAGGTAGACACACAAGGTTTACTAAAAACATCCTCCCTTGAATTATGAGAGGACAATTCTCACATACTAAGGAAGTGGAGATGCTACCTTCGGCAGGTGTATACACATGCAACGGAATTTGCAATGAGGTAAGACACAACCCTAACCTTTGAACACATGTACACGAGATAAAGGAATGTGTTGCTCCCGAATCAAACAAAACAACTAGAGGTTCATCCTGAAGGAAACAAGTACCTTTCATCAGATTTTCCGCTCCCTTTGCTTTCTGGGCATCCAGAGTAAAGACTCTCCCTTGGTTAGGATCACCAGGCTTGGCTCCTTTCCCTTTAGTGTATTGGGGGCACTCCCTGGCCATGTGCCCTGGTTGGTGACAAACATAGCAAACATTCTTGCCCTTCATACACTCTCCCGGATGCCTCTTCCCACAGTTTGAACATGCATGATAATCAGACTCGGAGGTTTGAGCCTGCTTTCCCTTGAAAAGGTTCCCTTTCGGTCTCATGTGTTGGGCGTTCTTATCTGCATCCTTCTTTGTTCTTATCTTGCCACCTAGTTTGTCTATCCTCATACATCCTCTTCAAGCTTGCTTCACCCACGTAGCTCGATGGACTACCTTGGCGAACTCGGTGAATTCACCAGGAAATGTCGCTCGATGTCCTGGCCTCGATCCCACTTGAGCCGCTTGATCTTCCGCTTATCATCCGAGCAAACCGAGCAATGTATGAGTACCTTACTAACTCCTCAAACTTGTTCACATATTCTCAAACCATAGATTTCCCTTCTTTGAAGCCTGGACTAATTCTCTATCCATCATATCCTTCATGGTGCAGGAAAGTACTTCTCCAAGAAGATCCTCTGAAAGTTCACCCAAGTTAGTGGTGTCCCTTGAGCCACCATGTAAGCTCGGGCCCCTTTCCACCAGTTTTCAGCATCCTCTATGAGCACATGAGTAGCTAGCTCGACCTTTTGCTCCTCGGTACAATGAACCACCCTAAAACTCTTCTCCACGGCCTCTAGCCAGTGTTGGGATGCCATGGCCTCTACCTTTCCATTGAAGGTCGGTGGCTTCGTCTTGAGGAATTTGAGAAATTTCCGGTCCAATTCCTCCTCTTGCGGGGGAGGTTGGGCTTGATCTTTGTTGTTGGGCTAACTGAGCCGCAAGATTGTTGGTGGCAATACTCTGATTCTGGATAGCCTGCAATATCCCTTGCAGCCAAGCATTATCTTGTCCTGGCGGATTCGGAGGTATTTCAGCGTTCCTCCTGGGTCTCCCGCGCCTTCCAGAACCTGAAGCCATAATTCTACATAGAATGCACCAAGCATTGAGTTGATCAGGCTCAATATCTCTTAGCATAATAAGTAGAAGACAACAACAGACTCAAGAAATTCACGAAACTATTTCTAGCAATCCCTACAGTCCGATTAGAATCGAACTGCTCTGATACCATAATGTAACACCTTACTTTCATCAGCTTGAAAATAGGATAATTAACATTAGGAACAGTAATCCCGAATATAAAATTTAAACTTAAAATCCAACATTAAGTTCAAATGTCATAAAACTAAAAACCCAAGTGCATACGTTTAGGACGTTACAACACCAATACATAAATTCTAAGAATTACAACACCAAGGAGCTACTACAACTAATACAGAGAACGAAATGCCGACAAAGACGCAATTGTCAATCACCTTTGGTACCAGACATCTCAGAAATAATTAAACAAGGAGTGGGGTGAGATAATAATCTCAGTGAATCCTCCCCTCAACTCCACACCATTCACTCGTACAATTTATCATTAGTCAAGAATTTATATGACACATTTATGCAATGCACATGCTTACTATGAAGTTCTAATTCATCTTTGGCTCAGATTCATGGGTAGTGTTGCTTGCTTTCGCCCATCCAACCCCATAAATACGCTTTCGATATGGTGGTTAGACGTCTTAACCGTCCGAGGGCGTCCCACACGGCTAACCATATCGATCACCCCTTTTTAGAGGCATCTTAGTATCTTTTAGGAAATTAATTCACCAACTATGTCCTTGAATGCATGCTTTATTCCAAAAATACAATTAGAAGCTATTTTAACTCAACATGCAACTAAACATAATCATGTAAAAAGATACATTTCAGGTTCACAATAGATCATATATCATAATAAGTTCAGGAAAATACATCAAGACAAAAAGTACTTCCATTAGAGCTCCATGGAGCTCTCAATGGTCAAACATTCATTTCATCATCTATAGGGGTACAACATTACCCCCTTAACCAGTCCCAATAATACATGCATAGCTATTAACACTACAACTGTACATCAAGTGGGGATTTTGGAGAACTTCCTAATATAGGGTTCATGGTTTTTCTTCAAAGGGGACCCTAATGTGGAACTTATGGGTGCCCAACACCTAAGAGAAGGAAGAACTCACCAAAACTCCCAAGATTCAAGTTCAAAAGTTGATGCTCAGCTCCTTCTTCACGTTCTTCCCCTTCTCCTTCAAGCTGGCCTTCTAGGGATTGTCTCCAACCTTCCAATCCAAGCATAAACACTCCCCAACTTGGATTCAAGCTAAGATTGAGGATGAATCTAGCATGAATCCTTGTTTTTCCCTCTAATTTTGAACCCTAAGTGTTTTCACCCTTCTCCTTCTTCTCTCATCGCACTCTCTCTCTAACCTCTCTCACAATCGTGTTCGCTTTTTCTGCTGAGTTTTTACGATATATCAGAGTGTGAATCGATTCACAAAGATAGGTGAATCGATTCACTCGATGTGAAAATGACAGAATCGCAGCTTTAAGTGCAGAATCGATTCCTGCAGCTCCCAGATTCGATTCACGAGAATCGCCTTTTGTGAATCGATTCACGCCGCGATTCACAGAGGACCAACCTTTATGAATCGATTCACTCTGCGATTCACTGCAAACCTAATCGAGTCCCAGCAAACCCACAGCCCTGAATCGATTCACAGGGCCTGGGAATCGATTCACACTGGGCAAAATTTCACCAAACACAATTTTTCACATATTCAACTATGACAATCAATGAAAATATCACTTAGAGTTCATCTTTAAGCCATACTAAGCTTGTGCACACACAACAAACCAAGCTTAAGGAAATTTGGGGTGTTACACTCTACCTCATACTCTTGTTTTTTTTTCTTTTGCTTTTTTTTGCGGTGTTAGTTTCTAGATAGTTTGCATAATTATTGCCTACTATTTATTTTTTGTGAATTTGTACGTGAATGTGTGATTAGTGATTAACAGTGATTGATTTGATTGGTGCTTTTTTTATTGCATATTTTTTTGTTTGCAGCTAATTAAATCTAGTAAGAAAAAGACCAAATCAACATCATATTGTTCGAAGTTTGTCACTAATTAAGATAAGACTAGGTAAAGATGGAATTGAAAGGGCAAGATGTAAGGCTTGTAAAAAAGTTAACTGCCAAATGTTCCTAATGATAATGATAATGATGGATATCACCCATGCCTAAAGAATAATGGCCTAGATATGTAAGAAAACTCGGGTGTGATGGTGAAGATGTAAGTGTTGAAGCAACGAATGAATTTACAAATGTTGGGCTGAATTCTTCTCAAGGAGCCGTCTGCCAAAAGAGTAGGAGGAAACCATCACCAACATTGTGGTCAAAACTTTGCTTGGTTAGAAATCATGAAGGCACAAATTGACATTTAGCATAAATGTAAAAATTGTGAGAAAGAGAGAGAGCCGAAGAGAGGAGGAATAATTGTGAGTAAGTGAAAGATGAAGAGTGTCTTACAAATTGTCATTTTTCGAATTCTGAAATCTGCATATGAGAGCCAAAATGAGGAGTGTCAACCTAAAATGGAAAAAGGGCAAACAAAGAAGGAAAATTTGAGCGAGAATTGAATTCTTGAGAGATTGATAGGTGTGCAAAAAGACAAAAGAGGGTAAGATTTTCTCAAATTGATATTGTTTTTAGATATAATAATAATGATGATGATGATGTGCTTAAAATCAAATAGTATAGTGCTCACAGCTTTATGGTTATGTTCGAAATCAATTGGCCGTTATTTGATGCTTGATGTCAAATAGTCCAATGCTTGAAATTGTAGAAATCACGGTCAGTCATCGTGTTCTTCTTTGACACCCACTATGGAGTAAATATTCTCTCCATTAAGAGAGAGATAGACATATAGATTTTTAATGATTTAAATTTTTTAAATGATAATTAAAGTTTGATATACTAAATCTCTTGTTTTGTCTATGTCTCTCCTAAATAAAGTCCTCATTTCTTTAGGGAAATAGAAAAGATCTCAACTCCCCACTGTGGCCTTAATTAATCTTGTGTTTGATATTTGCAAGTCATGACAGCTCATTCTTTAAGACATTAAGTTTTTCTTAAATATAATCATTTTCATTATTGTAACTGATGCTTTTCATTGTTGGTGATATTACAAGAAACATGAATTCTTGGAATGAATAATCGGGACTCAATATAGATCAAGACGATATTGTTTTAGAAAAAGTTTTTTATGTGGTTAATTGATGAGTATGTAGGAAAATGTTTATGCAAAGAGCCATGTAGAACTAGTGAACTAACAGGTCATGCATTGATGCAAGAAATATTGCAAGGGAATCTCACTTGTTGCTATGAGATGTTTTGAACGGAAAAACATATTTTTCTTAGACTTTGCACTGAATTAGTTGAGCTTGGTTTGAAGTCTACTAATCACATGGGAGTTGAAGAGATAGTTGCAATGATCTTGGTTGTTGTTGGCCATAAGGTAAGTAACATAAAGATTCAATAAAGGTTTCAACACTCAGGAGAGATCAGTAAATAGACATTTCCATCAAGTACTGTTTGCTTGTCTTAAGTTGTCCATGAAATATGTTAAGCCTCAAGATCTTATGCTTCGTGAATATCATGCAAAAATTCGAACTGATCAACGATATTGGCCATTTTTTAAGAATGTTATAAGGGTAATTGATGGTACACATGTGCCATGTGTGGTTAGTGATAGTGAACAAACTAAGTTTATTGGAAGAAAGAGATATCCAACACAAAATATATTGGTTGTATGTGATTGAAACATGTGTTTCACTTTGTATTAGCTGGGTGGGAAGGTACTCCCCATGATGCACACGTTTTTTTACCAAGCTCTAACAAATGCAAACTTGGATTTTCCACATCCTCCGCCATTTTTTTTTGTATGACCACAAATGAATTGCTCTATTATCAAATTTCTTCTTTGTATTTTGATAATTTTATTTTTTATTAGGTAAGTACTATTTAGTGGATGGTGGCTATCCAACACCAATAGGGTACTTTGGTCTCTACAGATGTGAATGTTATCACCTTCCTAAATTTAGGCGTTCTCATGGGTTCACAAATCATAATGAGATATTCAATTATTATCACTCAAGTTTAAGGTGCACAATAGAAAAAACTTTTTGTGTATGGAAGAATATGTTTGCAATTCTACGTCGTATGCCTAAGTTTAAAAAGGAAACACAAGTTTAAATAGTCTTTGCAATAATGTCGATACACAACTTTATATATAGGAATGCTGATATGGATATTGATTTCAGTCATTATGAAGATGAAAACATAGACCTTCACCGTGATGATTATCAAAGATCAATTAACTTGGATTCATCCCAAATTTTAAATATAGCTTCTTCATCAGAGAGTGAACATGTCCGTGACTCGATTCAAGATCAAATTATAGAGTACAAACAAAATAATTACTATTAATTATAGTAATGTTTAAATCAGATTGCACTTTAAGTTATATCCATTTGTAATATTTATTTAGATACTTTATATTTAATATTGTTATGCTAATTTAGTACTTTAGTAGTCTACTAGTACTTTGTCTCGTGCGATGCACGGGTCAGTTATCCTGGAATCACATTAAAAGAATAGTTATATGGAAATCAAATTAAAAAGAGGGGTTATATGAGAATCACATTAAAAAGAAAGGTTTTATGGGAATATGTATTAAAAACATAAAACAAATGCGTGCAAATAACTTGAAACTTAATAACCGTAATACTGAAACTAAAGTTGTGATGCATTGCTAGATAAATGCCTAAGCTCATATTGCCTTCTTGACTTCTGCCCATTCAAAGCTGCCCTCATTTTGACATTCTTCATGCCTTGATAACACAAAAGCAATGACCAACAATTGAAGCTTGAAAGTACCTTAAAAAACATCACATGAACTGAATATTAGATTATAGGTAATTATGGAATAAGTTGAGAAAGGAAGAGTCAATATGGACTATCATATACCCAACTCCTAGCATGGATTTTTGGAATTTTCAGTGGCCAATAAACATTTAATTGGATAAAAACATGCTCCCTTCCTATACTTGTCAGCGTGAGTTTTCTTTGCACCTCTGTCATACCAATATTTTGTATAACTTGGGTCTGATATCCATTTCCTTTGAAACCAAAAATCCAAAAACATGTTCCCATTCAGAACAAAAAAAACATGCTCCCTTTGTGGAAGCCTTAGTGGGAATACTTCCTGTCAACAATCAATCAACTTGTGGTGACATAGGTATGCACCTATTCAATGAACCTAATTTAGCTCTATTTGCTTATAATTCATTCTAAGAGGGAGTATATAATAATTTATTGACAAAGGTTAATCAAAATTGCAAATCAGGTACTCATTGTTATAACTCTCAAACTGGGGAATTCACTGCCCCATGCTTCTTCATCATCTAAAGCCCTTTTGTGATTCCTCCTCCTTAACATCTGTAATTATGAAAACTAATAAGATACTTAAATTGAAAGCTATTTCCCAAGAAAGAAAGAGTTGGTAAAATTTGTATGAAAGCTCTTTTACCCAAGAAAGAAAGAGTTTGTAAAATTTATAAGCACTAAACCACCATATAACTACCATGTAACTTTTTATATGGCACATATGGGCATGAGTTTCTGCTTCAAAAAACTGCAGAACATCGTAGACAACTATTAAGCCACTTTCAAAACCGCAAATCTAACTGAATCTTAAGTTACCCAATCAAAGAAAGTAGAGAGAAGCAAAATGAACAGTACTTGAGTTATTATAGATCATACAGTAAATACTGTAAATTATATAAAATAACTAAAACAAAAGCAAAATTTAAACAACTCAAAATTTCCCTTTTTTTTTCTTATAATGTCACTTTTTAATATTTCTGGATTGATGAAAACTAAAAAAGAGTAAGCATGAACTTGATAACAAAATTGAAAAAGGAAGAAAAAAGAAAGAGAAGATCAAAACACCATATTAAAAGAATGGAAATGCCTAAACCCCAATCCAACATCCGTCTTACTCTTACACAAATAATCCCACTTCTAATGAATCTTCCTTTCACCATTCTTGTTGCCCCAATTGAAAGCAAAGTCATTCTATTTCATCACACACAGAGATAGGGAGCATAAAATATCACATAATGGATGCATGAATAGATTGTTCAACTTACTTTATCAACATATACCTCCTTGCCAGATCTAGATAGTCCTTGCTCCTTCCATTCTTTAGTTTTGTCCATATTCAGTCTTCACCAAAGTAGATATGTGAGAATAAAAAAATCAGAAAAAGGCCCTAATGATTTTAATTTTGTTGGAGTTGGAGAATAACAATTACCTTTAAGTAATTAGTTGTGAAGAATAACAATTACCATTTGTGTTTTCAACTATATACAAACTTGTAAATGGCTTTTGACTTCATCATTTGTGAGCCCATCAACATTCATTAGCTCTCTAATTTGCTTTGGTGTTGCAGCTGCAGAAGACACAAAATAAAACATTAAATACCAATATGCAAATTACATTATCATCATGAACAGAACAGATAAGAATCACAAGTTAGTATAGATTAAGGTACTACTTACTATCAGCACCCCCAAGCTGTGAAGGGCTTGTAAGAAGCGCTTGTGCAACTCCTGAGACCTGCACCTGCACTGCTTTCTCTGTCCCTCTTTCTCCTCTCTATTAGTGCTGCTTCCAGCATTGTTACTAATGACTGTGGCCGCAATAGAAGAGGGTGATGCTTTACGCAAAGATTCACTTGTCTTACTAACTCTTTCTTCTTTTTGGAATGGTTGGAAAGCACCAACACCACTTCCGTTTCTCTTCAATTCCACCACAGGCACTTTCCTACTAACATCCTAAACAAAGATATCAAGCATTTCGGTAATAAAGACTTAAAATCAACAGGGAAAATCAAATAACTCACCAACAACTTTGACAACTGCAATTTTCCATTTGTGCCAAATGATTCTTATTAAAGGCAATCGCTTTTTTTGGTGTTGAAATGGCTATCAATTTTATGTTACATAAAACTTGATATCATCACTGATTGTGCTCTAGTATCAAATATGAACCGGTTGTTTTCTTCAAACTTGTGCTATGGATAGATATTTAAAATATTAGTGATTACAAATATCAGGATGTAAAAAGTGAGTTTATTCTTGATTTCATGGAAGTAACTACTGACTAATTATTCCATACTCATCATTCCTGATTTATTCAAAATAGGAAAAATCACCAATTCACAGTGAACAGGTTTGTGGTTAAATGTCCAGGTAATGAGGGAATATATTATTGATTTGCAAAGCAGGCCCTAAGTTTATGCTTGCGGACTTAATATCTTTTTAGGATACAGAAATGCAGGATACATTCTTAAAGTAGTAGAATTTGAGCGTAGAAAATTTTCTGTTGCCTGTCTACTAAAAGTATATCTATCAATTACATCTCATCACCTAATGCAAATTTCTTGAAAAGAGTGAGATCAAAATTCAATCTTATAACAACCAACCTAATACTCAACTTTCTAGAGCAGTATGAGATGAAATCTGTAGACAAGTAGATAAGTTCAAATGGAGAAGGGTGGCATCAATATAAAAACATATCGAATCTATGATGCCATGCATTCGTTAGGGAAGGAGAACACTACTTAATGCCCTAACAGACCAAAGTTGTTCCTGCTTTGTCATAGCCATTATTAATCCCATTATAATAGCCTCACTAAATTCAATTAGCAGGTCTTGCAAAATTAGGAATTATCAATCCCATTATCAAGAGTGAAATGTAATCTTAACATTAAGAATTCCATTATTGCGATTTTCATCAAATGAAAAGCCATTTCCAGAGAGCTGATTTCCACTCAAGATATAAAGGAAACAAAGCGACACAAAAACCAAAGTTATAAACTCACCATGGCCTCAATTAATATAATTTAAAACTAATCCAAAAATGAGAAAAGTAAAAATTCATTGGAGATAATTTAATTTTTCTTCATCCCTTTTTACTTGCCTCTATGGTAGATAAATACATGCAATAGATAATGCATATACAATTGCTTTGATCTGATACATTCCAATAACAAAACAATCATACCCATATCAATTACAAATTGCAAAAGTACCTTATATAAGAAAGGTTGTGATTTATAGTATAAGAACACAACTTCAAACCAAAAGAACAAAAAGCTGTGATTATAGCAAAACTAAGGAAAGGGATAATTACCAATTGGCAAATTCTGGCATGAATATCACATAAAAAATGACCAAACTTAGATGTATAAAGTAACAAAATATCAAATTTAAAACTATTAAAGTCTTTGAAGAAAATTCAAAAAGAAGTATGGCCAGAAAAAATACTGCAGGATATCTTTTTGTGGTATAACTAAAAGAAAAATTTGTACTTATATAAAACTAACTGAGATAAGACCTAACCCTCACCTTTTCATGTTAATGAATTGATTAATCATGTAAATAGCTCCTTTCCAGTTCAAAATATTAATCCTTTGCCTCATCATGAACTTCATATATGCTGCTTACATTGACAGTTGCAAAAAGTGTTGAAAGTAACAACTATCATTATGCGTTTAAGATTAATTTGTAGAATAAATTCAGTGACAAATCACAAAAGGGAAGCAATATAAATCAATAGGGCTCCTCTATTAGTACCAAAATAACAGTAATATGAATGCATTATGGAGCATAAGGAAAATAAATTAAGGCCAAATGAATCATTCCTAAACCAAAACAGAGTCAAAACATTCAATCGTTAGACATGTATCAATAACCCGACATTTACCTTATGATCATCAGAATTGCTATCAAAAACAGACTCCGAGCTGAGCTATCAATGCCTAAGCTCACTCTTTGCTTGGGACCCGCACCATTAGCTCACAACCACTGCTATCTCCTCCCAATCTCTTTCCCTCACAGGTTCTCCAATTTCAGCTGAGTGAACTTCTCAAAAGAGATCAATGGATTAGTAATCAAATAAGTATTAAAATTCACATTATCAAGTAATAAAATTAAACAAAAAAAACTTCTAAATTTAATAGAAACAACGATTAAAATTCACATTAATAGGTAATGAAATTAAACAAAAAAAACTTCTAAATTTAATAGAAACAAATATACAACCTTTGTTTATTATTCTCGTTACCCGACTCTTGTTCCTCTATTTCTTTGATTCCTTCAACTCCTCCTCTTCTACCATCAGCAACTAAAATTGCTTATTGTGCAGTGGATATTTTTCTTCACGTCTAAAACAGAGGTCTTTTCTCACTTATGATGCCATTATTCATTTGATAGCCTTATGTATCCACCTGCTCTTGGTCAATTTTGTCCTCCTTCCGCGTGCGTGCGGCCTATTCTATCATTACACGGCTACTCCGGCACTTCACCAACACTGGCACGTGAGTTATCCTTCTCTGTGCATCACTGTCAGATCGAAACCATCATACACCAAAGAAGAACGCGACGGTATCACAGAGAAGATCATGAAAATCAGGAAAAAAACGAAAAAAACGCAAAACCCGCAAATAAAAATCGAAAATAATAGAATTTATTTGGAAAATAATTGATAAAAATACACCAGAACTCAAAATATTATCCATATATAAAAACCACTCACAAATTCAGGGAAACATTCTACAATGAATTCAAACAAAACGAAGCTGCAAAGAAAAATCAAATTGTTAAACAACAATAAAATTTGGAAATGAGGTCCATTCCTTCATTAGCCTCCTCCATCAAAATATTGGCAGGCTCTTGGATCTAAGGGACACATAAATGAATTTAAAATGGTTAATAAAAATAAGCGCAATGAATAAATTGCAATCACTTGCAATCAAGGGCCTGCTCTCAAACTCATCTTCAAATTCTATAGAATTTACACTGAAACATGACTTTGAACCAGAAGAAAGACAGAATATGTCTCAACTTTTCTTGCACAGCCATGGCAATGCATGGACACCCTCAATATTGCTATCTACATATCTGATCAACATTAAGATGTCATCAAATTAATCAAATTAATTATTAAAATCTGTCTAATACAAACATGCTAAACTATTTTGTTTTAAAAAAAACTGAATGAGTAAAGACTAAAGAGTCACTGATGTTGCCAAAGAAACACCAATGCAGAAAAAGAGAAGAAAAACCTCACCTTGGGTTTCAATTGAAAAGCTAATGTTTGCTTTCCAGCAACGATATCCTTCAATCTTAGTTTATGAAGGACCAATGAATCAAAAACTTCAATACTCAACACCCAACATGATAATCATGAAAAGGAATGGATGTTACCTTAAGAGAAAGCAAGGCTGCTCATTCAGAATCCTTCATTCCCGGAGCCCCAAAACAAAGTGCATGCGCAACAACTAAGTTCTTCTATGATCTTAGAAAACAAATGTGTGATTACTCTCAGAAAATGAAACATTTGGTTGTTTCAGACTTTTTGTCAAACAATTTGTAAGCAACCCATTTTTTCAAACGGTTTTAAAACATGTAGCCATGTCAGCTTTTAATAGCAATCAAATTCCCTTCGTCCCCAACCCTATAATCACGAGTCCTCCTCAATCTTGAGAGGCTTGTGAACCAAATAGGAACACTGTTAACCCAAAAAAAAAAAAGACAGAACCAAAAACTAAGAAGAAGAAGAAGAAGAATGTAACGACAACAAATGAACCCAGAAAAGAATTATAGAAAGAATTGCCGAGCATGCAAGAGAGAGAGAGAGAGACTCACCAGTTGTTGCGAAGCAATAATTCCTTTTGAGAACAAAAATTGGAGGCACTGGTGCGGGGCGGTGGAGAAGAGAAGGGGTTCGCTTCGGTTCGAACTCACGCGACGGCGGCGAAGACAGCAGTTTGTAGCGGTGGGTATGGTAGTCACGGACAGTGACGGTGCCGCATCAGAGGGTGAACGGCGAGGGAGCAGGTGGTCCTGGGTTGCGAGGTACGGCGCCGTATTGACGGCGGTAGGCTGCTCCGACAACGGCAGCGCGGAGTACCTCTCTCTTGCGATGACTCCATCTTCTTCCCTCCCTCTCAGATCTGTTTCTATCTTCCTCTCGATCTCTTTCCGTCGTCCCTTTTCAGTTTTCTCCCTTCTCTTGTCATTCTCGAGGCACCGAACAATTGACCAATGCATGCTTGCAGAGTTCCTGTGAGTAAGCAGAATGTTTGGAACACCTGGCAGCATAGAAGAAGCAGGACGTAAGGAAGAAGAAGGAAGGCTGAATTCCGCGAGAAAAAAAAACCTCATATTCGCTTATTATGTATAGGATTATATCAAATTTTAAGTTTCTAATATAATTTTAAGTTAGGACCCATTTTAATAATTTTACACTCAAAAACAATTTTGATCAAAACTATTCAGCTAATGTTTCGTTCCACGTCCATTTTTCCACATTGACTTGAAAACCACGACCATTTTTTCACGTTCACATAGAAGCTACATATCTACAATATGTAGCTTCTGTTTTTCCCCGATGACTTTGCATTGGGAAGTGAAATTGGGTATTCAAATGCAGATCCAAATCACGTTACGTTCAATTCACTTTTAACTAAAGTCAATTCTACAAAATCAATTATATGAAAATCAATTTTTGTCATCACAGAACTAAACACACGTGCACTCGGGGCATAAATGTCAATATAAAATTTTTGTCACCGCAGAACCAAACACACGCACACTCGGGCATAAATGTCAATGTAATTTCAACTTAAGAAGTGGGTAGAGTGGCCATATTCATGAGAGACTCCTCGAACACGAACACAAGTAGAGACAGTGCTCTATCAACAGTGTTCTATTGGTTCCACGATTCATGTTCTTGTTTACTTTGGTGATTCTCTTCCTCTCTTCAGGTTCCAATTCCAAAACCCCCTTCCTTTTCTTTCCCATGCACAAATCCAAGTGCATCGCTCATTTGTGTATTGTTTCGTGAAAACGAATTGTTAAGTTAAGCACTTTTGGAATTAGACTATGGCTATGGCGGTGTTGTCCCTATTCAGTGTTTTTGCGCCTAGCCATTTATTGAATCATGTCAAAGTTCATTTAAAGCTTTGTTCTTTCTAACCCTTTTGCTGTGTAATTGCATTTACCAACTATTGGATGTTTCTGCATCAATTTGTGTCTTTAAGAGATCGTGTTTAATTATTGCTTAATTTCTTCTTAGCTTGTTGTTACTGTATATTAATGGTGTGATAGGAATACAAGCTGATAGCTATGGGCTACAGTGTTATTAGATAACATAGAATTAGTTACTAGTATTTTATGGTTTTAGATAGCATATAATTAGTTACTAGAATTTATCTTTATCGAGTCTAGTAGTTGCAAATCCTAATTTCTAGGGGATATTCGAACTATGGAAACATCTATATATTGTGCTTAATTCTGAATGAAATGGAAGGAAGAAAATTATCAAGTTTCTATCTCCCTAGTTAGGCTTTCCTTAATCAGAAGGAATTCAATCATCTCTTCTATATCTCTTTCTAAGGAGGTTTTTCCTTGTCCTCCATATCAAGGAATATGCACTTCGTATCATTGGTGCTTTCAATTGAACTATGTCTAACAACCAGAACCCAAACCCTAATGACAAATCAGACCTGCAACAATTAATTGATGCCATCAATGCCCTAAACCGCATCATCAGCGAAGCCACCCAACAAACCCGTCATAACTTCAACCTTTCAACCGTCACCAACATCACAATCCCACTCAACCCAACCGCCCTTGCCATCCCAATCCAGGAAACCCATTCCAAATCCATCACCGTGGTCAAATCGAACGAGGGAACAGACGGCCTCGTAGCACACTGGACAAACCCATTGCGGATAGTGTTCTACCCCGGTTGTCGAGGTTGCCGAAATGGAGTTGAACCAGAAGGGTTTCGCACAGAAATTAGGGGAAGAAATGCAACAGAGTATGCTTGCTCCTTCATTATTGTTGCCGGCGCAGAGATCTTCAAAATTCCCTCCACCGCTGCCCTGGTTCACCGACGATACAGGACATGCCTCCTTCAGTCTTCTCAACCCAATCGCGTGGCAGATCGTGACCACCGCGACTACCATCACGAGCTTCGTCGGGTTGTTCTGTGTCCCTGGCGTTTCCATCTTCAGTTTCGATCCCGGCGGTACTGTCATTGACGGCTACCACTCCGTCGTGCGCCACCTTCATCACCATCGAAGGTCAGAGAAGTTTCCCTCCCCGATGGCTTTCTCCTCTCTATCATGCCCATACATTTCAAGTTCTGTTCCGCCATCCCCGTGTACGTCCAGTGCACCTCCGTCATCCTCAATCCGTTCGATTGCGTCACTGGCGATAGTTTCTCTTTTGGCGATGGCGCCGTCAAGCGGAACCGCTTCATGCTAGCCTTGGGTTCCTTGGAGTGTCACGTTCCAAATCAAACTTAGGGTTTCTTTTGGATTCAGGGTTTCTTTTGGCATTTCTGAATCACTCATGGGGCAATCCATTACCTATTCGGGCCTTACTACCTATTTTTGCCTTGTTCCAGATTTGGGCCTTGTCACTACATGGACTTCTTTATTAAAACAACATGCAGCTGTTAATTTCAACATATTGAGTTGGGCTTTGGAGATTGCAAGCTCACAGCAATTTTTAAGAAGACTGCAAGAGGAAGGAATAAACCCAAAGTCTTATTTGAGGGCACCTTGTAGCAGCATACCATACTGTGATCTTGAGGACAAGATCAATTTGAAAGGGTCGGTAATGATAGGAATACAAGCTGATAGCTATGGGCTACAGTGGTATTAGATAACATAGAATTAGTTACTAGTATTTAATGGTTTTAGATAGCATAGAATTAGTTACTAGAATTTATCTTTATCAAGTCTAGTAGTTGCAACAAACTAATAGCTCATGATCCTAATTTCTAGGGGATATTCGAACTAGGGAAACATCTATATATTGTGCTTAATTCTGAATAAAATGGAAGGAAAAAAATTATCAAGTTTCTATCTCCCTAATTAGGCTTTCCTTCATCAGAAGGAATTTAATCATCTCTTCTATATCTCTTTCTAAGGAGGTTTTTCCTTGTCTATCAAAGAATATGCACTTCGTATCATGGTGCTGGAGCTTATGCTGTTTTAGAACCAAAGTCTAAATGCTAAATCATTTGAGTTCTTGTGGCTCACTGTTGTGCTTCAATTTCAATTCTGTAACATTATAAGTAATTTTAGTATGTTATAAATATAGCTTAGTTTTTTTTTTTTTTTTTTTAAATTTTTGTTTTGTTTTGTCCAGTGGTGACAAGTGATGGGTAGGCGAAAAAGTAAACCACATTGATCAGGTGGGATAATACTTGAAACAAATGCTACTGCTGAAACAGAATTGGATAAACAAAATGTTGAAGAGGCAGGGGAAGAAGCAAAAAATGATTTTGGTGACATTGATAAACCTTATTTTATTGAGGCTGACCGGTCCAGTTGGTTGTCAGGTGAACACCTTGATATTTCTGAAGTTGTTTTAAGGGATTTAAATTTGAGAGAAGGTTTTTCTGGTTTTGAACTGTCTGAGGATTTTTATCAAGATCCCGAATACTCGTTAAGATTTCGGTTGTATAATGTTAGTAATGTTCTCGGTCGAATCAAACTAGGCCATTGGCCAGTGTTACCTTATACTGATATTCATCTAGAGTTTGTAAAAAGAGCGACAGTTGACAATACGGAAACATGCACAGTGTTGTTATCTGGTATTTTTGATGGACCTGATGAAGGTGTTTCTGGTCTTGTTCACTTGGCAAGTTTGAAATTTGTTACATTGAGGGCAGTTCTTGGGATTAGGCTTTCTGAGGACATTCCTTCCCTCAGGGTGAGGGTCGAGGTACTAAAGAGTGTGTTGTGTATGACTCATATGATACAGCATCAAAAAGGCTGGGGGGCGGGAGAGCTGAGCTAGCGGAGCATAGCGAACACTGAATCTGGGGGACTGGGGGTACGGTTCAGGGGTATTGTTGTAATCTGTTGCGCAATATTATATATACTGCTTGTAACACTGAACCCTAATCTTCACTGAGAAATAAAACGGAACTACAACTGCTCTGTAGTCGCTGACCTAGGCAACTATTGGCAGAACAGCGTGACTAAATATCGTGTCCCTTTTGCGTTTTTCGTTTTCTTATTTCTTCTATACTGTTGCTGCTCTAACAGAGTGCTTTTGGCGCTTGTGAGTCACTTCTTGAGGGTTCTAGACAACCATGGAAAGAGTATGATGAATGTCATGTCTTGGCTACGTCCAGAAATAATGACTTCAGAAGTTAGGTAAGGGGTTGATAGCTATATGAAAATGGAAGTTGATCCACAGACAGAGAAAGCAGATGACAGTTGCAATGCCAGGAGACATACGAGGTTTGATCCTGCAGGTTTTTATGAAGCCATTAAGCCTTCAAAGTAAGTTAAGCATTCTCTTTAGTCTTGATCATTAATTTAAGGGTAAAAACAATTGTTATAATGGTCAATCCTCATTGATTAAACTATAACATACTAACTTCATTCAAGTCTTAACAATAATCAATCTCCAAGTTTTTTCGTCTAGCTTTTAGCTTATCTTTTGTATATCATGTGTACAGAGATGAGCCAATGCTCGAAGATGACATACCTGCGTTACTTCCCGAATTGAGGCCATATCAACGGCGTGCAGCTCTCTGGATGGTAAAAGGGGAAAAAGCAATGGAAGAAAGTCAGGGTGAAAGAGAAAGAAATCAGTTTCATTCTCCATTATGTATGCCGGTGGATTTTCTCGACACATGTTCTAAAATGTTTTTCAATCCATTCAGGTAAGTTTTTTATACCTGTTTTCAAAATGTAACTGCATTCTTATTTATTGCATAATTCATGTCTGGGTGGTCTCTTTTCTCTCCCCCTACTATTATGATTTCATTCTTTGTTCACTTGTGCTTATTTGAGTTATAATGGCTTCAGTGGAAATATTTCTTTGTGCCCAGAGACTTCTTCACCTTATGTATTTGGAGGCATTCTTGCGGGTAGGTCCTATGCTATGTTGCATATTTCATTTATTTTCTCAAATAATCATGTGGATTTGCTACATTTTTAATTTTGAAAGATTTTGATATTTTACAGTGGGAAAAAAAAAAACTGTTTTATAAAAAAATGTCATTTCACTAGTTGGCCTCCCTTGACATATTAATGAATTGACTATTTTCAGTCAAATTTATTACATGATGAATAACCCGTGGAATCTTTCAAGTGCAAAAGATCAACATGGGTCTTCTATTGGCATCTTGTTGTCTATGCTGTTGAAATCCTATCAATGTCAGTTTATATCTCTGGAAGAATTAGGGTTTGAATGAATAATTAGTTAAACAGAGGTCCTAGCAGTAATTTAGGAAACTATATCTCTCTACTCAGCTGCAATCCCTTGATTTAAGGAACTTTCCTTAACTACAACCTAATTACAGATTATACACCCATTACAGATTCTTACACTAATTAACACGTACATTCCTAAATTAGCACACAGATTCCCACAATCCGCTCAAAGCCGGTGAGTAAGTGTTTTCCATTTCCAGCTTGGATACAACTCTCTTGAATGTAGAGCTGCTCAATCCTTTGGTGAGGATATATGTGAGTTGTCCTTGTGCGGTCACCTTTGGAGTGCATATCAGGCCACTCCACTATCACGTTCTCTTTAATGAAATGCCTATTTATTTCCATGTGCTTAGTTTGATCATGTTGAACCAGGTTATGTGCTATGCTAGTTGCTGATTTATTTTCGTAGTAGAGCTTCATAGGTTCTTCCCACTTAATCTTCAAATCTTGTAGAATGATTTTATGCCAAAGTAAGACACAGACTTGGTGCCATAGCACAAAAAGGGTAGTACTCGTTAGTTGATCTCCTATCAACAATTGGCTTTATATAGTCAACATCAGTGTACTTCAAGTGTCATATTCCCTTTCCTTTTGAACAAATAAGCCCAAATAAGCTCTTCCAAATGCCCTCTATATCCTAAAACACATCTACTCACGTGGATATGTTTCATTTTATATTCCAGAACATTTTTGCTTTCCTGATTTAGTACTTGGAGGAAGGCCGAAACTTATGATTATGCTTAGGGTGCGTTTGATTTGTTAAAAAACAAAGAAATGGGTAGCACAAAAATTTATTTTTCTTGATTTAAAAAATAGTTACAGGATAGTACAAAACAAAAGATGAAGCAGAAGACACTAAATATTGTTTCTCAATAAACTAGAGGACAGCTTCTTGTCTTACGCATAAACCATCCAAAAATCAAAAATACCCATGGGTTTTGCCAAATTCCATCAATGCCAGGCCCAGTTAGGCTTATATCCAGTGCAAACCCCTATTTCACCTTCAAAATTGCATGTGCTGTGCATCAACCACCAATGAGCAGACAAAGTAGTGGTTGTGTTGTGACTCAACTTTTTGCGTTGTGTTGTTTTACTTGTATTGTCTCTCATTATGAATGAAACCCTTATTACAATTTTTAACTCTCTTATATTTGCTTTCTAAATGTTTATTTATGCTTGATAGTATGGAATATGGAGTATGTAATTGTAATGCCTGTTTCTGAAACTTAAGCAGTAGTTGTTTGGAGGCTAATGTTCTTTATTGCTATTATTGACAAACTGTGTGGGTGTTGTATTTATATAATTTTTCATTTTTCATTACAAGTGTAAGTTTGATTAAATGTTTCAATGCAACAGATGAGATTGGCTTGGGAAAAACTGCAGAATTGCTTGCTTGCATCTTTGCTCACCTGAGATCAGCATATGGAAGTGACATACTAAATGATTCAGCGCCCCAAGTTAATAGCGACCAAAAAGCCGCTTTAAAAAGACTCAAAAGAGAATGTGTGGAGTGCATTTGTGGAGCTGTGAGCGAAAGTATCAAATATCAAGGACTATGGGTTCAGTGTGACATTTGTGATGCTTGGCAACATGCAGATTGTGTTGGTTATTCACCTAAAGGAAAATCGCTGAAATCAAAACAAGGATGTGAAAGGAAGACATATAAAACTACCATAGCTGTGAGGGATGGGGTATATGTATGTCAGATGTACTCTGAACTAATACAAGCTACTGAATCTCCTATTGCCTCTGGTGCCACTCTCATTGTCTGCCCAGCTCCTATTTTGCCCCAGTGGCATGATGAAATTATACGGTATTGTTTTTCCTTAATGAAAATTTTGAATGTTGACACTGACCTAGAGCTTAGTGTGTGTGTGTGTTGCTTATCCTCCTACTCTTTTTTATATTGCTGGGAAAGGTCTTACTTTTAGTCTTATACCATATGGAGTAACATGGTTGCATCAATTTGTTAGTGGTCAAACAATTGATAGCTGTTTGCGAGATTTGGTTTCATTTAGACATGCAAAAGTTGGATTATTTTTCCATTCTTTAATAGTGTTTATGAATTGTGATCACGGTGTGTAATATTTTAAATAATTTAAACTAATTGTACTTATAACCATCTTGTACTATCATTAACTTTTTAGTTGTTACTGCAGTCATACACGTCCACGATCCTTGAAAACTTGTGTTTATGAAGGTGTGCGAGACACATCTTTCTCCAATACATCTCTGATGGATATCAATGATCTTGCCAGCGCTGACATTGTAATAACTACATATGATGTGCTTAAAGAGGATTTATCCCATGATTCTGATAGACATGTAGGTGATCGGCACCTTTTGAGATTTCAGAAAAGGTTTGCTCTAAAGAGTATCATATTTTCCCCTTTGTTATTATATGATGTATAGGGTATTCTACCTAATACCTATCCATTTGAGAATGACATGAGTTTATACTATGTTTCACCATAATTTTCATGCGTCAGATTCTGATTTTGTGTGTCTGAGGTGGAATTTTTCTTTTTAAAAGCATTTACAGCAAACCATACATGTGGATACTCATAATACTTGTGTATCAGAATAAGTTTAGATCTCTGCATGTCCTTTATGATCCCAAGTATTTCACTAGCCTTTTTTTCTTCTTGTAGGTACCCAGTTATCCCAACTCTTCTTACCAGAATATACTGGTGGAGGGTTTGTTTGGATGAGGCTCAATTGGTGGAGAGTACTGCTACTGCTGCCACTGAAATGGCTCTGAGACTCCATTCCAAGCACCATTGGTGCATTACAGGGACCCCAATTCAACGAAGGCTTGATGACTTATATGGACTTCTAAGATTCATTAAAGCTAGTCCTTTCAATACATACAGATGGTGGAGTGAAGTTATTCGAGATCCTTATGAGGTATTTCATTTGTAAATTAATGTTTGACTCAATCATTGCTAATTGACTTTCCTTATTACTTAGTTTTTCTTTTCTAAATAAAAATGGAATTGTGTACTATGAGTATAGTTATTGTTGAGTTGCTAACAAGAATAAATGAACAAATATCAAAGGCAACCAATACTAAATTTAATAGCAATCAAAAACAGTGCAATAACGTCAATCAAACAAGGAGTAGAGAGTAGAAAGAATAACACCGCTATTTGGTTACGCAGTTCGGCCCCAAAGAAGATGACCTACGTCTGCGAGAGAGAGCAGTCCTCCGTTTCACAATCAAAGAGTCTTTACAAGAGATTACAATTGCTTTGAACCCCTTTACAATGTCCAAAAAGAACAAACCCAAGAGTTCCCAATCCCTCTCTCTTTTCCTCTATGAAAACCTCTCAAGAACAACAATAGAAAGCCTTGATCCTCCTCTATGATTTCCTAAGACCCCAAGGTGTTTCAATGTGTTTCCAGCCAAAAACCTCACAAAGGCGGCTCGAAGCAGCTGCACACAACCCTAGAAAGGCGCACGTCGTCATTGAATGAAAAACACGTTACGGTTTAAAAGCGGCGGTGGTGAATCGATTCACCGATAAGTGTGAATCGATTCACACGCGTCTGAATCTTCTGGCGTTTTGTGATCCTAAGTGAGTGAATCGATTCACACTCCATCACTGATTCACGTAAAGTCCAAAACTTCTCCAAGGCTCGAGGCACATCATGAATCGATTCCGAGACCCGTGATTCGATTCACACCTGTTGAAAACTCATTTTTATGACTTCGATGATCTCGACATGATTTTAAGGCACTCTAACCTCCACAATTCTCCACCTTGACTTCAAATCAGTGGTGATGCTCAACTTTATCCATCGACCACTAGCTGCTCTCTCCATTAATATGGAATTACGTCTCAACGCAATTGATCAAGTCCAATTGATCCTTGAACCTTGATCTAGGAAGATACTCGGTGAACTTCTCACAACCATGCATAATCCCCAAGTCACCAATCATATCCTTCTTTGCCACTCCACCTTGAGTTGTCTTCACATGCTTCAAACCGCCTTTCAAAGAGCCATACCTCCTTTTCCGGTTCTTCCCAATATTCGTTCCAAGTGTCCTTTCCACAATGCCGAGATCCTTCATCTCAAATCCAGAAGCTAACTTCCCTTGAGCATACCAAACTCCTCATTGCTAGAACTTGCCTTTTGAATATCATTCACACTCTCCAACTCAAGATTGACCTTACACACAAGCCTCTCCTTGTACCTTGGTTCTTGAACTCAGGAATACCTTAGTCTTCATGAAGTTCCACTTGCATCCAACTACCCTTGACTTTTCCAAGATTCACAAGTTCCCAAGTCAGGTTCTTCTCCAATGAATTCACACCTTCATTCATTGCCTTGATCGTTCGACTCTCCATGCTTCCCATTGCTTCATGAAGTCCCTTGGTCCCGAGTCTTGAACCTCTTGATCCTGAAACAAAGCATAACAAACAAGATCGGCATACCGTATCTCTTGATTGCCACGATCTCCTCCTTTCCTATCTCTTGCCAGCTGATAGCCAGGATCCACTGTTTGTTGTCTTCCTCTGAACCACGATGGTGGAGGACTATCCTCCTCTTCATCATTCCGGTCTCACTAGTGGTAGACTCCACCTCAGCGAAGTTTTCTCCACCTCAGCCACATTTACTATCCTCCAGGTCTTTGCACTTCATCCCGTGCGGTCTCGCCGAAAGTGACATCCACGCTTATGATAACCTTTGACCTCCAGTTCCAAATTCCACAACTTGTATCCTTCACACCTCAGGATATCCGATGAAGACACATTTCACGACTCTAACATCAAGCTTGTCTGCTTAATATGCGCCAAAGCCAAAGCTCGAAAACCTTGACTTGGAGTAGTCTGCCGGTCTCCACTCCAAACCTCCATAGGTGTCTTGAAGTCTACTTGCCGTTGATGGGCATCTGTTGATCAAATATCTTCTTTGTACTCACGGCCTCGCCCCGAAGCTTTTAAGCTGACCACCGCCAAAAACATACTCCTCACCCGCTCGAGATGGTCTATTCATGCATGTTGCTAGGCCATTTTGATGCGGTGAGCCTTCCACTGATCTATGCCTCTGAATACCTTGTTTCTGCAAAACTTATCAAAATGCTCTGAAAGAAACTCCAGGCCATTGTTAGTCCTTAAAATTTTCAGTTTAGTTCCTATTTGATTTCCTATGAGAGTATGCCATTCCTTGAACTTTTCAAAGGTGTCACTTTTGCTTTTCAAAATGTAGACCCATACTCTCCTAGAGAAATCATCAACCATGGTGAGGAAATAGGAACCACCCCGTAGTACTCACTCTGGCGGGACCCCGATCCAGGGTGAATGTACTCGAAAGGGTTTACTAGAATGATGCATGCCACCCCCAAACTCAACCTTATGATGTTTGCCTAGTATGCACTTATCACAAAATTCTAGCTTATCCAAATTATCACCACCTAGCAAACCTTGTTTAGCTAGTTCAACTAAACCCTCTCACTAACATGCCACTAACCTATTATGCCATAACATGGTTTTATCATGCAAGGTTTGGCTAGCTAATGATGCATGCCCGATAATAGTTGAACCTCTAATATGTACAGACCACACATTTTAGTCCCCTTAGCTATTATCAATGCATCATGCGAAATTTTCATCATACCATGCTCAATACTAGTGCAATAGCCTAATCCATCAAACTTGCTTATAGAAATTAAATTTCGCGAGTTTAGGAACATACCTCACATCTTGTAAAAGGAATTCGCGGTTGTCATACATCTTAAGGCGAATTGAACCCGTACCTTGAACTTTGCAACCGTTGTCACCAAGGCGAACTACTCCACCTTGCTTGAGCTCCAAAGTTTCAAAATATTCCTTCCTTGGACACATGTGAAAAGAGCACCGGAGTCCATAACCCAACTCTATCTGTTTCCAACTCGTAACCACTAGAGCCCCTGCATCCTCATAACCATCCTCCATAGCAATCGCAACCTCCACGGAATCTTCATTACCCCCTCTCTCGGGACAATCCCTCTTAAAGTGACCAACCTTATGACAATTAAAGCATTTGTACTTAGCTTTATTGTCCCCTTCCGACTTGGATTTCACCTTAGGCTTTCCTTTACCGTTTCCTCTACTCTCATTCTTTCCCCTTGAGACACTCAAGCCTTCCCCACTATCTTCCACCTTCAAGTCTTGAAGCTTGGTTAGCTCCTTGGTCCTAATTGATTGTTGGACCTCCTCCAAGGTAATAGTGGACTCTTGCCATAGAGGAGTGCATCCTTACGTGTTCAAAGGACCTAGGCAATGAATTCAATAAGAGTAAAGCTTTATCCTCGTCATCGAGCTTCACATCAATATTCAGTAGGTCATCGATAATTTTGTTGAATTCCGTTAGTTGCTCAACAATAGGTTTGGTCTCTACCATCTTGAATGAGTAGAGATGTTGTTTCAGACATAACCTGTGGGCCAATGACTTTGTCATGTACAACGATTCTAACTTTGCCCACATCTCCGCCGCGGTCTTCTCTCTTGCAACTTCCCTCAATGCCTTATCGCCAAAGCACAAGATAATGGCACTTCTTGCCTTATCTATCATCTCCTTCTTCTCCGTTTGAGACAGGGTGGCTGGCATTCTTGCCTCACTCTTCAAGGCTTCAAAGCACTTCTGTTGAATAAGGATTGCTTCCATCTTCACCTTCCATAGACCGAAGTCGTTATTACCGGAAAACTTTTCGATGTCCCATTTAGTACCCATGGTGCACAATTGAATTATTTGTTTTTCCTCACAGACGGCGCCACTTGTTGAGTTGCTAACAAGAATAAATGAACAAATATCAAAGGCAACCAATACTAAATTTAATAACAATCAAAAACAGTGCAATAACGTCAATCAAACAAGGAGCAGAGAGTAGGAAGAATAACACCGCTATTTGGTTACGCAGTTCGGCCCCAAAGAAGATGACTTACGTCTGTGGGAGAGAGCAGTCCTCCGTTTCACTATCAAAGAGTCTTTACAAGAGATTACAATTGCTTTGAACTCCTTTACAATGTCCAAAAAGAACAAACCCAAGAGTTCCCAATCCCTCTCTTTTTACCTCTATGAAAACCTCTCAAGAACAACAATAGAGAAAGCCTTGATCCTCCTCTATGATTTCCTAAGACCCCAAGGTGTTTCAATGTGTTTCCAGCCCAAAAACCTCACAAAGACGGCTCGAAGCAGCTGCACCCAACCCTAGAAAGACTGCACGTCGTCATTGAATGAAAAACACGTTCTGGTTTAAAAACAGCAGTGGTGAATCGATTCACCAGTAAGTGTGAATCGATTCACACGTACAAATCTTACGCGTTTTGTAATCCTAAGTGAGTGAATCGATTCACACTCCATCACTTCGATTCACAGAAAGTCCAAAACTTCTCCAAGGCTCCAAGGCACATCATGAATCGATTCCAGAGACCCATGATTCGATTCACACCTGTTGAAAACTCATTTTTATGACTTCCAATGATCTCCAACATGATTTTAAGGCACTCTAAACTCCACAGTTATATTCTCTTATGGTCAACTAATATCCAAAAGCAATATAATAGTCTTAGCAGCTAGAGTTAATATGGTAATCCAAGTCCTTACTTTATTCTCATACGACATGCTAAAAGCCTTGTGTGTCTAGAGACAATTAGTGACCTTTCTGCAATATTATCTTAGTTTAGATTTCTCTGATTTGTCATGTCCTTGATATAAATCACTTCTTTCAGCAGAGTTCCAATTTTTTTGCACATTTCATCTATTCTTAGCTATTACTCCATAATTCTGCAGAAGGGAGATATGGGAGCTGTGGAATTTACACACAGAATTTTCAAACAAATCATGTGGCGTTCTTCTAAAGAACATGTTGCAGATGAATTGGACCTTCCCTCCCAAGAGGAGTGTCTTTCTTGGCTTAAACTATCAGCTGTAGAAGAGCACTTTTACCAGAGGCAACATGAAACTTGTGTTAGAGATGCCCATGAAGTTATTGGAAGTTTGAGAAATGATATTCTTAATAGAAAAGTCCCAGGTTTTTGCTCAGTGTTGTGTTATTTCATTTTAAAAGTCATTTGAAAGCAACATGCATCTGGAATAATAATTGAACTTGCAATGTTTTGTATGGGTTCCAGATTCTGAATCTTCGAATGGTTTCTCTGATCCTTTAATCACTCTCTCGGAGGCAGGGAAGCTATTGAATGGGTTGTGTACATACATTTTCAATTTACATGGAATTTAATCTGTAGGTCCTTATATGCAAGACCAAGATAGAAGGCGAGGAAGCTCTCAGGAGGTTAGTTATTGCTCTGAATGCACTTGCTGCAATAGCGACAATACAAAAAGATTTTTCTCAAGCTGCTTTGCTGTACAATGAAGCTCTTACTTTGGCTGACGACCAATCTGAAGATTTCCGCCTGCATCCTTTGTTAAATATTCACATTCATCATAATCTTGCTGAAATACTCCCCTTGGCTGAAAACTTTGCTTTGATCTTGCCGTCCAAAGGAAACCAATTCTCTGGAACTTCTCCTGCTAAGACGACCAAAAAATCATTTTATTGTTAAGGCTGATCATGATCATGTGAAGAGGCATAAAGTAAGTGGCTGCGATAACATAATTTTAACAGTGGCTTCTGCAGAACCATCAAATGTTGCATCTAGCCTTTCAGAAAATTACTTAATGATAGAGAATCTGATAATTTGTCAGCCAGTTCTGTCGAATATCTGATAGCAGAATGTGAAGATTCAAAACAGAAATACTTATCTGTGTTCAGTTCAAAGCTATCTGCAGCTCAACAGGAGTTTCAAAATTCTTACATGCAGGTAAATATCCATAATGGCTCTCAAGGAAATTTTTTATTTGTTTGTATTGAACTGAGGTTTTTGCTTTTTATTTTTTTGAGTCCAGCCTAGTATCCTGAAATGTAAGCTGATATTTTCCTGTGGGTTGCGGAGAACTTTAAGAAGTCCGTATGTAGTATCTTAACCACCCAAAATTGGATATAACCAAATTATTTCTTACTACATTGGTTCCTAATACACAGTTTGTCCATTTTAATTTAACCCTCAGAATGAATTGCTGCTCTTATATATGTTTTTTGTTTATATGGTAAAAAAGGGAAGGATTACAAGATATGTTGCTTGTACTGGCCAATAGAAGATAAATCACTATTCACTAATCATGCTACATTTTGATGCTAAGCAATCTTTATTTAATTGACTTCATGAGATGCAAAGGAATGCCAAGCTAATGTTGACATGTTTTATTATTTTAAAAATTTGAAGAGGTGATTCTATTCATTTTTTGCTTTGATAATGTTTCCTTTTTATTAGCTTCCTATTTTCTATAACTGTCATTTGGACTTCTTGAAGGTTTGTAATGCATATCGTGACAGCAAAGCAGATCAAGATGCATTTTGGTGGTTAGAAGCACTTCAGCATGCTGAGCAGAACAAGGATTTCTCAACTGAGTTGATTAGAAAGATTGAAGAAGCTATCTCAGGAAATTCAAACAATTCAAAATCATCAAGAATAGCTGCGTGGTTAGTGATGCTTTGATTGTGCAAGACAATTGTCAAGTAGTGCATCTTTGTGGTATACCATATCCTTAGCTTTCTAAGTTAAGCTTGAGATTGCATATATTGCATCACCATAAAAAAATTGCTGTACAATGTAATACAGTTGGAACCAATATCAACTATATAAAAGGATCGTGTTGTGAGCTGATGGGCCATTTATAGGAGAGGTAAAAAATTAGAAATATGGGCCTCATGGTATTGGTGGAATGATAGGAAAGTGTAGGAGAATCAGCGAGATACTCTAAGTATCATCCCTGATTTTATTCTAATTTGATTTGATTTTTATTTATATTTATTTCCTTTTAGCTTCTCATCAGTGCTTGATTCTAGGGACAACACTTACTGTATTTTTCTCTATTTAAACAGTCCTAGACTGAAGAATAATACATGGAAGTATTTTCCCCTTGACTTCTTACAGAAAGGACCACTGACAGTAGAAATATGGGGTATGAGAGGAATGAGAATTGAAAATTCATTTCTATGAGATTTTGATTAATGACAATTAGTAAATTTATTATAACATGCACTGTTACTAATGTATGTTACTTCTAATCCAGTTTTCGGAGCATAAGCTCTCTGAAGTATCAAATTCAAACAGGTTTGGATCAGTTAGAGGCTTCTAGGAAAGTGCTATTAGATCGACTGTTAGAAATTGATCAGACGATGGAAAGACCAAAAGATGAAGATATTGAGCGCATGGGTAAATGTCGAAATTGTCTACCTAATTGTGATGGGCCCCCATGCATTCTGTGTGAACTTGATGAATTGTTTCAGGTTTGGAGCTGAGCTTATCTGTCAATTATCTAGCAAATGTAATGCGGTCTCATGGTTATTTTTTTTTACTCAGGAATATGAAGCAAGACTCTTTTTTCTCAAGAATGAACGTGGAGGGATAATTAGTAGATTTCCAGAAGAAAAATTTTGCATTGAATCATTTCGTGTCAAAGCTAACACAATCTAACCAAAGTTCAACAGTGTCTGATATCAGTCATGAGGAATCAAAAAAAAAAAAAAAAAAAAGAAAAAGGAATGTTGGACAAAAAGTTGTGGTTAGTTACTTCATTTAATTGACTTTTGCATTGGGTCATAGACAGATGTAGATCGATTATGCCTTCTCTCTCTCATATATAAACACAATACTTCTCTTTTATTATTATAAAACATTCTTTGTCTACTGAAACAGAGTCCAGAATTATGTAACATAACAAAAAAATGAAATAAAAATTGGAAAAAAAAAAGTCTTGAAATGTATCAACAGATTCAACACCGTGCTCCATTTCCCTGTAAAATTCTCAAATCTTGTTGTTGTATTAAATTCACCACGTCATTACTTTGTAATCACGCACGGCACTCACACTGTGCGGAAATTTAGATTTGTATTTGACATTAAATGATGATAGCCTCATTTTCCATTGAAGAAAATCAGGTTAGTACTGATATATGCAACATGTGCTTACTAATCTTCAATATTGATTATGCTGATTGGAATGGACCTGTCAAGGAATATTAAATGGAAACAGACAATAATAAAGTATACCAAGTGTTGGACTGTTTTACTGATATGAAGTAGCAAGTCAACTTCCTGAGGGTCTCTCAAGGAATGAAAAGTACCTTTATTAATGTAGTAGCAAAAAGTAGAGACTGAGATAACAAAAAGGGGATCTGAGAGAAAGAGACAAGGGAGAGGGTACATTCAGAAAAGGGAAATCGATTTCTTCACCTGCCTACCCTCAATGGTCCCACTTTCTCTCACTTATATCCCTCACACGAATCCCCTCAGTCTAGTGCTAGTCATGCGGGTCCTATGACCCCTCCTCAAGCCCAAAATTTCCGGATCACCAACCATTTGTTTGCTCAGCTGTCCATGCCCATGTGAAATTGCTGAGTCAGCTTCCACATTGCCAATTTGACCATCTGTGTTCATAACAATACCTTCCCCTTTAAAATCAACCTTGTCCTCAAGGTTGAAGTCAGGGTAATGAGTTTGCATAGTTGACTTGTCCTCCCAAGAGTTGTCATCTTCATTGCAATTAAGCCACTTAACCAACACTTGAGGAATTGCCAAGTTGCCTTTCATGATTGTCCTGTTAGCCAACACAGTTTCTGGTTGCATAATTGGGCCTGTTTCTGATATCAATAGAGGTAGAGGCATGTAAGGCTCACTTCCCTCGCCTTTGAATGGTTTCAATTGAGACACATGGAAGACTGGATGAATTTTAGCATACTCAGGTAGCTTGAGTTTATAAGCTACAGCACCTATTTTCTCCACAATTGTAAAAGGGCCGAAATATTTCATTCCTAGCTTCTGGTTCTTGCCTTGAGCGGCGATGGATATCTATATGGTTGAAGTTTCACCAAAACCATGTCACCAATATGCAGCTGCAAATCCTTCCTTTTCTTATCAGCTTGATTTTTCATCACCTGTTGGGCCTTCAACAGATTCTGTTTCAATTGAGACAATATCAGGTCTCTATTCACAAGCTGCTGCTGCAAGTCTAGAGGATCAGTTGAATTCAGGTTGTACTTGGTCATGGTGGGAGGGTCTCTACCATAAAGTGCTTTAAATGGAGTCATACCAATGCTCATTTGAAATGTGGAGTTGTACCAATATTCTGCCCATGACAATACTTTGACCCAATTCTTGGGATTTTCATAAGTGAAACACCGCAAATACATTTCTAAGCACTTGTTTAACGCCTCCGCTTGTCCATCGGTTTGCGGATGATAGGCTGAACTCATGGCCAATGTGGTGCCTTGTAGGTGGAACAAGTGTTGCCAAAACTTGCTTGTGAACACCCTATCTCTATCAGACACAATAGATTTAGGCATACCATGTAATTTGACAATATTATTCATGAACACTTCAGCTACGCTCCTGCTGGAAAAATCTGATTTCAAAGCCATAAAATGGCCATATTTAGTCAAGCGGTCTACAACTACAAGAATGACAGTGTACCCGAATGATACTGGTAGGCCCGTGATAAAATCCATGACGATATCCTCCCAAACTTGTTGAGGAACTGGCAAGGGTTGAAGGAGGCCTGCAGGAAGAGAGTTGGCTGACTTGGCTTGTTGGCAAATTGAGCACGCTGATACAAATTGCTGAATGTCAGATTTCATGTTGGGCCAATAGAATTGAGATCTGATTTTTGCCAATGTTCTGGCAATACCAGCATGGCCCCCAATAGGTGAATTGTGGAATTCCACAAGGACTTGTTTAATAAGGTCACTTGAAGTAGGAATGACTAAACGATTTTCGATTATAAAGACCTCCTTAGCGAGTAATTTGGGTCAGTTCTTTGGATTACGTTGGCGAGCATTTAAGATTGTCTTCAATTGATCATTGGTAGCAATCTGTTGTTTTAATTCCTGCAGGAATTGAATCTTAGGTTCTGACCAGGTAAGAGTAAATAATCTGGACAAGGCATCAGCAGCTAAATTTTCTTTGCCAGGCTTGTATTCGATGGTGAAGTCATATCCTATGAACTTGTGTAACCATGCCTGCTGTTCTGGTGTGTGCAGAGACTGATTCATCAAACTTTTGAGGCTCTTTTGATCAGTTCGGATGACAAATTTGTGACCAAGTAAATAGTGTCTAAATTTAGCCAAAGCTTGTGTAATTGCCATAAATTCTCTAGAGTATGCTGACTGTTTTTGCTTTCTTGGGGGCAATTTTTTTGAAAAGAAGGCAATGGGATGGCCATTTTGGCCGAGGACAGCCCCCACTCCAAGTCCAGAAGCATCAGTTTCAAGGATAAAAGGCTGTTGGAAATTTGGGAGGACCAATACAGGTGCAGATGTAATGGCCTGTTTCAAATTGACAAAGGATTGAGTGGCTGTCTCATTCCAAGAAAAGGCATCCTTCTTGAGAAGATCAGTAAGTGGGGCTGCCAAAGATGCATAGGATTTGATGAATCTTCTATAGTAACCTGTCAAACCAAGGAAGCCTCTGAGTTGCTTGACATTTGAGGGAATGGGCCAGTCCAAAACAGCCTGGACTTTTTGTTTATCCATAGCCACGCCAGACCCGGAGACGGTATGGCCTAGGTATTCCACTTCAGTTAGACCAAAGGAACACTTGGAGAGCTTGACATACAATGATTGTTGTTGCAGGGTGTATAAGACAAACTCTAGGTGCTGTAAGTGCTCCTTCCAAGAAGAACTATAGACAAGAATATCGTCAAAGAAGACCAAAACGAATTTTCTCAATGCTTCTTGAAACACTTGATTCATTAAGCATTGGAACGTTGCTGGAGCGTTGGTGAGACCAAATGGCATCACAAGCCATTCGTAATGACCCTGATGTGTTCTAAATGCTGTCTTGTGACGATCCTCCTCTTTGACTAGTATTTGGTGAAAACCAGACCTGAGATCAAGTTTAGAGAAAAATCTAGCACCAAACAATTCATCAAGTAATTCATCAACCGTAGGCATAGGGAAACTATCTTTAATAGTAATATCATTTAAAGCTCTATAATCGGTGCAAAACCGCCAAGTACCATCTTTCTTTTTTACCAATAAAATTGGAGAAGAGAAAGGGCTGGTGCTAGGTTGGATAATACCTTGCTGCAGCATTTCTTGAACCATTTTTTCTATTTGTTCCTTTTGACTATGAGGGTACCTATATGGCTTGACCTTGATAGGATTGGATCCTTCTTTGAGTGGAATAGCATGGTTCTGGTTTCTTGAAGGTGGCAAACCAGTGGGAGTGCTAAAAACAACTTTATAAGTGTGCAACAATGTGGCTAGTTCTGGATCCATAGTATCAGGCAGCTCCAATAAAAGGTCTTGTGGGACTTCAGGCTTTGCCAATTGAACAGCAAACATTTCGGAAATAGAGTTGGTGTGGTGGAGCCTCTTTATGTGGTGGAATTGAGCCTGAGTAGGCTTTTCAGGAGTATTGCCCTGTAATGTGATAAAGTTGCTATTGTGGAAAAATTTCAAGCACAATGAGGCATAGTCAGCCATATGTGGACCCAATGAAGCCAACCAAGGGGCACCAAGAATTAGATCAGCTCCCACGACTGGCAATAAGTAGACTGGGAGGTGTAACTCATGCTCTTGCACCTTAATGATCAAATCCTTCACTAAGCCATCTACTTCCATGATATTGCCATTACCCACAAGTACTCTGAAACGTGGTCCTGGCTCAACAGGTAAATTGACGAAATGAGCCAATCTAGGGTGGAGAAAACTATCTGAACTACCACCGTCCAATAGAATTTGGATGTTGATGGGTCCTAATTGGCCTGTGAATTTGATTGTGCCTAGTCCCTGGTTGCCAGACATGGCATTCAATGACAAATGTAATTGCAAATGGTTCTCTGTATCAGCATGGGGTGGGTTTGTTTGGTTAGGTGGGTTAGGTGGGTCAGATTCAGGGTTTTGGGAATTGTCCGGGTCAACTTGAAGTAGCATGAGGTGTTTGTTGGGGCATTTGTGGTTAAAAGAGAATTTCTTATCACATGTATAGCAAAGGCCTTTCTCTCTTCTAATTTGCATTTCTGCAGGGGTCATTTTTTTGATGTTGTTAGGCTTTGAGGTTTGGGCAAACGGTTTGATGTTTGGTGTTGGTAAGAGAGGTGGTAGTTGGGATTTAGCTTGGTTTGTGGTAGATGTGTTGGTCCAGGAGGGCTTGGTCTGGTTGTGGGTTGAGGATGTGTTCGATGTGTTTGGGTTTGGGGATGGATTTGAGGTATTAGCTAGGTAGGTGCGATGTGGTTGTGGTTTGGTATAGGGTGGGTATTTCTCTTCGTAGAGCTTAGCGAGAGCTACAGCTTTGGTCAGGTTCACTGGGGATTGAGTTTTCACGTCTCTGCGGATATGCTCTTGTAGGCCACTCAAAAAACAATCAAGCAATGCATCAGGACTTAGACCATATACTCGATTGGCAAGAGAGGTAAATTCCATGTAATAGTCAGAAACAGAACCAGTTTGCATCAATTTGAATAGAGTAGATCTTGGACAATCGTATTCAGAGGGTCCGAAATCTACCTCTAGGGCTCGAGTGAATGCTTGCCAATTCTGAAATGGGTTGGTTCTCTGCATCATCTGGAACCACGGAACGACCTCCTGGTCTAAGTGGACTGCCGCTATTGTCAGTCGATCCGCATCTGGTGTATCGTAGTACTGGAAGAATTGCTCTGCTTTAAAGATCCATTCAAGCGGGTGTTTGCCGTCGAAGCGAGGAAATTCTAGCTTGATGTTTCGAACCTAAAATGGTGGTCTGCCGTGATCTCTGGAGAAGTTCGGTCCACCATGGGGTGTGGAAGAGTTAGCAGATCTGGTTGCTAATGTCTCTAGAACTGCTTCAATGCGGTCAAGTCTAGCGGTGTGAGCAGATTCTGAAGCATTAAGTCGGGCCGCATAGTCAGCATCACGTTTTTCCATGGTCTCCACTAATTTATTGATTTGAGCCTGCATCTCTTTCATGCGTGTATTTTCCGCCATGATGGTACTCAATGAAAGCACCAGTTGGAATGGACATGTCAAGGAATATTAAATGGAAACAGACAATAATAAAGTATACCAAGTGTTGGGTGTTTCTTGATATGAAGTAGCAAGTCAACTTCTGAGGGTCTCTCGAGGAATGAAAAGTACCTTTGTTAATGTAGTAGCAAAATGTAGATGAGATAACAAAAAGGGGATCTGAGAGAAAGAGACAAGGGAGAGGGTACATTCAGAAAAGGGAAATCGATTTCTTCACCTGCCTACCCTCAATGGTCCCACTTTCTCTCACTTATATCCCTCACACGAATCCCCTCAGTCTAGTGCTAGTCATGCGGGTCCTATGACCCCTCCTCAAGCCCAAAATTTCCGGATCACCAACCATTTGTTTGCTCAGCTGTCCATGCCCATGTGAAATTGCTGAGTCAGCTTCCACATTGCCAATTTGACCATCTGTGTTCATAACACTGATCTATTTAGGTTTCAAGATCAGCATCTGAGCTGGAGCTTATTCTTGGAGTTATAAAGAGCTATTGCAAGGCTCGGTTAGGAATGAACGCTGTCTCAGCAGCCACTAAGCATTTACATGTTTTTGAGGTATAGCCTGATGAAATATTATCTATGCTTATCTTGTGTTGAATGGGAAGATAGGATTCCTCTGCGAGGTATTAATCCAGAGAGTTTTATTTTCAATATTGCGATCCCTTCCTTTCGAAAAAATAAATAAAAAGAGAGACCTTTGAAGGTAGGTAGATTGCTACTGGAAAGTCCAGATAGTTCTTCATTCACTCAAGACACAACTCCAATGTCAAATTCTACAGAAGAGAAGGGTGCTCTCGTATCTAAAACTGACGAGGAAACATGCCCAATTTGCCAAGAAAAGCTAGGCAACCAGAGAATGGTTTTTCAATGCGGGCATGTTACTTGCTGTAAATGTAAGTATTGTATGACTAAACTTTGTATCATCATTCTTTAGTTGTTGGGGGGCGTTTGTTTCAAGTTTTGTAAATTCATTCCCAGGAATAACATTCCTAGGATGGGAATTCTAATCCTGGGTAATTATTGAAGAGAAGTGTTTGGTATGCCTTTATAACATTCCTAGGAATAAAGTAGTTATAGGAATTATAAATAAATATTATTCCCACGCACATGGGTATCCATGTTCCCAACTTCTCTCTTGTGAATATTTTCATTGGAAAATAGAAGTTATTTTTTACTTAGTAATCTTTTGTACCCAGGTTTTTTTTTTTAAACTTGTAACAAACATGAGAATAAACATTCTCCAACCGTATATTCCCGAGAATGTGTTTAAATGCCTTGAAACAAACACCCCTTTAGAGATGTAATAAAGTCATTCATAAGTCTTTACCTAATAACATAAGCTTCTAGGAGAGTTTTTTTTTTTTTTGGCATGTTTTAAGAGCCTCTATGATCAAGTAGTCAAGAGTTCAATCCTTGTTGTCCCATTCTGCTAATTAAAAAATTGAATTTCAGCCCCTGGTAAATATGGGCATGTGCATTGTCCACAATTTAAGCTCAAATTAAAGGGCTCATGTGTGAAGGGGCGTGTTAGAGGTATAATAAAGCCATACAAAAGCCTTCGCATAACAACTTAAGCTTTTAAGCCTTTGTTACGAAAACCAGGACCAAGCCGAATTTGGTTCATTTGGTTGAACCTGGATCCAATCACGTGTCCGATCCATACAACCCACAAAACTGGTAGAGCAAGTGAGAACCGGCTAGGGACCGGTCAAACCGGCACAAAACCGGTTGATTTCTATTTTTCCAATTTTTTTTTTTGTATTTTTGAACTAAAAAATATGCACTGTTTTGCCAAATAAAGGTCCAATAACAAGAAATAAATGTTCATATTCATGAACTTTTATTGTTTAGCATTTTATTATTCCCTTTTTATCGTTTAAAATATATAATATGATCAATTTAGTTCATTTTATAGTTTGTTTTATTATATTTTCTTAATATTTATATTGATATATTACTTAATAATTTTTTTAATATTAAAAATATTTATTTATTTATCTCCGGTTCGACCACGGTTTGACCATGGTCAAACCAATAAACCGTGAACAAATACGTTCACCGGTTCGGTGACCGGTCCGGTTTTCAAAATATTGTTTTTAAGAGAATTGGTCCTTGACAATATGTTCCAAGACCTGCATAATACTTCAGTAAGTGTTTCCAGACATACAGTTGCTGCTGTAAAATATGGAAAATCTTTTGTTTCATTTGTTTCTGCACTTATGTAAGACCATGTATATTGAATTAACATTGATCATATGTTTTTCACCATGTCCATGTAAAACACGGAGCCAAGCATATAGTAGCAGTATGCAATGCATAGCGCATACTCTTTTAGTGTTTCTCTCATCTGTCTTTTTTCGACAGACATATGGTCAAGCATTTATTGACTTTAAAATAAATACTATATGAAACATAACTATGCATCTATTTCTTACAGGTTTTTTTGCTTTGACTGGGCAAAGACTTCAACATAGCAAGATTCATAATTGGGTGATGTGCCCTACATGTCGACAGCATACCGATTTTGGAAACATTGCCTATGCTGTTGATGCACAGAATGAATCTTGCAATTCTTCGATGCTGCATACGAATGGCAGCTGTGAAAAATGTGAAGCGTCCATTAGTGTTGAAGGCTCATACGGAACTAAGGTGTTTTTCCTCATAACCAAGGCTCTAAAAAACGGTCGCGGTCGCGGTCGCGATAAGGATTTAGCGATTTGGTACATTCACGGATGTCGCAATATGAATTACGGTCGTCGTGGTGTGAATTAATCACAACATTGCACAAATTATATTAAAATTATTTGTATTATTATATAATGTATAATAACTTAAATCAATGTTTTTTCAATTATTATAAGATGTCTAAAGTAATTTTAAAATATGAATAATTTAGCACAATTAAAATTCATAAAATAATTAAAAATCAAATATATAAATTTGTTTATTGTATTTAAAAGTCAGAAAAAGAAAAAATTACGGTCGTTCACTCCAATCCCTGGTGCTTTGGTTTGATGCATTTATTAAAACAAACAAAACCATCCCAATCAAACAAATTTGGCCCATAGTAAAAGACAAAATTAAAGAAAAAATTTTAAAATAAAAAAGAACAACCAAGGTTAGTGGCATACAGGTTACACACTAAAAAGAAAGGGATATCTGGCGCATGTTGCTTCTTCAACAGATAAATGAAACCCATTTTTATTTCCAAAAAAAATAATAGTCAAACCCACCTAGAAGCTTCTCTCACAAAATCCCTCACACTCAACCCTTCAACCGTCGTTCCCCACACGAGAACAGGTGTTTCCCTCTCCTCTCTCAATCTGGCTCATCTATCAAACCTCATCTATCTAACCATCATCTCTCACGGAACCCCCCCATCTCTTCCAATCTGCTCCTTTTCTCCTCATGCTATGCGTTCAAACTGTCTCGATCGTTCTCCCAATGGTTTTCTGGATCTCTCTCGATCTGCTCACCTATCTCGACGGGGCGAGCAACAGATCTAACTGAGATGCAAAACGCGAACAGATCTGACTCTCATCAAATGTTTTTTGTTTTTGTTAATCTATTTCTGTTGAAACTTCTTCTTCTTTCGTTGAGATCTGTTGTTATATCTGTTGAAATCCCAAACCTTCATTTTGTCGCGGCCGTAACGCCGTTCTGTCGCGGTCGTCGCGGCCGTCGCGTGTGATTTTCTATCACACCGTGATTTCGTTCAATCACGGTTTCGGACAGCACCGATTCCGTTTTGTAACGCCCGTTTTTGCTGTAGCGTTCCGTTTTTTAAAACCTTGCTCATAACAACTTAAAGCGTATTGATAACCTCAAGATTAAAAAGTATATTTGTTTTGTTCCATTTGCGCATGCCACTACCCCTGGGAATTCTGAACTGGCACGATTTTCTACTGCTTTGTACTTGAGATTTTACTTATAAATGAATGGCATGACGCTGCATTGTGTCTGCAAACAATGTCCATATTTGTATGCTTACTTTTGTTGTTTCATATAGGCTTGACTGCTTGAGTATACATCCATTAAACTTAATGAAACAAGTAACGTATTCAGTACCAAAAGCAGAATAAAAGTAACTTGTTTGAGATAATTCTTAGAAGAAATGAAATCTTCTTTCAACATTTTTCCAAATAAAGAAAAATAAGTAGGTCAAGCTATGGAAAGCAAATCAACGCTTCGGAAGGGAGTTTATCTTTTAACAAGGTATGATTACAAATTTGTGGATATTTTAGGTATTTTAAATCTTTGCTAATACAGATTATAAATAGCTAAGTAGCTTATATGTATATAAATTTGGTTCATGTATTGTGTCCTACTATTTTATGGAGGATTTTATGATCAATCTAATGAGTTATATTTGATCGTGAAGTCTTTCTATTGAAGTGGTGCAGAAGATTCGATTAGAATTATCTGATTTTATTCTGATTTTATTTCTCTTTAATTGTCATTGATTGCATTGATTATATTAGGTTTTATTTTCGTTATTTCCCTTTTTGTAATCTCTCTATAAAAGAGACCCTAATTCTATGAATAAAATATACAGAGCAATTTAGTTCTGTTTTCAATATGGTATCAAAGCTTTAGGTTTCGATTCTTCTACCTTTTTTTTCCTCTGCGATGGCGGCCCGGCAACATGGAAGCGACCCTCAGGGGTTGGCGACAACGGCAACGACACCACGAGGCGGCCCGGCGATGGTGGTCGAGCGTCGGTCTTTGGAGGTGGAATCGCGGCGGTGGTGGCGGCCTGGCGTCGCGAGTGTTGGAAGGCTGGTCAGTGCGGGAGGCAGGAGCAGGGCAACGGCGGCAGCAGAATGGCGCCGGTGATGGTCGAACACGAGCGGCCCAAGTGGCGGCCCAAGTGGTACGATTAGGTGTTTCAATGGACAAGAGGGTTTTCTAACTCCTTAAAATCAATGTCCCAAAACTTCATGGAAAAAACTATATTGAGTGGTCCCAGGCGATTCGTTTGATCGCTTGAGAGCAAAGGAAAATTTGGATTTCTTCAGGAGACACACCAAAGCCTCCGAACAATGATCCAAATTTTGGGATTTGGAGATCTGAGAATTCTCTAATCATTGCGTGGTAGTCAATACCATGGAACCAGCTATTGGAAAGCCGTTTATGTTTTTCTTGACTCTGAGGATGTCTGGGAAGCTATTAAAGATACATACTCGACATTGAATTCCTCTCAAATATTTGATTTAAAATCCAAGTTATGGCATGCCAAACAAGATAATAGAGATGTGACTACTTATTATAATGAGCTGATGACTCTATGGCAGGAATTGGATCTCTGTTATGAAGACAATTCGAAGTGTACCGAAGACAGTGTTTTATTCCTCAAAAGGCAAGAGAATAATCGTGTGTTTATGTTCCTTGCTGGACTGAATAAGGAACTTGATGAAGTAAGATGTAGGACTCTAGGGAAGATACCCTTGCCTACTATCCGTGAAACCTTCCGGAAGTAAGGAGATAATAGGCTAGACAAGAAGTTATGATGGGTAAGACGGTCCAAACCTTAGAGGCAGAGGCCTATGCACTTGCTACCAGAAACTACAGGGATGATGGGAAGAAATTTGATAAATGTTGTGAGCACTGCAGACACCCAGGACATACCCGTGAGACATGTTGGAAACTCCATGGCAAGCCTGCGAATTGGAAGAAGAAAGGAGGCGGTGAGAATCGTGCACTTCAAGCCAGTACCTCCGATCAAGAGAAGCAGGCTTCCTCAAGCTCGTTTCCTTTTATTAAGGAACAAATAGATCAACTGTACAAACTCCTTAAGTCTCAAACCCCTTCTTCTTGTTCTATAGCCCAAAGAGGTAACTTTGTTAAAACTGCCTTTCTTAGTGTCAATCATACTTGGATTGTTGATTCAGGTGCTACTGATCATATGACAGGAGAGTCTAGTCTTTTCTCTTCATATAATCCTTATGCAGGTAACCCGAAAATAAAAATTGCAGATGGCTCTTTATCAGCCATTGCAGGAAAAGGGTCAATAGTCCTGTCTCCGACACTAACTCTCCAAGACGTCCTTCATGTTCCAAAACTGTCATGTAGTCTTTTATCTGTTAGTAAACTTGCCCGAGATAAAAATTGTCAAACTCATTTTTTTCCTTCTCATTGTGTGTTTCACGATTTGACCTCGGGGAGGATGATTGGCAGTGCTAAAGAGAATGGAGGACTTTACTACTTTGATAGTGGACTTGGATCAGAACAATCTCAACCGAGAGGTTCCTGCTTTGAATCTAGTTTTATTTCTGATAACAATAATGATATTATGTTATGGCATTTGCGGTTAGGTCACCCGAGTTTTAGGTACCTAAAATATTTATTTCCTAAGTTGTTTGATAATAAGGATCCTTCCTTGTTTAATTGTGAAACTTGTGAATTTGCAAAGCATCATCGCTCCACTTTTCCTATGCAATCTTATAAGCCAACAAAGCTGTTTTCTATGATTCATAGTGATGTTTAGGGCCCTAATAAGACAAGTACGCTCTCAAATAAAAAATGGTTCATCACTTTTATTGATGATCACACTAGACTTTGTTGGGTGTATTTGCTAAAAGAAAAATCTGAGGCTGGTAAAATTGTTAAAAATTTCTTTAAAAAGGTGAAGACTCAATTTCAAACAAATATTCAAGTTTTCAGAAGTGACTTTAACATGATTTTGGGGGATTTCTTCCTTGAGAATGGGGTTGTGCATCAAAGTTCTTGTGTTCATACACCCCAACAGAACGAAATTGCAGAAAGAAAAAGTAGACATCTCCTAGAAGTAGCTAGAGCCTTATTATTTGAAACAAAAGTTCTGAAATACTTGTGGGGTGAAGCTATTTTAACTGCTGCATATTTGATCAACCGCATGCCGTCCAAGGTCCTACAATTTCAAACCCCAATCAATATTTTCAAGGAATGCTTCCCTATGGTTCACCTTTATGCTAATTTACCTTTAAAAATATTTGGATCTACTATTTTTGTTCATGAACATAAGAATCTTGGTAAATTAGAACCACGTGCCATAAAATGTGTTTTTATTGGATATTCTCCAACCCAAAAAGGATATAAATGTTTTGATCCAAAGTCAAAGAAATATTTTGTGACCATGGATGTCACGTTTTTTGAAAACAAACCTTTTTTTGAGGACACTCATCTTGAGGAGAGTCAAAATGAAGATTCTTTTGAAATTATTACTTTATCTGAGAACTCACATGATTCTGAGACTTGTACAACTACTGCACCAATAGCAAATGACCAAGATTCACTATCTAGACCTACTCCTATCATGAGTAAGGCTTCTACGGAATCTGGTTTTATATCTAAAAATCAAAACTCTGACAAACAGCCTTTGGAAATAGAAACAATGGAAGAACTAATTGAAATGCCACAACATGATTCTTGTGAAAAAGGAAACAACAGGTTCAAAGGAGGTGACCGAAGGTTCAAGGGGAAGTTCTATGTTTCAAAGAACAGTAAGAAAAACAAAAATGAAGCTCCAACTCTCCAACACTGTCATGAAACCGAACTGAGAAAAAATCTGGTCAGTCAACCCGAGACAGGTGAGACCTCTTTTGAGCCTAAGAACCACATTGAATCCTCTGATTTAGACGTCCCCATTGCACTTAGGAAAGGTATTAGATCTTGTACTAAGCATCCTTTGTCTAATTTTGTGTCATATTCTAATTTGTCTTCTTCCTAAGCTGCATTTAGCTCACAATTGTCTAGTATAGAAATTCCAAATAATGTACAGGAAGTGTAACACCCCGTTTTCGGAGCGCTATTAAGCAAACATTCTGACAAGAGATGACAC
Organism: Calophaca sinica; assembly: GCA_037113605.1. Lineage (NCBI taxonomy): Eukaryota > Viridiplantae > Streptophyta > Magnoliopsida > Fabales > Fabaceae > Calophaca > Calophaca sinica. The sequence goes on from CM073733.1 coordinate 65,289,823, forward strand.
ATTTTCTAAAAGGCAGAATACTCTGCTTTGTACGTTTTCCAAAAATGTAGTTCTATATTTTTTTTTAAAACAATTCCTTTAAGAAAGAATGGTCAGAGTATTACAGCGAATTTTAGAAACATGGCAGTGAACAATTAAAGACACCAAATAAACCACATTAACCATAATTATTTATTCCATCAATTCATATATGACAATACATGTCTGGAAACATAATAATCATTTTATTACAACACTGAGATGAACTACAAATATCCTATAGTTGGTCGACACGCTACACCCTTATTAGACTACTAGTAAGTTACTACAACCATAACACAAGTAGAAGCTGGACGGCTACCCACAGCTACTCCTCTCTGCAGTCCCGAATCCTCCGCTCGCTCCGCCATCTGGGTTACATTCATCAATTGAAAGAACCACTGGCAAGGGTCAACGTCTCAATAAATCAGGGAATAACAAATCATAACAATAGGCAAAACAACTATATGCACAAAACTCAAGACGCAACTCAAGACTCTCTCAAAACTCAACTCAAGACTCATAATCTCACGACACTTGACAATTTTCGGAATGTAACGCCGATCCATCAACTGAAAGTCAGTCATAGCCTTGGGCTCTCCGCTCACCCTAGAACATTCAGCTTAGGTTCCTTGACTCTACGACGCCAAGCTAATCTGTCGAAAAACCAGCCGGAGCCGTTTAGGGGATCCTAGCACCCTAGGTTAATCAGATCAAAGCTCAAAAACGTCATGATACTCGACGACTCGACTAAACTCTCGCACTTCAATGAATAAGTCGCCGTATACGATAATTCAAGAAGCAATTGAATAATTATTTAACCGCATATCAAATAATATTCACGCCAAGCTCAAAACAGTACGAACAGTTCAGCAGTATAAGCAATTCATCTCAATCAATCACAACTCAGCACAATCAATCATATCTCAGCATACAACGACGATCAAATAACTCAGTTCATCCCTCTGCAACTTAACGGAGTTGGCAGAGAGGTAAAGCAAACAAGTGTAGGGGGTTGGGGACAGTTGCCAACCACTTGCAGACAAGCCCACTAAATAATCAGTATATCAAAAAGCAGTAAAACGAAGGGGTACAAGACCCTCACTTTGAACCCTGAGGTTCTCAGACTTCTTCACATAAATACTTGAAATTAAATTCCTATCAATCTCTAAAGTTGCCCTTACACATAAACATATAAACATAACCCTAGATATGTCTAGAAGTAGCCCTTACCGAACTCCAAACCACGCGTCTACGTACTCCGCGATTCTACGCCACACGGTCTCGGATCACTCAAGCCTATTACACAAAGCAAGTTTAGCATAATCTAAAGACTTAGTTCTATATCCTTAGGCTCTTAAAACCTAAGACCCTTTTCCTAACCAAAACACTCACACTTAGAAACATAATTTAGAATACTAGTCTTTAATAAATTACATACCCATGGAACATATTTTACTAACTAATTTAAAGAGTAGATTTCCAAAACTAGAACCATTTCTTGAAAAAAAAACGAAAACATAGTACGTTATTATTTTTCTTGAAAGCTAAAGGCAAGAAACAACCTCAATTAATCATTTCTTTTCTCAAATACTAAAACAAGGCTCCACTTGGTTTCTTGATTCTCAAAGAGCCCAATTTACCTTATGTGTTTCATAGCCTAAAATCCTAGACAACTCTCAAATTCAATCCAAATCACTTTCTAAATTTTTTTCCAAAGTCCATACAATTCTTAAACACCTAAATACAATTAATTCAAATGATAGAAGCATAAAAATATTTGCCTCCCAAGCTTTGATAGCTCGCGGCCATACTCCCCTTTTTCCCAAAAAAATTTGCAATCTTACAACTAGTTAAGCAACATCATTCTATATCTAAACTCTTTCACAAAACAACAAATCCTTTCCAAAACATAAGCCTAATCAAGACCCAAATCTATTTCAAACCTCTTCCAAGAGTCAAGGGTTTTCACAAATTTTCACCATTCCTTGATTCCAATCAAATTTAGCAATTACAACAACAATAACAACTAATAATAAACAAGAGCCACCAATCAATTTGAAGATTCACTTGAGGAATCCCATACCCCTTCCCTTAGTTCATTTAACCTAGGGTTTGTAGAAATTGGGGGAAATAATGTTCATCTTCCTCTTGATCATTATCAATACGAAATAGAACTATTAAACAAGAATTAAACAAGGAATTTAAAGAAACAACACCTAATTTCTTACCCAAGGCCACGGTTCTTTTGAGGGAAAGGGAAGGAAGTATTTTGGTCTCAAACCCTCACTCACAAGACCAACATCTAGCACTAAAATGGAGGAGAAAATTGAAAGGAATGGTGGTGTTCATGGTGGGGAAGGTCACGACTGTTCTTGAGAAAGGGGAAGGGAAGACCTGATCAAACCAACACTTAGTAATTAAAAGAAGAAAGAACAAAATGAGTGAGAGTGGGGGAAGATGCTTCGGCTGGAATAAGGGTGGAAAAAAAAGAAATAAGCTTGACTTCCTTTCTTGCTCTCACACTATCACACTTAGGAAGGAAAATAAAATGAAGGGGGGTTGAAGAAGGAGCTGCGTTGGTACTTAAGGAGAGGGAAGGAAAAAATAAAATGATGGCTTAAGAAGGAGGGCCACGGTCAGGGAATAAAAAGAAGGAGAGAATTATGTGGCTTTTGCTTTCATTATCACTTAGATATATAACTAGTAGGAATTAAAATAATGATGGAATGAGAGAGGAGGAAGGAATCACGCTGATTCCAGCAGAGAGAGGTAGGGAAAATAAATAAATAAATGTGGTAATTTACTTGGTCAATAATGAATTAGGAAAAAAAATACCAAATAATAAACCACCAAAAGTGTGACACCTCTCTTAAAAGTAAGATTCTAATCCTATCACCTAATCTAGTCTATCTAATCTCTCATCTCTCATGATTACCCTCTAATCCTGGAGTCCTAAGTGTATTAAAAACACGGCGTCGAATAATCGCGTTACCGATTAATTCTTTGTCGAAATTAATTTACCGAGAAATTAATTCACCGCATGATAAAATATTATCATAAATAATAAAAACAATATAAAACACTCAAAAATATTCACATTACGATTCGATTTTCATCGAAATTGGTGTTTGTTTAAAATTTTATTGACAGGTTAATTCCTAAATTTAATTTCATCTTGATTTAATTCAATCATTTTCTTAGTAAACAAAAATACGCGTTATCGCGTCAAACAGAAAACTTATATATTAAGTACAATTGATGAATTCACCTTAAAAGCAGCATACGTCTACGCTGTCTATTAATTTAAATTGACATCATGAATAATAATTATTTATAATAAATAAATTATTCAAAATAAGTCAGAATAATTTTCCGTACTCTCAATAAATCATTGAGGTGATTAATCTCTATGACTTATATTCAAGTATTCAGGATTTTATTGCTAAAATGATTTTTTTTAAATTTGGGATGTTACAATACCACCCCCCTTAAAATAGTTTCGTCCTCAAAACTACACAGATAGTAAAATACGAAAAATTACTTTACTTAAATCCATAAAATAATTTGCACAATAAGCATTCACCATACTTATTATTATACGTAGTACTATAATATTTATACCTACATAGTATAGCATGCAATAATAACAATCACAAGGCATACACGTATCGCACACGGTAAAGTAAACGTAGTTAGTGGACGAAAAATTCCTTATGACTGACTGATGCTTCATTCTCGATCACGACATCTGTTCATTCACGATTCACTATCACGCTCACGAACACGAACACAGATACGAACACGAGCTCGACCACAGTTACGTGTCATTACTACGAAAATAATACTAACCTATTCACGTGCAATCACGGTTACACATAGCAAGAATATAAAAAACCACTTAAGCTTCCAAAAAGATTAAAATCCCTTCCTTAAATCACATGTTTTTCCTAAGAAAATTTCTCCACCTCTGGAAAATCACTTAAACGAAGGTTGATGGAAAAAAATTTTACGTAAGACTCAACCATTCTCAAAGACAACAAAGTTCCTTTGAGATTAGGTCCTCATCGTCTCAAAATCATCACTCAAATTTCAATTAAGGACTAAAGTACTCTCAATTTTAAATCAACAACTCATTCTCTCTAAAATCCTTTTAGATCAACGTTCTAAAAAGTATACATCTTTATCAATGAAATTACTAACTATTAAGTGGTAAAATTGAAAATTCTGTTTAGTAGTACTTTACAGTTGAAAGATGCTAAAAAAAGATTGAAATAACACCTCTAGACACGTTACAACTTACTCAAAATTTTTAGAAACAAACTTTTAACCTAAACAATAGGAAATTATTCTCTTCCAAAAACTTAGCACAAGTATTAAGCTTCTAAAATAACAATTTATCAAGAACTAACATATTAACCGAGTAAAACTTGGATTAACAATTAAAATTACTATTCACTCTCACGGGTTTAATGAACTTCAACGACACAAATAAAGGTTTTGCACACAATTTCCAAATCCTTTCGAGCAACAAAACTCATACTAAAATTAAAACGTTTCAAAACTAAACATTTTCCAGGGCTTCACCTTGTTTAAGAACCACAAGAATTTCTTTAAACAGCGGGTGTTTCATGGCCTTAAAATACCAGGAAAACTTAACAACAATTATGCTGAAGCCATTTTCCTACAATTTAAATAAATCAACCCAAAATTTCAAATCCCTAAGGTTATCTTTCTATCATCACTCAGTTCAAGTTCAAGGATTAACAAACCAGCTCTTTTCTAAATCGAACACAAGATAACAATACTAAAGATTTTTCTTGATCAAACATAAAACAACAACCAATTCCACACAGCTTTTTAACAAAGGAGTAATAATAAAACCTTTCTCTACCATTCCTATATTAAGACTAACACAAAACTTCCAAGAATTTAGTTAGAAAAATTTGAAATTAAATCTCACACATAGTATATGTGGTCACGGGTTCATACTTCCGATAATACACACCAAAACTTGTTTTTTCTTTTTTTTTTTTCCAAAAGAAAATAAGATCAGGTACATTTCCCAACAAAACAAGATAAAAATAAGGTAGAAGACATTCCTGAACCCGAGATTGACTAGAAATTTTGGCAAATATCTTTTACTGTAAAAGGAGAACAAACCTTCCTAAACTTTTACCACGAAATTATAATTTAACAAAATCGTCTAAAAACTAAGAACCATTCTTGACAAGATCATTAACAAACAATATAGGAATTGAAAACAAAAATTAAAATACTTACCTAGAGCTCCTCTAAGAACTCGCGGTGCTAAGACATTAACAGAAGCAGAACATTAACACCCTCAGTATTATCAACATTAACAATAGCTCCCACATCAACAAGTAACAGGAAACGAAAAGGGGATCTTTCTCCCAAATCATCCTAAGGCTCTCGGTTTTCTAATAGGGAAGTAGAAGGAAATGCAACTCTCTAAGCCTCTCAAGATCCCTCACACTACCCACCACCACACGGTTTTGTATATTTATGAGGAAGGTTGAAGAAAATAGGCTTCTGGAGCATGAGTGGCTTACGCCGCACCCAAGGGGAAGGACAAAGGGAATCAATTTTCTTTCCACTCAATCACTCCCCACTAGACCAATTATTCCCCCACTTTTTTCTTTTCATTCGTGGCTGACAGGGCAACAAGAGGATCATCCAAAACCTCTTTTTTTTTTTTACCAGGAGTGGCCGGTCTCGGCCCTAGAGGAAAGAAGGAAAAAGGCTCACAAAAAGGTTGGTCTAAGTCCACATCATCCACTAACACTAAGGCTAAATGGAATATGCTCTGCTCCACCTATTGTGGACGAGTAACCAGTCACGTAAGGAAGAGAAATGGAAAATGAGTCATCCCACTATGCTTGGCTCATCTTATAGGATAATCTCCCATGACTCAAAAGAATAAGGATAGGGTTTGGTAAAAATGTTTGGTACTACCCATTACTAGATGGACAAGTCATCACGCACTACGTTACTACCGGCAATTCCCACCATCCCTCTAGATTCCATTTAACTAGGTCAAATGGATCTCACCCGAATTAAATTGTCATAAGGCATTTAATTAAGGCTTGCTAGAAAGAAATTGCATATGATACTTTCCTTGGAAAATAAGAATATGCCCCCACAAATAATAGGCACACAATCAGTCACACATATTCACAGCAGTGCAAGAATAGACTACTGCAAAAACACAAATGTTAGTGGAAACCATGTCACATTCAGAAAATCATGAAATATTTTTTTTTTACTTTCAAATTTAGTACGTATCAAAATAATTCAAACATCAACGATGTGGTTTATATCTAGAACCACTAATATTTCAGAGATCCCACTAAGCAATAATATTAAAAATGAACATAAATATAATAACAATGTTTCCTGTACAATCCCGGAATTTCATTTCTTATTTCCCGAAGGACTTAAGGGAGTCGTGGTGACGGAGGTCAACAAATCTCATGGTCTCTGCAACTTACTCTTCTCACTGTTGTCCCAGCAGTTCACATTGATTCTTCGTAGTAGTCCGTTGAGCAACAACAACTGTCATCCCTGCCACAGCTTCGGTCGCCTGAATCTTCTGATCCATCACTTAAACTATCAGTTCTAACAGAGAGGGTTACTAGTCTCTGAGATATTGGATTCTCACAAGGTTTTTCAACCTCATTTCGCGTGTCACAGCACACATTGTTTTCGATTAAGAAACAATTTCAAACAATTACAAGTAGAATTACTGTACTTGAGGAACAAGCACACAAGCATGGTTTGACTCACAAGAAGACACGGTATGACCTCTAGCTCTACGAAACCCAACACTTGGCCAACTATAATTTCCCAACTCACAGTCCGGTTAGAACCAAACCGCTCTGATACCACTAATATAACACCTCGTTTCCGGAGCGCTATTAAGCGAACATTCTGACAAGAGTTGACACATTTTCTGAAAGGCGGAATACTCTGCTTTGTACATTTTCCAAAAATGCGGTTCTATAATTTTTTTTAAAACAATTCCTTTAAGAAAGAACGGTTAGAGTATTACAGCGAATTTTAGAAACATGGCAGTGAACAATTAAAGACACCAAATAAACCACATTAACCATAATCATTTATTCCATCAATTCATATATGACAATACATGTCTAGAAACATAATAATCATTTTATTACAACACTGAGATGAACTACAAATATCCAATAGCTGGTCGACACGCTACACCCTTATTAGACTACTAGTAAGTTACTACAACCATAACACAAGTAGAAGTTGGATGGTTACCCTCAGCTACTCCTCTCTGCAGTCCCGATTCCTCCGCTCGCTCCGCCATCTGGGTTACATTCATCAATTGAAAGAACCCTTTGGCAAGGTCGACTTCTCAATAAATGGGGAATAACAAATCATAACAATAGGCAAAACAACTATATGCACACGGCCTTTCGAGGCGCAACTCAAGACTCTCTCAAAACTCAACTCAAGACTCATATTCTCACGACACTTGACAATTTCCGGAATGTAACGCCGATCCATCCACTGAAAGTCAGTCGTAGCCTTGGGCTCTCCCCTCACCCTAGAACATTCAGGTTAGGTTCCTTGACTCTACGACGCCTAGCTAATCTGTCGAAAAACCAGCCGGAGCCGTTTAGGGGATCCTAGCACCCTAGGTTAATCAGATCAAAGCTCAAAAACGTCATGATACTCGACGACTCGACTAAACTCTCGCACTTCAATGAATAAGTCGCCGCATACGATAATTCAGGAAGCAATTGAATAATTATTTAACCGCATATCAAATAATATTCACGCCAAGCTCAAAACAGTGCGAACAGTTCAGCAGTATAAGCAATTCATCTAAATCAATCACAACTCAGCACAATCAATCATATCTCAGCATACAACGACGATCAAATAACTCAGTTCATCCCTCTGTAACTCAATGGATTTGGCAGAGAGGCAAAGCAAACAAGTGTGGGGGGTTGGGGACAGCTGCCAACCACTTGCAGACAAGCCCACTAAATAATCAGTATATCAAAAAGCAGTAAAACGAAGGGGTACAAGACCCTCACTTCGAACCCTGAGGTTCTCAGACTTCTTCACATAAATACTTGGAATTAAATTCCTATCAATCTCTAAAGTTGCCCTTACACATAAACATATAAACATAACCCTAGATATGTCTATAAATAACCCTTACCGAACTCCAAGCCACGCGTCTACGTACTTCACGATTCTACGCCGCACGGTCTTAGATCACTCAAGCCTATTACACAAAGCAAGCTTAGCATAATCTAAAGACTTAGTTCTATATCCTTAGGCGCTTAAAACCTAAGACCCTTTTCCTAACCAAATTAAAACACTCACACTTAGAAACATAATTTAGAATACTAGTCTTCAATAAATTACATACCCATGGAACATATTTTACTAACTAATTTAAAGAATAGATTTCCAAAACTAGAAGCATTTCTTGAAAAAACTAAAACATAGTACATTATTATTTTCTTGAAAGCTAAAGGCAAGAAACAACCTCAATTAATCATTTCTTTTCTCAAATACTAAAACAAGGCTCTACTTGGTTTCTTGGGTCTCAAAGAGCCCAATTTATCTTATGTGTTTCATAGCCTAAAATCCAAGACAACTCCCAAATTCAATCCAAAACATAAGCCTAATCAAGACCCAAATCTATTTCAAACCTCTTCCTAGAGTCAAGGGTTTTCACAAATTTTCACCATTCCTTGATTCCAATCAAATTTAGCAATTACAACAACAATAACAACTAATAATAAACAAGAGCCACCAATCAATTTGAAGATTCACTTGATGAATCCCATACCCCTTCCCTTAGGTCATTCAACCCAGGGTTTGTAGAAATTGGGGGAAATAATGTTCATCTTCCTCTTGATCATTATCAATACAAAATAGAACTATTAAACAAGAATTAAACAAGGAATTTAAAGAAACAACACCTAATTTCTTACCCAAGGCCACGGTTCTTTTGAGGGAAAGGGAAGGAAGTATTTTGGTCTCAAACCCTCACTCACAAGACCAACATCTAGCACTAAAATGGAGGAGAAAATTGAAAGGAATGGTGGTGTTCATGGTGGGGAAGGTCACGGCTGTTCTTGAGAAAGGGGAAGGGAAGAACTTGATCAAACCAACACTTAGTAATTAAAAGAAGAAAGAACAAAATGAGTGAGAGTGGGGGAAGATGCTTGGCTGGAATAAGGGTGGAACAAAAAGAAATAAGCTTGACTTCCTTTCTTGCTCTCACACTATCACACTTAGGAAGGAAAATAAAATGAAGGGGGGTTGAAGAAGGAGATGTGCTGGTGCTTAAGGAGAGGGAAGGAAAAAAATAAAATGATGGCTTAAGAAGGAGGGCCACGGTCAGGGAATAAAAAGAAGGAGAGAATTATGTGGCTTTTGCTTTCATTTTCACTTAGATATATAACTAGTAGGAATTAAAATAATGATGGAATTAGAGACGAGGAAGGAATCACGCTGATTCCAGGAAAGAGAGTTAGGGAAAATAAATAAATAAGTGTGGTAATTTACTTGGTCAATAATGAATTAGGAAAAAAAATACCAAATAATAAACCACCAAAAGTGACACATCTCTTAAAAGTAAGATTCTAATCTCATCTCCTAGTCTAGTCCATCTAATCTCTCATCTCTCATGATTACCCTTTAATCCTGGAGTTCTAAGTGTACTAAAAACACGGCGTCGAATAATCGCGTTACAGATTAATTCTTTGCCAAAATTAATTTACCGAGAAATTAATTCACCGCATGATAAAATATTATCATAAATAATAAAAACAATATAAAACACTAAAAAATATTCACCTTACGATTCGATTTTCATCGAAATTGGAGTTCGTTTAAAATTTTATTGACAGGTAAAACTGCCCGGTAATTCGAAACGCGACGAAACTTCGTTAGAATTTTTCGACGATATTCGAACCATGAATTAATATGAAATATTAATTCCTAAATTTAATTTCATCTTGATTTAATTCAATCATTTTCTTAGTAAACAAAAATATGCGTTAACGCGTCAAACAAAAAACTTATATAATAAGTACAATTGATGAATTCACCTTAAAAGCAGCATACGTCTACGCTGTCTATTAATTTGAATTGACATCATGAATAATAATTATTTATAATAAATAAATTATTCAAAATAAGTTAGAATAATTCCCCGTATTCTCAATAAATCATTGAGGTGATCAATCTCTATTACTTATATTCAAGTATTCAGGATTTTATTGCTAAAATGATTTTTAAAAAATATTTGTGATGTTACAGGAAGCTCTAAAAGTTCCAAAGTGGAAGGAAACTGTTCTTGAGGAGATGGGAGCTCTTGAGAAGAATAACACTTGGAGTGTTCTGAACTTGCCAGCTGGAAAAAAAACAGTAGGTTGTAAATGGGTCTTCACTGTGAAGTTCAACTCAGATGGATCCGTGGATAGATACAAGGCTCGGTTAGTGGCCAAAGGGTTCACTCAGACCTATGGCATAGATTATTCAGAGACTTTTGCTCCTGTTGCAAAACTAAACACTGTCAGAATCCTTTTATCCCCTGTCGCCAACTTAGATTGGCCGTTGCATCAACTGGATGTGAAGAATTCCTTCCTTAACGGTGACCTAGAGAAAGAAGTATACATGGATGTTCCCCCTGGATTCAAAGAAAAAATTGGGTCAAATGTGTGTAAATTAAGAAAAGTACTCTATGGACTCAAACAGTCTCCAAAAGCATGGTTTGACAGGTTCACCAAATCTATGAAGAAACAGGGATACAACCAAGGACAGGCTGATCACACACTATTCACAAAATTTTCTTCTAATGGGAAAATTGTTGTACTAATTGTCTATGTTGATGATATTGTTCATACAGGGGATGATGTAGTAAAGATGGACAGACTGAAGAGAAATTTGGCAAAGGAATTTGAAATCAAGGATTTTGGAGCAATAAAGTATTTTCTTGGCATGGAGGTTGTGAGATCAAAGAAGGGAATTGTGGTTTCCCAGCGAAAATACATTACGGATCTTTTAAAAGAAAGCTGGAATGAGTGGATGCAGAACCGGTGATACCCCGTGGACCCAAATGTGAAACTTTGGGAGAAAGGGAAAGTCCTGTTGATATTGGAAGACACCAGAGGTTAGTTGGCAAGCTAATCTATTTGTCCCATACCAGACCTGATATTGCCTTCCCTGTGAGTGTTGTAAGCCAATTTATGCACTCTCCATATGAAGAGCACCTTGAGGCGGTCTACAGAATTTTGAGGTACTTGAAGGCCAATCCTGGGAAGGGCCTGTGTACTTTAAGAGAGTAGTGAGAGGAATGTTGTCGCCTTTACTGATGCAGGTTGGGCTTGGTCAGTTATTGATAGAAAATCAACCTCTGAATATTGCACCTATGTGTGGGGAAATCTGGTAACTTGGAGAAGCAAGAAACAAAGCGTGGTTGCTAGAAGTAGCGCTGAGGTTGAATTTAGAGCAATAGCCCAAGGTATACAGGAAGGAATATGGATCTATATAATCATGAAAGAACTCAAGATGGAGGTTGATCTCCCATTGAAGTTATTCTGTGACAATAAAGCAGCAATAAGCATAGCTCACAATCCCGTCCAGCATGATAGAACCAAGCACATTGAGATTGATCGAAACTTCATAAAGGAGAAACTAGAAGCTGACATTATCTGAATTCCTTTTGTGACTTCCAGCCAACAGACAGCTGACATCCTGACCAAGAGCTTAGCACGACCCACCTTTGAGAATTTGTTAGGCTTGATCAATATCTATGCACCAACTTGAGGGAGGGTGTAGAAGATTCGATTAGAATTATCTGATTTTATTTTGATTTTATTCCCTTTAATTGTCATTGATTGCATTGATTACATTAGGTTTTATTTTCCTTATTTCTCTTTTTGTAATCTCTCTATAAAAGAGACCCTAATTCTATGAATAAAATATACAGAGCAATTTAGTTATGTTTTCAATGAGTGGCTATTGCAGATTTTTCATATGAGCAAGGGTTTTTTGGTAATGTATGGGAAAGGGTTTAGGAAAACAATCTGTCTTCCTGGTGAGAAAAATAAAATTTGAAGACTATATACAAAAGAAGACTTGGTGATTATTTTTAGATTATTTTAAAATTAAAATATCTATTATAAATGTGTATAACATTGTTAATGATATATTCTTGCTCCATCTCACATTTCAAGTTGTAATTTGCATGTTCCAGCAAATAAGTTAGCTTTGGATTATTTGCTTCAAACCATATGTTATGCCTTCTAACTCTTGTATTCCTCATCTTTTTATTGATTTGGGTGTTTTGTAGATTGAAGCAATCACAAGAAGAATCTTGTGGATAAAGGCTAAAGATCATAAAGCAAAAGTTCTTGTATTTTCAAGTTGGAATGATGTACTTGATGTATTGGAACATGCCTTTGCCGCCAATAACATCACCTACATCCGGATGAAGGGAGGCATGTATAGTATCCATCTCATTACTACTCTCCGGTCTCAAATACAAGCAAAAGTCAAAATGTATTTAGACCAAATTTGGACCAAATGCATTTTGACTTTTGCTTATATTTGAGACCGGAGGGAGTATTTCTTTATTTATTTGAGTATTTATGTTGGACACTTGTTCTATATCGTTGGGTAGCTTTTTGTAACATCCCGTTTCCGGAGCGCTACTGTGCAACCCAATCTAATGCTGAAAACATTTAATGTTTGTATGCTTTCAACAAAGAGTACTCTTCTGTCTTTTGCAATGGAAAATAGGAGTATTTTTTTTTTCTTTTTTTTTCCTTTGAAACCCTTTTCAAAAATAAGACATAAAGAGTACTACAATTTTCTAAATAATGCAAAATCAGTCTTTTACAAATATCAGAGTGTAACGCATCACAATCAATACTTCTCATAACATAAAACATAACATAATCGTTTTGCCTTTGGCGAGGTTTTACGAAATAGAGTAATTACAAACCAACAAAGACAAAACCTAAGCTAAGTTGGCCAACAAGCTGTAACTCTTCTTGAAGCTTGATTCGGCAAGATCAAAACACGAAACATTAGAGGAATCTTCCCCCAGCTCGATCTTCAGCGCTCTTGGAAAGGCAGCTGCGGCGACTATGGAGCTCTATCTGGAAGTGACATCCATAGGGATATCCAATCCAACAACAGTGCAAGGGTAAATTCTTTGTCCACGAGTTTATCATAGGCTATGTCGCATGCAAACAATATATACATAGATAATACAACAACAAGCTTTTATATACATATACATACTTAATAGACCGCATACATCATCATGGTATATCAAGCATTGCATGTGAGCAGACAATTCAACTAACAGATCAACAATCAAGTCACCACAATATCAAATAATTGCATGTGAGCAAGCAAATCAACCAATAGATCAACAATTAAGTCACCACAATATCCAACAATTGCATGTGAACAACAATTCTATCAACAGATCAACGATCAAGTCATCACATATCATAAATGTGGTTAGCTATGCATGCCAATGAAGTATGACAAGTTGTGTATACACTTGCAGCCTTAATAGGTCAGCAGTATGACGAGGAATTTATTTCCCAAAGTCCAAACAAGATAGCCACACATTAGGCAATGCAGTGTCAACTCGTCTTTTGAAGTCTTTAAGACAAATCAAACGCTCCGAGTGTCGCTGCTCAACGGTCAGTATGCATCCAAACAAATTCTTCAATATGGCATGCTCACCGTAGGGAGCGCCCGAGTAATGTTTTAACTAATCAATACGGATCGACAAACTTCAACTATGTTTCACATTCGAAAAGGTGGAGGGAACTCAAAGTTTAAGCACTACAATGAGCATCCCATACTACTCAAGTAATGCCAGGTATTCTTCATCACTTGCGATGGCGAGATGATGAGAAATACCCTTAGAGGTCAAACACGAGGACACTAGGTCCGGTGTTCAAGCTGCGGAGCAGCTAATCTTATTCTTAGATCAAAACTCTAGGCATGTAATGCGGAACACTAGGCTCAATTTTTAGGTTGAGTTACTAGGCGCGCCATACGGAACACTAGGTCAATCCTTAATCAAGAAAATCGCGCATAAGCGGGACATTAAGTCGGCCACAGGACACATGGCCCATATGCTCAATAGGAACACTAGGTTCCCTATATTTTATTCTTTCGTAATCTCGATATTTGAAATCTCTTTCTCAGTTCTTGTATCACTCCTATGTATTTGAAAATACTTTTTAACTCTAGGTCGTTGAAACTCTAGTTGTGCTAAAAAATATGCTAGGATAATTCCCAAACACATTACTTAACTCAACCGTTTTCAAAATTTACAATGTTTTCTTTTTAAAAGAACCTCTTAAACAACTTCTAACCCTCTGATCCATAAAGCGTGTTTGTACACTGACTTATTTTAGAAGATACCTTTAGTTTACCATTAAAACATTTCTCGGCTCATGAAATCGCATCAGACTTACCGTTGTAAGTCGTCAAACCAATAACAGTCGATCAACACATTATTAATTAATCCATTATCATCAACAATATCTTGCATATTCCAATCAATATCAAGTTCCATTTAAATCCAACATGATTCAAGGAAAAACAACACAAATCATAATGCCTCACAGGGCCAAGAACATGCTACAACATTTCAGACAACATATAACAATTCAGTAAGCTGCAACCTGCTACATACTTTCCCCAATTTCAAGTCCAATCAAATCAATCAAACATGATTTAAGTCACACAATACTATTCAGTCTTGCCACACAGGGCCAAATCAATACACAATAATTCATGCTACAACATCTCAACAACACATAGTAATACTACAAGTACTACCACACAATTTAATCAAACATCAAACTAACCAACACACAAGGCGAAAAGCCCAAACTCATTATATAAGAATTTCCCTTACCTTGGGCGCTTTAACAATCCACGCTAGGTAATTCGAAACTATCGTCAAGTCGCACCTCGCGCGTACCTTAAGCACGAATCTTAACAACACAAACTTAATACAATTAGACCCCAAAAATACAAATCCTAGATCCCTAGGACAGCCACGGTTTTAGGTCCCTAAAAGGCCTAAGAATTACTCACTTAATCCCATATGGTTCACATCTAGTCACATAACATGATACAAGTTCAAGTCATGCAAATTTTCAAACTTTTACTAACTCTACACACTTAGAAAATACCTAAACCAAAATTTACCAATTGGAATAGTGTTTTTACCAAATGAATAGTGTTTTGCCAACTTTGAATCACCTTTTAAAACACTAAAACAGGTCACAAAATTTTAGAAACAACTTCATTATAAGTTCAAAACAATTCTTGTAACATAACCCAAATCATTTACTAAAATCAAGCTTCTTTGAAAAGCTTTGCTAAATCAAATCATCAACCATTTTTAGAACTACTTTTAAGCATAAAACAAGTCAAGAACAAGTTACAAAACTCCCTTAGAGGCCACGGTTTCTAGGGTTCAAAAGCAATTCCAATTTTTTAAATCTTTAACTCCTAAATCATACAAACTTTGGTACATCCAAACATCTTACCAAAATCAAATTTCTTTACCACTTTAATACGATTAAAACCAAGCTAGAACACCCTCAAAATTAGTTTTTAAACCACTGTTTTGAGACTCACAAAACAGTCCCCAAATTCATTTTGTTTCAAACAATTTTTCAAAGCTTTAAACTTACAAATCCTTATAGATTTAAAGTCCTAACCAAGAACCAATTTCTTAAACACTTAACACACTTTAAAAACAATTTAAAACATCATCAAAACCATGTAAAATTGCCACGGTCTCCAGCCCCAAAAATTAACCAAATTAATTTCTCAAAACTTTGTAAAACATGCATAAAAGACTAGTTGCAAACATACTACTCAAAACCTTCCAAGAACCAACTCCAAAACCACAAAAACAAGTCAAGATCAAGCCCCCCTAACAGCCCCTAGGCTCGGCCAGAAATCAAGAGTTAGGGTTTCAAATGTTCAACATCAAGAACAAGCTTAATCTAGGTGGAAATGAAGGATCTATGAAATATACAAGCTAATACATCAAGATTTAACAAATTCTAAGCAAAACAACTCCAAAATCATTGAGATCTCATCCATGACATCCATGAGAAGAGGAAAGTGATCAAGAACACTTACCAACAAGATTTGAGATGATGGATCAAGGATTAAGAACAAGGATTGAAAGTTGTAAGCTTAAACACCAATTTCCTTCAAGAATCAACACTAAAATCATGAGGAACAACACTAATACCATGAAAACCCAACCATGGCAGCCATGAAGAAAAGGAAAATAAGCTTGTCACAATGATGGAGATGATTGAACAAGAAGGAAGGAGAAAGGATTAGGATTTAGCTTCCAAAATCACAAGATTAAGCACCTAAATCAACTTTCTCTTTCTAGAATTTTTTCCAAGCTTTCCAACAATGGAAAAAGTGAAAGAATGATGTCTAGTTCAGCTAGGGAGCCACGAAAATTTTGGGGACAAGGATGGAATGAATTTGTTCATTTAGTTAGGAATTAACCAAACTAGTTACAAACTAACTACGCTAACTAACTACAATTACATAACCACCAATCCTATGCCTACACTTGTCAAGGAAGGTTCTAAAGGATGATGTTTAGCTCCCCTAGTTGCTGGATGCATCTCCCCTCATCCCAAAATATCTAGATATTTTGTTTCGTCGCGTTCTCGCTCAATATGGTGCGCGGCGTTACGCGTATATTAGGGTTTTTCTACCAAAAACTCCAAAAATAAATCTAATAAATTATTCTATAATCAAAAATTATTAATCAACCAAAATTTCCCTAAAAATTTTAGAAGTATTTCTATGAATGTTGTTTTCTCGATTTACGAGCTAAAACGCTACCGTAATGCAGTTCTGTGCGTAGAAAACACCCTATATTTTTCTGATGCCCAAAAATTTCAGAAAAATTTTCAATAAATCCTAAATATTGGAAAATACTAAGATCTCAAATTTGGATCACGTTTGGGCATGTTTCGGTTAGAAACTCACCCAATACCCTAGTTACGGCAGAATTCGATAGAATTCTCGCAGCGTAATAAAAACTGTAAATTAGTGAGGATCACTAATTTCAATTTCTCTTATCAACTAGATATTATTCAAACAATAAAATTATCAAGAAAAAGTCTTTAAAATAATAAAATTCATATTAAATATGACATAAAACCAACAATTAATAAAATAGCTCAACGTCAAAAATTTAAACTGTGACTTAAAAATACTTATTAAATTCTGAAAATTGTTTCTCATTCAATAAAATAATTTTCTTTAATCAAACAACAATTTTTTACATTTTTCAAGATTAATTCATATTAAAACAGTATACGTCTACACCGTCTGTTAATCTGAATTAATTACTAAAACAGTGAATTGTTTACATCAAATGTAGCAGCTCTTTGTACTTTTCATAAATCATCAAGGTGATCAATCTCTATGATTTATTTCTAAGTAGTCGGAACTGTAAAATAATTTTCACAAAAATTGGGATGTTACAATTTTCTATCACTTCAACTTTATGCTGTAACTTAACGCATCTCAATTGTTTTATTTTTTAGAGAAATATCTAATTCCAAATCTTGTTCTGTTTTCAACATTATAATACACAAATTTTTGCTCTGGATTACTCCCTCCGGACTCAAATATAAGCAAAAATACTTAATTTCACACTGATTAAGGATGTTAGTTAAATTCATTTAATTTTTTTATTTCATATAAAAAATGAACTATACCTCCTAAACTACCCTTAATCATGGGGTGCATGACATTCTCTTTGAAAATAAAAGTTGAATTAACTTGAGAGTATTTTTGGAATGATGACATTAAATAGAGTTGAATTAGTTGAAATTTTCTTATATTTTGGTCCACTAAAATTGGTCATTTTTTGCTTATATTTGATTCCGGAAGGAGCATTTTCTTATGGAGCCATGTAGGCTTTTATGTCAGTTAATGATCTAGGTAGGTCTTAGACAATCTGCCACTTTCGATTTCATTATACTGAATCTTATTTATTGTTGTGAATCTGTGAGTTCAGAAAAGCACAAGTTGCCATCAGCCAATTTAGAGGGAAACTGAATGGCACAAAAGGATGTGAGAAGTCAGAACCAAAATCCATTCAGGTGTTATTGCTTTTAATCCAACATGGAGCCAATGGCATCAATCTTTTGGAAACACAGCATGTGGTCCTTGTAGAGCCATTACTCAATCCAGCTGCTGAAACACAAGCAATCAGTCATGTACATCGTATCGGACAAAAAAATAAGACCCTCATTCATCGTTTCATAGTAAGTCTCTCTCTCTCTCTCTCTCTCTCTCTCATGCACGCCAACTCAATCATCATTAATATCTTTGAATGTGCTCTTCACTTGAATCGACTGTCGAGCATTTTCTAGTATCCATATTCTAGTTCTTTTGCTTTCAATGTTTGGATTTTAGTTGCCTCATTGTGTCTTCTGTCCCCTGTGGGTTCCTTAGTTCATATCAAAATATATCTACATTACTATAACTATGATATTTGTGGGCACTTATGGATTCAGTAGTTCCATTGATTAGCTAATATTTCTTTTTTGGAGAGACAATTAAAACTAATCATTAACCAGTGTGTTTGAATAAATAGCTTAATTAAGCGTTTATTCAATAAGCACTTAATATAAGTGCTTGTTTATAAGCTAAGGGAATAAGGAGAAACACTGCATAAGCTCAGTACAGTGTTGTTAAAAATCGGACATGGCTAGGCCATGGCGGAAAAGCAGCGGATTCTGAGCAAACCGCAAGAAACGAGGCGATGGCATGTCGGATTCTGCGTGGCGGCTCGTGGCGTCTGCTTGCGTGTGGCGGCCATGGCGGATGGCACCCGTAATGGCGGAAATCCGACCCAAAATGGCAAACCCGTGCGTGTTTGGCTTTACCCGACTCATCACCCGACCCGGTTCGCTTAAATTAAAGCAAAATCCTAAATTAGAAATGATCCAATTCTCTCTCGCGCGCCGCTTCAGTCTTCTTCTCTCACCGCATCGCAGCTTCAGCCGTCTTCTCTTGCATCGCGGCTGCAATTCTCTCTCGAGTCTTGACCTTGTGCTCGCCGCGCCGTCCAACCTCGCCTCGCCGCGCTGACCAGCCTCGTCGCGCCGACCTCGTTGCCCCAATCTCCGGCGAACGGTGAACACTGGCTCTGTTTTTCATTTTTTTTCCTTCCTCTGTTTCTTTCGTTCTCTGTTTCTTTCTCTTTCACTGTTGTTCTTTTATTTTTATTTTTTTCATTCCTTTTGCACTTTTTGTTCTTTTCAGTTTTAATTTTTCATTTTAAATTTTTTTATTCTGTTTTAATTTCTTTTGGCTCTCTTATTTTTATTTCTCTGTTCTTTTTTTTTTCTTTTCTGTCTCTGTTTCTTTATGCTATTTTTTAATCTTTTCTCCCTCAAATTTTTGTTCCTTCATTTGAATAGAGGTCTATTCATTCTTTTCATCAATGGTGGGTGAAGGATCAAGTAGTCTACCACAATCAAGTAGTCAACCGCAATTAACAAGAAGTGCTAGAGCGGACCCAGGATGGAAATATTGTCATCCTCTAACTAAAGGAGACACCAATGCAATTGTGTGTAATTTTTGTAAAAAGATCACCAATGGAGGAATCACTAGAGCAAAACAACATTTAATGGGAAAGAAGAGGAATGTTGTTGTTTGCAAAAAGTGTCCACCGGACGTTAGAGAAGAGCTTCGGAAATATCTGGAACAGAAAAAAATTGAAGACAGCTTTGCAATTTCACTTGCTAGAGATCTATTTGAAAGTGAAGATGAGTTTGATATGACAGTAACACAAAATGTTAGGGGAAATAAAGGAGTAAAAGGACCAATGGATTTATTTTGTAGAAATCCAGAAGCTGCAATTGCAAAAAGAAAGAAGGAGAAATTGAGGCAAACTAGTATAAATGAAGCATGCGACAAAAAATTAACGGCTAATGTTCATCAGTCAATTGCTCGCTTTTGGTATCAAGCTGGATTGTCATTCAATCTTATTAAGTTGAAGAGCTTTGAAGAAATGGTTACAACTATCGGTTCCTTTGGTCCAAATCTGCGAATTCCTAGTTATCATGAAATTAGAGTTCCACTCCTAAACAAGGAATTGGAATTCACTGAAGAACTACTAAAAGATCATAAGGAGCAGTGGAGGAAACATGGGTGCTCTATTATGTCAGATGCTTGAACTGATCGAAAGTCTCGATCTATAATCAACTTTTTGGTGAACTCTGTTGTTGGGACGATGTTTTTGAAGTCTGATGATGCCTCTGATGTTGTGAAAAGTGGCGATCTTTTGTTTGAGATGCTTGATTCTATTGTAGAGGAGGTTGGAGAGGAAAATGTTGTTCAAGTCATCAGTGATAATGGAAGCAATTATGTTTCAGCTGGTAAGGAGTTAGAAGAGAAAAGACCTCATCTTTTTTGGACTCCTTGTGCTGCCCACTGCATTGATTTGATGCTTGAAGATATTGGAAAGCTTTCGGTGATAAAGAAGACAATTCAAAGGGGAATTAGCCTTGTTGGTTTTATCTATGGCCATACTAGTACATTGAGTTTGATGAGGCAATTCACAAACAAAAGGGAATTAGTGAGACATGCTGTTACAAGATTTGCTACATCTTATCTATCGTTAGAAAGACTTCATCAAGAAAAAACAAATCTGAGAAAGATGTTTACTTCCGAGGAATGGACCAAGAACAAGTTGTACAAGGAGGTTAAGGGGAAGCAAGCAACAAAAGTTGCCCTAATGCCTTCATTTTGGAAACATGTGGTTTACACTCTTAAAGTCATGGCGCCTCTTGTAAGAGTTCTTCATCTTCTTGATGGTGAAAGAAAACCAACCATGGGCTATATTTATAAAGCAATAGATCGGGCAAAGAGACAATCACCAAGTCCTTTAACTTGATCCAGGACAAATACAAAGATGTATTTGCAATAATTGATAAGAGATGGCAATGTCGACTTGGTAGATATTTGCATCTTCTTTGCTCACTTACTAAACCCAGTTCTTCTATAGCAACTCAAAGTTGGAGAATGATTTGAAGGTTAATAATGGGTTATATAATTGCATTACGAGATTGGTGCGAAGTGAGGAAATGCAAACAAAAATACTAATGGAGTTGCCCGTATTATAAAGTGTTGATGGTCTCTTTGGGACTAAGTTTACTGATAAATGGAAGAAAAACTCGGCTCCGGTAGAAACTATTTCTAAGAATACATTCGTAGTCTCCTGATAATATAAACTTTAAAATTCTAAGTCCTCTTCCATTTTGTAGCTCAATGGTGGAAAATGTATGGCATGGGAGCTCTACATTTACAGCAGCTGGCTATCAAGATTTTGAGCTTGACCTGCAGTGCATCTGGATGTGAACGCAATTGGAGTGTATTTGAGCAGGTAATAATCCTTCCTATCTCTTAACTCTTGATATCATAGGAAAAAAGAGGAATAGCATAAAAAACTAATTAACACTTTAATTATGTTTATATTGCAGATTCATACAAAAAAGAGGAATAGGCTTGAACATAAAAAGTTGCATGATTTGGGTTACATCAAATATAACCAATAACTCAAGCAAAGATATAATCTGAGAGATGAAATTGATCCAATTGCCCTCAATGACATTGATACATGTAATGAGTGGTTAGTGGGAGAGATGGATGATCCTGATGAAGATGTTGGGAATGATTTGGTCTTTGATGATGATCCCACACTAAATTGGCAAACTGTTTATGAGGCTTCGGGGGCTAAAGAACTTAGAACTTATACTAGGAGCAGAGCAAGGAAAAGAAAGGAAACATCAAGTGACGTCCGTGTCACAGCTGCCACAACTTCAACATCAAAGAGGCAACAAGTATCTAAGGGAAAAAGGATAATTATTGAAGTTCAAGAAGCTGAATCATTGGAACATGAGGAGAGTTCTGAAGAATCCGATGCATCTGATGAATATGTGGAAGAGGGAGATGAAGAAAAGGGAGATGATGAAGATGGAGAAGAGGAAGAAGGATATGCCCCAATAGATGATGCATTGAAAATGATTATGTTGGGGTTGAGGAAGAGGACTAGGCATTTACTTGATGTTTGATGTCTTGAAGAGTTGAACGTATGTTTCATTTTGTTGTTATTTTGATATTTGATGTCTTGAACTTAATGTTTATGGTCTTGGATTTGGTATTTTGCCATTTTGGTTATGAACTTATGATATTTACTATCAATTTAGTTCAATTGAAGCCTTATATTTTAGTTATGTAGCATTTTTTCTGCACTACAACTGTTATTCTATAATTTTTTATTTATATTTACATATCTGTGTATATATATATTGTATTTTATTCAGTCCGTAATGGCGTCCGCCATTTCCCGCAACGCAATCCTCCATTTTTCTATGGCGGATTTTTGGCTGTCCGCCATGGACCGCCATCCGCCATTGATAACGTTGGCTCAGTATAAACTGTTTCTATAAGCTGTATGGACATCTTATGAAAATAAGCTAAAAACAACTTATAGGACATATCATAAGCTAGTTTTATAGACATACACAAGTGTCTATGTCATAAGGTAAGCTTTTGTAGATGAAAATGAATCGGAATTAACTAACTCTTCTTGATGAAAAGAACATGATTTTAATATCCATGCCCATCTATGCACTTTTTTGCCTCCGTTCCAAGTTTTGTCTCACAAATTCATACATGAAGAATTGTTCTTATAATTTTGTTCTTGCATGTGTTATAGCTCCGCCGAATTCCGATGTTCAGCCATCACTCCTGGAAAACGTGATTTCGATCATCCAGAGGCAGACTCAGATGATTGAAGACCAAAATCACAGGATCGCCGCAATGGAAACTCAACATACCGCCACACACGCCACAGCGCTATCTAGATCCCGACGCAGGTCTAGGTCTCCCACCAGATCTCGTCGCAGATCTAGGTCACCATCCCGATCCGGGGAATCCAGGACCGAAGGGCGCCGTGAGGACCCCAGATCCGAAGGGTTACACCGATCCACCACCAAAAGACGCCATACCGTTGGTTCGTCGAACCATAGGCAGTCAGGCGAATGATCTCTCCCAGGGAGGGAGATGCACCGCCAATCATCCCATGCCGGCAGAACCACAGATAGGCCGCCGACTTGAAGACGCAACACTTCACATTACTCTCTGAGGAGATCGCCTACCCATCGATCTCCGTATGCATCGTCGGCCTCCAACGAAAGCGCATCACCTCGTCGCTCGAGGAGGTACGACGAAGACGATGATTTACTCCAGGCTGGCCCGTTCACTGAAGAGATAACTCTATTTCCGATCCCCCATTCGCTCGAGAAGCCTCCGACCTTCGAGCTATATGATGGGACAGGAGATCCTGATGAGCACATCGGACGGTTCGACACAATCATGAGGTACAGAAATGCTAAAGGACCAATAAAGTGCAAGTTGTTCCCCCTAACTCTGTCGAAGATCACGTTGGCTTGGTTTCAAGGACTAAAGCCGACCTCCGTCAGATCATGGGGCGAACTCAGCAAGAAGTTCACCTACCATTTCACCACTTCTCGCCCACAGCCTAAATCAGAGGCGAACCTCGCTGCATTACGATAGGGTGAAAACGAATCCTTGCGTAAACACATTGAGAGGTTCACCCAAGAGGCTATGCTAGCTAGAGGGGTCCGAGAAGATATGAAGATGTACCTCTTACAATAAGGTTTAATCAGGAAGAGCCTGTTCCACATCCACACCGGGGTCAATCTCCCGCGCGACTATACGACCTCTTGCACCGTGCCGAGAGGTTTATCGGCTATAAAGACGAGTGCAAGTTAATGGTTCAAGCGGAAATTCCGCAGGCAAGGGGATCTACCCAGCGTGCCGACCAGAAAGAGTCAAAGTCGAAAAAGGATAAAGATCCTAAGAGTTCGGTGATCAAGTTCACCGAATACACGCCATTGAACGCCTCGTGGACTCGTATCTTGGAGGAATGTTTACACACCGAATTCAAGGACGCCAGAATTAAACTTCCGAGCCGCCTAAAGACAAGGTCGGATACTGATAAAACGAAGTACTGCAAATGGCATCGTAGTAACGGACACGACACCGAGGATTGTTTCCAGGTGAAGGATGTGGTCGAGCAACTGATAAGGCAAGGCAAGTTGCAGAAGTACACCCGCGACAGTTCGGGCAGAAAAAGGTCGAGGTCTCCCCCAATGCGACCAAACGACTCATCCACAAGCCGAGATCGGAGGAGGAGGACCGATGATGAGGAGGATCATAATCAGACTGCGGCGATCGCCATGGTCATCACTGGAGGACCGAACAAACTCGGAGGCCTATCCATTAAAGCCGAAAAGAGGAAGTACAAGGACATCAACGTGGCTGTCGTGAACTCTAGCTTCCCCCCTGTCAATCACCCTAAGTTGAGTAGGCCACCCTTGGCCTTTTATGACGAAGACCTGATAGGAGGTGAGCCTAGCAAAGATATTCCTCTTTTAATTCGGGCGAAGATGGTAAATGTCGACGTGAGGAGGATCCTTGTTGATCAGGGCAGCTCGGTAGACATTATGTACAGAGGGTTGTTTGATACTCTTAAACTTTCGAAAGACCTACTCATCCCTTACTAGGGAATGGACCTACAGGGCTTCAACGGGGCAAAAAGGCTCCATTTGGATACGTCGAGTTGATGGTGACCTTCGGCACGTACCCGAAGTTTAAAACTGTCAGGGTGTAATTCTTGGTCCTCCCTTGTGACTACGATTATAACTGCATCATTGGCAGACCTACCCTAGCTGACCTCGGAGCCGTAACATCGACAATCCATTTGAAGATGAGGTTCCACATCGCCAATGGCAAGATCGTAACCCCGAATGGCTACATAGACGCGGCCAAAAGATGCTTCGAGATTAGCCTAAAGAAAACACAGGTTGACCAGACAGGAAAGATACCAGTTTCCGAGAAACGAACTTCCTCGCATGGCGTAATGTTAACCGATGTCGATTCCTATTTCGGCACCGAGGACATCAAGGTCAAGGCCAAGGATATCGGCGACCCTCTGGCTAAAGAGCTTGCGAAGAAAATAGAGAGACCCGTACCGGATGGAGAATCCTCCCATGTCCAGATAGGGAAGGAAACGTTCCGGACAACAAAGGTTACAGACGATCTCCCGGACAACAACATCGACCTGTTTGCTTGGACTGCAGACGAAATGCCCAAAATATCGCCCGAGGTAGCGTGTCACAAACTGGCGCTCAACCCTTCGGCACGCTGGGTCGCGCAGAGACGACGCCGTTTGTCTCCCGAAAAGGCCCAAGCAGCCGAGAAAGCCATTGCCGATCTCGTCAAAGCGAACTTCGTGAAAGAAGCCAAGTACATAACTTGGTTATCAAACGTGGTGCTAGTATAAAAGTCAAATGGAAAGTGGAGAATGTGTGTCGACTACACCGATTTGAACAAAGCTTGTCCTAAAGACGCATACCCACTCCCAAACATCGACAGGCTCGTCGACAACTCATCCAGATTTCAGTTTCTATCCTTTATGGATGCCTACTCCGACTACAACCAGATTCCGATGTACGAGCCCGATCAAGGGAAGACGTCGCTCGTGATCGAAGGCGCCAATTATTGCTACAAAGTTTTGCCCTTCGGTTTGAAAAATGCTGGAGCCACTTATCAGAGAATGATGAACAAAGTTTTCGAAAAACAGATCGGTCTGCTGCTAGAAGTATACATGGATGATATTGTAGTCAAAACTGTCCAGGATGAAGACCATGTCACCCACCTCGCCAAAGTTTTCTCTGAACTTTGCAAGCATAACATGCGTTTGAATCCGGATAAATGTACCTTTGGCGTAAGGGCGGGAAAGTTCCTTGGGTTTTACTTGACCGAAAGGGGAATCGAGGATAATTCGGACAAGTGTCGGGCAATCACTGATATGAAGCAACCGACCTCGAAGAAGGAGATACAGTGTCTGACCGGAATGATGGCAGCATTGACCAGGTTTATTTCAACTTCGGCACAACGCGCACTCTCATTCTTCAAACTGCTAAACAAGGAAGTCCCGTTCCAATGGACCCCTGAATGCCAAAAGGCTTTCACCCAATTGAAAGGGATTCTTTCCACACCACCGGTGCTTAGTCGACCTCAGATCGGCGAAACCTTATACCTTTATTTGGCTGTGACCAAAGAAGCCATTAGCGCCATGCCGATGAGAGATGATGCCACCGGACAGAAGCCAGTATACTTCACCAGCAAAACCCTGCAAGGGCCAGAACTGCGATATCAGCGAGTTGAGAAAATGGCTCTAGCTCTCGTCGTTTCTACACGAAGACTTCGCCAGTACTTCCTTTCTCACTGCATAGTAGTCAGAACCGATCAACCAATAAAGCAGATCCTCTACAGGCCCGATTTAGCTGGTCGGATGATAAAGTGGTCAATCGAACTCTCCGAATTCGACGTCAGTTACGAACCGAGGAAGGCGATTAAGGCTCAAACCCTAGCGGACTTCGTAGCGGAACTCACTCCACACTCTTCCTCATCGCCGGGCGGCAAGTGGAAAGTCTTTGTGGACGGATCTTCGAATCCAAAAGGAAGCGACACCGGTTTGATCTTAAAGAACGAGGACGACCTAGTTGTCGAATACTCGTTGGCGTTCGCCTACCCGACATCAAACAACCAGGCAGAATACGAGGCATGCATCGCCGGACTCACTTTCGCTCATGAACTTAGTACGACACGCGTTGTCATCCATTCTGACTTACAACTCGTAGTCTCACAAGTAGATGGAAGCTACCAGACAAAGGATCTCTTGCTGTAGAGATACCTCAGCCAAGTTAAAACTCTAATGAGTCGTTTCATTCATGTCGAGATTGTGCACGTTCCGAGGGAATAAAACGTCTATGCCGACGTTCTTTCTAAACTCGCCAGTACGAAGATTCCAACCTCCCACAGATCAGTTATTCAAGAAACACTAACCACTCCGAGTGTCCACGAAGAGCTCCCAGAAAACATACCCGAGACACCAGAGCTGCTGGAGGGCACCACCGCAACCTATGTGCACAGTTTGTCGATCTCCAATATCGACTTCGGCGATTCATTGATGACGCCGATCTTAAAACTTCTCTATTTGGGGGAAAACACCTTCGGATCCGAAAGAAGCATCCAAGCTTCGCCGGAAAGCTTGTTCGTTTTGCATCATTGAAGGGAAGTTATACCGAAGAGGTTTCTCCATGCCCCTACTGAAGTGCCTCGATACATCGGGAGCTTGATATGCGTTGGCAGAAATCCATGAAGGTATATGTGGTCAGCACTTAGGCGGGAGGACACTAGCAAAAAAAGCACTAAAAGCAGCCTATTATTGGCCTACCATGGAGGTCGATGCTAAGGAATACGTGAAAAAATATGACAAGTGCCAGAAGCATGCAGATGTACACACCGCACCCCCTGCCGAACTTACTACCTTGTCTTCCCCGTGGCCGTTCGCCTGGTGTGGAATCGACATTCTGGGGCCTTTCCACTTGGCACCAGGTCAGATAAAATTCCTTGCAATGGCGGTGGATTACTTCACGAAATGGGTGGAAGCCCAGCCTCTTGCGAAGATAATCGCAAAAAACCTCACCAAGTTCTTCAACTCTCAAATCCTCACAAGATTCAGGATTCTCGAAGTCGTGGTAACCGACAACGGCTCGCAGTTTATCGATCAGCATTTTCAAAAAACACTCACAGACCTCAGTGTGAAACACCACTTCACTTCTGTCGAACACCCACAAACAAATGGATAGGCGAAGCAGCTAATCGCGTGATCTTGCACGGTCTTCGACGACGCCTCGATGAGGCCAAAGGTCGATGGATCGACGAACTACCTCAGGTTCTCTGGGCCTACAGGACGACACCACACTCGTCAACAAGAGAGACGCCTTTCTGATTAACTTATGGGTTGGAAGCGGTGATCCAAGTCGAGGTCGGGGAATTAAGCCGGAGAACTCTTCACCCACCAGAACCGAGGTTAAATTATCAATATCTCCGAGAAGAACTGGATCTCTTAGAAGAAAACAGAGAAATTGCAGCGCTAAATGAAGCCGTCGTCAAACAGGGAATAGCAGCCAGGTACAATCACCAAGTAGTCCCACAAGACTTCGCAGTTGGGGACCTCGTCCTCCGAAGGGCGGATGTCAGATTGAAAAATTCCGCGCAAGGGAAGCTAGCTCCAAACTGGGAAGGACCTTACTGGGTCACTGCGAAGACCGGCACAGGGGCCTACTATCTGGAAGATCTCCATGGGAGGGCCATCGCCCGAACTTCGAACGTGACTAAGCTCCGAAAATACTGCAGTTGAATCTGGTCTTTACGACCAGGATTAGTTGGGCCCAGTACTTAACAAACTACTTATGTTTTGAATAGCTTTGAATTACCTACTGTCCAAGTTAATTAAATTCCTTGCAATTTTCCTTCAAGTTGTAATTTGGCACCAAGTTAATGCAAAATTAGGTACAACTTTGCAACTCTAATGATTATTTGTTGTGTTAGGTAAAGAGATGTAATGGCCGGTTAGTAAGCCGACGAATGTTGAACTCTACACCTCGACACGCACGTCAGAAGATCCTGGGGAGGTCCACACTATTCCCATGTGTCATCGGCAAAATGCTTTAGGCAAACAACGCCGAAGTCTAAACTCCCAGCACACGCTTCGAAGGAATTCGGGTCGTAAGCGACACACCCGAAGATCCTCGAAGCGGCGTCCGAGGAACACGCGGTAGACCACCTGATCAACCTATCCAGTCTTTCCAGGGCAGGTCACGCCGAAATAGCATTCACCCATCTTAAGGACCGAGCTCCATAAGATCGGGGCAGAGGAGGACCATTCCTTGGCCGGAATGGGCCCTCTGAGAAACCAAGTCGGATCCTACTCCGAAGAATCGGATCCTAACTCCGAAGAGTCGGATAGCACTCCGAAGAAACAAGATCGGACATGGCTCCAAAAAAGTAAAACGTCGAATCAAATCGCAACAAACATTGCAAGAACTTAACTTGGATTAAGGGAAAGCAAGAGTCAATTACCAAATGAACCTCCAAAGAGGTACAAGTTCAAATTAAAATGCAAAAAAATAATACAAGTTACAAAAACCCTGGCATCCCAGGTCTTCATGTCGTCTCTTTGGCAGTGGGTACAAGAGTTGGCTCCATTTCCTTCTCCGGAGCAGGGTCAGCATCAAAGTAAATATGCATAGACGCCGGGTTGATGATAACCTTGTCGTTGACAACGCCATCCTTAAACAAGTCGAAGACATCGAGGTCGAGGGTCGGGCGCATCAGCTGGATTTAGTCAACGACATTCTCAAACTGTTGATCCCCGAACTTCTGGGAAATACCCTTATACTTTTCGATCTCCTCCTGAGCCAAAGTGAGAGCTGTCTTAGCCTCTTCCAAATTCTTCTCATACCCCTCTTTCTCCTCATCCTTCTTCGTATGGAGGTTCTTCTTCGTGGTGAGGGAATCATCTATTCTTTCTTGAGTTCGATAACGAATTACTGCAACTCCGCGACTTCCTTCTTCGTGTTCTCTAACTTGTCGGACTTGTCCACGAGGTCGTTCTCGAGGTTGGTCATCTTGGCCTCCCTCGTCTTGAGCTCCTCAGCCCGCTGTTTTAACGACTCAACGGCATCATAAAACTCAGCATTCTCTTTTTCTAACGCAGCATTGTGTTCGACAGTATGAACGAAGGGACCCAAACTCCGCACCATCCAGCTCGAACATTCCAGTACCGAGTCTTCCCGTGCCGAATTGGATAAGGTCGACAGATAGACCTTGTCTGCAGCCGGGGTATAATGACGCAGCTCATCCGAAGTCAACACGTTGTTGTGGGTCCATAATGCCGGACCATCACCCCCAAAGAAGTCGCCACTCCCGGTAACCTTTTCCAGGCGACTCTGTTTTTTCCCAGTTTCTTTCTTTTGCCTTTTCGGAAGGCGAACACCCTGTTCGGTCTCGGCATTCCTCTTATTCTCGCCTTCGGAAGATATAACCCAAACCTCATCGTCCCCCGGCCCTTTTGCTTGACCAGAAGTCGGGGTGGATACCCGATGTGGAGCAGGTGACGACGAAGTGGCCCATCTTGTATTTGGTGAACCTCAGAAAGAGCTAGGCAGGGCAGAGGTTGCCAAAGCACTTCCTGAAGTGGCTTTCTTCTTTTTATTTTCAAGGAACGCGCTCATAGCAGCTGTAACATCCTTATTTTCTAAATCTTGTTTAGTGTGTGTTTATGTGTGGCTAAGTGTTCTTGTGTTCCCTAGGTAGGGATTAGTGTGTTTTGAGTGCATATTTGACTTTACAGCTGTGTGTTTGCTTTATGTGCTATCTTGAACTTGTATGAGAGTATGTTTTAGAGTTTGGTATCTTGGAAGAGGTTGGTATAGTGTTTGATGAGGTTACGGTATGAGTCTTAGCACGGAAAAATTTGAGAACAATCGGAGTAGAGATTAGGGTTTTGTGTGTTCGTGCCCTTTAGTCGAGTATGAATTCCTGGGCGAGTATATGAGGCTTAGAACATTTGTTCTTGAGTTCATTTGATGCCCTCTTATGATAGGAATCATGTTTAGGTGTTAGGGTTTGAGTTCTGGATCGAACGGAAGTCGGAATCGAAGAAATCGCGCGAGATCGGGCAAGTCTGTGCAGAGCGGGTGACGCGCACTTGCTTAGCCTGTGAAAGCGTGTGACGCGCGCTGGTGCATGGTGTGCCAGCATCGTGTGATCCGTTGTGACACATGACGCGTGAGCCAGTGAGAAAGCAACACGTGGCGCACATGCAAGGGACTACTTCAGTGTGAAGCAATCCCGTCTGCATGATACGCGTGACGCACATAGAAACAGAGACGTTGCGCAAAGATGCCGGTGGAGCGCTCTGGGTTGCGCGTGACGTGCACAGTGTAATTGTGAGGGGCGCGTGGCGTGCTCCTTATGCACTAAGGGCTGCGCATGGCGCACACCCAGTGTAACTTTTCTTGGCTTTTTAAGCCCTTTGATCCATTTAATCAGATTTTTCACTTCTTTCACCCCTTCCACGACCTGAGAGCCTCTCATATCAGGTTTCCACCATTTTTCAGGTTCTTGAGCTTGATGATCATCATCAAACTCATTCCAATCCTCTATTTATCAATCTGACGGTGTAAACTCGTTTGTTACCGTTCGGGCTTGTTAGGGCTTATCTCCGATCGCCGTTTCATTAAGGTAAGTCCTAGACCCATCTAGTATTCATCTTTGATTCAGTTTGCCATTCTTGATTCTTAAATTGATTCTAGTTCTTAGCCCTAATCAGACTGTATTTTGGACCCCAGTTTGATCGTACGGGTACTGAATGAGCTAGGATTTTGCTGGAACTCCCAAAGAAGATCCCATGGGTCACAAGACTGAGACTAAGGTCTCTATTCTCCATGTCTCAATTCTTATTTCGTGGTTGCCTTGCTGGTTTGCATTGTCCCTTATTGTCTGTTCTTCATGTTTTAGGGTTTTGACGATAGTGAGGGTATCGGTCGGCCGTGAAACTTTGCAGGAAGTTGTTCATGGGTAAGTCTTGATCTCTAGAGTCCTAGGCCAGCCTCTGGCCATGGCACTCTTTGTGTTCGAGTTAGTTTATTAGTTTCTCTAATTCTAATCCAAGTGCATTTATGTGTTTCCGGTTAACGGTGGACTATTCTGGCATGTTTGGTAATACTATTTGGTAACTCTGGACTGATTCCATGTTATTGGCTGAATCTGAACATAGTGTAGGAGTGTTGGTGTCTTGTTTGTGGGTTCAGATTTGTGTCTCCAAGTACCGTTGTGTTTTCGAGTGCTTCTATTACCAGTTGGGAGAAAGAATGCACTTTCATTAGGTTCTGTATAGTAGAAATGTTTGTTTGGCAGGTGTAGGGTGACCTAAGCCCTACTAGAGGTTGATGTCAGTATCACCTAAGGATAGGGGTTACGGTGTGCCACATCTAAGGATAGGCGTGGTAGACCCTTCAACCAATATAGGATTATTTTATTACTAATATGATTGTCTGATAACATGTTTGATTGTAAGTTGTGTTATATGTGTTCTATTTGAATAGTAACATGCTTAGGTTTACATGGTTGATGATGCTGTATGTATGAATTGGTGTTGTCTGTTGCCTTAGCATGCTTAAGTGACTAAGTTTAGCCTGTTGATATGCATGAACATGTTTAGGGGTACTTTTGGGAATGTGTGCATAATATGATGTGAGGCATATGATTATGAGGTGTTGGATGCATGTACATGATATTGCATTAGTAACCACTCCATTCTTGATAGGAATGTGATGTGGAGAGAATCCCTAACGGGAAAGGGGGATATCTCGCATAGCAGGTTAGATCCACTCTGTTCTCTATCGGAAAAGGGGAAAACGGACGTCCCTATCGGGAAAGGGGGAGGAGGATTCCTATCGGGAAAAGGGAATACCTCGTGGACTAGGCTAGTTTCGCCCCGTGCTCTATCAGAAAATGGAGACGGGAGTCCCTATCGAGAAAGGGGGACAGCAACCTAACGAAAAGGGGGTTCGCCAATAAGTATCCCTAACGGGAAAGGGGAGTATAGTGACAATAGGAAAGAAAAGATGCCACAGTGCACAAACTCATTGAGAGACATAGGATAAGTGGAAGAGGATAGCTAGGTCATAGCGCGTCGTAGTCTTATTTATGTTTCGATTTTAATTCTTTCGTATTTGTATACCCGTTAATTACGGGAGTTAGGATAATTATTAGATTAAAGCTTGAATAGGACTGCGTGGTGTTACATTTGTGGTATCAGAGCAATTCGGCCCTAACCGGACTGTGAGGTCAATTAGGATGTTAATTCTGGCTGAGTCTAGTCGTATTCCCACCGAATATGACTATTTTTAGAACTTAGGTAGAATGTCCGTGTTATCTTTATTGCCTCAAATAAACGTGACCATTTATCAATTATTAAGATATATTGCATTTACTTCTATGATTCTTTATATCTTATGGACCTCGAGCTAATGATTTCTTTTCCAGGACTTCATGGCTCGTCGCGACAGAGGTACGCGTGAGAGAGTGAATGAGGCACGTCATGGGAATAAAGAGACCTCGAGAGTTGGAGGAGGTCATGATTCAGATGAGACTTTGAGATCTGTTAGGAAGTTGGCAACTGCTATGCTTCAGCAGGCACAGTAGAATGCCCAGTTTCTGCAGGCTTCTCAGACTAGGAGAGAAGAAAGGAGTGATGACAATGGAATGACAGTTTTTCTGAAGGCAAATCCTCCACAGTTTGATGAGGAGTTTAACCCCGAAGGAGCTGAGAAGTGGATTCAAGAGATTGAGAAAATCTTTGTGGCTATGAACACCCGTGAGGAGAGGAAGGTATCTTTTGCTTCCTTTATGCTGATAGGTAATACTGAGTCTTGGTGGAGGGGTAAGAAGAGGTTACTGGAAGAGCATGGAAGTGTAGTGAACTGGGAGTTATTTAAGGAGAGTTTCCTGAAGAAGTTCTTTCCTGGGTTGAACCGCAAGGAGAAGGAGAAAGAGTTCGAGAGTTTGAAACAGGGTAATATGACTGTAGGTGACTATGCTACTCGGTTTGAGGCCTTATTGAAGTATTCAGACCTCTACCGCTTACATCCTAGTGAACTGTGAATGTGTCAGAGGTTTCAGGACGGACTGAAGTATGAGATACGTCGGACTGTGGCACCGTTGAAGTTGACGCGATTTCCAGATTTGGTGGAGCAAAGTATGGAGCTTGAGAGTATGGACAGAGAGAGGAATCAACAGAGGAGTAGTGGTCCCATTAGGAGTGGAGGTAGTGGTGCAAGAAGTGGTGCACAGAGAGGAGGTGGTAGGCATGGTGGAGGTTGGTTTCAGCGGGGCAGAGCCGGACCCTACTCTAGACCGGCATAACCTGATGCTACTGTAGGTGTGGGAGCCATGGTGAGAGCTCAGGGATGTTTTAGGTGCGGAGGTCCGCATCTGATAAAGGATTGTACAGTGCCAGCTAGTGGAGGAGAGTGGAAGCAATGCTATCAGTGTGGCAGGACGGGGCATTTGGCCTGAGACTGTTGGGTGGCGAGAGTTCTGAGATGAACTGCTGCAGGGGGACGTGGAGGAAGAGGAAACGGAAATGGTGCAGGACGTGGTGGGGCAGACCGTGACGGAGTAGGACGAGGAGGAGCTAGTGCAGACAGATCTCCGGCTTCAGGGAAAGTATTTACTGTGAGGGGAGCTGAGTCCTCTCAATCACCTGATCTGATACAAGGTATGTGCTTAGTCTCTGGTAAACTCTTATTTGTATTGTTTGACTCTGGGGCTACACATTCTTTCGTTTCACTTGCATGTGTGGATCATTTAAAATTGCATGTTTCTTCTTTACCTTGTAAACTGGTAGTTTCTACTCCTATTAGTGATCCTTTGACTACTACTTTTGTTTGCCTTAAATACCCTATCACCATAGAGAATAGGAATTTCCTAGTAGATCTTGTTTGTTTACCTATGCAAGACTTAGACGGTATCCTAGGAATTGACTGGCGAGCTTCTAACCATGTTTCTTGGATTGTTCCCATAAGACCCTTACCTTTCCTGAACAACGTTGTATGGTATCTGTCAATGATAGTCAATTTACCACTAACGGTAACTCTCAGAAATACATGATGTTATTTTCAATGGAAGCTAAGGATACTCCTAGCGTTGACTTTTTTCCCGTAGTAAGAGAATTTCCAGTAATGTTTCCAGACGACGTTCCAGGACTACCCCCAGAGAGAGAAATAGAATTTGCAATAGACCTTATCCCTGGAACTGGGCCTATATCTATAGCACCCTATAGAATGTCCCCAGCAAAATTAGCAGAGTTGAAATCCCAATTGGACGATTTAATCAAGAAAGGATTTATTAGACCCAGTGTCTCACCGTGGGGAGTGCCAGTGTTGTTTGTGAAGAAGAAGGATGGAACTGCAAGAATGTGCATTGATTATAGGCAACTTAATCGGGTAACGATTAAGAATAAGTACCCTTTGCCTAGGATTGATGGATCAATTGAAGGGAGCAATGATATTTTCTAAGATTGATTTGCGATCTGGTTATCATCAGATTAAGGTCAAGAAAGAAGATGTTCCTAAGACTGCCTTTAGATCTAGATATGGACATTACGAGTATTTGGTTATGCCATTTGGTGTGACTAATCCACCGGCAGTGTTCATAGACTACATGAATCGGATCTTTAGACCGTTCTTAGATAAATTTGTAGTCGTCTTCATTGATGACATACTGATTTATTCGCGTACGGAAGGAGAGCATGTGGAGCATCTAAGAACTGTACTTCGGATTTTAAAGGACAGGCAGCTTTATGCCAAACTGTCGAAGTGTGAGTTCTGGCTTGAAAAAGTGCAATTTCTTGGGCATATGATCAATAGGGATGGAATTGCCGTAGATCCCTCGAAGGTAGAAGATGTGACCAAGTGGTAAAGGCCTAAGTCGGTGAGTGAGATTAGGAGCTTTTTGGGTTTGGTCGGATACTACAGGAGATTCATAGAAGGATTTTTGAAGATAGCCTTATCTATCACCCAGTTGACAAGAAAGGAGAACCCGTTTGTGTGGTCTGATAAGTGTGAAAAAAGTTTTCAGGAATTGAAGAAGCGATTGACCACATCACCTGTGTTAGTTTTACCCAATCCCTCAGGAGAATTTGAAGTGTATTGCGATGCGTCGTATCAAGGATTAGGTTGTGTTCTCATGCAAGAAAGGAAGGTAGTGGTGTATGCGTCAAGACAGTTAAGGATTCACGAAAAGAACCACCCTACCCATGACCTTGAACTTGCAGCTATAGTGTTTGCTTTAAAAATTTGGAGACATTATCTTTATGGAGCTAAGTTCACGGTATTCAGTGATCATAAGAGCCTGAAATACCCATTTGACCAGAAAGAGCTAAATATGAGACAACGGCGGTGGATGGAGTTTATTAAGGATTACGAATTTGAGTTGCAATATCACCCAAGAAAAGCTAATGTGGTAGCTGATGCTTTAAGTAGGAAATCCCTACATGTGTCAACCTTGATGGTGAAGGAGTTGGAGTTAGTGGAGCAATTCAGAGACCTAAACTTAGGAGTGCAACTGTATAAGGACAAGATGTGTTTGGGGCAGATTGTTGTGACCAATGAATTTTTGCAAGAGTTGAAGGAGAAGCAAGGGCTTGATGAGCAGTTGGTTAAGGTTAAGGATTCAATGACAGATGGTGTAACCACGAATTCTTCGTCAAGACGGATGGAGTGATAAGATTTGGAGACTGAGTTTGTGTTCCTCATGACTCGGAACTTTGAAGAATGATTCTGGAAGAAGCACATAGTAGTAACTTGAGTTTTCATCCAGACACTACTAAGATGTATCAGGATTTGAAAAGATATTTTGGTGGCCAGGTATGAAGAAAGATATAGCAAACTTTGTCATGTCTTGCCTGGTGTGCCAGAAGGCAAAGATTGAACATAATATGCCAGCAAGATTATTGCAATCATTGGATATTCCTGTATGGAAGTGGGACGGAATAGCGATGGATTTTGTTGTAGGATTACCTAGGACACCGAAGAAGTTTGATGCAATATGGGTAATTATAGATCAGTTGACCAAGAGTGCTCATTTTATTCCGATTGGGGAGAAATATCCTTTCGAGAGGTTGGCTCAGATATATATCAAGGAAATTGTGAGTTTTCATGGTGTTCCTTCGAGCATCATCAGTGATAGAGACCCAAGGTTTACATCTAGATTCTGGAATGAATTGCAACGTGCTTTGGGGACCAAGTTGAGATTGAGTTCAGCTTATCATCCTCAAACGGATGGTCGGTCAGAATGAACGATCCAATCCCTAGAAGATTTGTTAAGAGCTTATGTGTTGGAGCTTGTAGGAAGTTGGGATGAATTCTTTCCTTTAGTGGAGTTTACCTATAACAACAGTTTTCACTCGAGTATAGGTATGGCACCATTTGAGGCATTGTATGTGTTGGTTTAATACAGGAGATACTCAAGTTTTAGGTTCAGAACTAGTGCAGCAAACCACAGAACAAGTCAGGAAGATCAGGGAGAAGATGAAAGCAGCACAGGATAGGCAGAGGAGTTATAGTAATCATAAGAGAAGACCTTTAGAATTCCAGGAAGAAGACCATGTTTTTCTGAGAGTGACACCTAGAACTGGAATTGGCAGAGCTATCAAATCTAGAAAGCTAACCCCTAGATTCATTGGACCTTTCCAAATCCTTCGTAAGATTGGCTCAGTAGCTTATCATATAGCCTTACCCCCTAACCTTTCCAGACTTCACGATGTTTTCCATGTTTCGTAACTTCGCAAATATTTTCCTGATCCATCACATGTGCTTGAACCCAAGTCAATACAATTGAAAGAGAACTTAGAGTACGAAGCGTTGCCTGTATGGATTTTAGATAGGAGGATGAAGGAACTTCACGGTAAGACTATTCCTTTAGTCAAGGTTCTGTGGGATGATGTAACAGGTGACTTGACTTGGGGCGTGAGGATGAGATTAAATCGATGAGTACCCTCATTTATTTTTAGGTGCGTGATTTCGGAGGCGAAATCTCTTTTAAGGAGTGTGGTAATGTAATATCCTCATTTTCTAAATCTTGTTTAGTGTGTGTTTATGTGTGGCTAAGTGTTCTTGTGTGCCCTAGGTAGGGATTAGTGTGTTTTGTGCATGTTTGACTTTCTGATTGTGTGTTAAGCTTTATGTGTTATCTTGAACTTGTATGAGAGTATGTTTTAGAGTTTGGTATATTGGATGAGGTTGGTATAGTGTTTGATGAGGTTCTGGTATAAGTCTTGGAAGCCTGGTAAAATTTGAGAACAATCAGAGTAGAGATTAGGGTTTTGTGTGTTCGTGCCCTTTAGTCGAGTGTGAATTCTTGGGCGAGTATATGAGGCTTAGAACCTTTGTTCTTGAGTTCATTTGATGACCTATTCTGTTAGGAATCATGTTTAGGTGCTAGGGTTTGAGTTCTGGATCGAACGGAAGTCGGAATCGAAGAAATCGTGCGAGATCGGGCAAGTTTGCGTAGGAGCACGTGATGTGCACCTGCTTAGCCTGTGAGAGCGGGTGACGCGCGCTGGTGCATCGTGTGCCAGTAGCGTGTGATTCGTTGTGACACGAGACGTGTGAGCCAGTGAGGAAACGACACATGGCGCACATGCAAGGGACTACTTCAGTGTGAAGCAACCCCGTCTGCATGATGCGCGTGGTGCGCATAGAAACAGAGACGTTGCGCAAAGATGTGCGTGGAGTGCTCTGGGTTGCACGTGACGCGCACAGTGTAATTGTGAGGGGCGCGTGGCACGCTCCCTATGCACTAAGGGCTGCGCATGGCGCACGCCCAGTGTAACTTTTCTTGGCTATTTAAGCCCTTTGATCCATTTAATCAGATTTTTCACTTCTTTCACCCCTTCCACGACCTGAGAGCCTCTCATATCAGGTTTCCACCATTGTTAAGGTTCTTGAGCTTGGTGATCATCATCAAACTCATTCCAATCCTCTGTTTATCAATCCGACAGTGTAAACTCGTATGTTACCGTTCGGGCTTGTTAGGGCTCATCTCCGATAGTTGTTTCATTGAGGTAAATCCTAGACCCATTTACTGTTCATCTTTGATTCAGTTTGCCATTCTTGATTCTTGAATTGATTCTAGTTCTTAGCCCTAATCAGACTGTGTTTTGGACCCCGGTTTGACCGTACAGGTACCGAACGAGCTAGGGTTTTTGCTGGAACTCCCAGAGGAGATCCCATGGGTCATGAGACTGAGACTAAGGTCTCTGTTCTCCATGTCCCAATTCTGATTTCGTGGTTGCCTTGTTGGTTTGGATTGTCCCTTATTGTCTGTTCTTCTTGTTTTAGGGTTTTGACGATAGTGCGGGTACCAGTCGGCCGTGAAACTTTGCAGGAAGTTGTTTTTCGGTAAGTCTTGATCTCTGGAGTCCTAGGCCAGCCTCTGGCCATGGCACTCTTTGTGTTCTAGTTAGTTTATTAGTTGCTCTAATTCTAATCCAAGTGCGTTTTTGTGTTTCCGGTTAACTATGGACTATTCTGGCATGTTCGGTGATACTATTTGGTAACTCTGAACTGATTCCCTGTTATTGGCTGAACCTTAACATAGTGTAGGAGTGTTGGTGTCTTGTACATGGGTTCAGATTTGTGTCTCCAGAAATGCTGGTGTGTTTAGAGTGCTTCTATTACCAGGTGGGAGAAAGAATGCACTTTCATTGGGTTCTGTATAGTATAAATGTTTGTTTGGCAGGTGTAGGGTGACCTAAGCCCTACTAGAGGTTGATGTCAGTAACACCTAAGGATAGGGGTTACGGTGTGCCACATCTAAGGATAGGCGTGGTAGACCCTTCAACCAATATAGGATTATTTTATTACTAATATGATTGTCTGATAACATATTTGATTGTAAGTTGTGTTATATGTGTTCTATGTGAATAGTAACATGCTTAGGTTTACATGGTTGATGATGCTGTATGTATGAATTGGTGTTGTCTGTTGCCTTAGCATTCTTAAATGACTAAGTTTGCCTGTTGATATGCATGAACATGTTTAGGGGTACTTTTGGGAATGTGTGCATAACATGATGTGAGACATATGATTATGAGGTGTTGGATGCATGTACATGATATTGCATTAGTAACCACTCCATTCTTGATAGGAATGTGATGTGGAGAGAATCCCTAACGGGAAAGGGGCATATCTCGCATAGCTGGTTAGATCGAATCGTTCCCTATCGGAAAAGGGGAAAACGGACGTCCCTATCGGGAAAGGGGGAAGAGGATTCCTATCGGGAAAAGGGAATACCTCGTGGACTAAACTAGTGTCGCCCCGTGCTCTATCAGAAAATGGAGACGGGAGTCCCTATCGGGAAAGGGGGACGGCAACCTAACGGAAAGGGGGTTCGCCAATAAGTATCCCTAACGGGAAAGGGGAGTACAATGACAATAGGAAAGAAAAGATGCCATAGTGCACAAACTCATTGAGAGACATGGGATAAGTGGAAGAGGGTAGCTAGGACATATCTGTATATATGTTATTATCTGTTCGGACTGTCTAGCATTCATTCTACTTATGCATTTCCCTCTCTTTGATGAATGTGTTGTTCTTATCTCCCTGTGTTTGTATGTTTGTCTGTATATGCATTGTTGCTATGATAGATTTTGTTGAGGACGATGCAGCCACAGTAGCAGCCGATGGAGTAATTTACGCTGATACATCTGTCGATGCTCCTGCCCCGAGGATCCCCACTTGGGGTGACTTTGAGATTCTGTGTCATGATTTTGACGGAATGGGGTGGGAGATTGACCATGTGTGTCAGACAGTGATCTACACTGGTACCATCTCCATCTACTTCAGGATTCTAGGACTACCGATAGCTAGCTTTTTCGGAGACTTCAGGATTTGTCAGAGGCTTCCATTTCAGCAGATGTGGCAGGCGCCAGGGTTTCTACTAGGTTCTGGTTACGGAGGTTATCCATCGATGCCTCCTCAGCCGATGCTTGGGCGACCCGATAACCATCACAATGAGTCGAGCCACCGTGGGAGACAGAGAAGTGGTGGAGGAGGGACATCGGGTCCCTCTCGTCACATGATAGTTGATGACTATTGACATTTGTTTCCGAGGTGTTCGGGATCTCAGAGTGGGAGCTCTCAGTTTCCCCCTCGCTGAGGCGTTTTGGTTGTCTGTTGGCCAGGAGTCTTGAAGTTATGTTATGTTTGATGTTTTGTGTTTTGGTTTAGATGAGGCGGCAGGTTATCCTCATAGGGTTACTCTTTGATGACTGTATCCTTACTTTTCTATACTACGCACTTTGCACACTCTGATGGTATGTACTTATCTATATATCTGCATGTGACACATTTAGTATTGTTTCACCGTAGCGCGTCGTAGTCTTATTTATGTTTCGATTTTAATTCCTTCGTATTTTTATACCCATTAATTACGCGAGTTAGGCTAATTATTAGAGTAAAGCATGAATAGGACTGCGGGGTGTTACTGCGGTGATGTCTGCCATTGCACCTGAAATCACAAAGAGAAAGTTAGTACTTACATTTGAGACTAAGCAAAATCTATCCGCAAACATACATATATTACCTAGACACTTTTTAACCTCTTCTTCCGAGGTACATCTCATCAAATACCGACTACTCACGTATCGGGCCAAAGTCTTTGGCCCATGAGGAGTGTCCTTCACTTCGGGAGCAAATCCATCCACAAAGTCCGTGAGCTTATTTATGCAGTCGATGTCCCCTTCGTCTAGCGTGTCCTCCGGCGCACCGAACTCTTTTCGCTCGACGAGGAAGTGGTCCTGACTCCAATATTGTCGAATTAACTCCTCTATTCCCCCTTCTTCCTTCCCCTGATCAAGCACTTCTTGGTCGACCAGTTCAAGGGTTTCAGATAGAAATACTCGCGTTTGAACCCTCGAACGGAGTCACTGTAAGCTTCAATAATCCTTGTCTTCGGTTTTAAAGAAACCTACCCCTGCGGAGCGTCACCCTTTTCCGTAGGCCTCATCGGAAAGAAGAAGTAGAAAAACACACTCCTAAGCGCTGGGATACCGAGGTAAGAGCAAACTAGCTCAAAATTCTGGATAAATGCCCACACATTCGGATGAAGCTGGGAGGGGGCGACCCGCATATGGTTTATAACTTCAGTTTGGAAGTCAATAAAGGGCAACCGAACACCCAGTTTGATGAAGTACATTTTGTGCATGGGCAAGAAGAAGTCCTCGTCGTCGGCAGGCACCACGCAGATCCGATCATTGTCTCCCGAAGAAATAACTTTCCAATTTTCAAGATTCCCTTTACCCTAGCCGATGTCCAGATAGGGTAGGAGTTCGACCAACTTCTTTCTATTGCTGAACACCGATTGAGCATACAAGGCATCATCGGCCACCCACTTGTACTGATCAGCGTTGGAAGGAGGCGAGTATCATCTCTTGAGCTTCGGGTCCTTTGGTTTTCCCATTGTTGACCTGCCCAAGGAAAGGATCGTTTAAACATCGGACTCTCCTACCAACAGAACCCAAAAATCTCCACCAGGCATCCTCGCCAGAAAACTCATAACCCTCACCGGAAAACTCATAGGCTCGCTGGGAAACTCATAGTTAAACGCCAAAACTCGCAGAAAAAAGTGAAATATGGGCAATTTAACATGAAACCCAGGCAAAAGCTAAGAAAACCGCGAGAGAAGAATTTAGCCAGACCTTGAGGCGCACACCAAGAAAGAAGAACAATTAGAGCAACGTAAAGGGGAATGCGTACCTGAGTTTCGAAGACGATGACGTACACTAGGGGAAAAGAACCCACAAGGCAAAAGCCCTGGAAATCGAAATCGCTGAAGCTCTCGTAGAAGCAAGGAATGCGCATAGAAGAAGAGGCAGCAAAAATGCCAAATGAGGCTTCCCCTCTTGCATTTATTGGGGAAAAGCAATCATTAACTCACATTAATGAGCGCGCTAAACCAGGCGTCACCTCGATATGGGAACTGACACGTCGCCTGTGGGCGAAACGAGATTGCCTTTTCATTTTGAAAGATTGAGGTGACGCATTGACACGTCGATTAGGATTTCTGACATAGAACACCCTAGAAGCCGTCATCAATCAATGACGCGTGTCATGTACGACACTGACTGTCCGAAGTTGAACTTCACCAAGGATGTCGAAGTAAAGCTATGTGATTCAACCTTAAGGTATTCTTCCACGGTTTCATTCGAAGTCTCACTTCGACGGATACTTGGAGTCGCACTTTATGGTTCGGATCAGAGATACGCTTCAACCCCATCCAAAGTCACACTTCGGCGGGTTTTAATCAACTGCCCTTCAACGAGTTCAATCATTTGCTGATTCAATCTGGAGCACACTTTGACGTATTCAGTCATTCGCTGACCTGATCCAGCAATTCCTGTCCTCTGCGACTTAACGATTCACTGGAATTTATTATCGTCCAAACGATGCATCACTTAAGTCGAACTCCTTAAACATCGGACATCGACTTGGGGGACAACTGTTCCGGACTGGGCCAAGGCCCATTCCTCCTCGGACCACGCAAGTGGCCCAACATATCGAGTGATCGTGGCCGACCAAAGGCCACCGATCTGGAGCGTTTATCTCATCAACGGTCCTTTGATCAGCTTTAGTTTTACGCCACCGATCTTGGATCGTCGATCTAATCAATGGACTGGAACACGCGGTAAGGAGTTCCCCTCCTAATCACCGTTAATCCACTTTAAACCCTAAACAAGACCATATAAAAGGAGGACCCACAAAGGTACGATTTACGTACACATTACATCATATTGACCTCATTAGAATCATACTGACTTGAGCGTCAGAGTGCCTTTTGTAGGTACCCCACCACCGTTTTCCGTCGTCATCAGCTACTGTTCGCGACGGACTCAGCGACTCCGGCCACCGCTTCGTTTCCTGCTCGGAACAAATTGTATATTAAATAATACATTAATACAAAGACAAAATATATATTTATAATTAAGTAATATGATAATAGGGAGTTTATCAGGTGAGAATTCTTGCTTATTGTGAGAAATGAGAACTACTAATTGTATCTGTTAGATCAAAATTGACGGTTTGAATTATATTATTAAGGAAAATGCTAAATGTATCGAAATGATGGTTCAAGAATTTGTCACGAATGACATGACATTTTGCGTAACTAGTATTAAGTATTGGGAAACCAAATCCAAAGGCCCCATAAATAACGGATCCGTATTCCCTGCTGTAACTGCTTCACACAGTTACATGTAGTTAAAGATCTTGGCCCTTTATTTGAGATCGAACGACTCACAGTATCACTATACCAAACTAGCTTTAATAAATGGAAAATAATTTTTGAACACACAAATTTTACAACAATACGCGACACTATATGTCTGTACGTGTACGGACCGTATGTCCATCCGTACATGTACGGACAATTTTTTTTTTTCAAGAAAATGATTTTTTAAGATTTGGCATTAACCAGATAATGAATAGCATTAACCAAATATGTAAACATGATTAACCAGATAAGAAAATGGGATGTCCAAAAGTTTTAGGATTTGGCATTAACCAGATAATGAAGAGCATTAACCAGATATGTGAACGTAATTAACCAGATAAGAAAATCTGTAAAATTTT
This sequence comes from Calophaca sinica, assembly GCA_037113605.1. Lineage (NCBI taxonomy): Eukaryota > Viridiplantae > Streptophyta > Magnoliopsida > Fabales > Fabaceae > Calophaca > Calophaca sinica. The sequence goes on from CM073733.1 coordinate 65,334,111, forward strand.
TAAAAAAAAATTAAAAAAAATTGGAGGAAAAAAAAAGGCCCGTACATGTACGGACATGTTGTCGCATAATGTTATCCCACTTTTGTGTCCAATTAACGCGACCGTTAATAAATCTTAGCCGTTGATTCCATAAATAACTGGTTAGAGTTTGATCTTGATTGGATGGCAAAATAGATTTTGTGTACAATTTCTCATATAATAAATATTTAAATTGTTTTCCAACAAAAATTAAGAAGACTAAGGGTCTGTTTAATTACACTTTTTAAAAACAGTTCTATATTTTTAAAAATTTAACAACAAAATTTATTTTTTGTCTACTTTTTAAAAACAGAAAAACCGTTTTTGAAAAGTGTATCAAATAAACCCTAATTTAGTCTTTGAGAAATTAAAAATATCAATTTGATCTTTAAGAATCTCTAATATGAAATTTTTATAACCAAATTGATATTTTTATTTTTTAGGAAGTAAATTGGTTTCTATAATTTTTATCATGAGCAAATTAGGTATTTCCTCTTTATCTTATTCCATATAATAAATTTTTTTATTTTTTGAAGTAAGCCTACAACGTGGGAGAGCGATTTTACACGCGTTCTCGAGCTTCGTGAGACTGTCCCTTCGTGTCATACAGCACTGCTGTTCTAGCATTATTATATTTTCCCCGGCAGAATAGGTTAGAAGAACCCAATTTTTTTCCAATAAAAAAAAAAGAAGAACCCAATTTTTACACGTTTCACAAAAATAGAATTGTGTGCCATGACTCTCTTCAAACACCATTTTTTACTATCTCGAATTATCCGTCACCGCCCTATAAAGATGCCACATATATACCTTGACATTCTACTGACACGTGGACAGATATTTTTTGGCCGCCATCCCCATCTTATTCAAACATTGCATGTATATTATATATTATATATGTGCTTATATATATATACACAACACAAGCATTCAGAATATTCAACCAAAGTCCAAAAACATGAAAGGATCTTCGTATGTGGCTGATACCTACAAGTTCTCCTTTTCTCCTTCTTTCAGCAAATCTAAAAACCATTCTCTCATTCCATGTCAAAGCACTTTTTCTTCTAACAATGTGACAATGAAACCATTGTTGGCCAAGGTGAGAGATTTGGGATTGAAGGTGCAGCAACAAAAGGGAAAAAGTGGTTTTATTGCGGGATGTGCAAAATGGGGTTTGGAGAGAGAATTGGAAGCTGAGATGAAACCACCACAACATGGTGGTGGTGGTGGTGGTGGTGAAGAAAAGGGTAGGAGTGGAATGGCAAGGTTTAGAGACAACTGTGGAGAAAGGAAAGGGGTTGTGGAGTTGTTGGAGTGTTTGGAAAAGGAAGCAATAATGGGTGAAGACATGGGGAAGGATCCTATGGATTATAATCGAAGGGCTCAGATATTTGATACAAGCTCTAGAGTGTTCCAAGCTCTTAAGGAATTCAGTGATCTTGATTTTCCTCAACAGGCTCCATAATTGGAAGAAAGAAAGCGACTTTGATATGATTTTGACTCACTCCATCCTTGTATTATTTTTTTTTATTTTTTTTGGAAAACCTACATCCTTGTATTTGAAACAAACAAATAGTGACAACTTGTATTTGTATAATCAGTTGTGTTATTTGTACAATGGACAATTATTTCGCTGGTTAGTAAAGTATTGAATTTAGTTTATACATACATAAAGTGTTGTAACTCATTAATTATTAACTGAAATTTATTAATCACGATTATTTAGTGGGCTTGTTTGCAAGAGATTGACAGTTGTCCCCAACCCCTCACACTAGTTTGTTTTTCTTCTTTGTTAACTCCACCGAGTTTGCAAACCCCCTGAACTATGTTTGGATGCTGATATTTGAATGTGACATGATTTTGATTGGATTGAATTGTGTTGTTGAGATATTGCTGATTAAACATTTATTTAATATGAGATTGAATATCTATTTAAGTATGCTTTCTTGAATTATCATATGAGTTTATTTATTCATTGCGCTTCTTTGAATCATCGTATGAGTCGATTTATTCATTGGGGTTGTGAGAGTTTTTTCGTGACGTTTATGAGCTTTGAGCCGATTAACCTAGGGTGATAGGATCCCCTAAAAAGCTACGGTCGGTTTTCGGTAGATTTGCTAGGCGTTGTAGCGTCAGGAACCTGGAAATTTGAATGTCCTAGGGTGAGCGGGCTACTACGGTATTCAGTGGATGGATCTGCGTTACTTTCCAGAAATTGTCGAGAGTGTCTTGAGTTGCATTATGGGACATTTGTGCATATTGTTGTCTCTTGAATTATGTTTGTTGTTTTTATGCTTATTTGAGAAGTTGACCCTTTCCCATGGTTCTTTCAATCAATGAATGTAACCCAGATGACAAAGGAAGCAGAGTGTTTGGAACTGCAGAGAAGCGTAGCTGATGATAGTCGGTCTGACTCCTTACTTGTGTATTTGTTGCAACATACTAGAGGACTAGTGGGTGTTATAGGGATAACCAGCTATAGGGTATCAAATGCCTTAATTACAATGTTGTAATAAATGCTTTATGTTTCAAGACTTGAGTTGTTTTATGTGTATGTTTTTAAATAAATTCTCTTGTATGGTTTTGTGAGTGGTACATGGTATCTTATTGATTCACGCCTTGAAAATCTTTGCCCAATACTCTGATTGCCAATTATTTAAAAGAAGCTGGAAAAAAAAATTTAGACTCACATTTTGAAAACCAGGCAGCAGCGTATTCCATCTTTGGAAGTATTTGAAATGCCGATAGTGATATCCAGTTTAGTAGCGCTACGGAAACGGGGTGTTACACAATGCAAAACTAACACTAAACTATATGCTATTTCAAGCACATCAACGTCCTAGTACGAAATAGAAAATGTCAACCGTTGAGCGAATTGTGATGAAAGATAGAGTTTGAAGGAGTAACAACACTCCCCTTGTGGAAAAATATGTAAGTTGCGCAAAATTCATTTTACCTATTATAAAAGCAAAATGAGAGAAATGCGCTTCAAGCGCTTCTGGATACAGACAGAGACAAAATGATGGAAATGCACTTCAAGCTCTACTGGATGCGCTCAAGCACATGAAAGACAAAGGCAAAATGAGAGAAATGCACTTCAAGCACTGCTGTATGCGCTCAAGCGCATGACAAACAGAAGCAAGATGAGAGAAATGGGCTTCAAGCGCTGTTGTATGCGCTTCAGCGCATGGCAGATAGAAGCAAAATTTAGGCAATGCGCTTCAAGCACATAATTGCTTCCGTCCTCTGGTGGCACCTTGTTTTTATGTTAGAACTACTGAAATAGTCACCATTTGTTGAAAAAAAACGTGATGATGATATACATTTGCACAAATATAATAACATTAACTGATACAATTAACATAGGAAGCCCCACACTTTGGTTACATATCTATTGTATATGATATAAGGAAAAGATTTTACAAGTTACAACAATGCCAACCAAAATTGAAGAAACAAAAAGCAAAAAATAAGCCTTCTATATCCTTGTAAGGCATAACTCTTTCACGTTCCACAAGATTCTTGTCTTGTTGTTTTGAATGTGGGTTAAGAGGTCTTATTCCCCGAGTAGACAATCTTACTTCACTGGCTTATACTTGTATCTTCTACTAGGTGCAGTGAAGAGTAATAGGATCCTTTCCCAAATCTGGTTTCTTGGTAAACTTTCTTCAAGAATAGGCATGGCTGCAACACATCCTCCCGCCATTGTCTTATTGAAGCAACTTACTGACACGGTGTTCCTATACCTCAATAGGAAATAACCACAGGGCTTAAATATGTGGCAATAACCTTTTACCCATTTCCTAAAATCTGACTAACACCAAACCATAAGCCAAAACTGCAAAGGCATGGGAATTGAGCGTAATATGTAAAACTGAAATAGTTTAAACTGATACAATGAGAGAACTTGTAGTGACGGTATAGTGATAGTACAAGAACATAATGAGCATAGACTTACTTTCAAGGTATGGTCTTGCTAAATCAGTAAAGATGAACTTGTAAACATCAATCAGTAAACCAGTAAAGATGTACATGACCATTAAATCAAATATGTGACAAACTTATCCATGTACATTACAAGTTGATTAACAAAATGGTCACAAAAAGTTACATCAAAATTAAATATACCTTGTAAGTCCCTTAAGACCTTCCCCTAGCTTGATGAAAATGTCAATGAGCAATCTAAAATATAAAAGTCTTTCTTATCTTCCCTTCAAAACATGGCTTCAATTCCCAAGGTGGTGTTCATTCTCGCATCATCATTTGCTGAATCGATTATAATGAAGGACCCATCGATAAGTCTTTGGGAAGCTTAGCATCTTCCAATACCTTCAGTCGACGATCATTTTTGGGATAAAGGACCCATCGACAAACATATTCTCGACGAAAATCAACAATGTCACCCTACAACATCACACAAGTATAGAGTAACCACTTTACACCCACAAGTATAGTATAGTATTAAAAAATTCAATGACGTTAACATATGAATAAACTAAAAATTACCAATGTGTACTCAGACATTGTCTTGTCACCCCATTTTTGTCACACCATCCCACATCTCCATGTACTTCAACACGTATATTCCGCAATCATCACTGTAGGACCAACATTATACATATAGTACCATCAATGTAAAGACACTCATTTAGTAAACAAACCTTGATAAAAAAAGTGAGTAAGTTGAAATGACTAACCAATTATGTTGTTTAGGCAAATTCTCAATATAACCTCCAATGATGAACCATTTCTATTCATCGTTGGGTACAACGAATCCTCAAAACGGACCCTCTATAAAATCACAGAAGATAAAAATAAATATCATAAATGTAATGTATTAATTTCGTTCATAGCAAATGAAACTATTGTTAACTAAATCTCTACCATTGCATGATCAAGCAACTGTTCATCTTCACTCCTTTTATGACCTAATGAGTCCAACACAAACATCTTCATCTAGTCTTGATCAAACACATAACAGAACCTATGTTTCTGATATATGGCAGATGCAAATATCTAAAACATGTATAGCAAGTTATAAGGTAATTTGCATAAAAGATTTGAACGAAACAATATTACATAAATTTCAACTATCCACTTACCAATTTGTAAGGCCTTATCTCATCAAGTGGATTATTTTTGCTCAGCACAAAAGCGAATTGTTCTCTTACTCCATTTCTTTTGTTGCCACTGGACAAAGTGATTGTAATTCTCCAACAAGCAGCGTTCCCTACGATAACAAATTTGCTCAGGACATAATGCGTTTTTACCGTTATCTTCAATAATAATTGATTAATTATATAATAAAATAGTATCTCACCACAAATGCAGAAGTAAATAGGAAACGACTTGACACACTGCTCGTTCAATTAGTCTCATTCATTACAAAATCGCGATAAACATTATTACTTACCTGACATCAATCAAAACAAACACTTGTTCAAAACCCATATGGTCAAACACAAATATAAACACATCAATTAATGGATCAAGGTGATAGTCATGACCATATTGTTCAGCGAACCCCTTGGTTTCATGCATTGAATGTTGTGGCCAGTAAGATATTAGCCATCGAAACTAATTAAAATTCTGCACAAACAGGAAATAGAGTGTGAATCAAAAAAATTTATAATCAAAATTGACACATGACAACCTATTACAACTAGTTACAAAAATTTAACTAATTATACACGTACTCAGACGGATTCAGTGCGATCCTACATGTGCATAATGTGTATAATTGTTGGAGATTGTCTTGTTGTTTTTTGTCTTTATTTGTCAGTGGCACACTTCCCATAGGAGTTATCAAACAGACCGGATTACCGCCCACCTCCTTCTCTATGCCTTCTCCAACACTTCGGTTGGTCATCATTACTATTTGCTCAGCAGCCAAAATTTTAAGGATTTTCACATCTTGCTCAAGGGACAAAATTCGCTTCTAAAACTCCTTGTTTTGTGCTAACAATATTTCATGTTCAATGAGCAAATTTTTCATATCAAATTTGTGGTTTTCCAAATGCCGAAAGCCCCCTTTGGCCTCATTGATAGCTTGAACAATGACATCATGTTGTCGGTCTTCTTCGCTTGCAACTAAATCCTCAACCGACTAATAACAACAAAGTAAACATCTGCGATATTACACTTGATGAAAAATAAAATGTAAAAAGCATTTCAAGCGATGTATGCATTAAATGTGAGTGTTAACCTTGTTTCGTTTAAAAGTTTCTGCTATTTTAATGAACTCTCCCTCTACTTCAGTCCACATGATATTACGTGGAAATTGAGTTGGTTTTGAGGTAGGATGCAGCGACAACTCAACATTCCAAATCTATATCACATTCAAGGAATGTATCACCAATATAGTGACAAATATGCTCAACATAAATCCATAAATGGATTATACAAATGTGTCAAACAAATGACTTAGTTCTACTTTGTGTCTGGTACCACGACCTTTACAATGTGCAATTGGGCATTATTCTTTGCTTCACTGTAATGGGTAGCTACACACTAAGGCTATCAACAAAAAAATCATACACAACAACACCACAATTATATGTATTCGCATCTAGATCATCTAATAGCTTATAAGGAACGCTGAATACAAACGGGGTTGTTTGGGGGAAATAGAACACAACGAAGGCAAGAAGAATGTAAATCCTACAGAAGTCTTCAACGTCATCATCACTGTTAAGCTCTCTCAGTTTTTCTATTATACCTTCAACGATGATATCCTTGTCCTCAAACAAATATTTCACACGACAATCCTCACAATCATCTGAGGACACAAGTGCTCCTACTATAGGCAAACCCAGAGCAAAACGTACATCTAAGGTTGTAAACGAAACAACCTTAGTCCTTACTCTAAACCCTCTGCTGCGTTCGTCCTACTAACTAATTCACGCAGCAAAACCCCAGAAATTTTTATTTTTGTATGCATTTCAACAAGCCATTTGAAAGGAGTCACTTGAAGTCGACTCTTTTGTCTATCAGTCATATTGGTATAGATTTTAACCAATGGCGTGGTTTCCATTACATGCCTTACCCGTATCTGAAAATGAATCATTTATTAGACATGAATAACACATAACTTAGGGACAATTATACAAGCTTTACAAAAAATTGAAGAGGAACTTACCTTTTTCACGTTTGACACATTACTCTCCTTAGTTCGTTTGAGTCGCCCCATCGTGTGTCGTGCTTATTTGTCCTATTGAACAAATTAGTTTCCACTAAAATACATTACATTATGTATGCACAGTGAGGAATACTGAAAATTGGACAAAAACATGTGAACATGATCATTGATTGATAAACAGTTAAGGTTCAATACTATGTACCTAAGTAAGCTTCAGGGTGCTTATTTTGATTGATAACTAGTTAACCCATGTTTGATTTTTTATTTTGGTGCCAATCTCAGAGTGTTGAGAAGTATAATCTATCTCTTTTCCTAGCATTGGACCATTTGCACTCAAGGTATCCAGCAGTTAATGTTTTGCCAAATTGGGAAATTCACACCCACGTGTTCAAACCCCGTACAAATTCAAAAAGCAAACGCCTCTGAAATCCATTAATTATAAGGTACAATTTAAGAGATCCAGGAGACTGAAGGATTGTGCCAGATAAACTACAAAACTAACCCGATTCATGTTTAAAAATTAGGGGTAATAAGAAAAAAGTGAAAATAGTCGAAAGAGAGACATGCTATTACACTCCAGTTTTGAGATGCTGATCCATCTTTCTCCAATGTCCCATAAACAACAGGTGCATCCAGCTAAGACTCCAATGCTAAAAGTATCTTCCTTCTTGGCCCCTGGAATCAATAAAGCATAATCATAATGTGTTTTAACAAAATCTAAAAAGGGTATTACTGAATTGATTACAAATCAAACCTAAAAGCATGCTTAGCCAAAGTCAAAGTAAGGTGAAATGCAATCCTAACACAAAGATATTAGTTAAATTCTTACCATATAAACACACTAAAAAGCTGTGTCTGAAACTCCTACCCCAACAAGAATCCAACATCCCAAGACTACTGTAAACTAAACTTTAATAACTATATACTGATAGTGCAAATGTGTAAAACATAGACTCTCAATTATATTTCACCATCTTATCACATCATAATCATAATATTACTTAAAACCTATTTGCATCATGACAAAATGGTGAAATATAACTGGATATCTATGTAAAAGTCGTTTACAATGTCAGTATATAATTGTTAAACACTATAAATTGTCATATCATAATCACAAAAAAGGAAATGTTTAGAACGTATATCTTCAGGGTCAGTTTAGCAAACCAAAGCATTATTCAAAATATTATGACATAAAACCCCTTTTAATGTACGAGCCTTCTAGTGGAAAAATCATAATGTGACATCATTAAAAGTCTAGAGAAACATGAGTTGCAACAGCTAACAATTTTCCCCTAGTAGACAACAAGAATAAAGGGAAATCACAATGATTCACGTTGATTTAAGTAAAAAACACACTTGTAGCCTTGCTCGGACGAGCATTTCCAATTTTAGGTGTTCCCAATAAGGTGTCAATTTCATTGACATTGGTTCAAAATTTGATCCCAACTTATTGCTATTCAAATAAAATTTACAACACGGACAAATTAATGAGTTATTGATTGATATTTTACATGGAATACAAGGAGATAAATGACAATATACAAAATCTAAGTTATGAATCACAAGTATATTAAAAGGAAATTAGGATAGAAGTGTTAGGCAACTTGCACTAGTGCAAAACTACCTTTCGGAACAAGGATTTTAAATCGGTTGTTTTAAACAACCGATTTAAAAAGAAATGCGGTAGCATTTTTGAAATTAAATTGATACTAGTGTTGGTGCACACTACCAAAGCACAAAAGCCATTTTTTATGGTAATACAGACCAATCAAATGTCAATGTCCCGCCTTAACCCAACAACTCCCGCTCATGGGTGGGGAGAAGAAAGGCTGAAGAAATATTACCAGATTTCACTAACTATTGAACCACATATTAGCTGTTACCATTTAGTAACATACCTTATCAAAATGACATTCATTTTTATTTTGATAAAAGAAGGATTTTTATCAAGACAAGGAAAATATTACAAAGGGAAACAAAGATAAATAGAAAAGAAAAAGTAAGCAAGGAACAGAAGACATCAATGTAGTAAAACTTCTAAATCTCTCAACATGTAAGGGTACTTCTCTAAAACAGCCATGTGCTTGTACACCATATGAAGCAAAAATGCCTAATCCTATGCCAAATCAGTTGTTGATCTCAAAGAGATATCCTTAAAAATGTGAGAGTTACACAATGCGCCAAAGCAAGCAAATATTGCACAATGCACATTGACATGAAAAAGGGCCAAATTTAACATATATAAAAGGTCCTTGAGAGATGTAGAGACTAAAGCACGATTTAAAGTTACAGGGCATTTCTGATATTAAAATAAGAGTCATTAACTACCCATGGAACTTCAAAATATTGCTGAATAAAAAGAAAAAAATAGAACACAAGTCCAAGACTAGCTTGATGCATACTCATAGCCTGGAGTGTCCCTAATATCATATGTTTGAGAGCTGTCTGGAAAGCAGTTTTTACATAGAAATATTAAGAGGGATGTTATAGGAATATCAGCAATAATGTTTTTTTATCTGGCATTTATCTCAACAATACTAATGGGCTTCTATTTCTAAAATTGCTGTTGGCATTGCTGTATTTCTATGGGCTGCTGCAGTTTATCATCCCTCATTGGCATCGCGATAAATAAGGAAGAAATCAATAGTGTCGTACCATCTATTAACTCAACCCAGCAACCAGTAACGTCCACTTATCTTTATCCCCTTTATGGGTTTAATTTTTGTCAAGAGTTAATATTTCTAATGTAAAAACTGTTTTTCCTCAAACATATAAATGGACTTCTAGAGAGGAAGTTTGGTGGCTGATAGGCTAGGAGAAGGAGAGAGGAAAGAGATGAAGAAAGAATCCGGTGTGCGTGAGCCTTCTTTACATCCAACGTGTAAAAGAAATGAGGTATAAAAGGTGCGGCATTTCCAACATGGTGCGGCATTTTAGATGCAGCACCTTTGTGAATTTGATTAAGGTCGGGACTGATAAAGGAAGATACAATGCAGGGAGTGAAAGATGATATAAGTGGGTTCTTAGTTTGCTAAGTGGAAAGGAGAAAACACGGTCGTTTGGGTGAAAAACAATTAGATTTAGGGAGAGAGAGAGAGGTTGGGGTTCGAGAGAGAGAGAGAGAGAGAGAGAGACTGGAGGCGAGAGAGGAGAGATTTCAGTCCTTTGTGTTTCTTCAAATAGAGAAAGAAAAAATAAAGAGAGAGTTGAGTTTGGACGCAGGAGTAGCTTCTGGCAGAGAGAAAGAGAGAGAGAGAGAGAGAGAGGGAGAGGGGGCGTGAACATTTCATTTTCAATTTTAATTTTATTTTATTTATTAAATTTAATTTATGCTTAGTCAAATCTGAGTCAATAAAAATGCCACATGGGGCAGGTGGTGGGACGGGTGTAGGTCAAAGTGGGGGTGTCCATGTAACATTTTCCCCCCACAATTAAGTTGCGGTAGCATCATATGTGATGCAGTTTGTGGTTTGGAACCTTAGTCAATGGAGTACATTAAGAACTAATTGGATTTGCTTGTAATTCTGCCTTCATACTGTGTTATTTCTGCGTCTCAACTGATCTGATGTTGCTCAACATGTTTCAGGTGTGGTATCATTCTTGTATTCATGAGCTAGGATTTATTTAAAGTGTTAGCATATGTGGCATGTGGGAGTCGGGTGTATAAAGTCTCTCCCAGCATTTGTGCAGAATGATGATCGTCTGAAGGGGCTAAGATGTATTGAAATCGCCTGTCAGTCCTGAGGAGGAGGCCATCCATCAAGGTAATCATGGACACAGTGCCAGCTCTTCCTCTTGCTGCAAAGGAAGATGCAACCTTTCTGATGGGATAATGTAGAGAGTCAAATTGAAGAAAGAGTTAACACCTATAATGCCAATATCAACAGGGGATCTACCACTTCAACATTCACCCAAACCCAGTAAGTATCAACAACCTTCACCTTCGTTTAAAGCAATTGCTCAACGCTGCCAAAACCATTGGGTCATCTAAAACAAACACATGCCCCTTCTTTCTCAAACTCCTCACTCAAAAACCACCCCATCGTTAGCCATCACCTCTTTGGTCAGCATGCTAACGCCGGGTTCTCCAATTTAGTGGCGCAAAATGCAATCTTTGCTATTCCCACAAACTGTTTGATACAATGCCAAACTACTCCAGCTGCTTCCTCTATGGACTTCTCTTATTCGTGCATGCCTTTTCCATCATACCCATTTTCGCCATTGCATTTCGCACTCTACGCTAGAATGCACCAAACTGGGATTTTTCCATCCGAGTTCACATTCTCCTCAGTCCTCAACGCGTGCGGGTGTGTCCCCGCCCATTTTTTAAGGGAAACAAGTGTATGCAAGGGTGGTGCACCCAGGTTTTCTTGAAAACAAGGTTGTGCAAACTGCACTCCTTTACATGTATGCAAAAATTTGGCTGCAGTGTGTGATGCACCCGACGTGTTTGATGGAATGGTTGAGAGAGATGTTGTTGCTTGGATGGCTATGATTTGTGGGTATGCCATAGGCGAGGATGATGTAGTTGATGGGGCAAGGTGGTTGTTTGATAACATGGGGGAAAGGAATTTCTTTTACTTGGACTACTATGGTTGCTGGGTATGCAAACCGCGGAGACATGAAAGCTGCCAAGGAATTGTATGATGTCATGAGTGGCAAGGATGAGGTCACGTGGGTTGCAATGATAGCTGGTTAGTCTGGAAGTTAGGGGAATGAGTGAAGCCAGAAGGGTGTTTGTTGGGATACTAGAATCTGATGGGATGCATCAACTTGTGCAGCAATGCTGGCTTGTTATGCCCAAAGTGGATATGCAAAGGAAGCTATTGAGATGTATATGGGAAAATGAGACAAGCAAAGATTAAAATCACTGAGGTAGCAATGGTTGGTGCTATATCAGCTTGTACTCAACTCAGGGATATTAGAATGTCAAACACATTAACATCCCATCTCTGTCGGAGGGTTGCTATGTAGGTTTGTCCTCATTGTTTTCCTGTGGTTTGTTGTTTTGTCTATTTAGGTTAAAAATGCTCTCGGCACTAACATTTTGTCCTTTTTGTTGGAACTCATTTTTCTTTTTATCTCAGATAGGACTCACATTGTTTCCAATGCATTGGATCCATATGCACTCAAATGTGGAAATATAGACTTAGTATGGAGAGGAGTTCAATATGTTGGGATATAGAGATATGTATATACCTACAGTGCAATGATTGCTGCTTTTGCTGAGCATGGGAAATCACACAGTGCTGTAGATCTTTTTTAAAGATGCAACAGGAAGGATTAAAGCCAAACCAAGTTACATCTGTTTGTGTCTCTTAATGCATGTAGCCTGTCAGGTCTTATTGAAGAAGGTTGTAGGTTTTTCCCAGATTATGACTCAGGTGTATGTGTATTGAAAGCCCTTACCTGAGCACTATACTTGTAGCATAGTTGGATCTCCTTGGGAGGGCTGGGCAATCTGGAAAGGGCATACAGTCTCATAAAGGAGAATGCAAATCTAGTGCTGATGCAACAAACTTTGGGTTCTTTATTAGCAGCTTGCAGGTGTTTATAAGCACTTTCCAAATTGGGTGAGACTGCAGCCAAACATCTCTTTGCAGATTGACCCTAAGGATTCTGGAAATTATGTGCTTCTAGCAAATACTTACGCATCAAAGTGCTAAATGGGAGCTGCAAAAAGAAGTAAACAAGCTGATGAGTAAAAAGGGAATGAAAACTCTTTACGGTACAGTTGGATAAGCAAAGGGGAGATCAAAAGAAAGTGATAAAGAAGAAGCACTTTGCTCATTAGTTTTGCAGCCAGTTAGATATCTTCACTATTCAATCCAATATAATGTTCATGGCCAGCATTTGATATCATTCGTTGTTGCCTTTTTATGTCCAAAGTTTTTTCAGTGCAATCGTGGCATGAGCTTTTAAATTCCCAGTTTAATTTCTGGGCCATTATGCGCTGGAAGCCAAGTACAAGGTTGTTGATCAATTTGATGATAGAAACCAGCTTCATGCTGCTGGGTTTTGGGAGTTGTATTGTGCACAAGAGGCAGAATATAAGTATTCTACTGTGGAGAATTGATATACTGACTACTGAGGATGAGGATGAGAAGGGGGTTATAGAATGTTAACACAAAGAGAAGTCGATCTGCTGGGGTAATCTATAGAATATTTTCTGACTTCTGCATTACTGTTACAGTTGGATTCCTTAGCATCATTTTTACAGTTTTGCTTTGGAAAAGCATCACTGAATAAAGAAGTGCAAAGTTGGTTTGTACTAAGTGTTAACCAAAGCATCAAAGCTTGGCTTGTGAACGAGATATAGTGATTGTCAGACAATATGCGTAAATTGAAGATGTCAGAAAAGTCATAGGGATCGAGTAGCACATTAGAAGTCCCTGAAACATGACATTACTAAATTAAGCTAGCCTTTTTGTTTTCTTTATGCATCTTTATCTTTGTATATAAAAAGCTGATAAGTGACTTTAGGAACTTTTTTTTCCCACCAAAAATAGGGATATTTTTGGAATAAAAAAAATCTTGAAGGTGAGTCACACCCTAATTTTATGCGTATTAGTGTTACTGCCTATTGATGGAGTAGTAACAGTGCATTTGGTGAGTGACTCTTGATCTTTCAAGGGCATTAAAATAGAGAGATAACAGTAAGCTGGAAAATTGATAGCCATTATAGATCCACTAAAGCATAGCACACTATAGGCTTCTGGAAACAACTTTCCTTGACTCAAAAGAAAAGAGAAAACAACTTTCCGTTTACTTTCAGCAGGGATTATATTCTGTTTCCTTTGTGACTCCTCGGTTATCTTAGCATTGGATAACATTGATAATTTTGCTTTGTGTGCTTTCCATTCCTTTAAACCCTCCCAAATGGCACTTCACAATGTGTCTACCTTCACTCTTTCCTTCTTACTGTTTTCATAATCTTCCATTCATTTCATTTTTTGCTCTGTTTTTCCTTTCCTCACTGTTTTCTTCTGACAGATCAATTATTCACTTTAATGTTGTTGCTGTTCTAGCAGAAGAAGATTGAAATATAACGCAGCTGTTCATATACAGGCTCTGGTTAAACTTTTTGGGCTGGGATAACGCAAAATACAAGTCATTTTGCTTCATCTTCTGTGCTTTTCAGTATTCTTACCTTTGGTCAATTTGGCTTCATCTTCTAAGTGTTCTACTGGGTGTTGCATTTGGGTATTAGCAGGACCATAAATTGGCATTTTTAGGCTGGCTTCTTTTAAAAATACATTCACATTGGTGTTTAGGTAAATTGCAGAAGTGCTGCTTACTGACTTTATTTTCATTTGCTGTGTTTTTTTCTTCTTCCAGATTTTACCATGCGCTTGTAACTTGTTCCAGATTTGGGTGTGTCTCATATAATTGTGTCACAAATTTCAGATAGGGTACGAGTTATTTACACATTCTGTTGTGTCTCATCCGATTGTACTGGATTTTTTTCTTGATTGTTCTTTTTTTTTTTTTGGTTGGAATTTACATTTGTTGTGGATTGGAAACTTATTTTAGATTCAAATTATTCGTAGCCTTTATTTTAGGTTCAAAAGACAATTTTAGGTTCAAACAAGTAGTTTTGATGCTGCTACACTGGTAGCTGCTGTCATGTTAACCATTTTGACATGCTTTATAGTTTATAGTGTTTTAGCGGCTGCTATGTTACTTATACGATTAGTTGCTGCTTTATTTTATGTGTGGAATAGTGGACACTGCAGTAATAATAGCTGGATGTTTTGTCCTGGATTTTCTGATTTATAATTTTGGGAGTTGCATAAGGTAGCATGAATGTATGATATGAACTGATAGATAAATTTAATTAGGAATAGATGACTGTGATAGAAATCCCATAAAATACCCAAGGAACAGATGACATCATTGCAAAATTAAAAGTCTGTAAGTCTACATTTGTTTTCCTACACTTTTCCATGATTTCGGGATGCAAAGCCTACTCATAACAAATGGTCACTGTTTTACTCAAGTGAAAGATCGTAGGCACAATGATGAGATGAAGGTCAAGTTGGGGTGTTTGGTATTGGGACTTTTAACTATTGTTTTTCTACAGTATTTATGGGGTTTGTAAGAATTCGAGAATTTATGGTAACTGCTTAGTATGGCTGGGACTTTTAACTATAGTTTTATCAACTGCATTGCCTGGCATAATTTAAATACTCCATTTTATAAGCAGTGCCTGTCATGTGAAAAAATACAGGAAAATTGGAGTTCTTCAATGCTTATCATATGGTACAAAGTTGTTAGGTGAATGGTTGAATGCTAATCTCAATGAATTGACTGAATACAAACAGAGGTGTGCTGACACATATGACTCTCTTTGGAAGCTTATCTGAAGGTTAAAATTGTTATTCCTATTGTGTCTTGGTGCTTTTTATGTTCAAGCATATTTGACGTTGCATAAAATCTCAGTTAGTCAAGTAGTGAGTCAGTATTTCAGACACAGTGCCATTTCTTTAGGTGGATTTCGATTGACTCTCGGGTCAGGAAATGATGACAACTTCATATCTTATTGAGGCTACCCAGGTATGTGGAGTAAACTCCTATGATATTGGATGTTTATATATTATCTAACATATCTTAAGTTATTAGTATTTGACAAAGTGGAATTTGTTTGAATTATGAAGGTGGCAAAGTGTTTCTCTGAACCGGTGAATATGATTGAGCTTTTTACAATGGAATGAACTCTATGTATGAAGATGGTTCAAGAGTTAAGAATGCACTGAACTATTTCATGTGAATTTCTTCTTAGAACAGATATTCCAACGTCACTGCCCAAAGCCTCTACCTAGGAGGCTTCTGACTATATGCTTACAAAGTATTTTTTGTGGATGTGTAAGTGAGATATTTGTTTTGTGCTTTAGAGATAGCATTGTGTTGTTATTATTGCCCTTGGTCGCTCATATATTTATTTCTTTTTTGGAGCTAAGTATTTGTATGCCCCCTCTTTCTTTTTCCTTTATTTGTTGAGCATACATGTGTCTCCTAAATCCTACATTACTAGGCCGGTCCTAAGGCCCAAGCAGGTAAAGGTCAGAGTATAAAAACTCCTTAGCCGGGCCAGATAAAAGCATTCCTCAAGTCACTTGATTGACATCTATTAATTTTGTCAGTTATACAATATTGTTGGGCGCTGTTTTTGAATTATGCCAACATAAGTTTGCCGAAATAAATAAATATGTTGAAAATGATACTCGGTTCTATATAATTTACTTGCTAATTGTATTACCACTCAAAGACAGTATCCCACAATCTCAGGGTCTACATTTCTTTCCATCCATATACAACACTAGCACTAATTGTTGGTGAATAAAATGCTTGAGTTTAGTTCTTAATCAACCATTGTGTGACATTTAACTCAACTGGTTTTAAAATTTAATTGGATACATTTTTTGTTATGTAATATTACTCTTTCAATTTATTTACTCCATGCATCGCACGTGTCCGTGGCCTAGTATTGGTTCATACTTATAAGGTTGCTAAATTTTACAATATTGCTTTATGCATAACCTGATGTTTTTAATGAAAAGCATAAGTTGCTGAATAGATAAAACCTGTCAAAATTGACTGCATAACTGTTTATCGTGTGAAAACACTTGAAATTTTGTCGCATCTACAAATTCATATATTTAGTTATCAAATCGACAATGAAACTTTTTCTTCAACGTGAATGAAGTTTGTCACATCCTTACGATATTATTTCAAAGAATGTTTGAATCGGATATATATATTTTTAGCACGAATGTTGTGCTGATTTTTTTTTACTTATAAATAAATCTGCAATAGTATTAAAGTAGACATTTGAAACCGACAGAAAAAAAAAAAGTGGTATGGTGGGCGTGCTCCAAAGCCAGTAAAAGTTTTACAAATTCAATGATCATGTGAATGACCATGTTGTCACCATAATGTGCTACTTGATCCCATGTTTCTTTATGAATAACCTAGTGTTAAAATGTTAATTATATTATTATTGGTAAAGATGGTTATAAGAAATCAGAGCATGTCAAGCTAAACGAGAAAAAATCTTAATATAACATGACCACTGATTATAATAAGAAGGCATCTAAACCAAGACTCATCCAATAGTGCACTGATTGCATATGCACAAACTGATTCAATTGAATGTAGCTTGTGAACTCTAACTCCAAGAATGATTCTTCATGATATGATGTGTAAAGCATGCATTTTCACGATTTCTCGTTGCCAATAAATTGAGTTTTCAGCGCAACAAAGCTTTTTCTAAATCTCTTTCATTCTTTCATCCATGTGATGTTGGTTGCTAAATAACATGCTTTTTTGTTTTTTTTTTTTTTTTGATTCCTTTTATTCAGGCAAAGAAGCGTGCAAATAGAGTTTGTAATTCTAGCAAAACCAAAGACCTTAGTATCATGGGTATCTAAGTTTACTGGAAACCTGAAACATTACATTATTAAAAGTATATCCATGCCATCACAACTGGAAGACCAAAAGGGGAGGACATAGTCAGGGTTACAAGCCGCTATAATAATTTGCGTACCAAATTATAATAGTTATAGTAGTTGAAGCATTACTATTGCAGAAGCTTTATTATTATGTACCAAATTTTTGTTACTATATATATCAGAATGCTTGCAACTGAATCACACCAAATTTCCATCAAAATGCAAATGACATTGGTAACTGAATTCAAAAAACTGTCCAAAAACTATAGTTTGCTATCCAAAAAGTTGTTTACTATTCAAACAACGAAGCTAAGCTACTAAAAGTGATAAGATCACTCAACATATGCTCACTTTGTTTGCTGTTCAAATAAGCTAAACCCAATTAACCTATTGTTCAAAATTAAAGGTTGAACCTAAGCTGGTCTTGAACAAAATGTCTGATCCCCTTTTTTTGGTCAGGAAAACAAAATGATCCCTTTGAAATACTCTTTTTGAAAAGGTAGAGGTTGTAGTCATCACTTTTCACCATAAACGCGTACAAGCTTAGTCTTTAACAAAATTTGGTACTCGATCAAATCCTAAGCAAAGAAGAACTTGTTAAATTAAAAATCTGATTATATTATAATAAATCTTCAATGAAAAAAAATGCAACAATAAGGTTTCTTACCAAAAATTAGTGTTGAGAGTCCCACATTAGATATAGTGCAGTATGACCTCAATAGTAGTTATACTTATAAACGGGAAGAACCCCTCACCCCATGAGCTAGTTTTTGGAGTTGAGTTAGGCTCAAATCCAAATTTTAATAAGATGGTATCACAGCCTATCGAGATCCATTGGGCTCCCCGCAAGTGTCCAGTACAGCAAACTTCATGCTCTAGATGTCCAGTCCTAGGCGTGAGGGGGTCTATTGGAGTCCCACATTAGATAGTGATATGACCTCAAAGAGGTTGTTAAAACTAGTGAAAACCTTCACCCATGAGCTAGCTTTTGAGGTTGAGTTTGGTATAAAACCAAATTTTGAAGAATTAGGAAGAGGTTTTTTAGCAATTACGACTATCATGATATGCATATTGCTTACAAGCTTTACAAAGTCTTGTTCTCTTTTTGTTATTGTTCGGTTGCCTTCTCTTTTTCCCTTTTTAATTCGTTTTCCACATCCCTTTGCATTTGAAGGTTCAGGTTGAAGAACTTCAATTTCGTTAGGTACATTGGAACCAATAAAATCTCTACTTCATTTTAAGGATGTTTGTTCTATATCACTGTTCGTGTTAGCCAATTTCAATTCAATACTAAAACCCTAATCTCTACCCTCGCTTACAAATTTAGAACATGCCTTCAATACATTCTCATCACAACCAAAACCATAGTCTACTAGTTGCTAGTTTTGTCCATCTAATAACAATGTAGTGGCTTGCAAGGGCTGAGCCTTGTATGCAATGGGGTAGCCATTGCTACCAAAAAAAAAAAAATTACGAAAAGACCAGTTGTAGTAATACATGGAATTTTGCTACCTCAAAAATACCTCAGATCGCTACCCCAAACAGAGTAATAGAACACATTATCGGATAAAGTATTTACACTAAAAAAATACCCAGATTGCTTATATTTTGACACACTCTTACTTATATTTCAGATCAGGAGTAGTAGTTATTACTAAAAAAAAAAAATTAGTAGTTCATTTTGTTTAAAAAAATTACTTTTTATATTTGGCCCCCTCAGAGAAAAGGGGCTAGCCTC
This sequence comes from Calophaca sinica, assembly GCA_037113605.1. Taxonomy (NCBI): domain Eukaryota; kingdom Viridiplantae; phylum Streptophyta; class Magnoliopsida; order Fabales; family Fabaceae; genus Calophaca; species Calophaca sinica. The sequence continues at coordinate 65,353,459 of CM073733.1, forward strand.
CACCACCTGTGGCTTGGGATTTCATTTAAACCTTTCTCCTTCAATACAAAAGGACATGTCGACATGATATGCCTTTAGATTCAAACATTTTACATGAACAAAGCGTAATGTGATTAGAATAATGATATACAACTTCTTTGCTCAAATTGGCTTATCGACCACAATGTTATCAAGTATAAAAAATAATGAATTATTGTCTTCCTCTTTTTGTTCACCCCCACAATCCACACATGCACTCCATAACTCCTTCGATATATGTGAAAAAAATTAATGAGGATAGACTGCCATCTTGCTTCTCTAAATCCATATGCAACTTCAATTCCTAACAGAACGAAGTCATCATTATCTGCAAGATCTTTATGCCTTTCTTTTTCCATTTGACAATCAATCTGTATCCAAAATTCCACCAAGCTAAGGTTCTTATTCAAGTAGTCACCAAACAATGAATTTTCACTCTAAGATCGTGAGTTTGTTCTCAAAATTCCAGTCAAAAGATATTATTAAAATAACATAAATTCTAGAAGAAAGCTTTGAGCAACTCAAACCATGTGAGGAAGAATAAAAGGTGATTTTAGGTTTAGGGTTCCACTTTAAGCGTGGGGTAACCTAATACAAAGCCGCCGACACTTTCAAGTGTGCTAAGTGTCACCTCACATGATTCTCCTAAAGATAATGTCAATCACACATGTCACAACAAGTGCAAATCAGAACATCCCCACTAAATTTGCCAAATTTGCATAAATTGCACACTTTAATGACTTGTTTAAATTGCCTAAGTGGCCTAATTTAATTAGATAGCTTCTTAAATCGGGATTCATATGCTTTGCTGACAACAATTGAGTAGAATATGTGAGGTGTGAATCATAGAACTAGGGGTGCAAATCTAGTAGTGGCAGAAGCAAAATTAGAACTAAAGGAAGAAATGGTAAATTTAGCATCTCATCCCTTTACTTCCCTCTAGGTCACGCCAAACCTCCCGGTCATTCTCTCCTCTCTCTCAAAAATTCCAAAACAAAGAAGAAAAGGAAGAGAAGCCAAGAGGCAGGGTTTGGAGATTTGGAGAGGAAGGAAGGGAAAGACAAGAAGGCTCTTCTATCCATACCTTCACAAGGAGGAAGATTGGAGCTATTATCTTCTCCATTTTGATAAAGATGCAAGAGTTATCTAAGTGGTAAAAAGGGGAGTTTGAGCTGGAAGAAAAACTATAAATTTGTTCAAGCTTCTACTCTCATTTCTTTGCATTTGGTGAGCTTCTTCTTTCACAAAATGGGCAAACGGCAAGACTAACTCTAGGGTTTATCCTTCCCTTTTTATATGTGTCTTGAGTTGCTCCAAGTTCGAGGTTAAGAGTAAGTAGGATTTGGAATTTGAGTCTTGAAGACATGAGTTGGCACAAGTTTGGTTGGATAGAGTTGGCAACTTGGAAGGTGTTTACAGCCCTCGCATGCAATCAGGTTGTGCTATGTGTATGAATCATCTTTGAAATATGCTGAACACTGAGCATTAAGTTCAAGTTAAGGATTTGATTAGAAATGGTTTGAATCAAGTTTAGGGAAGTTAGATCCTTAAAAACCCATTTTCATTAATTTCAGCGGCTTAGCTGCTTGTTGCGCTGCCAAGCGCCTTGAAGCGCTCCAAAACAAGGTCCTTCAGGGGAGCCGCTTGAGTCGCTTCCTTCAATAGCGCTTGAGCATTGCCCCCGCCTTATTTTTTTTTTTCTCGCTTTCCATTGTGTAATGGCTGACAGTGCATGATCTTTGAGTAATCTTTCAATCCTAACATGTTTGTGACTTATCGGACATGCGACCTTTGAGTATTAGGGCTTAAAACTAAGGTTATATGCATTTATAATTTGTTACTTGGCCTTGATGTAGTGATGCATGTGATTGAATTGTTCGTGCTTGGAATGTTTGTAATTCAACTTACATCCCTCTAATGTGATTTGCTACCACTTGTGTCTTGGGGACCCCCTTGGTCGTATCCTTTTAAATAGGATTTTACTCATCGTGGTACTCGATCCTGATTTAGTGGGGAACATTCATGTGATCTCTGCGATATTTGTTTGTATTTGTTATTGTCGCAAAGATTCCAAATGCATTATCATGAATTGAGATTGTGACTTGCGACTACATTCGCCTTGTAAACGATATTGAAACTTGTTTACCCTAATCAGGAATGTAGGTAATCGCAGGTGAGGGGTCCGTGAAGGACTTAATGAGATTTCTTAAATCTCACCTCTTCCTACTTAATTGTTTCAGACAAGCGAAAAAGAGATTGACCGCAACTTGAGTCATTTAGAAGCTAGTCCTTTGTATTTTGGTCATATGTTGTACACGGGTCTGGCTTAACCCTACATTTTGTAATCCCATGATCTTCGAGTTGTATTTTGAGACATAAGTTATGGGTACTTTATTTCACAGATAAGTACCTTGTATGGATTATGACTTGTAAACTATCAAGTTTTAATTTATTCAATGCTATGATGTCTTATATCGTTAAAATGCCACATTCGATGTAAAAATTGAATTAGAGTGCTACATTACGGTATCAAAGCGCTTCGATTCTTATTGGACCTGTGGAGGTAGTTAGGTTATACTTAGCATGTCATCTAAGTAATCGCTTACATTTTTCTAATATTATGCTATGGAGATATTCAGCCCCATCAACCCACCTGTGCATTCTAAAGAATCATGGCATTTGATTCTGCAGTGACGCAGAGGGTCAAAGGCAGAATGCCACTAGAAACACCAGGAATCACAGAAGCTGTGCCTTGGAACTGTCATGCATGAGGAATTCGAGAGTTCAAACCGAGGCCACTAATGTGCAGAACTGCCACTCAATGCACTACCCCAACAACTCCTTCAAGGAGGAGCATCTCCCAAGCAACAATGCGGCTCAACCCCATAATCCAAACCATGCATTTCGACTTCCAGAAGAATGATCCTCATTCTTTCAAGGGCGCCTTCCGACTGGTCCGGTTAAGTAATACCGGAAATGGAGAAGATATTCGAGGTGGTGACTTGCACTGCAGAACAAAAATTGACATTTGCCGCTCACTAATTAATCCGAGTACGAGATTCAAAGTGGAGGAGCCAAAGCCCATATGATTTCTCTTGAAACACCTTTGAACCCGGAGAACTTTTAGAAAGTTTTCCGGGAGAAATATTTCCTAAGAGTCCGAGAAGAATAAAAGAACAAGAATTTGTCTCATCCGGGACACAAGGAAGTATTGTTTAAGAATGAACACATAGCCAAATTCCTGAAGACTTGGCTACATTCTACCTATCTAAGCAAAAGCAAGGAAGATAATGAGTGGAAGGCTCATCAATGACTGAGCAAGGACTCGATCGGAGTTAAGATATGTCGTGTGCGGATTTGAAGAGGCACATTATGCCAAGCTGCTGGGAAAATGCAGACTATCACATGAAGCACAGACTAGCTTGAGTGTCGGGGATCGTCAAGAGAAATGGAAGAAAAAGAATGAGGACCGCAAGTTTCCCACTAACCCTCCAAACAAAAGGGAAACCCTAATAAAGGAAAGCGTACTAGTCTCCCAAGAATCGATAAATCAAAAGACGTGTACTACTCAGGGTAGGAATCATGTGAGAGAGAGTATGGTTCAAAAGAATTTTGTTTCTACCGTCAGTGAAAGAGGCCATCTTACAACATTTCCCACACTACAAAGAGAAAGAAGAGAAAGCAGAAGCGGCAAAACCGGTAATTCCAACCAGTAAGTGTTTTTGGTTTCGACGCTAAGAGGCAAAAGCGCAAGTGGATGGTCCGATGAAAGGTAATGGTCTCTCGAGTGACCAAATTGCTATTATTCTTTATGATCTCTGGTGCCACTCATTCCTTTATCTCCTATAAAATATGTATTGAGATTAGAGTTGCCTCTTACTTCATTACTGCACTTTTGAATGTTTTACACCATCATGGCAAGATCTCTACTTCCTTTCTATGCGAGAATTGTCCTCTCAAGTACACAAAGATTGTTCATGGTCAATCTAGTTTGTCTACCCTTGAAAGGTATGGATATTATTTTGGTGATGGATTAGCTACTAACTAAGTCAAGCTTTGAATTGTTATTAGAAACCATGTAGTTTACAAATTTGCAACCTCCCCAAAGAATATTCATCCTAGTGTTTTAGCCAATGAGCCCCGATAAACTAATGCCTAGAAGAGAAACAATTCCGCCATGTTATGTTACTTTCTTCATCTTTAGAGTGTTGAACTAGATTTGTCTCAAGATTCAAGGTTGTGAACGTAATACTTAGATGTGTTTCTCAAGAGGTAGATGTCCTACATCTTTATAAATTAAATTTTCTTCTTCTAGACGATTCGTTCCTGTGACTGACCAATATCAATGGCTCCTCATAGGATGTCACCCGCGAACTGCAAAGAACTTAAGCGTTAGTTGGAAGACCTAATATCCAAATATTTTCATTAGGCCTAGTAAGCTTCTGTGCAAGCACTAGTCATGAAGTTAAGAAGAAGGACAGCAATGAGACCTGTGTGCACTATGTGCGTATTTACTGGCGTCGTCAGAAAAATAAGTATCCGCTTCCTGGATAGATGACCTTATAGATCGCCTTAGGGAAGCCTCATTCATCTTCAAGATCGATCTAAGGCTCCGTGATACCACCAAAATAGGGAAGTTAAGGCCAATATATTACTAAGACCACTTTTAGAACCCGGGACACGGTCACTACGAGTATTTGGTTATGCCTTTCTAGCAACTAACGCCCAAAGAAGTGTTCAAGAGCTACATGAAGCCAAACTTGTATCCTTTCCTAGACATGCTTTTTCCAGGTGTCTAATCGATGACATTCTAATTCTATTCCAAGAGCTCTCAGAGCACGAGGAACATCTTAGGATCGTGTTAGATACCCTTAGGTAGAAGAAGCTTTTTTAAAACCCTCAAAGTAAAAGAATTTTGGTTAGAAGAAGTGAAGTTCTTAGTACATGTGATCTCACACGCAGTGAGTGCTCGCCTGGCCACCCGCATAAAATACGAAAGCGATCGCAATGATCAAGCATCAACACACCATTATTGAAATTTCAAGCTTTTTCGGTTTAGCCGGGCATTACAGGAGGTTCATCAAAGGATTCTCCCCGCTAGTACTTCCGCTTAATCAACTTAGGCTAACTCCTAGCGCGCTCGCTTGTGTGGAGCAAAAATTGTGAGAGTAGCTTCATAGAACTCAAGATTAGATTGACACCACTTCGGTCTTGATTATTCCTATCCATCCTTCAGTGGCTCAAGTGTATGCTGATGCTTCGACATGGGATTAGGTTGTGTGCTAATGCAAAGCGTGCAAGTAGTAGCTTATGCATCTATAGGCAATTGAAACCTCAATACAGTAACTACCCAACTCATGATTTGGAACTTGCAACAATTGTGTTTGCTTTGAAAATTTGGAGGCCCTATTTATACGGTGCCCTGGCTTTGAGGTCTTGGCGATCATAAGAGTTTAAAATACCTCTTTGACCAAAAAAAAAAAACTCAACATGAGACAAAGGAGGTGGGTAGAACTCCTCAAGGATTATGATTTTGAGTTAAAATGGCTCATACAGTAAGTGCGTAATGTAGTCGCCTAATGCTTGAGTAAGTTAAGTCCCTTGGTATCCTCCATGTATGCTTAAGGAATCTGGAATTGTTGTAGTCTTTTCGAGACCTGAACTTTGATTTCTTCTCTCTACTAGTCATAGTCTCCCAGTGCATCATTTACAAATCAATCATGACCATAAGTGCCCGATTAAACAAGCTCAGTGTTTGGATGAAGAACTACAATCTAGCAAGAATCAACTTCACTTCTCCATAGACAATGAAGGAACTATTCTCTTCCAACAAAGAATCTGCGGTCCCTAAGAATTCAGAGCTTAAGTGGAAAATTTTAGAAGAAGCCCATAGGAGTGGATTTACAGTCCATCCCGGCACAACCAATATGTACTATGACCTCGCATAATCGGAGACAGGTCAGATGAAAACTGGTGCAGCAAAGCTCAGAGCTCCGATGCCTAGTGTGCCGGCTGACCAAGACAACATCGAAACCCTCCGCATGCTCCAACCCCTGGAAATACCTGAGTGGAAGCGGGAAGGTATATCTATGGATTTTGTTATGGGATTGCCCTGCAAAGATCAACTAACATGATTCAATCAAGTGATTACAATCGATTAACTAAATCACCACTTTATAATTCAAGTTAAGACCACGTGATTCACCTCTAAGCTGGGCAAAATCTACATCCGTGAAACACTTTAAGAAGTATGGATTATTCTTTGAGCAACTAAACCTTCTGTATGGCTTGGTCTTGTGAATATAGATTAGGTTAGATTTACCTTTCCTAAATTTCTTAGGCGTTTTTCGGATTTGCAAACTACAACTAAACATTCAATTATTACCATTCAAGTTTAAGATGCACAATTCAAAGAACTTTTGGGGTATGGAAAAATAGGTTTGAAATTTTATGCATACGCAGCTACACACATTTGAAACACAAGTTCAAATAGTTGCTGGGTAATACTAATATACATCACTTTATTAGAATGAAATCTAAAACCCATTTTGACTTCTAGCATTATAAAGATGAAAAATATAGTCCAAGATGAGGATGACAATCGTAAGTTGGCAAGTGATTCGGCGGCCAACATAAATGTAGCATCTTCAAGAGAGATGGATTTTACTTGAGACTCAATCAGAGATCAAATTATTGGAGCATATGCAACTTCATGAGTCATGCACTCTAATTTTAAATTGTATTAGATTATTTCTATGCATTTTTCTCTTGTTAGATTGTTGTTTTATACTTTCACCAAGATTGTATTGGAAATTTTCTCACCGTTAGTGCAACTCATTTTTTTTTAACAAAACAATATAAAAAATATTATTAATACTACATTATAAAAACTCATATCCTCTTTGGTAATGGCACATTTAAAATTAGTTTTGATTAATACCATCCAAACAAATTTTATTTTGTCAGAATGCGTGGTCAATTCAAGCAGGCTCGCTTACTAACACCCTAGCTTTTTATGCTTATCAACAAAAAATTATTTGTCATTAGTTTTTATAAAGCAAAAATGTCACATTTCCTGACAAAAAGATCCAACCTCAAGCCATTGCTAAAAATAAAAAGACTCAGACAAAGTTTGCTTTAGGCCTCACTCAATATAGGATATTATTGGGACAACTCCTAGTCAAACGACGCTTATGCGAAAAAGTATTCAAACAGTAAATCATGTTACGATAAAATCATTTTTAACCAAATGTTCGATTGCAAAATGACATTGAATCAAACGTCCGCTCACAAACTTTAATCCAAATAGTCCCTAAAAATTTGTCGAAATTAGGTGTTCCAAATTAATGTTCAAATAATGGGATCATTTAAAAATAACTACTTGAATAATGTGGGCTTTTATTGGATGTTAGCGAGAAAAACCAATAGTCTGCTTCTCATTCTCAACATATATATTTGATTTTTTTGAACAACAAATATATATATATACACACACACACACACACACACATATATATATACACACACAAAACTAGTCGACACTGTGTTATCGCAGTGGTCACAAGTGGTTCTTTGGCATGTCCCCATTACCTCTTTTTTTAGTTGTAATGACCTAGTTTCTTTTTGAAAACAAAGTGTGTGTACTTTGGATAGGATAAATTATGAGTGGAGAGTAATTTTTATTTTAAAAACATTAAATTTGAAATTCGAAAGCAATAACATAATTAAAAATAAAAGAATTGCTTTCTATCTTTCTAAAGAAAAATACAACATGAGGTATCTTGTTTCTATTGCATTTTCATTTTCTTTAGTACAAAGGCCTCTAAATACAATTGGCTGTGAACTTAGAGTTTATGAGGAGCTTACTATTAACCTCCAGGGAATTCAGAAATACTAATACTAGTAACTAATAACTTGTGGTAGATCAAAAACAGACGACACTCTTTCTAATTAAGATATATGTATCTAACTAATAAAGCAAAGAAATAGCTTGCATCTAACTACTAAAAAGAGCCTTCTCCCATCCATACAGCAGCCTCAGCATTTTCTTAAGGAGGCATAAATGAAACCACTTCTTGCTTCATCAACCTGCAGAAAAATATTGTCAGGAGTATTTATCTTCACGAAGTTATGTTGTTTTTTTTTTTTGGTATAAAAAGTTATACCGTTTAAGAGTATGTAAACTATCAACATTTTTACTCAAAAATAGCATGAATTGTGACACAACACAAGTAAACAGAAGATTAAAGGAAAGACGCACTACTAACAAAGTCATGAACCCAAAACCACTCCTACACTTAGATAATTAAAGCCATAACTTATGAAGCTTTTATTAATTTTGCATAAATGTAAATTATAATTATAATTCCTTTTAGGGACTATCCAAGCCTTGGACTGTCAATTTGAATTAGTGTAAAGGGATCAATTTAGTAAATGGCACGGTGGAGGAAATCCAATTTAGTAACATTTCTGGAAAGGAAGGAACAATAACTATAAGGTCATATATGCTGTTTGAACACAAAACAATTTCAGCAAACAAATTCTTTCATTTTTGGCACCAAAGCAGCAGCTGGTGAAGCTTCAAACACACCCACCTTACCATTCAACATGTGTCTTGATATTTAGCATTGTGTGGGGCCAA